>JADMNL010000022.1:539780000-540380000 GCA_016271365.2 Neoceratodus forsteri
GAAATTACTGGAGTTTCTGGGGTCACATCTATATTCAGTTGGGCTGTCCTTCTAAGAAGGTACAAAATGACATCATTGATGGGGTCCACTGAAACAACCCCTCAGCAATAGGCAATGCCTTCAATTATCTTTTCTTCAACCAATCTACCTATGCCAATGGCTCCTCCTCTACCCCCTTCACTCCTCCTGCACTGCCCCTGTTTTTCCATACACCAAACCTCCCACAGTTTCTCCTAAAAGCTGTAACTACCAGGGAGGTATTCCATCTACTAATGTATTTCCCTCTGAGTGCTAGTCCTGGCCCAGATGGTATTGAGCCTAAGATTTTCTGTCTTTGTGCCTCTATACTAGCCTATCCTATATCTCACATTTTTCTCTCTCCTTGTATAGAACCCATGCATGGAAAGTTACTAAAACTGTAAGGGTGACCCCAAACTCCTTACCCACTATTACCCCATACACATTCTGCCTGTTATTAGCAAGTTTTTGAAAAGGTAATGGCCTCCCAACTAACGAACTGCCTCCAGAAGTATAATCTCTTTTCCCCCAATCAGCATGGTTTTCACTGGGAACACAGTACCTCCACCACCCTTGTTCAGCTGACCAACAATGTCAAATCTGCCATGGATGAAGGTCACTCACCAAGTGTAGTTTTTATTAATGTTTTCAAGACTGTTGATTTGGTAGACCATGCTCTACCTACTCCAAAGTGATTTTCTTATGCAGCTGCCTGGCTCATGAGCTACCTCTCAGACATGTAAACATTTATCAGATTTAACAAGGTCAGTTTGTCTTTAGCCTAATCAGTTCTTATGTTCCCCAGTACTCTATATTAGACCCCCTTCTCTTTTCTAGCTTTATTAACAACCTTCCCTCTGTTTCCACCTCTTAATGTATATTGTTAACTCTGTTCTTTATTTTACAGTAGCTCTCCTTTCTCCAATCACATAGACTTCCAGTTCAACAAGGATTTTCATCTGATTTAGGGAAGGCTCATTAACAACAAACTGAACTTCAGTGCCTTGAAAATCCAGGCCATGATCTTTGGCTCTAAGGTCAGACCTAATTCATGCATAGAGAGCCCTTTGCTATCAACTACTTAGACAGCTACCAGTTTTCTCTTGTGGAGGAATTTTAATATCTAGGGATAATCCTAGATCCAGTCCCAGCATTCTCCAGCTACATCTCCTTAATCAGAAAATCAGTCAATGCCAAGCTTAGTCTTGCTTATTGCATTTGGCATATCCTTACCTTCAGGGCAAGGCTAGTCACTGTGCACGGTGTCCTACTACCCTGCTTGGCTGATGGCACCAAACTAGACAATAAATAATAATGCGTAGAGCAAAATTACTTGACTATTGTATAAAATGCCAGTCCACATTAAAAGAAATATTGCCAGTCTTACCCTAATGCTTCCTGCTAGGCTGGTTTGCATGCAACAGCAATAATGTTCAATGTCTGCTGAGATACCATTGCGTTATACTACCTCTGCGGAACCAGGTTGTAAATATATTTACAGTACCTAAATTAATTCCTCAGAAGTTAACATCATATACAAAATGCAAACCCCTGTCATTAAAATAATATTTTCTTTATTTATAAGCCTGTGGTTTTAAAGTATCATTAAAGCAATTTCACAGTTCCCATGAAAACTTTGTAAAATGCATGGTATAATTAATACCAAAGCATTTGCCTTGGTTGATCATAGTCTACTCCTCCACAAGTTGCAATGCATGGGCTTTGACTGCCCCTCACTACAATGGTTCAGGCACCATCTGACCAACAGGTACCAGGAAGTTAAATGGCTCCGCAACCATTCTTGTTTGAGGCCTTTTACTGATGGTGTCCCAAAAGGGTATATCCTGGGTCCCCTGCTTTTCTCTATATCTATTAATGACCTGCCCAACCTTTGTTGGGGAGAGAACCTACATCTGCATGCAGATGATGCTCGATTAATGCTCAATTGATTAATTCCCAGCTCACCTTTGCTTTTTCTACACTTAAAAATTAGTTTGTGACAACAGTCTTGCCATAAATGCTAATAAAACCAAAGCTGTACTTTTTGGCTCCAAGCACCTTGGACTAGACAAGCAGCACATGCTGTCACTTAGCACTTCATGTGGTGCACAGACTGAAGTAGTTGACAAGATATAACACCTGGGGTCTTCATTGACCAAGAAGTCACTTTTAAACCCATTTAGATCATATCACCAAGTATATTCACCAGAAAATTGATCTATGACATCACGTGGGTAAGGCTCTCATCCTTGAATTTAGACTTGCCATTGCAAATTGTGTCTTGCTCCCTACTCTACTATATGGTGCCCCTATAATCCAGTTCCTCAAGAGCTCTGAGGCTAATAGGCTCAAGGTTCTGTACAGCACAATTAGCCACATTACAGATGGTGCCCCTCCAAGGAAGCATAATTGCAAGATCCTCTCCTCCTTGAGTTGGCCCTTCCTTGAAGGGCAGATGATGTACCCCCTGTTATTCCTATCTTTCAGGTTCATCTCAGTTCCCCCGACCCAAATCTTTCTCGCTTACTAGTTCCCAAGCTTGAAAGGTGCCTCCTCCAGCTATCTAGTTATAACTTGCTTGAAGTGCCCAGGGTTAAAACAAATATAGGCAAGAGGTCTTATCGTTTTTCCACCCCGTCGCTCTAGAACTCTGTAAATTCTGAGTTGCAAAACTCCTTCTCCCTTGAGGGCTTTAAGAAATGGCTGAAGACCTTTTTGTCTGAAAGCTATCACTATACTTGCTATCGTTGATTGATTGCCTTGTTTTGCACTGTCTCCCTATGTTTATAATGTCAGTTGTGCTTGTTTTCTATGCTGCACTGTGTGCTAATATCTTGTGTTTATGTCCCTCCCATAATTTGTTCTCATGTATGTTTTCTGCCATTTATTTAGTGATAGTCAATTAATTTATCTTATAAAATGTAATCTAGTCACATTACTTCCATCTGCTGTTTGTATATTCTGCATGTTCCTAAGCCTCTTCCTTATGAAGTATTGTATTCAATGTTCTGCTCACCGTCTGAACTCCTGCCTGTAATTAGCTCTGGGTTGCCCCTGAGAAAGGGACCTCTGGTTCCAGTGAACCCATCTAGTTACCAAAATTCAATAAATAAATAAATAAATAATTAAATAACTAAATTAAAAAATAAAGCAGCAATGTATGTTACAGTAGTTAGACTTTTTAGTTCCACTTTAGATTGTCCCTTGTCTTCTGTCTTTTATTATACCCTTGTTTACCAATGTTGTGTCTACTTTAACACTTTTGCTAGCATTTGAAAATTAAAAGTAGTGTTCCACCAAGTTCAAGTTTTCACCAGTATTCTCAGCTATTTCTGTTAACCTATAGTCTCGTAAGATTAGGGAACACTGTCTGCTACTTGCTAGTTCACTATAGTCACAAGAAAAGTGAAGCTGAGCAATGGCTGCTCAAAAACAAGAGGGAATACTTTAGAAAATCTGGACTGATCCATTTTTAAGGAGCTCTGATTTTATTATGTCACATTTTGAAAAAGTACTGAAGCAAGCTCAAAATGAAGGGGAAAGGATATCATACAAGGCAGGAGATAAGGGACAATCTAAAATGGAATAAAAAAGTATAGGTCAAAAATCTACCCTTACGTACTGCTGTTATAAGTTTATTTTTCATTAATTCACCATATCTAGCTACACTCATTCTTTATTGATAAAGACAGTTACGTGTGAACAGGGTCTCCCTTTGTCTAGACTTATCTTTTTTTTTTTAAACTTCTTTATGGATCATTGCAGACAAAATACGAGGAATTATTCATGTTACAAATAGTCCTACATTCAGAAAACATCTTCTTTCAACAACATTAGTCTTCTTATATTTCATTAAGTTATTGATATACCTCTACATCCTGTCTACTCTTTCCTACATGTCATTAATTTTGTCTTTGTTATTGCTTGTCCTGTTATCTGTAACCTCTAAATTCATTACAAACATGAAACATAAAAAATCTAACTTATTTCATGGCAGATCCCCGTCTCCTCTTGTTTTTTGTCTTTTTTGTTTGTTTTTTCCCTTAAACTCCTATGTTCCTTCTTTTTCTTCAGTCAGCTACTCATAAATTAATTGTTCTAATATCGGTGTCCCCTCTATGTCTTCTACTAGGTGTGCAAATGGTAGCCATCTAGTGTTGAAGCGATCAACACAGATTTAAACTTAATGATATTGCTTCCATCATCTTAATTCACTTACAGTTCTGTATCCAGTGACTTATGGCTGAAGTGTGTGACGTCATCCATCTTTTTGTATTTGCCTTAAATGCGGCAGCTATAAAGATATTGTATATACATTTCTTCACACACACACCCCTTTTATTGTGTCTGGGTACAAGCCACACAGAATATTGATATCTGTGAGGTCCTGGGGCAACTCAAGAATTACCTTAATCCTCACCTTGATTGCTGCTCAAAATTCCTGTTTAGTTGAGCATGACCAAAAGATGGGCAGTGGGGTCCCCCTTTCTCTGCATCCCCTCCAGCAATTGTCTGTTGTGGATGTTCCCATATGTTTAGATTTATCTGGAGTTATGAAGAAATGGGTCGACAGTTTCCAATGGAACTCTTTCCAGCTCCCTGAGGCTGTTGTCCTGTGTACCCCTTGTCAAATCTGCCCCCACTCCTTTTCTCTCAGAGAGGTGTCTGTTTCTGCTTCCCAACAGTTCTGAATTACTTCCATTCCCTTCTTCTCTGTCTCCCTATTCAACTTGTCATAGATCTGGGATATCTGATGTTGTGTCGACTGGGTCAGAGTGAGCATCCTGATTTTGTGTATCAGTGAATGATTTACTTCTGTCCCCACTGCGCTTGTCCCCAAACTCTGAATATAGGATCTTGCCTACAAATACCTAAAATGATCTCTGTTTGGGAGTTTAAATTCTATTTGAAGTTGTCTGAATGTTTTGACTTCTGTGCCTGACTTAAACTGTCATATAAACTGCAACCCATTTCTTGCCCATCATTTAAAGGCTGGATCCATGTGTGCTGGTTGGAACCTATTATCTTTCCACAGTGGTATCCACTGAATTTGCATTTGTTTAATATGCCAATTTTTTCAGTTGGATCCAACTACAAAGAGTGTGTTTAGTCCATCTATTTGTGAGTGTGTTCAGGTCCACCATGGACCCTGTGTTCCATATCAGGGAGTCCAGGTGCTTTTCCCTGTTTGTCTTTTATTTCTATGTCTTTCCAGATTGGTTCTTTTGCATTATTTGAGATGTCTAGTAGTGGTACCAGTTATACTGCCGTATAGTAAGCCTTGAAGTTTGGCACCCCATACCCTCCTGCTTGTTTATGTCTCTGTATCACAGCCCAAGATACTCTTGGTTTATGTTTTGCCCAGATGAATCTTTTCCAGACCCCCTCCAGTTCTCTCCAGTCTGTCCCTGGGATAGGCAGTGGTAGGCATTGGTACAAAAACAAAAACCTTGGAAGAACATTCATTTTCACTGAGTTAACCTTGTCACTAAAGGACAAAGGTAGTGATGTCCATCGTTTTGTCTGTGAACAAGTTAGCCATGTATAGTTTACCCATGTGTCCTGGTATATAAATCCCTAAATATCGGACTATGTTTGGGTTCCACCTTCCAGGTAACATCTGTTTTAAGTCTCCATGCAATTCCCTGCTGACCCTAATTATCTCTGTTTTTGTTATGTTTATTTTAAACCCAGAAATCTCTCCATAGCTTCCCGTCAGTGCTAAGAATTTTTTAAGATTTTCCTTTGGATGCCTCATATAAATCACTGTATCATCTGCATACATAGATATTCTACTTTCCACCCCTCCAACCATTATTCCTTGGATGTATTCTTCCCTTAATGCTTCAGCAAAGGATTCTATGCTGATCACAAACAGCAGGGGAGACAACAGGCAACCCTGCTTGGTTCCCCTCTCTATAGGAAATTGTCCTGATAGAGTGTCATTAGTTTTGACACTGGCTACAAGATTGTTATAGAGTAAACTTATGATGTTAATGAAGTCTTCTCCAAAGTCCCTGTGTTGTAGTGTGCTGTTTAGAAAAGTCCAGTTTAACCTGTTGAATGCCTTCTTTGCATCAATTGAAATTGCTATTTGTGAATCCTACTTTTCCAACCTATTTCTAGGATAAGTATTCTTCTAATGTTGTCCGTCAGATGCCAACCTGATATAAATCTTGTTTGGTCAGGGTGAATTATTGAGTGGATTATATTTTGTAATCTAGTAGCCATAATTTTAGAAAATATTTTTAAATCTTGGTTTAACAGTGATATGGGCCTGTACAATTTGCAATGATATTTTTCCTTCCCTGGTTTTGCTATAACTGAGATAATGGCCTCCCTCCAAGTCTATGGAGCTATACCTTCTGTTTGACAGTGTCTCAGGACTTTCCCCAGAATGGCAGAGATTTGCTTGTTGAACGTTTTATAAAAATCAGAGCTGAATCCATCCGGGCCTGGTGCTTTATTTGATTTTAGATCCCTTACTGCCCTGAAAACCTTCTTGTCTTGTATAGGGGCATCTAAAGTAGCAGCTGCTTCTTCTGAGAGTTTGGGAAGTTTTATAGAGGCCAGGAATTGCCCTGCTTTTTCCTTTATCCTCCTTGGGTCCTTGCTTCTTGATATAGTGTTTTGTAGAATGCAGCAAACCTATTTGCTATTTGATTTGCCTCTGTCTTGTATCCTGATGTTCTGGGGTGATCTCTAATTTTTATTATCATCTTATCTGCCTCATTTTTTCTCAATCTGTAAGCTAATAAGGCCACCACTCTTCCCCTTGTCTCATAGTACTTGTGAGCCATGTACCTCAACTGCCCCTCTACAGTCCTCTTCAAGAGTTCCTGAAGTTCTTTCCGTATTTTCTGCATAGGCTGTAATGCATCTGGGGATAGGGAATTTTTATGAGTTTGTTCTAATACTTTTAATTGTTGTTCTAGGTGCCGCTGGCTTTCCAGATGCTGTTTCCTCTTGGTTGATGACCAACTGATGATTTATCCCCTCAAGACTGCCTTCATTGCATCCCAGTTCCTGCACCTCTCCTCCTGCATTTGTTTCCCTGTATTTATTAGTTTCTGTTTTAATTTTTTCTTTATGCTTTGTAATTCAATAAAGAGTTATTAAACCTCCATAATGTGTTTTTTTGTGTTGGGCTCATTCTTGGTGATTGAAATGGGGGAATGATCTGACACCGCTGTTTGATGTATTTCACTAGCACCTATCCTGTGGATGTCCATTTTTTGAGTGAGGAACATGTCAGTCCAGAAATATTCCTGGTGTGGGTATGAGTAAAATGTGAAATCCCTTTCCCCTTTCCCCTCTGTGTTGTTCCCTCCATATATCTAGCAGCCATTGTTCCTCCATACAGTTTCCTAACATTCTACTAGTCATTTTATTTGACTGGCTGTTTTTGGATGATCTGTCCCATTGTGGGTTAAGGACACAATTGAAGTCTCCTCCTGTCACTACCATCCCCTGCCCGAGTTGTACTATTTTATTAAACAGACTTTTAATAAATTCTGCTGCATTGTTATTCAAGTCATATAGGTTCACTATATGTATCTTTTGTTCTTGTATTTGGCTGGACATCATTACCCACCCTCCCTTCTGAGCCATCTCCATTTTATTGAATTGTAGTCCTATGCCCTTTTTCACTAGGATTGCTATGCCATTTTTTTTTTGGCCAAAGGGTGTGAAGCTGCAAATACCACCCCCCACCCAGGACCTCTGAAATTTACTATATTCTGTGTCTGAGAGATGTGTTTCCTGCACCAGTGCTATATCGCCACCCAGTTTTTTAATTTTGGTGAGAGTCTTGGTGCGTTTCACCACGGAATTAATGCCGTTGACATTCAATGACACAATTTTGATACTACCCATTGTTATGTATTTCAGAATCTGGGAACCTCTCCCTGAAGGATGCATATATTTTTTTATTAGTTCCAGTATTCTCCGCCAATTTGAGTGATCTGCCACAAATTTTTAACTCCATTTCAATATTGGATAAACTTTCATAACTTTGTGAACTATTTACAGTACTCCACATTTTTTATTCCAGACTTACATTTTTCCTTTTTCTTTTCCCTCTTTCCTTGTTACTTCAAGGTGACCTAGAGGATGTACTGTATTTGAACCAGATTGGTATTGGTTCTCTTGTACTCTGGTCCCCATAGGGTTTGAGTCTCCCTCACATTGATCAAGTGAGCTTGACCTTTCACAACAGAAGGTAATCAAATCTTCCCTCACAAACTGCAAGAAAAGTCAGATGCTATACGGCTCCAGGATTTCCCCTGCTCCATTCCCCACTTTTCTTTCTCATATTCTTCTCTGTCCTCTATTTTAAGAGAGCAGACACTCCTCCCCCTCATCCCCTTTTAAGGTACCCCTCCCCTTTGCTCCTCTTATTAAGATGCCCACTTCCTTCCCCCATTCAAGCTCCAACTTCAGTCCTACCTTCTTAGAGTGTTTCCCTATTTCCCATCTCTTCCTCACCAATGCCTGAATGTGTTGAACTATTCCAGGTTTCAACAATTCATACTTACTCTGTGCTCCCTCATCCCCCTTGAGATCAGGAGAGAGAGAGAGAGAGAGAGAGAGAGAGGGGAGAGAAGTTGCACCACACCCCTTAAAATATTGCCTTCTACCATGGGTTCAGCCTCGGCCCCTTATGCTCCAACTGCTTCTTCCATCCAGATTGGATCCTGCTAAAAAGAGAGAAATAATCCATGAGTTCTGTACTTGATCCCACACCCTTAGGATTTCTGCTTTTCCTTTCTATAGTGATGCCATCACTGCCCCTTCTCACAATTTTCAGCCCCTCCCCCTTCAACGTTTCCAAAAAAAAGAAAGGGAGGGGGAGAAAACCAGCTCTGTTGACACATAGATATACAGATATCTAGAAATTGTTGGCAGGTAAGTACCGCCAAGCCCATCTGGTCCACCCACGTAAGCCCAAAAGTTTACTGGCTGACCAGATGCATGTTTTCATCTAAACTACATACATGGTGTTGATATTCACAAATCAAGCAGACCTCTCAACCTCCCACAGCAAAACACAGTTCACAACACTGGTCCTCAAAAATCTTCACTAAAGGTCAGAGTATGCAGCATCTTCTCATTGTAAAACAATATTATGTCTACAGATATTGGACCCCATACAGGTAATGACAAGGAGTGTTTCCATCAACTTAGCCCTCTGATTTAACAATTTGAATGTCTAGAAATAATTCCCACCCAGTGAGGACCATCAATAAACCCATGAGGATCCAGGGTAAATCTGAGCTTGAAAACCATAGCACTACACAGAATGCCCAGCAGTTGAGAGGTACAAGAACAAGTAGATTCTCCAGTTCTCCCAGTGGTGTCTTCATAGCGACATCCATCTTTCTGTGCATCTGGCCCTCTATATTGTAATGTTAATCCCCATTTCTAACCTGCCAGCTCAACTAAATTAACAGCTCCGACACCCACTATATATTTGTACTCATGGTAACAACCTCAGAGCCCTATACAGAAGTATAACTTTGACCACAGCAGCCAAAGCGACATTCAGAAATTCTAATGGTTGCTACCCCATGAGATCCATACCTTTACCCTTAATTTCTTCTCCATTTCACTATAACGGGCTTTGCTGCAGGGCTCTCCTATCCCTTTTCTGCACTCCCCCCAAGTTTCTTTTTCGATCTGTTGGGCATCCCTCTGTTCAATCGGTCACTCCCCTTCCCCATTCACTCAATTCATTGGCCTCATGCAGTTGATCTTTCTGTCACTGCTAAGCTTCTCACCCACACCCCTTCTCCATTTAAATCCTTCTACTTAGTGCCCCCCCATTCTGAAGGAGTTCCTATTGAGCTGGAATCCATATGCTGGCTTCCCCTTTTCACGTTCTTCCCCCATCAGACCCTTTGATTCTCACCCATCCCCTTCAATCTTTGAGATTTTCGTCACTCTCCTGTGTCTATCACCCCATCCCAGGCTGCTCCATACATTTCCCCAGTGTCCCACTGTCTGGTATCCCCACTAACTTCCCCCCCATTAGTCCCTGTTCTCCCTCACTTTACTTGCTTGACTACACAATTCTCCCTTACTTTCCTATCCCCACATCAAATATTTCTCCCACCCTCTACCAACCATCATTTCACTGCAATGTGAATTCAAGTTCATTCGAGTGTGGCCTGTAGTTCATTTCTTCTGTGCTACTGCAAATGATGGAGTCCCTTCTTTGTTGCCTTCTGATGCTCCAATTATGTGTCGAATGTCTTGTTTCAGATAGCCTGGAAATTTTGCCTCCATCATCTGCTGTTTTCTGCCCTGTCCAACTTTTTGCCAGGCCGTCTGTTGTAATTCACTTTTAAGCCTCTCTATAGTGACATCCGGACAGTTTATTCCCCAATTTCAGCAATTGGAGATCCACTGCTGCTAGACTGTCAAACACATGGGCCCCTTTTTCCATGAAGATTTTTAACTTTGCAGGGAAAACTTGTGTCTTTGTGTTCCCCTTCTCCCTCAGCTGACGAACAATATTCTTGGCCATTTGTCTTTTTGATTGCAAGATCATGGAGAAGTCTTGCTTGAAATATATAGGTTGGCCATCAGAGAACCTTTCCTTGTTTCCACACTGTTGCACTGTTGAAAGGATTGACTCTTTCATCCGAAGGTATAACATTTTGATAATTATGAAGCACGGTCACACTTTACTGTCTGTGGGACGGGGGCCCAGTGAGCGATGTGCCCACTCAATGGTTAGATTCAGCTCCTCTGGTAATTTCAGGACATCTTTCAGAATATGTGTGATGAACGCTATCATGCTTGGGAATGATTCTTCTGCCCCCTCCCTCCCACACTGCATGCAGTCTGAAGTTGTTTCTATGTGCTCTGTTTTCTGCTGCTTCCATCCTTGCCTGGTGTTCTTGATCTCTTTGCAACAGGTAAAGCAGTAGTCTCAAATGGGTGCCCTGTTCATCGGTGAGCTATCCCACCTGTTTTTGAGTAGTCATGTTTTTTTTTTATCTAGATTTTTCAGATGCATTTTTAGGTCCACTAATGCAGATTTAATTGTTTGCACAGTTGTGATCACTTTCCCTATTGTGGCATCCATTGGTGATAGCGACTCTCCATCATCCTGTAGGTCTAATGAGGTGACTGAGACTGGGGATGGTGACCATGAACCTCTCAGGCCTGACGACCGTGTGTAGATGTTTTCATCTTGCATTAACTGTTTCAATTTGACTGTTAGTGTCACCAAACCTCCCTTGTGTTGTTTGTTAGCCATTCTGAATTCAGTATTTTAATGTTGATTGGCAATGTTAATTGGATTAGCAAAGTTTTTTAGTTAATATTGTGGAGCAGGTCCTGGAGCCATTCTAGAAAGCTTTCCCTCAGTTCATGACATCACTAGAAGTCCATCTAGACTTATATTCTTCTCTTTCTTTCTCCTCTGTGGGGTTATAATTCTGTTTATGTCATCACAATCTGCTGCTGTGGAAAATGGCTGTGATCCAATAAAGAGAGGATGTGGAATCCATTGAAGGAAAAACAGAAAGATTAGAATAGGTCTGAAACACTGCGATCTTCTTTTCATTGATTTTTTTCACTTTCTATTTGTGCACCTGATCACCATATCTCAGCCCCTCTCAGAACCCTGCACTGCCCCAACCCTGCCACCCCCCTATCTCCCAGGACATACCCCCCCCCCGCCGGGTCAATCATGGTATCTCCTCCCCATGACGGAGGGTGTCAGGCTGGGCCAGGTCCCTCTTGATCAGGCAGGTTGCTTCAGCCAAGACTGGTGAGTGCAGGCTCTGCGGGCAATGCATGGCCATCATGTTATGGCAATCTTTTTTTTCTGCTTTCTCCCATGACATAGAGATGTCAGCTAAGAGCAGGGCATGAACATGTAGTGTCCCTCCTCCAGATGAATGACCTAATTTTTATGCCATTTTTGAATTGTATTTTAATGAGGTTTTTAAATATAAATGCTACATACATTACATTTGGTAGCAGCTGTACATTGTGAATAAATAGGTATACATTGAATACTGCAGTTCTTTTTTTTTCACTGTAAAAAAAAAGTCTTGCTATGTTCGCTGTAGAAAGAGACCTGATAAATTAATTGAACAGCTAAGTTAGTTATCTATGTCAGACTCATTATACGAAAGTACAGGACAGTGAACTTTAACTGCAGCTAACAAGTCGCATAGCCTCAGACCGCTAAATTAAATGAACGCTCTACTTTTCAGTTCTACAGTAACTAATTATGCTACTGAAAACGCAACTGGTGTTTCTGTTAATACTGTCATCTTCGAAACATAACATTTTTCACAGAGGTTTATATTGCTCCATTGCCATAGTCTTGAAAGTTCTCTTCCCCCTCTATTTATAATCGCCATCCTTTTGCTATAGACATATTCCTTCTTATCCAACCCCCCCATAGTATCTGTTTTTGGGTATCCCTGTTATTTAAGGTGTCACTGCATGCTGCATGGTGTTCATCCATTATATACATCAACTACCTCATCCAATAATTGTGGAAGTGTAGGACCTGTTGTCTTATTTTGTACGCAAGTCTCACTAATGATAAACAGAGATTACCAAACCCTCCCACTGCTGTATCGAAGCTGGAAAGATTTGAGATGACAACCCAGATATACAAGATTTTTACCTACTGTAAGCAGTGTCCCTAACAGATAGTTATTATTTTTATTTTTGATTGTGTCCGAGTAGAGTAGTAATTGGGCAGCATGAGGGGTAAGACTACAATATTCCAAATCAGTACATTTATCACCTTCTCTAGCTCCCCCAAGAAAGACTTTACTTGTGGACAAGACATGAGAATGTGATAATGGAGTTTGACCTTTAAGGGGCAGACCATGTTGTCCTGGTGCACCCCTTCCCTCCTGTAAGGATAGTTGTGCTCAGAATGGGAGGGGATAGGGAAGGGGAGAAGCCTGGAGCCAGAACAATGGCCAGGTAGCAGGAAGGGGAAGGGGGCGAGGGGGTAGATAAAGGACAGCACAAGGGAGCCTCAGCCACTTTTGCTGGAGTTTTGATTTACAAGAAACTGCAGCACTTCAGATTGGCTTATTAGCTGGGAAGGTTTGTTCAGCGACATACAGGAGGTAAGAAGTTCAAGCTACAACATGTTAGGCTACAGGTTTTAAAAAAAGGAGAAAAAATAATGGATATTTATGTAATGCTACGAAGTTGTTTCAATGAAAGAGTGAGGGTAATTGTTTGCTGGGAGCAGTGTGTGAAGTTTTCTAAGGGACTGGTTTGCTTGTAAATTCTTTGCTGTGTCAAGGGAAGGTGGGTATGGCTGGCTGAGCAAAACTCTTGAAGTTCACTGATTGCAGGCGCTGTTTTAAAATTGGCAGAGGATTAGATTCAAGCGAGTGAGTTTTGCTGCAAGTTTTGGTGCCCAAGGAAAGACATGCGAGTAGAAAATTGAGTACGTTGTGGTGTAGAGCGGTTGGTTCAAGCAATTGATTTGATTAGGCCTACAGGGGCCGCTAGCAGTGCTGGTTTGGGATGAGTATGAGTTGGGCGAGTAGAACAAAGAACTGACCGTGTGGTACAGGTGGTGGAAGCTGGGGCCACATCTGGGAATCATGCAGAGAGATAAAGTTTTCCAATTGCCTGCGTTTGTGTTCTGGATTGATTACGAGGCAGGAGGCGCTCGTAGGCCTGAATAGGACCTGGTTGATCAGGGGACGGGAGGGTGCTGCAGGACCATGCGGCATGACGTCACACACCGCGTGGGAGACGAAGGAAGAGCCTGCATTTTTTTATGGAGATACCATAGGGCATGAAGCACTGGCAGGCCTGAAAGGGCCTGGTATGTTGGGGAAGCAGGAGTGTGCCTCAGGACCACGCGGCGTGACGTCACACGCCACGTGGGAGATGGGGGATGAGCTCTATTGGTTGTGGGTTGCGGACTTACGGCCCAGTTTGCGGTGAATTGGGGCTGCGCCCAAAAAGAGGTGACCCAGGGAGGGGTAAGAAGGAAGCCTTGGTTTGAAAAAAAAGGGGTGGGCGTGTTGTCGATAGGTACCACGCGGTGTGACGTCACACGCCATGTGGGGAAAGGGGGAGAAGAGCCAAGGGAATTTGGATACTTTTTCATTTCTGGTGAGGGAGTTGGGGGTTTTTGTAGCAAAGAAGGAGGCCTGGGAGAAGGGGAGGCCTCGGAGGCAGGAGGGGAGGTTGGGATTCAGTACCACGCGGTGCAATGGCACACACCATGTGGGGGGACTGGGGAGAGCTAGTCGCTAGCGTTTTCTGGGCGTTTTTGGTGGAATTAGCCATGAGCCATAATGGATAAGGTGTCTGACTTCAGATGAGAAGATTGCAGGTTCATGTCCTGCCCTGGTCATCAAATTCAGTACAACTTTTAAGCAACGGTTGAGGGAAGCGGGTGGTGAGGCCCGAAGGTGGCCGTCCAGTCTGGCTGGCTCGCTAAGTGGCTGGGGCACTGCACTATATATATATAAAAAAAAAAAGTAAATAAATATAATATAATACATTTTTAAAGTAGTATTATTGCTGCCTCGCAGTTGTGGTTTTGGTTTCGGGTCTTCGGAGGAGGAGGTCCAGGTGCCTTAGTGGTGCAGCTGTTTAGCATGGTTAGAAGGCTGTTAGGGACAACCAGAGTGCAGGTCCCAGCTGAAGCATTACTTGGCAGCAGACCTCTGGGAGCGAGGACTAGGGCACAAGCACCACGGTAGCGAGCGGCAGGTGACGGCAGCACGCCAGCGGGGGGAGCTGAACATAAAATTAGTGTCTGTACAGCACGGAGGATGGCAGACATGCCATATAAAATGAGGGTGAAGCTGGGGGGGGGTTCCTGGGCGTGCCATGTGGCATGGGGCGAGTGGACCTGAAGGGATGCGTTTTTTCGGACCGAAAAGGGTGAGGGGGAGCGGTGGGGGATAAGTGGAACAAGGGAACAGGGCAGGTGAAAAGCAGGCCCCCTGCAGGACCTATAAAAAAAAACCCTGTGGGATGGCACAAGCGAGGTGGGGGGGTATAGCGAATGGAAGCTTCAGTGCCTCCGCCCACAGAGACCCACGTTGTTTTCCTCAGACCCGTGAAGCAGGAGGGGGGCTTGTAGGGTTGCCACAGGACTTGGTCAAACAAGATATGAGGGGAGCATAAAAAAAAGTTTGTTTTTTTTTTAGAAGCAAGTAAGTATACTTTGGTGGCAGAAGGAGGCATGAGGAGGCAAGGGAAGAAGGACGACATGCCCAGGCGGGCGGATAGGGCAATTCTGGGGACAGGACGCATCCCACAGGGGAAGGACGGTGGAAGGAACTTGGGTTGGCCATATTTAAATAAAAAAAAAAAAACAATAAGCAAAGGGTCTATAATAATTAAATAATATGGTAACCGGCTTTGTATTTTGTAGTTGTCTTCACAGGGCATCAGCGAGGAACAGACATGGCACCCAGGAAGAGCAGGCTGACAAAGTAAGAAGCTTACAAGGCGATAATTGAGCTGGCTGAAAAGGCAAACAAAATGTGGGAACTGGTGGAAGGGAAGGACCTGAGGAAGCCCGGGGAGAAGAGGAAAGCGGATGGAGAAAAAGGTAGCAAAGGGAAGAGGGCACCTGGGGGAGGATGCAGTCCCTCTGGGGTAGCGCCGAGGGCAGCAGGGCCTGCCAGGGCTACTGAGCTCACCCAACGGCACCCACCCCTGATCAAAGGGGAACCCCCCGGGAGAACCGGGGCCGGAGACTCGGAGCAGGGGGTCCGACCCACACCTCCCGGCAGCCCATCCTCCACTTTCACCTCACCCTCCTCACCCACAGGAAGAAACAAGGGAATCCTTGGAGGCCTGCAGACACACCGGACAAGAAAAGGGCACAGGTAATGCATCCAGTGTGGTAGGGGATAGCATAAAAGAGCATATAGGGCAAATAGTGGCAGCACTGGAAATGAATGGGGGGGGCAGATGGAATCGGCCCTGGCGGAGTTTAAGGCAGGAAAAGGGGTTCCAGGAGACACAGAAAAAGGGGAAGAAAGAGAGGGCTTGGGGACAAGGGAGGTGGGGGCACCGGGGATGAGGATAGGTGAGCATGTGCCCGCTGCCACAAAAGAGAAAATATGGAAAGGGGAATATGTGGATATATTTGCCCTGGTGAGCCGGGAGGCAGCGGCAAAATACGAAGAGGTGGAGAGTATAGGAAAAAGCGAGATGGCAGCAACCATAATGTTGCTCGGGAAAAAAGAGGAAGACAAATTCACAAAAGGGAAGACTTGGGACAGGTGGTTCTTAGGTTTTGCAATTTTTTCAGCCATAACTCTGGAAAGAAGACAGGAGTAAGGTATCCTGCTCATCACTTATTCATTGATAATACGGAGAGCAAAGGCAAAAGACGGAATGGGGTGGTTATACTATGATGAATATTTTCGGCAGTGCAGGGCAACATTTGGGGATGTAAGGTGGGACACCAAGCAAATAGATTTATGGACAGATTATGTAACAGATCAGTCTACACCCGACGGAGGATGGGGTAAGAAAGGGGCTATACCTATGAGATGCTGTTGGGCATATAATAGGGCATTCTGCACATGGCCTCAGTGTCATTTTTGTCATGCCTGTGCAAAATGTGAGGGTGGGCACTCGGCCAGCAAATGCAGAACTACAGGTATACAAGGAACCCAAGGGTACGGGGGGGCAAGGGTCAAGCCAGCAGTTTTTTCGGGATAACCAGGGTTTTAGAGGACAGACATGGAGCAACGGAAGGAGGGGCAGAGGTAACAGGGGTAGAGGTGGTCAAAAACATTGAAACAAAGGGAAAGGTGCAGGCAGGAGGGGGGGGTACAGGGTGGTGCAACAAGGCCCAATTTGGGATGGCCAGAACCCCCATCAACATAACGGCCTTGACAGCTTGCCTGGCGAGATACCCGGATACGAGGGTGCAGGATATGATTTTGCTGGGGTTTGATACAGGGTTTTCATTACAGTCTACAGGTCCCAGGCAGGCAATGGAGGCGAGCAACCTGGGGTCGATGAAGGGAAAGGAGGACATGTTAAGGAAAAAGACTGAGAAAGAGAAGGCAGCTGGTAGGGTGGAGTGTCCATTTGATGACCTCCCAATAGAGAACATGCGGATATCGCCTTTGGGTTTGGTGCCTAAAAAGCAGGAGGGTGAATATAGAGTAATACACCATTTGTCTTACCCAGAAGGTGACTTGGTGAACGACTATATTGGGGAAGAGCATAGCAGGGTGACCTACGCAACGCTCGAGGATGCAATCTGGATAATCCGGCCACAGAGGATGCGTGGATGGCAAAAACAGACATAGAGTCCGCCTTCAGACTGCTTCCAGTCAGGAGGAGTACTGGGACCTTTGGGCTTTGAAAATGAGGGGCGATATTAGTTTGACAAAGCAATGCCTATGGGGTGCTCCACAGCATGTGCGACATTTGAAGTGTTCGGCACATGCTTGCAGTGGATATTCCAAGAGGAAATGGGTTACACGTCAGTCATCCACTACCTGGATGATTTTCTCCTCATAGGGAAGGGTGAAGAAGAGACACGGAGAATGCTGGTTAAGTTTCAGGAAGTGTGCCGGGAGCTGGGGTCCCACTGGCACCGGAAAAAACAGAAGGGCCCGTCAGGGTGATAGAATTCCTAGGGATAGAGATTGATGCAGCAAACGAGGTTTTTAGGTTGCCAGATAAGAAAGTAAGGAGGTTGAAAGAGCTAATTGGTATACATGCCAGCAAGAAGAGGGTCCAATTGAAATTAGTTCAGCAGGTATTGGGACATTCGAATTTTACATGCAGGGCAGTTGGGCCAGGGAGGGCGTTTACCAGAAGATTGGCCAGGGCGACAGCTGGAGTCACAAAACCACATCACTGGATTAATTTGATGTGCAGTATCAGGGAAGATTTTAGCGTATGGGAAGAATTTTTGAAGGACTATAATGGGTCTTCATTCTGGCAGGATGAGTGGTTGTATTACACAGACCTGGACTTGTACACAGATGCGGCCGGAGGTTTGGGCATGGGAGGTTATCTGAGGGACAGATGGTTCACGGAACCATGGCCAGCAGACTGGGTGAGAGAGGGAAAAGTGAAGGATATAACACTCCTGAAGATCATGCCCATATGGGCATGTACTTTGGTTTGGGGGGAGGAATTACGGGATCAGAAGGTGACATTTTGGTGCGACAATAGAGCTGTGGTGGACGTACTTAACCATAGGGGAGCCAGATCTGACACAGTCATGCAGGTAGTACAATGGCTAGTTTTAAGGGCTCTGCAGCTGAACATGTCTTTTAGAGCAAAACATATCGAAGGGGTATGCAATACCCTGGCTGACAGCCTTTCCCATCTGCAGCTGGACCGTTTCTGGAAGCTGGCACCAGCAGCGGAAGAACAAAAAACGCCCATACCAGCAGACATCTGGGACATTGGCAGGACAGAGCAGAACTGTTGTTTCATAGCTCATGGGCACCCCAGACTCTGAGGGCCTATGATGGGGCCTGGCAGGTTTTTCAAGCATTCAGGGCAGAGCACCAGATGGAGGTAAGTGGGCCATTATCTGAGGAACAGGTGGGAATGTTCATAGTGGATCAATGGCAAAAAGGGATGGCTCACGCCACAATGGGGGTTTATCTGGTGGGGATCAGTGTGATCTGCAGCCTGAAAGGATGGCGGGACCCAACAAAGGCAATGCTCATCAGAAGGATGATGCAGGGCTGAGGTAGATTAAGAGGAGGGACCGGGGACATCCAGAGGCCTATAGGGGAGCAGTGGCTAATGAAGCTAAAAGAGGCGCTCCCGGCAATATGCACGTCGAAAGGCGAAGCCCAGCTATTTCACACAATTTATGTGACAATGTTTGCAGGGGCTCTGAGGGTGAGCGAGGTGGTAGGCCATGGGATAAATGACAAAGAAGGTGGTATGGAATGGGAAGATGTGAGTTGGGGGACAAAGGAGATATGGATCAGACTAAGACGGTCTAAGACTGACCAAAGAGGGCGAGGTTCCATAATAACCCTAGGGGGGTGAGCAGAGGTCGCGATATGCCCAGTATAAGCCGTGTGGGCTTTCGCAACAGGGCAAGTAATCAGGACTGGGAAGCTTTTTACACACAGGGACGGAAGAAGGGTCACTGGTTACCAGATTACGGCGGTGTTAAAAAAGGCAATGGCATTTCTGGGGGAGAACCCAGCTAATTACTCATCCCATTCCCTGCGGATTGGGGCAGCTTCACAGTGGGCAGCCAGGGGCGGATTCTGTGGGGGACATTTTGGTGAAAGGTCGCTGACGGTCGGCCAGTTACAAAAGATACATCAGAGCTCTGACATAAATTTAAAAAAAAAAAAAAAAAAAGGGAAAAAGGGGAGGAGGGTAATAATGTACATATGTTAATAAGACGAGGGAGGTAAGACAGAGAGGTCATTGGAGAATACATGTAATTAAATAACTTTGTTTTGTTGCACCCCATAGGTAGAGGGAGGAGCACAGGAGTCTGGATCTGCGGCCATTCCTATATTTACTGGGCTGGTAAGAGAGCGGAGATGAAAGCTGGGGGAAAACAGCTATACCAAGATGCAAGGCAGTGTAGGTTGGTATGGCACGGCTTGCTGGGGATGAAATGGGCACAGCTGCTCCCTGCTTTGAAAGAGCTCAAGAGACATTGGCCCAGTCCAGACCTAATCATTATACACCTAGGGGGCAACGATCTGGCAGGCAGACCATGGGTGCACACATATTGGCAGATCAAGAAGGACTTAGAGGTATTAAGACAGTGGTGGCCTCAGGTGTGCCTTGCATGGTCGGACATAATATCTCGGAGGGTGTGGAGACAGGAACACAGCCACAGGGCAGTGTAGAGGGCCAGGAGGAAGATGAATAGAAGAGTCCTGTACCTCCGGACTAGTTGTAATCCTACGTATAAGGGGTTCTAAATAGATATTAAACAGAAGGGGGGATAATGGGCAACCTTGTCTGGTCGCAGCATGTAAAAGGAAGGATTCGGATAATAATCCATTACAAACAATGCGTGCTGTTGGGGATTTATAAAGAGCACCTATCCATTTTACAAATTTAGGGGGAAGACCAAATGCTTCTAGTGACTAAAATAAAAAATTCCAATCTACTCTGTTGAATGCCTTTTCAGCATCCAGGGAAATCAGAACAGCAGGAAAATCAGCATCCCTGGAAGCCGAGAGGACATGCGAAAGAGTACGAAGGTGATCCACCAAGGATCTGCCTTTTAGTAAACCTACCTGTTCTGTTCCTATAATATCGAACAAGATAGGGCTCAACTGATCTGCTAAAAGATTTGTTAAGATTTTAATATCCTGATTAAGGTGGGAAATCAGTCTATAACTATATACCCTATCGGGGGGGTTTACCTTCCTTAGGTAGTAAAGTAATTAAGGCTTGAAATAGAGATTTATCTGATGGTGCTAATTGTTGGTCAAATACTTTATAAAAGTTGGATGAGAAACCATCCGGACCAGGCGTCTTGTCTGAGGGGGAGATCTTTGATTACTCTGATTATTTCTCCTAGGGTTAAAGGAGCAACTAGGGTTGATTTCTGAGAATCTGAGATCGAGGGTAGGTGGCAATTTGCTAAGTAAGAATCTAATTGCAATAAAGAAGGGGGGGGTCACTCATAGGGCTATACAACTTAGCATAGTAATTCCTAAATTCAGAGGTTATGTCTATCGGAAATATTTTTAAGGTATTATCGTCTTGAGAATGGACGGCTGCAATAAGTTTGTAAGATTCTTGTTGCTTGAGTTTAAAGGCTAAAAGACTACCCGCTTTTTCTCCTTGGTCTGAATGGGATGCCTTAGTTTTCAAGATAGTGAATTCTACCTTTTTCCTTTAATAAATTCAAGTATGAATCTTTTAATCTCACTAAGTGTTGTCTGGCTTGGTCCAACGACTGGGGTGATAACGTGTGTTCTATGGCACGGATTCAGGAAAGTAAGAGTTTGAGCTGCTCTTCCTGATTTCTTTTCCTCTTGGGAGCTAACCCAATCAGTAGGCTTCGCAGATAAGCTTTCAGGGAACACCATTTGATATCTGGTTTTCCAGTAGAATTGACATTAATGTTGGTGAAAACAGTAATATGTTTGGCTATATATTTAACATATTCTGGATTTTTAAGAATTTGATTATTGACCTTCCAATGCCCTCCTTTAATAGGAAGGGATGTAAGGGAGATCAGGCAAGAAACTGGAGAGTTGTCAGAAAGTGGGCCTGAAAGTATGGATGAATCTATCACCCCAGGGATAAGGGATTGGGAAATAAGTAGGTAATTAATGGGGGAAGATGAGTGATGGACCGGAGATGTTAAAGTAGACTCTCTATCAGAAGGATGAAGAATATGCCAGATATCTGTCAAACCTGTACCGTCTAAAAAGTCTCAGACTGCCCGCTGCACAGGAGAAAGCCCTTTACGGAGTCTACCTGAGTGGTCCAGGTGTGGGTCAAAAATGAGATTTAAGTCGCCCCTATGATAACAGGGATTTGCAAAAAGGGGGTAAGGACACTAAGAAGATGCATGAAAAAACTGGGTGTGTCATTGTTGGGTCCATATACACTGACTAATATAATTTCTCTAGTGTGCAACTTTCCCTTTACTAGTATGTATTGCCCTTCTGGATCTGCAATAGTTTGACTATGTAAAAAGGAATGGTTCTATGCAACAATACCAAGACCCCACGACTTTGAGTGTTACCCTCTGCTGCAAAATATTGACCCATTTGCAGTCTACATGATTTAACCGCCTCAGAATTAAGTAGGTGAGATTCAAAAGGTTCAGATGTTTAAGAATCTGGTATTGCTTAACTTTGTTTCTAGCCCCCCCTAACATTCCAGGTAAGTATTCTCAGTGCCCCAGCCATGAAAATTCAAAAACTGGATGAAATATGAGGTAGATATCACATAATTCTCTCTGCAAGTTGTCGCTGTGTGAAACAAACCCCCTACTTCACCCCCCAAACCTCAATAGCCAAAACAAACAGTTGCTAAATTGTAAAAATGTTAAATCCTGAACCCAGCCTACCCCCTTCCCTTTCTTCTATGCTCTGCCTTTTGCATCATACCCTATAACATCCCCCCCTCCAGCCACCCTAACTATATTAAGTTGAAAATATGAACAATATCTGACATATAATAACAAACAACGCAAATGGTTACATTTTACCTAATTAGAAAATCTATATTAGTGGATCCATGAAGGGAGTTGAGAAAGTCCCAAATAACAAAAAAAAGATCCCCAAACTGGGGTTTATTTGAGTAAGTTAAATCGTCCAGAGATATAAAATCAATTAGCCTTGAGATAACGATTGGTTCCACTGAGCTAAGTTTGTTTCAGCATGATTAACCATTAATAAATCAAATATATTAAATTAACAACTTGTATCAATGGCAATATTAAATTAAATATACAAAAGAAGGCATCATTGAAAATGAATTGAGTAATTCAATCATTGCAGCTCCTGAACTGTAGCAGCCATTACTTTCAGAAAACCAAATTTCAGACAAATAGGTTAAAAAATAGTAATCTACTCCAGCTTAAATCTCAGCTAAGAGTTCTCATATTAAGTATTTTAGACGAGTAATATGAAAATAGTCCAACATCACAAAACACTCCAAATAGGCATTAACATATTATGTAAATGAGAGATCCACACTAATATGGAACAATTATAAGCTAAATAACAAATAGACTCCTACAGTAACAATGGAATAAACAAGATACTATATCAAGATGCCTGAAAGGAGCTGATCGTGAATTGAAAGTCAGGGGCGAATAACTATGCCTGTATCAATATAACTGACCATTAAGTGATTGTGGAATTAGAGCTCCCTCTAGCGACGAGAACGGTGAAATGTAGAAATGCTAGTCCATCTGGAAAAGACTCCTCGAATGATGGAAAGGGAGCCAGTTTATTACCGAGGCGAGGGCTGCGTCGACAAACAGCCCATTTACTTGCATCTTCTTTGGATGCAGAAGAGAGGAGCCCTGCCAGTTACGATGTGGTTGAAAACCCAGAAACTCATGCAGCTTAGTAGGATCCAATATCATCTTGCTTGTAGTATATTTGAATTGCAGCAGGTAAACCCGAAATCATATAGCATCACCAAGGTTAAAAAATAACCTTTCTGTTTTACATCTACTTCAAGTCTTTATTTGTATCTCAGTCATGGGCCTGTAAAGAGATCGGGGAAAGCAGATTTAAGCTGTACAGATGCCGCTTCTTGCTCCTCAAAGGAGGTCCAGGTTCCAGCAATCAGAACATATAGCTTCGCTGGACAAGCCATCTTAAACTTAATGCCAGCGGTAATTAATTTGGATACCAAAGGGTGAAGGGCTGTTCTCTTGAGGCAGACTGAGGCCGGTAGGTCCTGAGCGGTTTTCAGTTGTTTTCCCTCCCAGCTAATTACTTGATGCTCTTTAATTTTCTGCAAGAAATGTTGCTTTTCCAAGAAATTTAAAAAGCGGAATATTACAGGGCGTGGAGGGGCACCCATCGCTGGCTTGGGGCGTAAAGCTCTATGTGCCCTTTCGATAATGTACTTAGTTCCGAAGGGGGAGGGGCCCACTAGCTTTTCCACTAACTTTTGGGTAAAAATAATAGTGTCGTGCCCTTCTTCCCCTTCGGGCAGACCAATTATGACCACATTGTTTCGTCTGCTACACCCTTCAAGATCTTTGACTTTTAAATCCAGTTTAGTCATTCGCTGTCTGCAGGCAGTTAATTCAGAATTGATTTTGTCCTGCCTTTTCTCTAGAGAACAAATCCTGACTGAGTTGTCTGAGGTTCTTTGCTAGACATCTTCCAGCTTTTGGGTTAAAGAGCCAAAATCAGATGTCAATTTGTGTAAATCTTCCCGAAATGGCTTAAATTCTTCCAAAAAACATTGCAGAGTGAGCGGTTCACTGTCTGCAGAAGAGGATTCAGTGCTGGAGCTGGAGGCCCGCGTTTTTTTCGGAGCCTTTTCAGGTGTTACTGGTGGCGTGCGCTTAGGCTGCATTTTCTTTGTATCCACCTCCATGGAGAAACGAAAACCGTATCCCAATGTTCTTGAAGTACTCCGATGCCTTCTGATGCTCACTGCGAAGCCAAATCAGTAATGTTTATTAACACAGATCTGTACTGTAAGAATGGATGGCTGGAGCTGTACGGGGAAGCTACTAGTCAGCACGGTGCATCACCGGAAGTCCCCATGGCAGGGTCTTCTAAGCAAAAGACGAGCTCCAGACCCTTTCTTCTTGAATCTCTTGTTTCCTGTAGTGACTACAAAATTTCCTCCACACAGCAGTATTCAGACAGAAATTTCACTGGAGCAGCAGCTCCCCAATTGACTTCAGCACAACTTCACAAAGGCTCAGTGTAGCTTGTTCTTTTTCATGGAGGACAGACCACGGAGCAAATGCACAGTCCTTAAATTCTCTAACTTGTTTTTTTTCCCAAAGAAACCTTAGCCACTAAAGTCACAGTCCCCTATAGTGCCTCCACCACTGTGGTTTCAATCACTTACAGCTCCCTCACAGCTTAATGGAAACAGGCTCACAGCTCTATCTTAGCTGAAGACTTCAAATCCTCAGGGTTCTGAGGGACAGGAAACTGGCATCCCTCAGGTAAATTCATCTGTAGGCAGAAAAACAACATTTTTCTCTGCTGGAACTGGAGTCCCCCTCCCACAGGAGGGGGTCCCAATGGACTGCCTCCTGAACAGAAAAATCTCTCAGGTTTTGGGAACTCTCTCTACCTCCTGATTGGTCCACACACTTGCCAGTCTGAAAAATTAATATTCATTAATCTCTTTCAAATGCCCCATTGGTCCCCTGAACTGGTGCAGAGAAAAGTCCCTGTTTTTATTCCTGTTCCTTGCTCTGTAACAGTGATGTCCACCTTTGTTTTTGTTCCCCCTGGACCCCGCTACTAGAATTAGAAGGGCCAGGGGGGGAAAGTCTTTGTACCTGGACCAGTCTTCTTAAAGCCACACAGAGGTGTGGGGGCTTACACTAAGGATTGCTAAGGTGGCAGGACAGGGTGGGTAGCTGAATGTCATTGCCCACCTGCTGACAAATGATCTAGTGAAGAATGGGGCTGGGGAAGTATAGAGAAAGTTCAGGGAACTGGAGAGGGACCTAAGGCAAGCAGCATGATTGATGGCATTTGCTGAGATGCAACCTATATATGGCCACAGGGATGATAGGATACTCCACACCAGGAGCTTCAACACTTGTGTGAAAGAGTGGTGCAGGGAGGAGGGGCTCAGCTTCATTGGAGACTGGGGGCTGAGCTGGTAGAATATGTTTCTATACAGAAGGGATAGCCTGTATCTGTCTGGGAAGGGGAATGCAGTCCTTAATGGAAGGTTTACAGTAGATGTTACTTTAATGAATATTTAAACTATCCAAGGAGGAGGCAGAAATATGAAGGGAAGCCTGAACTGCATCTCCCCACAGATTGAAGCAACACCAAGAGAGGGCACAAGGGGAGAAAACTCCCCCAGGTACAAGTTAAAAGACCAGAAGCATAGGAGGGGACAAGAAGGACAAGAACAGAAGAGGTAGAAAGGGAGGAGTTGAGAAGGCAAGGCACAAAAATGGTAGTGAAGAGGGAGACAGAGGGAAGTTTCAAGTGGCAACAAAAACAGGAAGGGGGTTGCAGGCAGAGTGGAAGCAAGGTGTAGAGTGCCATGTGTGCCAACGCGAGGAGTTGTGTAAATAAAACTGCAGACCTGGAGGACATTATGGCAGAGGTAGACCTGGATCTTGTGGTCATTGCTGAGTCACGGTGCACAGGAAGCCACAACTGGGACATGGCTTTACCAGGCTACACTCAGTTCAGGAAGGATAAGGAGGGGAGGAAGGGTGGAGGGGCTGTGCTGTATGTGAGGGAAGGTGTCAGAGCAATGGATTTGCAAGGGAACCTAGGGGTAGAAAATGGGTTGGGGGTGGTGTGGGTCACCATGCAGACAGGAGTCAGAGCCACTATTTGCACTGGGGTGATATACAGACCTCCAACACAGGAGAACAATTGGATGAGGTAATGAGGGAAGCCATCTGCATGATGGCAAAAAAAGGGAGCTGCTGCTGGTGAGATGCTTCTGTCTGCAGGGTGTAGCTTGGAGCTTCCCTGCCATAGCCTCATCTAGAAGCAGGGCCATCCTAGACATCCTGCAGGGGGCATTTCTCAGGCAACTAGTCAGAGAGCCCATAGAGAGGGTGCAGTTATCTACCTGGTGCTCACAAATAGGGACAGTATTACAGACATCATGGTGTGATGCCACCTGGGGACCAACAATCATGACACAGTGTGGTTTAACATAAGGATGGCAGCAGAAACAAATCACACAAGGTCAACAGTCTTGGACTTCAGGAGGTCTGATTGAAAAACAAAATGTGCAAATGCCTCAGAAATTACCTAGCGGAGAAGGGCGTGGGATTGCTTGGGAGGGGAGAGGAACCATAAGCCAAATAAAGGGTTGGCACAGTGAGGGCAATAAACCTCTACACAAAAGAATTGAGTCAGCCTCCCACCACCCTGTCAAAACCCCTGAGTCTGGCTTTGAGTCTCTTTCTGATACTGGTGTTCAGTAAATTACCCCCCCCCCCAACACATCCACTAGCCCCCATTTTCCTCCTTCCTCCTTCCTCCATAGGCTCATCAAGGTCAAGTCCAGATCAGCCATCCTATCCAATCCATTCCTTAAAAAAATAAAATCCCCCACACATGCCAAAGTATGAATGACTCCCCCCTGCACAACTGATGATTCAGATTCCCATTGTTTAGAATTAGTAATCACTCCTCATCCAACACACCCACTATCCCCCATTTCCCTCCACCCCCATGGCACCCAAATACCTTAAACAATAAAATGT
The DNA here is from genome assembly GCA_016271365.2 of Neoceratodus forsteri. NCBI lineage: Eukaryota > Metazoa > Chordata > Ceratodontiformes > Ceratodontidae > Neoceratodus > Neoceratodus forsteri. Next base: position 539,806,885 of record JADMNL010000022.1, read on the forward strand.
ATGTCCCACAGCGTGTTTGTCTGTGATCTAGTACTAATTGGAGTCAAAGGTACTATTTATGAATGAATGATGATGTCTCCCTGGCTAAGCCTAATAGTAACACCTGATTGGCTGACAAGTGGCCAATCAGGTGTTACTATTAAGCAGACATACCATCATTCATTCATGAAATATGTCCAGCTCCTAATAGATCAAAGATGAGCACAAGCTGCTCCACTGGGGGACTCAACTCGCATATTATAAGGTATTTGGGTGCCATAGGGGGAGGATGTAAGTGGTGGCACTGGATGTGTTGGCTGAGTGGTGATTTACTAAACAGTGGGACTCTAATCATCATTTGTGCCAGGTGGGGGAGGCATTCATACTTTAGCCTGGGTGTGCGTATTTTTTTTTTATTATAAGAATAAGGAATGGATAGAACAACTGAGCAGGGACTGATAGATCCTATGGGGGGGGAGAGGAGGACTTGTGTGTAGACTGATTTACTAATTGGCAGGTTTGGAGACTCAGCACTCGTGGGTTGTAAAGGGGAAGGATTACACTTTAGCGCAGGTGGAGTTGGGATGTTTAAGGAGTAGGACGACTGGTCTGGAAGGAGCACTGTTTGCTTTGCTTGCATACTATATGCTCTCTGGGACTGGAGGAAGGAAGAGGTTGTGTGTGTCCCATGGTAGTTTAGGGGGCAATTATTTATTAATTTCAGGGAGGAGGAATGTAATTTAGTGTAGTAGAATAGTTGGATATTAGGATATCTGAATCCGACATACAATGCTATGATCAGATATTTGATTCGGATAAGGATTATCTTGTTATCCGACTATCCTAAGACAGATTGGATTACAAGGTATCTTAACAACCTCAACGTGATTCATGATCATACTTGCCTGTTAGCAGTTGTTTCTTTAATCTTGTGGTACTGCAGAAATGTTAGTGGTCTCTGTTTACCGTATGCTATCTTCACCTTCATGAATCTTGCCCATAGTGTGTTACAGTGCATCTGCCTTTCATAATATCACTTGTTGTTAATCATGTCTATCATCAAATATATTACCTTTTTTCACCCTCTTGTTTTGTTTTACAACAGAACTACAGGGTCATCCTAAATTACTGAAGACATTTGCTCAGTCAGAAAACCTGAAAAACACCACAGTGCAAGCAGGCATTATATTTCGCACCCTTTATAGTACTCCGCAGTCAGAAACCATTGGTATTCCTTGTCCAGCCTATAGGCTGATGCACGATCCAATCAAAATCAAGATGGCTGAGGACAGACCCCTTGTCCCTACTGAGGGTCTCCAGTTTACTTCGTGCATCAAGAGAGGTTTGTCGTGACCCAGATCTACTCCCAACAATTATTGACTCAATCACAGAAGGTACACCAATTTTAAGCTTCTATTTCTTATACAAGCCTGGTAGCCAACAGAGTTAAATATCTAATTAAATGTGTTCTAATACAAAAAGGAATTGCAGATCATTTGTGTCCATTAATTCATCGTGAAGTACAGGGATAATATATTATCAGACTTTAATTGTTTCAACTACAAGGCTCATTCTGGGGCAGGATTCCCTCCTGTAGCATTTCCTGACCCATAACACCACCAGAAAACATCTACACCAGGTCACCAAAATGAGTGCATTGTCTCTCAGCTGAACGACATGCTCTCTATAGCCCTCCATGTCCTGGTGACTATTTGTGGATGAGGTCCCTCTTGGAACATCCACCCCCCCATCATATATATAAATTAATGCCATGTTTTTTCTTTCCCTGCAACTGGTTGCTTACAGAGAGAAATAGCATGGACTGAGGACCTCCTGTAGCCACCTCAGTCACACGTAATCATAGGAGTGAGAAAAGTTTTTTTAATGCAGTACCTACTTCTGTTTCCCTGGTGCTTGCCTCATGTATCCTCTCCTGGAGTGGGGACAGAAAAAAGTCACCTTCTCCACTCCTTGGAATGATCTGCAAACTTCTCACAATGTCCACTCCCCCCCATTATGATCCTGGGATCTCTATGTCTCGTTGGGCAATAAAATAACACGTTCTCTGCCCACCAGCCATACTCTTCTTCTTCTTCTTCACTACTTGGCCATCCCATAAGGCCATGTGGCCTCTGAGAGACTGGGAGAGTGATTACTGTGCATCCAGCACTTGCAGATCTCGTGAGGAACTCTCGCGAGATCATTGTGGCCATCTTGGCTGGGACTCTTCAGTTGAATAGGGCTGTCCTAAATCTCATTTGCTTTCATGAGATTTGTGGTGGCCATCTTGCCTGGGACTGTATCATAGCCATAACATAGGCAACTCTAATAGCTAAAGGGGCAGTCCATATTTAAACTTCAAAGGGCAATTTTGGCTCAGTGGAAGGGGACTAAAACAATACAGTACTATTGTTATATCTGGGCACACAGCTTTTAAATTATGTGGCACTACAGAATGCAGAGTCCATATCTGATGCAGTTCTTTTTATTTTGAACCAACAGATCAAGGAATAAAGCTGACATGAGGAGGAAGTGCAGGGAATGCAGGATGCTCTTCCCAGAAGTTGACGAGGAGGACACTGCCTGTGCAGTATGTACATTAACGGCCAACAGGGGCTCCGGAGACATGGATGAAGGGAGATCAGACACCGATACTCCCCCACCAACAGCTCCAATAGCACTAGATGCTAGCCAAGCTCAACTGCTGTTCCATCTTCTGGAATCTTTTAAGGCCATCAACCCCATACCAGCAAGAAGCAGACAAAACAACCAGGGGGACAACACCACATGAAAACAGCCCAGACTAGAAACAGACTGCACCACAACTGGGACCCCAGGGGATCCAGATGAGGGTGCAATAGACAAGTCTAACAGGATGTGCCATGGTGAAAACATTGATGAACCCTCCCCCCTCACATTAAACAGTCTAAATCCCACCTAGCCTTTAAACTGGGTCTCCGTGCCTACCTGACTGACTCTGATGACTGCTCCTGTACTGTAACTTGAAACTGACTCCAAGTAGCATTCCTTACCTACATGGCACTTACTGTTTCCCTCCACTATATAAAATCTGTATGTTCCCACTTCCTCTACAAAATCATCAGTTAAAACTGTTATTTGTCGTATATCCTTAATTATTATTGTTGTATCATCCAGTGCAAGCAGCTAATGTAAGGGTATCTGTTTTCTCTCAGTTTCCACAGAAATATGTCTTGCTTTTGTTTGTTCCCACTTCATGCTGCACCATGAACAATTGTCACTGATGTCTGTACCTTCTGTGTACCTTGCTCTCTCCTGATTGTACTCTCCCGGGTTGTGCCTGAATATAGGCAATACTCTTGTCTAGTGTACCTACCCGGTAAACAAAAACCAAATAAATAAATACAAATGGTGAGGTCGGCTATCAGAATAGCTGAACAGCCATCTACATCCAAAGACCCTCTACTATCAATGGGGGAACCAGAGGTGAAAATTCATTTCCCAACTTGCAAGACTATTGAAACTATTCTCACTAAAGAATATGATGTGCCTGAACCCACCAGACTGCCTGAAAGAAGCATGGTGAGTAGCTGGTACCCTTTATCCCAGATGAGGAGTGAACACTGGAGAAAAGCACCAAAGGTTGACCAACCGGTCTCCAAATTTTCTAAATGCACCACTACTCTGATAGAGAGCACAGTGGCACTTTAGGAACCCATGGATAAAAAGACTGAGGAGCATCTCAGGAAGATACATGAGGTATCGGGCATGCTCCATTCAGCCAATATGGTGGTGGTGTGGTTCATGAGCAGAGCTCTTCATAGGTGGGTCAACATTCTGACCCAAAAAGTGCCAGAGGACTCTCCACAGGTGGCCACAGCTGAATGCTGGATACAGGCTGTAAAATGTATGAAGGATGCATCCTTGGACATCCTGGGATTCGGAACCAGAATGGCAGTACTAGCAAACAGAGCAAGGAGGGCATTGTGACTTAAGCTGTGGCAGGCAGACAATGAATCCAAGAGTGCTCTTATGAAACTTCCATTCAAGGAAGGCACCTTTTTGGTGAGGGCTTAACACCCTATCTCAAAAACAGAGGGGGTAAACAAGCACAAGGAGACAAAGACGTCTATTTACCCTTGGACAGGTAATTTCATCCTAAAGGAAAGCCCTTTAAACCCAGAACCCAAAATTACAACTCCCAAGGATCCAGACAATGGAACCAGAATCCCAAATTCCAACAAATATCATATGGAAACAAAACAAAAAACAACACCGGCAGACAATATGGCAATGGTGAACACAATCTGAATGTCAAAAATCAAGGCAAGAAACAATGAAGGCATGTGGGCCCAGGCAAACCACCAAATCACAGGGAGACTGCAGAAGTTTGCAACACAATGGGCCCAAGCAACATCAGACAAAGGGGTGAGGGAAGTTGCAATGAGGGGTTATGCAATCGAATTCAGCAGCAAACCAATACAGCACAGACCGTTTGTCTCACCAGTGCTGAAGTGTCCAATGAAGGCTCAAGCAATAAATCTTGTGATACAAGACTTATTACAAAATGGTGTAATTTCACCAGTCCCAACAGAGGAGAAGGATACAGGAGTATATTCCTTATTCTTTGTAGTCCTGAAGAAAACAGTGGGAATGCATCCGGTACTGAACCTGAAGTATCTAAACGAATTTGTAATGTACAAGAAATTCAAGATGGAGACGCTATGAACAACATTACTAGCCATTCAGCCAGGGGACTATCTAACATCAAAAGACTTGCAAGATACCTACCTTCACATACCAATACAGAAGATACATTACAAGTATCTACGGTTCAACATAAAGAGGGAACACTATCAGTATAACTGCCTACCCTTCGGTCTGGCCTCAGACCCCCAGGTATTCACCAAGACACATGTTGTACTGGAAGCACATCTGAGAAAGGAAGGGGTCCAAGTCATCCCCTAACTGGCTGACTGGCTGCTGCGAGCAAGAACAGTGGAAAAGGCACAATACAACCCAATTGAACCATGCAATGCCTTCAAGAACACAGATGGGTCATCAACAAAGCAAAGTGCCAGTTAATACCATCACAGTACCTTTTCCACTTAGGCACCAGAATAGACACTCACCTCAACAGGGTGACCCCAAAGAGGAAAAAGTGCACAACATTCTCACACTAGTCAACAGGATCATACACAGACCCAAGGGAGCAGTATGGGACTACCTCCAGATGCTAGGAGTCATGGCAGTATTAATAGATATGGTACCATGGGCCAGATTGCACATGAGAGTGCTACAGAGATACCTGATTGAGACATGGGATCAGACCACGCAAAACTTTAGATTCTGAATAACACCATCAACAAAGATACTAACAATCTTGCGGTGGTGGACTCTAAAAAGAACATATTGCATGGCCGTGCACTGGCGCAGCCCCCCCCCCCCACTGCAATCATTCCCATAGATGTGAGCCTGATGGGCTGGGGGGCAACTTACCTGACCCAAGTCACCCAGTGACTATGGTCACAGAGCAAATCGACACTGCTAATAAATGTTGTGGAACTGAGAGCATTACGACTAGCCCTGACATTCTTCAAACCTCTGATTGTGAACAGGGCAGTGCTGGTGAGGTGTGATAACCAAGTGACCATAGCTTATCTAAACAAACAAGGGGTCACACTCAGCAAGTCCATGATAGCAGAATCACTCAAGCTATTACACTGGGCAGAGCGGAATCTGCAATCAAACATGGCAATTTATCTGGCAGGCTCATTCAACACAGAAGCAGATTGGCTGAGCGGAGTAACCATAAATCAATCAGAATGGAAGTTCAACAAAAGAATTTTTCAAAAAATTTAAAAGAGATGGGGGCCACTGCAAGTAGACCTCATGGCCTCACAGCAGAACACTCATTTGTCAAATTACAACTCCAAATTCTCAGACCACAGGGCACAGGAAGTGGACACATTATCCACCCCATGGAAATTCAATCGAGCCTGCATGTTCCCACCAACTACCATGAACAACAGAATATTACACTAAGTATGAGTCACAGGGGAACAGCAGTATTGGTAGCACCGGACTGGCCCAGGAGACCCTGGCACTCATTAAGCCAAGCAACAGCAGTGGCACCTCCAATGCCACTACCCAGCTGACTGGACCTACTGCGCAAAGGACCAATACTGCACTCAAATCCAGTGACACTGAAACTGATGGCTTGGCTGCTGAAAGGAACAAACTGTTGACCCTGGGTTATCACACCTGGATAGTGGACTGTGTACTACAATCCAGGTGACAATCCACCAATACAACTTCTCAAAGAAAATGGCAGATTTTTCATAAATGGACATGGAGAAGGGAATATCACCTTCAGTTGCCGGCCCTACCACAGATTATAGACTTTCTCAATGATGGAGCAAATAAGGGCCTCAGCCCATCCTCACTCAGAATACAGACTTCCACGATTTCCTCTATAAGGGGTCCACTATCAGGGGTAGGTTCCATCAGATCACACCCTGATGTAGTCAGACTACTCAAGGCAGTCGTATTAAAGAGCAGGTGCTCACCGTATTTTCTTTTTTTTTTCTAGGCTCAGAAGACTCCTGTTCAATAAAGAATTGTCTCCTACCTCTGTTTATGTGTGTTACTCTTGGAATAACTACACCAGGATCCCTCATCATGTGTAATTGGATTCCCCTGGTTGCAGCGAGTTTTCAGATTTTAAATAAAAATCACTACAGCGTGGAACACTTGAGCCAGTCAAACTGACGTCAGTTAAAGACTGCTGACTTGGGCTCCTGCTGTCATTTCATCTGCACATGTTTCAGTCACTCAAATGCGCAGCTGTGGCACATAATGGCATGCTCGCTGTGCAAAATCACCTTTTGAGACACATTCACAAAATCACAACACTATGCATCTCTAGCTTTGCCACTCCCACTGCCAATGCCAGCGCAACAACATTCGGCATTGACAAATGCTTGTTTATCTTCCACTTTGTTTTCAGACTCAATACAATCATTCCACCTCACTACCGAGGGCTTCTGGCTCTGTGATGTAGATACTACAGTTTGAGTTCCAGCATGAAGAAATTAGACTGCATTGATCAAATTATGTCTTGCTACCAGCATGTAACATTATTTCCTTTTGTCACTCACTGAAAAACGCTCATGAGTAAAAAAGTCAGGCTATTTAGACAAAGCAGATGCAGCTTCAACTAAACAGAGATCATTGCTGCACCGTGCCTGCTGAGCCACTTTCAGCAAAGTTATCATGGAAATCAGTAACTTTACTGTATGTTACAAACAAGGAGTGATTGCAATTTGCGCTTAGCCATGTACTTGACTGCAAATCTGCATGCCAGGGGGAAGGGGGTAGAAAGGCAGAGGGCTGAAAATGAGTATGTGACAAAATAAATAATCAGAAGAGTGACACTAAAATTACGAGATAACCCAAATTAATTAGTCCTCAAAACTGTGTCAAATATGAACTCCCGCTGTGAGCTTTTTTTTTTTTACGTCAAACACATTCAAACACGGATAGCTTCACACTAGGTTAAACAACTAAACAAACCTTTCTATGACAGTTTTTTTTATTTGAAACGCAATCTCCTGACAGAACTACTTATTATTATTTCAGCCACTATTTTTTGGGAAACATCAAAATGAAATTGAATCCCGGTTTTGGATGTGAATGAGTACTGATCTGTGACAGCAGCTTGTAAGACAAACTACACTCGCGCTGACGATTTCATGGTGCCAATCTATATGCTGTCACTCAGCCACACAGGAATGAGCACGTCTGTATGCATTTGAGTGACTGAAACATGCGCAGATGAAATGACAGCGGGATCCCGAGTCAGCAGTCTTTAACTGATATCAGTTTGACTCTGGCTCAAGTGTTCCGCGCTGTAGTGATTTTTATTTAAAATCTGAAAACTCGCTGCAACCAGGGGAATCCAATGACACATGGTGAGGGATCCTGGTGTAATTATTCCAAGAATAACACACATATTGAACAGGAGTCTTCTGAGCCTAGAAAAAAAAAATGAAAATACAGTGAGCACCTGCTCTTTAACATCCCCAAGGGTCAGACCAATATGTGCCCCTTGGCAACTGAATATGGTGCTAGAAGCACTCCATGGTCCCACTTTCCAACAGGACACACTACATTGGTGTACTCTGAAAACAGTGTTTCTTGTGGCAACTTGCTCAGCTAGAAGGATAGGAGAGTTACACTCCCTGTCATGTAGGGAACCCTTCTTGACATTCCACAATAACAGGATCACATTCATAGCAGTCCCTTTGCTTCTTCCTAAAGTAGCCAATCCTTATCAAATGGCCCAAGAAGTACAGCTACCATTCTTGTGAATGGATTAGAAACACAACATAGGGACCTCATACCCTTTAGATGTCAGTCATCAATTAAGAAAGTACCTCAATATAACTGATAGCACACATAAGACAGACTGTTCATCCTGACAACGGGAAAGAGAATGGGGCAAGCAGCCTCCAAAGACACCATTGCTTGATGGATAAAACAGATCATAACCAAAGCTTACAGGGGAAATTGGCCAGGAACCACCAGAGGGAATCAAAGCACACTCCATCCGAGTGTTGGCAACATCCTGGTCAGAAAGGGGAGAGATCTCTGTGATAGACATTTGCTCAGCAGCAACATGGTCATCCAGTCACACCTTTACCAGGCATTATTGGCTAGACATGGCGTCTGCTGAGAGGACTGCCTTTGCTAAGGCAGTAATAAGGGCAGGTACTCAAACTAGATGATAGCAAAATTATCTGCCTTATCTCCTACCCAAAGAATATGGACTAACCACACTGCTGATAAAGTCCTAATGGTTTCTGATTGTGGAGTACTATAAAGGGAACAACATATAATGGTATTTACTTGCCTGGTAAAGGTGAGTATTTGAGTACCCTTTATAGTACTTCGCAGCCCCATCCACGGGTAGCAGATGATATTTGTTCTCTACTAAAGAGATGCTCATCATACCTGTTATGACTCAAGAAAATATAATGCTATATCTGAATAACTTGGGTTACCAAGCATAGTGAAAACTGGAATAATTGATGTCTTATGTTTTGTAATGAATAATGAGGAAAATAGTTCCCAACACTGTCTCTAGAGGTACTCTGCTTATAGGCTATGACATAGTCAGAGCTACCAGACATTGTACAGAGAGGGCAGCATACATGGTGGGATACTGCTGTTCTCTCTGTTTGTTGTTTTGCTTTTTGTTTTGTCATAATTGGTAAGGAAGACTCACACTGGAGACCCTCAGTTGGGACAAGGGGGCTGTCCTCAGCCAGCTTGATTTTGACTGGATCATGCATCAACCTATAGTATGGTCAGGGAATACCCAATGGTTTCTGACTGCGGAGTGCTACAAAGGGTACTCAAATAATCATCTTTATCAGGTGAGTAAACACTATTTTCTCTGTTACCTGCCCCAAGATGAGGGCTTTACTGCAATATGATAGCGCACACCTGTCCCATCAGACATTTATGGATATGTGCTCTGATATTCATATTCTGTTCAGCATTGCTCATTACCCCCATCAGCAATCCCCCCCTCCGCTGCACACTCTTTCCATACATGTTACTTTGTATCAAGAAGCTGACCTGCACAAACCACCCCTGCTGCATAGACGGCTGCCTGCTACATGATGAAAGCATAGGAACACTGTCTCACTCTGTATAGTGAAATCACCAGCTGATCATTGCAGTCTATAAATTGTGCAAGAAAGCATGTTTTTTGAATATCTGGTTCTAGATTGTCATTTTCATGCAATTTTAAAATAAAATGGTAATTTAGCAGACACACGGGTAACAAGACCACCCTGATGCACCAGCTGATGACTCAAAAAAGCATCATTGTCAGACACATCATGTTGTCGTATAGACACAAAAACTGGGCATAAACAAGGGAAGTCAACCCACACAACAGTAGAAGAGAGGCAGGAATCCATAAAAAGTGAGACCATCAACATTAGACAGCCAGATGATAATGCAGCAAGCAGTGTCAGCAGCACAGGAAACAAGGCCCATGCAGGAAGCTGAAAAAAGGCCCATATCACCAAAAATGGGAGATGAAGGCTGACAAATCACATAGCAATTAAGTCTATGGAGGAGTTCATTGGTCTGAAATGTGGCTGAGGGTGGTAAAGGAAAGAACTGATAAGGTTGTGTGCCACCCACGTTATAGAGATGTCAATGTGCACCTCATTGTGGGTGGCCTGCCAGGCAAAAGTTTATGGATAGGCTCAACACAATGGCATCTATGTTCCATAGACATGACTCACTGGAGAGAGAGATATCCCTGAAGAACATTCACCAGTTCATGTTTATGGGTAGTTAGAAGGTGAAACATATAAGGAAAGTGGATGCAACAGAAGTCCTTTTGGATTTATGAAATGGCCAAAATGATGTGGCCATGTCTGAATTACATAGAAACATAGATTTTGATGGCAGATAAGGACTGCTTGGCCCACCTAGTCTGCCCATTTTCCCTATCTACTGTAATACTGAAGACCCTACTTGATCTCTGGCTTAGCCCTCCCTTCCCTTACCATTAAGGTTCCCCTATGCCTATCCCATGCATTTTTGAATCCTGTTCATTTTTTTGGCCCCACCACCTCCTCTGGAAGGCTGTTCCAGGCAGTCACCACTGTTTCTGTGAAGAAGTACTTCCTCATGTTTCCTCTGAGTCTAACCCCTCCAGCTTCATAGCATGCCTTCTTGTACTTAAGCATCTTTTTTTCTGAAAAATGCTTCCCTCTTGTACCTTATTTATACGGTGAGGTATTTGAAAGCCTGTATCATATCACCCTTTTCCCTCCTTTCCTCCAGTATGTACATACTGAGGTCCTTTAGTCTCTCCTTATATGATCTCTGGTGCAGACCCTGCATCATTTTAGTTGCCCTCCTCGGGAGTGCCTCTGTCTACTGTCAGTGTCCTTCTGTAAACGTGGTCTCCAGAACTGGATACGGTACTCTAGGTGAGGTCTCACTTCTCTCCCGCTCTGCTGGTGACACCCTTCCCTACGCATTATAGCATCCCTCTGACCATGACAAGATGAAAGAAAGACCCCTATTTGGTATAATTTGTTTTGAGCCTGTCTTGACTCATGACCTCCCCTGCTTTTCCACTTTTTTATTGCTTTTTATGACTGTATTTTGTAGTGGATTACTTTGTCTTTTGCCTCCTGTGTGCTGCTTCGCCATCAATAGGATATGCATGACCAAGAACATCTCCGTATATTTGGGCACTGTTACTGCAGGTGCACATCATCTCAACAGAACACACTCAAATTTGCATTATTCTGTTATTTTTGCTTTATTCATAAACTGTCACTTCTGGTGAAATCTGCTCTGTTTTTGGGGGGGGGGACTCCTGGGCCCAGCTGATGGTACAGATTTTTTCCCATCAGATAAACTATTAAATATTCCATATATGAATTAGCTCCTAATTTATTAAATCTAGCCTGCAGTTGTTTTTTTTTTAGGCAGTTAAATGAATATTACAGTTCACACTAAAAAAGCCAAGATATCCATTTCTATTGCTTCAAAACATACTTCCATTTCTGTGGCAGACAAGAAGCACAGTTGGTCTCTGGCTGATGACGTGTCAGCGTGTAATGCTCTGTGCCCCCCCCAGTCAAATTTGAAAAGCATTACAAAGGAATAAACATCTATTCCCCTCTATTTGTGTATGATTAATTACTGTCCTTATGGTCATCTCTGGATGAACTGTATCAGAAGGATTGGGTGCAAGAACTTTAATACTTTTCATAACAGGACTGTTATCTAATTGTGGTGAATGTGCGAATGCAGTTCCTCTCTTGACACTGCAGAACAACTGGGTTCATTCATACATGCTACAATTAAAGCATGGGCAGTTGAACAACCACTGACCTATCAGCTGACAATTCTTAGTGAAATTCAGGATTGTTTTTATCTCCGCGTTAGCAGTCCTGTGTGTGACTGGTATAGAATATTAATTGAGGAACTGAAAAGGAAGTAAGTTAATTGTCCTGTTACAAAAATATTATTTAAGTTCCTGCACCCAGTCCTTCTGATACAGTTCACTCAGAGGTGACACATATGATAGTAATTTCCCATACACAGATGGAGGTGAAGAAAAAATTACTCACCATAGTAATGTTGTTTCTTCTAATGGAGTCTTGCTGTATTCTGACAATATGCAGTTAGCCCCAGCACTTGAACTGCCACAGAGGTGAAAGAGTTAACTCTAGGCAGAAGCATAGAACATTGAGCTCAAGCTTGGTTTTCAAACCTCTGTCTCTGGTACTTACCAGTGTAACCATCAGATTCTTATGAGCAAACTAACTAACTGAGTACTACACTATGGAAATAGTTTAAAATATATAGCCAAAAGGCAACAATTTGGGTCCAAAAGATTCAAGTCGAAAACCCAAGATAAAAAGGCAGTGACAATATTTAAATATATATAAAACATAACAATAGTAACAATAAAACAACTACTCCAGCCTTAAGTGGGAGGGTACAAGGTACACCTCTGAGAAGCAACACTGTACCTGCCAGCCCACTTCCCAAAAACTAGGTTCTGAGAGGGGAGGCAGGGAAGGAGGTCAGAATACAACAAGACTCCATTAGAATAAGCAACATTACTATGGTGAGTAATTTTTTCTTCAACAATATGAAGTCTTGCTGTATTCTGACAATATGCAGACTAATAAGCTGTTCCCCCAGGAGGAGGGAATGCAGAACCTACTTTGGGAACAGGATCTGCAGAACTGCTGTACCAAACCTAGCATCACCCCTAGCCTGGATGTCCAGAGAATAATGCTTGGTGAATGATTGGACTGTTTTCCAGGTGGCTGCTTTGCAGATTTCTAGCAAGGGTATATCTCTGGCTGCAGCCAGAGTAGCAGCTGTACCCCTAGTAGAGTGAGCCCTCAGGCCTGCAGGGGGTGTTTTGACCAATTTGTCATAGCCGAATTGTATACAAGAGACAATCCACCTGGCAATAGTTCTTTTAGTAGCAAGCTTACCTTTTCCCACTTCACCATAAGTGAGAAACAATTGAAGACAGTCATTTCTGTGTGCCTTAGTATGCTCTTTGTAGTAGCTAAGAGTCCTTTTAACATCCAAACTGTGTAATCTTCTTTCTCCTGAAGAAGAATGGTCAGTGAAAAACACAGGAAGAGACATAGACTGGTTCAGATGAAAATCTGATACCACGTTGGGTAAGAACCTCCTAATGGTTCTTAGGACCACCTTAACCCTGTGGAAGGAGATGAAGTCAGGTTCGACTGACAGGGTCTGTAATTCACTAATCCGTTTGGCAGAAGTTATAGCTACCAGGAACACAGTTTTCCAGGTCAAGTGCTTCAGCTCGGCCGAAGCCAGAGATTCAAAAGGTGGCTGCATAAGCTGGGCAATGCAGACATTAAGATCCCAAGCCGGAGTAGGCTCTCGAAAGGGATGGTTAATATGAACCAGACCTTTGAAAAACTTACTGAAAACAGGATGAGATGCCAGGGAAGAGCCCTTTCCTGCTGAAAGGAAAGCAGAGACAGCTGCTAGATGAACCTTCAGAGTTGTAGGCCTAAGGCTTAGACCATTAAGATGAACCAGATAATCTAAGGCTGTAGCAATGCCTGCAGAACCAGGCACAATGCTCTTCTGAGAACACCAAATGTTGAATCTTTTCCATTTGGAATTATACGTTTTCCTAGTGGAAGGTTTCCTGGAAAACTTCAAAATATCCAGGACTCCCTGAGAAAGATGCAGGCCTGTATATTCTAACTCTTCAAGAGCCAGGCCTTGAGGTTGAGAGACTGGAGATTGGGGTAACAGACCCTCCCCTGAGAGGAGGTTAGGAGCTTGTATCTCTTGGGAAGGGACAGGGGTCATGACACTGCCAGAGACAGCAGCAGAGGATACCAAGGCTGTCTGGCCCAATCTGGAGCCACCAGTATCACTGTGCAGGGTTGAGATCTGATTTTGATCAGGACTCTGAACAACAGAGAGAAGGGTGGGAAGGCATAGAGAAACCTGCCCTTCCAAACCAGAATGAGAGCATCCAGAGGAACAGTTCCCGGGACTGGAGGTCTGCAACATAACAGAGGAAGATGGTTACTACCCAGGGCTGCAAAGAGATCTATCTCTGGAATGCCCCATCTGGAGAAGATGACCTGTAGTATGGGAGGGTCCAGGGACCATTCGTGATGCCCCTGGGAGATTCTGCTCAGAGGCATCTGCTAGTACATTGTCTCTTCCTGGAAGGTGAACTGCTATCAGGGAAGTCTGACAAGAATAGGCTAGACCACAGTTTCATGGCTTCTGTGCACAAGGCTGTGGACCGAGTGTCCCCCTGCTTGTTGATGTACCACATTATGGTGGTGTTGTCTGTCCTGACTTGGACCACCTTGCCCCTGAATGACTCCGAGAAGACCAGAAGGGCTAGAAAAACTGCCCTGAGTTCCAAAAGATTGATATGAAGGAGAAACGCTTGTGTAGACCAGACCCTTTGAGCTGTAAGGGCTCCTAAATGGGCTCTCTAACCTAGGAGAGAAGCATCTGTGGTTAGAAGACAAAGAACCTCAGTGCACAAGCACTGAGGCAATGGTTACCCCAAAGGGCATTGGCCAGGAAGGCAAGTTTCAAAGAGATACAAAATCACACATGCCCCCATAATGCAAAGCACCATGGGCTGCATATGCAAATCATCACAGAATATTATGCCGGTTAAACTTTAAGCAGAAATGCATGGTGCCAAAAGGCCTCTCACACAGTTTGCAAAGGGTGCCAAACGGATGAGGCACACTGATGAGTCCTGGTAGGACGAAACACGTGTCTGTGTCTTCTGTTGGCACCCTTTGCAAACTGTGTGAGGTCTTTTGGCACCATGCATTTGCATGTCTGCTTAAAGTTGAACCAGCATAATATTCTGTGGTGATTTGCATATGCTGCCAATGATGCTTTGCAATATGGGGGCATGTGTGATTTCGTATATCTGTGGTTAGGACTACTGAGGGGACTTGAGAGAGAAATGGAACACCTTGTCTGAGGTTGCCCTGGTCCAGCCACCACTGTAGAGCTTGGACCCGAGTCTGAGTAACTGGAATCAATTTGGTGAGAGAGTCTTTTTTTCTGAGACCAAAGGGATCTTAGGTGGAACTGAATGTCCCTCATCTGAAATCTGGCTCCTTGCATCACTGCAGTTGAAGCTGCCATGTGGCCCAGGAGTTGAAGAAACTGCTTTGCTGGACAAGAGACGAGAGACCGAAAAGAGGAAGCAAGATCTGTTAGGGCCTTTACCCTTGTCAGGGGAAGGAAGGCCTTTGCTTGGATAGCATTGAATTCTATCCCTATGAAAGTAAGAAGTTGTACTGGTTCGAGAACAGACTTTGGGAGATTGAGAAGAAACCCCAGAGAACTGAGCAAGTCTTGAGTGATTTGTAGAGCTGCCTTGACCTAGACAGATGACTGACCTACAATTAGCCAGTTGTCCAGATATGGGAAAATGGAAATACCCTGCCTTCTGAGGAAGGCAACTATTACTGCAAGGCACTTTGTGAACACCCTTGGAGCTGCTGTTAGGCCGAATGGCATGGCTCTGAACTGATAGTGGCCTGAAGGCAACTCGAACCTGAGGTACTTTCTGTGGGAGCACCTGATAGGAATATGGAAGTAGGCATCCTTGAGGTCCAGGGATGCAAGCCAATCCCATGGCCTTAGAGAGGGGAGAATTATTCCCAGAGTCACCATTTTGAATTTTGGTTTTAAGATATGTTTGTTCAAATACCTTAGGTCTAGGATGGGTCACCATTCCCCTGTCTTTTTTGGGGTAAGGAAGTACCTGGAGTACAGGCCTTTGCCCCTGTGTTGAGTAGGAACTTTCTGTATGGCTCTGAGAGCCAGAAGAGATGAAACCTCTGCCTCTAGGGCAAGGATCTCTGAGATGGATGCAGGTGAAAAAGACCTGGCTCTCAGTTTTAGAAACCTTTTGAAGCTGAGGGCCAGTCCCTGACTTACTACCTCCAGGACCCACTTGACTGAGGTAACAGACTTCCAGGTCTTGAAGTAGTAAGCCATTCTGCCTCCTACTGGAATGGGGGAGTCGACCTGGACTGACACATCAGGGTGTCTGCTTGGCAGGAGCCTTGGACTGGGAAGAGGAAGTACCCTGCTCATCCCCCTCCTGCCCCTCTCTCGAAAGACCCCCGTCTGTGGGAAGGAAGAAGAAGCCTGAGCTTGGTAGAAAGGCCTGTGGAAAGGCCTGCTCCTGCCCCTAGACTGCTGTTTCTGAGGAGTGGATTTCCTCTCTTTGGCCTGTGCACTCCTGTAGGTGGCCCTGTACTCATCCATTTTTGTCATGTAAGCCTCTGTCTGCTCTCCAAACAGAGAGTTACTCACTACAGGGAAATCCATAGCCTTGGCTGGGTATCCTGCGCAAGGCTAGTACATCTGAGCCAAGCATGTCTTCTGAGAGACACAGATGTAGCCATGACACTTGATGCCACATCATTGGAATCCACAGCAACGTGAAATTGCACTTTGGATGCCTCAATTCCATCAGCAGCCACCTCCTCCAGCTCTTTGGCTAGCTGCGGGGAGGCCTCTTTAGCCAGTTCCAGAACCGTATCCCACCTGGGCTTCTGGTACCTGGCTGTGTAGGCCAAATAATTAGCTTGCCTGAGTCCCAAAGAAGATGCCAAATACTGCTTTTTTGGCCATGGCATCAACCATCCTGGAGTCTTTGTCTGGGGAGTGTGAAGCCGAAGGAATGTTAGCCCTGTCACAGGCTGCAGCCTGTACTACCCCAACATGGCTGCAATGACTATATAAAAACTCTGTACTTGAGCCTGATAGCATATACCTCCAGTCCATTCTCTTATGCACAGGAGGTAAGGAGTTAGGTGTTGGTAAAATCTTTTTTGTCTGTTTCCCCAAGGACTTGTGAAGAGGGATATACAATCTTTTGGACTCTGGAATGTCCATCATCTGTACAAAATCAGGCTCTTCCTCCATCTCAGCAGCTTCAACCAGTAGGAGCTGGAGGGTTTCAGCCACCTTCTTGTAAAACAAGAAGTGTGAAGGGGACTCAGAAAGTCTGGGAGGGGAGACATTGGATGGTCTGTCTGGGGAGATGTCTGGTTCAATGGGCACATCCAGACCTTCAAAGTCATGATCTTCATCCTCATCCTTGGGATACTCTTCATCTCCCTTCCACTCCTCATAGAAAACATCTGGATCATAATCTAATGGAGTGGGATCTGACCAAACCGATCTTCTAACTGGCAGTACAGTTCAGACGGAACTGGGTGAAGCAATTGGACTATACTAATCGCTTTGGCTATCTCGTCCACGGTTGGAGTATGCAGTGCTGGATCCAAACCGGCTGACTTACACTTCCTTTTCGATGGAACTGACCCCTTGGAGTCAGACCTCCTTTTGGCCGAGGAGGTATCGCCTAGGTCAGGAGGCACTTCCTCAGGTTCGGCCGCAACTGAACTGGGCTGGCCATCCGGATCTACGGACTTCTCAGCCTCTCTTTCCTTCAGCCTACTCAACCTTTTTTCTGTAATGGCTTTAGGGAAGTTTTTACAAATCTGGCAGTCTGTTTTGAGGTGGTCAAACCCCAGACAATAAACACAGATGAGGTGGGGGTCGGCCTTAGCAAAGGCCTCCCCACGCTTAGAAGAGTGTTGAAACCCGGTGGGACTGTTTTTTTATTGGTTTTCTCAGACATGGCCAAACTAACCAATTACCCTTAAAAGCTTTCAAACCAGGTAATAAATAACTGATCGGTTAAAAACTGTGATACTTGTTCTGTAAAAGAACCAGAAAAAGTCTGGATCTTTTGAAACCGATCAGCACTGGAACACCACACTAAATCCCAGAATAAAGTGAAACAAGCAAAAAGGTGGGTTCCTAACAGGACCGACCGGTGAGAAACCGAGAAAGAACAGTTTCCACAGAATTTAATAAAATAACAGTCACTACCTCTCTACCACACTACCTGTACCGTAGACAGAGGCTGGAAAATCTGAAAATAATAAAATGGTTAGAAACTGAACACTGATTCAACTCTACTGAACCGAGCAAAGGAGAAATCTTCAGAGTGACTTCACTGTTAGGCGGAGTAAAGAATCTGACAGTTACACTGGTAAGTACCAAAGACAGAGGTTTGAAAAACCGAGATCGAGCTCAATGTTCTATGCTTCTGCATAGAGTTAACTCTTTCCTTTCCGGGGCAGTTCAAGTGCCGGGGCTAACTGCATATTGTCAGAATACAGCAAGACTTCATGTTGTATGAATAAATGTTCCTTCCCCCACCAAGCTTTTCAAATTTCACCACAGTGCAGGGGGGGGTTACATAGAAACATAGAAACTGTCAACAAATAAAAGCCTCCAGGCCAACCTAGTCTGCCCTATTACCCCTAACTACTGTGCCTATTGCATGCCCTACTGGTACTGCATTGTGCCCCCCCCAACTACCAGCATCCCTCTATGCCTATCTGATGTATTCTTTATTTCTGCCTCCACCACCTCCACTGGCAGGCTGTTCTACTTGTACACCACCCTTGCTGTGAAGCAGTACTTCCTCACGTTTCCTCTGAACTTCCCTCCCTCTGACTTTATATTGTGCCCCCTCATCCTTGAGCACCTTTTTCTTTGGAAAATGGTACTCTCCTGTACCTAATTCTTTCCTGGGAGGTATTTAAATGTTTCAGTCATATTCCCTCTTTCCCTCCTCACTTCCAGGGAGTACATATTTAGTTCCTTTAACCTGTCTTTGCAGGGTTTGTGATGTAGACCCTGCACTATTTTGGTTGCCCTCTTTTGAACTGCCTCCACCCTGTAAATGTCCTTTCAGAGATGGGGCCTTCAAAACTGGACACAGTACTCCAGGTGTGGCTTCACCAATGTTTTACATAGTGGAATTATTACCTACCTTTTTCTGCTGGTGCTTCCCCTGCCTTTGCATCCCAGGCATCCTACTAGCCCTTCCCGCCATCTTACCACATTGCCTTCCTAACTTGAGGTCATCAGAAATGATTACCCCAGGTCTCTTTCCTGCTTAGAGAATCCTTACTCCTCCCCCAACCCCTTAGTATGTTGCCGCTTGGTTTTTGTGCCCCATGTGCATTATCTTGTGCTTTTTTGCATTGAAGCCTGGCTGCCAATCCCTTGACCAATCCTCCAGCTTCTTCAGATCTCCCTTCATTGTATCCACTCGGTATGTCCACCCTGTTGTAGAGCTTAGTGTTGTCTGCTAACAAGCATATTTTCCCCTTCTAAACCCTCTGTAATGTCATTGATAAAGACACTGAAGAGGACCGGATCCAGCATTGATCCCTGTGGCACCTCACTGGTCATTTAAACACCACCCTCTGAGTCCTATAATCCAATCGACTCTTCACCCATTTCACTACCTGATTTCCCACTCCCATGTTCTCCATCTTATTTAAAGGGACACTGTTAACCTGTTTTTCATATTATGATTTCTAGTTAAAAACCTACATTTTATGATTGCTTACCTTCTCTAAAATTCATTGATTGTTGCTGTTTGTTTTTGTCTGTCTTCTTGTTTAGTAGAACTGAAATGCATGCTAATGTATGTTTATAAATAACATTGCTTTGTTTACAATCCTGGATTTGTTTTTACCGTATATTTCCTGAGCATTAGAAACACACCCAAACAGTGCAGTCACTCATGAAGCAGTAGCCTCCTAAACTCCCACTGCATCATGAGGTGCTAGACTGTATTGTGGGTGTTCCCAAGTCCAGAAAAGATGCAGTTGGAGCTGATCAAGGAATGTAAACAACCCTGTGTTAAAGTAAAAAGAGCCAGAATCAAATTGCCAGTTACATCAGCAATATTTATAGAATGTTGGCAATCATAAAATGTGTTTTTTAAACTAGGGACACTTCAAGACCTAAGGGGGTTGACAGTGTCCCTTTTACTGCCTTCTATGTGGAACGGTGCCAAAGACCTTACTAAAATACAGGTAGGCCAAATTCACTGCCCCCCCACCTTCATCCACCGCCTTGGTTACCCAGTCAAAAAACTTAATGAGATCGGTCTGGCACAATCTCCCTCCAGTGAAATCATGCTACCTTGGGTCTTGCAGACCATTGGAAACTAGGTGATCCCCTATCCCTTTCTTTCAGTAGTGTTTTCATGACCTTTCCCACTACTGAGGTCAAGCTGACTGGCCTGTAGTTCCCTGCCTCTTCCTTGTTTCTGCTTTTGTATAGTGGGACTACATCAGCCCTCCTCCAGTCCATGGGTACCTCCCCTGTTTCCAATGACAGGTTGAACAGGGAAGTCAGAGGTTCCACCAGCACTTCTCTTAGTTCCCTCAGTATCCTGGGGTGTACCCCATCTGGTCCCATTGCTCTATCAACTCTTACTGCTGCCAATTCCCGAGGACCATTTCCTTTGAAAAAGGACCTGTGTCCATCTCCTTACGCTTCATGCCCTCATCCCTTATTGCTGGCTCATTTCTTACCTCTTCCTCTTTGAAAACTGACCCAACATATTTGTTTAGTATATCCACTTTTTGGTGGTCATCTTCCACACTACCCTCATCCTCTCTCTTCAGCCTCACAATCCCTCCCCTTGTCTTCCTTTTTTCACTGATGTACCTATAGAAGGTTTTGTCCCCTTTTACCACTGATTTTGCTATGCGTTCCTCTGCTTGTGCCTTGGCTATCCTAGCTGCATTCCCTGCCTCCCATTGCTTTTCCTGATACCTCTCCCTATCCACCTCCTCCTATGCTTTTTTGTATTGTTTAAATGCCTTTTTTTAATTGCTTTTATTTTTCCCATTACCACCTTTGAAAACTATAGTGGTCTTTCTTTTTCCCTTGCTGACCTGCTTGACACAGAATTGTTTTGCCATTTCAGTCCCTTCTTTGATAGCTGTCCACTGTTCCTCTAACTCCCTCTTTTCTTCTACTTCCACCAGTACACCTTCTGACAGGGTTGAATAGGACCCTGTCCCAGTTGTTATGGACAGTTTGAATGTAGGGATCTGTTCTGTTCTTTCTTTTCCTGTCTCTTGTCTGTCTGGTTGCTCAACCAAATTTTCCTGTGTGGCCTAGGATCTGATCACCCCAATAGACTTGCAATTCTCTGCCTCTCACTGTCTCTCAGTCTTCCCTTGCTGTTTCTGTCTTTTTCCTCCCTTGCATATCTGCTGGTATGATTATGAAGAAATGTAACTGATATTGGGATCCCTTTGTTTAGAAATTATATAATGTTACTGATGAAATGTGTATAATTATAGTTTGAGATGATTGCAAAAAGCTATTGGAATTCTAGGGGTTAACATGAGAGCTGTTTTTAAGCCCATTTTCAGAAGCTGTGGAGAAGGGGCCTCAGTTCTGGGACATTGTGTTCTTGATGCACCTGCCTGAAACTTACAAGAACATTTTAGAAAAAAAGCAGGATGTTAGTTAAGGAAGGGGTTGCAAGGGCTTATAAGAGAGAGAGAGAGAGATGAAATGTTTTGAGACACACAGAGATTAAAGGAAAACTCAGATGGATATTCTCTATTTATTTTGCCTTTGTAAATAGTTATACTGAACAAGTTTATTTCTTTATGTTACTACTAGTACTAATAAACACTTTTTGGAATTCTACAACTGCTTCTGGTTTTTTCTATGCTTCCTGACCTGTCCCTCGATGACACACTTTCCAGACATTTTCCCATCTTTCTGAAATCAGCCCTCCTAAAGTCCAGGATTCTTGTTCTTGTGTGGCTTGATCCCGATCCCTCAGTTATCTCAACCCATATAGTTTGGTGATCTCTGTTCCCTAGGTGCTCCCCTACTGTAACCTCTGCCACGCAGTCCCCATTTTTATGTTCCAGGTCCAGTAGTGCCCCCTCCCATGTGAGTTCTAGGACTAGTTGTTTAAAGAATGTCCCCTTTATGGAGTCCAAAATGTTTCTGCTCCTGGCTGTTGCTACTGCAGGGAGGCTCCAATCCATGTCTGACAGATCAAACTCTCCAGCCAGCAACACTTCCCCCCTGTGTGCAATCCTTCAGATTGCTAGCATCATCTTATTATCTACCTCCTCCCTCTGTGATTGTGGTCTGTATATTACCCCTGTGTGGACAGATTTCCCCTTTTTCCTTTCCAGTGTAACCCTCCTGCAATGGGGGTTCCCAAAAGTCTTCCAGGAGCTTGCCTGAATGATCCAAGTCTGGAGATGTTCGGAGTTTAAGCCGCTTAAGTGTGAGTGCTTTTATAGCCTCTGGTACTGTCTCTTTAAGAGCTGCCTGCTTGTAGCTATAATTAATTGAAAAGTGGGGACTGTGTGTTCTAATGCCCAAATCCTTCCCAGGCTGCTGTCAATTCACTCCGTTTCTGCCATCGCTACACGTGCAGAGGGAGCCTTGTTGAAAGATATAACTGTTTGCCAGAAATCATTTAGAGCGACTGAGAAAATGTAGTTTGTCTAACCTGTCTTCATTTCAGCACAAACTGTTTCAGTGTAGCTCTTTCATTTTGGTCCTGAATTGCTGATTTGGACCAATCAGCATAATAGGGAGACCTTAAAATAGAGCCTATGGATGAATCAGAACTTGGACTCTCAATTTTGAGCCAGCCACAAGGGGATAGTATGGGCAGTGACTCTGAGAAATGTAGTTTTGACCTTTGGTGCCTTTTTCCACCAACAGAGGGAGTCCCATTGTGAGTGACAGCCAAACCAGCCAACAGAATGGTGTGGAGCTAAAGGAAATGCCCTGCTCTGTTACTGGAAAGCTCAGATCAGTTGTGGCAGTGAAGAGAGAAGGAGCTCTGTGCTTCTGCGGTGTATAGTTTCGCACGGGAAACACGTGTGAGGCCCTGAATTTCGGCCTGCAGCCATTGTGAGTGCCAGTTTGGACTGAATCCAAGTTGTGAGGAGAAAGAAGCACCAGAAGTGTGGAAATCAGACTCACCCTGTAGAAGACTGGAGAAATTGCTGAATCGCGCTTGGTCTGTCAGGAACTGAAGCTGCTGTGTGTGCTGTGTGTGCTGTATTTTGCAGTAAGTGCGATCAGGATTGAGGAGCAGCCTGCCTGGTATAGTACTTTCCTTTTGACATATGAATGTGTGTAGTGCTTGTGGGGAATCACTATTTCAAATCCCCTGTACTGTGTGCTGTGTGTTGAAGCTGGAAGCAAACCCCAGCTTGTCTCGGACTGAATCTGTTTGCTATCAACTGCAGTGTGGTCCAGTCACAAGGACCTTGTCTCCATGCCCTGTTGTTCTGGCAATCCAGAAGAACATCCACCATCCGGTCCTCAACTTGGGTATTGTGAGTACAAATCAGGGTATTTCCCTGCAGCCTGTTTTCAATCACAAGTGTGTCATCTAATTCTTGTTGTTTCACTGCTTCATGGACTGAGCCATCTGGCTCCAGATTACAGTTGGGTGTTATGCATATATTTTCTTCTACAGGGCCCTATCCATCTGCACCTGCCGGCCAACCCTGGGCAACGGATCTGGCTAGCCCCCCCCAAACTGGGTACCCAGAGTGTGACTTTTCAGACCCTGTATGTGTGCACAGTACTGTGATTTAATACCACCAATTAACCTGATTTCCCCCTCCCGTGTTACTGTCCCCTAAATAAATCAGATTTGTTGTTGTTGTACTATATACTGCCTGTGGTGTTGGTACTTGTGGAAACAGTATTGCATTTCGTCGTGTATGTTGTTTAACCTTATTTTACAGGGGGCCCTCAGAGACGTGCTTCAGAATCAGTCTCGAGAGTAAGTGGTACTTTATGAGTGAACAGTGTGTATATGCGGGGTATTGGGGCTGTAACTTCTGTGTACTGTGTGAGCCACTAGAGGGAACCAAAGGGAGTCATGGTGTCCCAGAGGGCTGTGATCAAGCTAGTCTAACCACTACAAACCCTGACCTCTGGGTGGAGGCACCTGCCACAGAACCTAGGCCCCTCAACCTGTCAGTAGTCAAGCAGGCAGGGGTCATAGCCCTTGGGATAGCACCACCTGGGGGTTACACCAGTGTAACCCACAGTATCTCACCCCATCCCTGTTCTCCTTGAATTTCTGTGGCCTTAATCTTGTCTCTCACAGAAGAAGCCATGCCCCCCCCCTTTCCTACCTCCTCTGTCTCTCCTGAATAGAGTGTACCCTGGAACGGACACTTCCCAGTCCTGGTTGTCATTACACCAGGTCTCAGTGATGGCCACAATGTCCAGGTCAGCTTCTGCCATGGAAGTCACAAGATCACTTATCTTGTCCCTCAGACTATGGGTATTTGCACACATGGCTCTCCAGGATGTGCTATCACTCCCCCTCTTTGTTGTCTTTTGCCCCTCATTACTTTGACCACAATCTTTGTCAGTATGAATAGCAGTCCTTCTCAGCCCCCTGACTTTGTGTTGGTTTGTGCAGCATGTGGGTCTGTTTTCTTCTTGAGTTCCCCTGAGGTTCCTGTGCTCTTGGTGGGGGGGGGTTCTGTTTCCCTTACAGAGCATTACATGCTGACTCATCAGTCAGAGATAAACTGTGCTTGCCATCTGCCACAGACAAGCAAGTATGTCTTTAAGCAATACACAAACAGGTATTGTTCCCCTTTCAGTGTAAACTAAAATTTTGATTATTTTTTTTGAACAAAGACAAATAGAAAAGTAGGGACAATGATTCTCTTTTTTCCAGCCACAAACATTGGAGTGGAGGTGGTCCAGAGGAAGGCACACAGAATTGTGCAGGGTCTGCATCAAAAGCCCTATGAGGAAAGACTGAAGGACCTTAATATGTATACACTGGATACATGGAGGAAGGAGGGCTATGGCAGAAAGTTTCAAATACCTCACAGGTATAAATACGGTTCAAGAGGGAAGCATCTTTCAGAAAAAAAGATGCTCAAGGACAAGGGGTCATTCTATGAAGCTGTAGGGAGGTAGACTAGGGAGATGTGATGAAGTGCTTCTTTTTTTTTTTTCAATTCTATTTTCTTCACTGGAGGCCTAAGGCATCTCTCCAGGGAACCCACACATCTGCTGCCTCTACTCCTGACCTGAAGCCCTCCTTACCAGGTTTCCTCTCTGGCATTCCCTGGCTCAGTCCAGCCCCCTTGATCACCCGCTGGGGGAGAGCCCAGTGCCAGGATGACCCCTATCATAGTGGACACCCCTGGGATAAATTGAAACTCCTTCCCCAAGCAGTTTATATGTTTTGTATAATGTCCAACATGCTGCTTTGCTGGTTAAAACAAAACTAAAAGTACAGCTACAAAATTAGAGGGCAGTTTTAATATAAGAATAACAAAAGTTTGTGTTTGTTTTTTCTAGATGTTAACAGCCCTCTTCTAAGATATATTTTGCAGCAGACAACATGAGGTAATATGAGCCTGCAAGAGAGTTTAGGAGAACACAGAATGTTCTGAGCTTGGCTCTGACCTTTAACAATGTTCTCTATGTAATAATCTCCAGGTGCCAAATAACTGTTCTCTGTGGTGCAACAGTGACCCCTAGTGGCTAGTTTTATGTTATGTCTGCTGTTAATCAAAAGGCAAGGGAAATTGTTTTTCCAACTTCTAGTGAGCATATAAAAAACCCTACCTCAGTGCTGAGAGAGAATAGATAGGAAGATGAAAGACCTCCTGGTAATGTGTGCTATCACACTTTTAGGCTGAAGACAGAGCCTTGGACACTGCTGAAGCAAAGCAGTTGTCATCTGATTTATTTCGTCTAACCAATTTTTCTTATTTTCTATAATTTTTACTTGAAAAAAATAAAATGATGAACACACTTATGACTTTTTTATTCACCTGACTTGTGGTCTGCCTGAAATTGTGTATCCTGAATGCCCACCTGGTGACATATGGTGCTCAGAAGTGGGATCTGAC
Organism: Neoceratodus forsteri; assembly: GCA_016271365.2. Taxonomy (NCBI): domain Eukaryota; kingdom Metazoa; phylum Chordata; order Ceratodontiformes; family Ceratodontidae; genus Neoceratodus; species Neoceratodus forsteri. The sequence continues at coordinate 539,832,738 of JADMNL010000022.1, forward strand.
TGAACATCTGAGGAAATGGGAAGTCCGGTCAGTTGGTGCTAGGCCTGGTACCGAGGATACATGGTGGAGGTGCATGGCGCAAGGTGAGATGAGGACAATGCCTGATGGAGTTGGTGATGTGGGTGAGGCACCATGGATGGGATGAGATGGACCCGATGACCAAATGGAGACCCTGATACAGCTTCTTCATTGGATGAGTGGGAGAAGGCTGGAGGCTGATCGATGCCAGAGAAAGGCAGAGCACAGATTCCAGGAGCTACTCAAGATGTCCCGCTTGGAGGATGTTGAGGAGGAATTAGAGGAGAAGGATCCATGGGTTCTGGAGGAAGGGGACCCCTGATGGAGCATTTAAGACCAATGTTTTTTGGAGATCCCATTGTTGCCCATTTTTCCAGGCTGTTACTTGGTGGAGGATGGCAAACGAGAAGAGAAGACCCCAGGTAAGACTTTGACAGGAAATGTATTACTGGGGCAGAAGACTTCAAGCAACATGGAAGGAGCCATTTTAGCTCAAGGGACCTTTGCATGTTTTAAACCATATTGTATGAAAAATGATTATTCTCCTGATATTGACTGGAGAAAGTTACAGGTGGGGGATCCTGAAGTAACCCAGTTATGGGAGTATGTAAAAATCAAGGATGGGAGACAGGTTAATGGTGGTGTGGTGGACAGGTTATGGTGGTATGAACTTAGAAAGAAAGTTCTATATCATATGAGACCCAATCCCTGGATGAAGCAGGTGGCTGCCCAAGTAGTGGTGCCCATGGCATACAGGAAAAAGGTGATGGAGGATGTGCACTCTAGTCACTTGGGGCATGTGAGCCATAGGAAGGTTTTGGCTAGTCTAACACTGTATTTCTATTGGTATGGCATGTATAGGCAGGTAGCAGCATACTATAAGACCTGTTGTAGGGGCAGACAGATAGCAATCCCTGATAGTGATGTGGGAGGAGTAACCCAGAGAGTGAAGGGCAAGAGATGGCACCCTTGAAGGAGGGGGAGACTCCCACATAGAACAGAAGAGACTAGGTGATAGCCAACACCACTAGTAGTGTACAAGAGTTGATATGAAAACCCAGATGTTAAGGACAGGCTGTTAGGCATACAGTGTGGTATGTTATGAGCCTACCTTTAAATGTCTAAGTGGGGATGGAGCATGGTATTTCTCCCCCCAAAGGCAGTTCTACTGGGTGCTGGATGGTCCAGCTGTTTGAGTGTATCTGGTCAGGGAAAGTTAGTAGATGGCATAAAACTGCCATTAGTAGTTCTTTCTCCTGACGTATGTAATGCTCTGTTGTTTGCTAATGTAGTAAACCTGTAAAATGTCTCATGGTATTTGTATAATGATGGAAAAGATAACTGTGAAAGACACCCTGAGACAGAGCTTTTGGTGAGAGTGGGCTCAAGCTCCACACCTTTACAGGGTGTTAGTTGAGATCTGAACAACCACAGAATGTTTTCCTTTTTATGTGGGGGGATGTGTGACAGGGTGACCCCTGTCAAGGTTGACATCACTGGGATGAACTGAAACCCCTTCCCCAAGCAGTTTATATGTTTTGTATAATATCCAACATGCTGCTTGGCTGGTTAAGACAAAACTAAGAGTACAGTTACAAAATTAGAAAGCAGTTTTAATATAAGAATAACAAAGTTTTGTGTCTGTTTTTTCTAGATGCCAGCAGCCCTCTTCTAAGATATATTTTGCAGCAGACAACATGAGGTAATATGACCCTGCAAGAGAGTTTAGGAGAACACAGAATGTTCTGAGCTTGGCTCTGACCTTTAACAATGTTGTTTATGTAATGTACTTCAGGAGCCAAATAACTGTTCTCTGTGGTGCAACAGTGGCCCCTAGTGGCTAGTTTTATATTATGTCTGCTGTTAATCAAAAGGCAAGGGAAATTGTTTTTCCAACTTCTAGTGAGCATATAAAAAGCCCTACTTCAGTGCTGAGAGAGAAGAGATAGGAAGATGAAAGACCTCCTGGTAATGTGTGCTATCACACTGTTAGGCTGAAGAAAAAGCCTTGGACATTGCTGAAGCAAAGCAGTTGTCATCTGATGTATTTTGTATAACCAATTTTTCTTATTTTCTGTCATTTTTACTTGATGAAAATAAAATGATAAAATGCACTACTGCCATTTGTATGCACCTGACTTGTGATCTGCCTGAAATTGTGTAACCTGATCACACGCCAGGTGCAGGCCCACCCACCCTTAATGGCCTTTTCTGGAAATTAGAGGGACCACTGAGGAATCCAGACAGCAGGGTAGAAGACCAGGAATTCAGGTCCGGCAGTGGGATGTGGCAGGACACTAGAGCCGCCTTCACCTCCACTAGGCCACCAGGGTACTTCTCTTTCTTTTTCCCACAAAGCGCGGCTGTGAAATGCTGGCAGTGCACCTCTGTGCAGCCAACCACCACCGCTGCACCCCTGATGTTGTGTCAAGCCTCTGCTTCCTGTAGAGCTCCTGATTTCCACATGGAGTTGCAATGGAGAGGGGCATACCCTGGAACCCACCTCTGGAGGGGAAACCAGCCCCCTTGACACTCAATGCCCTCCCTCCTCTGCCAACCCCCGACAACCCGAATCCATTTCCAAACCTGGGTCACCAGCATGACATGAGGTGTGGCATCCAGCACCTCAAACCTCAGCACCACCGGGCTGACAAGGAAGTACTTCTTTTTGAAGAGGTTGGTGGATGCCTGGAACAGCCTCCAGCGGAGTTGGTGGGGTCAAAAACTTATGGGGTTCAAGAAAGCAGGGGATAGGCATAAGGGAACCTTAGTGATAAGGCAAGTGGGGGGAGATAAGCCAGAGATCAAGTAGGGTCTGCGGTGATACAGTATGTAGGGAAAATCAGGTGGACTAGGTCAGCCAAGCTGACCTTATCTGCCATCAGATTCGATGTTACTATGTTTCTAAAACAGAATTTGCCAATCTTATGCATCACTTTATAATGCAAAAAAAAACCTAAAAAACATTTTGAACCTGCTTTTTGAGCAAACACCATTTTGAGACAAACTTGTGTACAAAACGTATTGATTTGCCCTTGATTTTGGTAAAAAACAACAAAAACAACTGATTTTAAGATCATGCAAAATGGAATTTGCCATTTATGAAAATGGAAAATCATTGTATATTCAGAAATAGTACTGTGATGCAACACACTGGCAGTGACTAAACTGGCATACAATACAAAAATGTTAAATTTAATTTTACACTTCCTGTTCCCTTTAACGTGCTTTTCAGTTTTCTGCAGATCTGATATTACTTTCAGTATTTTGCAGCATGTGAAGCTGAACCTCAGTTGTTGATATTTTTGCAGTGTTGTTCTCAGCCTGCATTTAGCTGGAAGGGATCATAGTTTGACCCCAAGAAGGTGGGCAGCTGATCCTGTTCACTTCCCGATTCATCTGCATGCCCCTGCACTAAGGCAGTTAATGATGTGGAATAAAGGAGAACATGGGTTCAAGCCTCATTTAAGTCAATGGTTGTTGGATTTAGTTTCAATTTAATACGTAACGATGGCCAAATGGAGATTGATGAAGGCCACCGCTTGACTAACAAGGACCTCGTCATGTTACTGGCTTAGGGAAAGTAGCTAAAGTAAGAGGTTAAGGAAGCAGTATGAATCTAAAGGAGAATAAAATGACTTGTTGAAGTTAAAACTCAAACAAACATTAAGAAAACAAAGATTAAATGTTAGGAAAGAGACCACAATACTATAAAAAGAAGAGAGAGAGCAAGAGAATACAATGACTTTGAAAAGAAATTAAAAGGGCCAGCCCCATGGAACGGAGGGCTGAGGAGCTGGCACCACATCTGCCACCCCACTGGTGTTCCATGTTTGGTGATGGACTCAGGTTGCTCATGGGTGAGTTGGGGTGGGAGAGAATTGAGCATCTGCCAATTGCTCTCCTCTCCTGGGCTGAGGAGACCGCATTGTTAGTACATTGCCAATATGTGGAGTCGTAGTGCTAAGCTACTGAAGTTGGATCGACACAGCATGGAGATTGTCCAGTAGTCAGCACATGGTACATGTGTGCTTCTAGGTACATATATGATTGTGTCAGCAGACCATCAGGCATGTGGGAGGAAAAAGGGAAAATCAGGGGCTGTGTACCAGGAAGCCTCACTCACTCTGGGAACCTGCCGCCAAAACTGAATCCAAACTAAAGCATGTGTTTAGCACCGATTAGTATGCTGATGAGCATTACAGATCAAATACCAACATAATTACACAGTCCATGGTCAGCAGTTTTGCTGCAATAATATCATTTCTAGGAGACGGGTTTCGCATGAAGAGGGTTTTTGTTTACAATTTTTAAAACCTACAAAAATTATACTAAACATCATATTTCAAGATAAGAAGCCATATGGTTTAAAAGAGGGGGTTATCCTTAAGGAATAGATAGACACACTTTTTGCACACTTTTACAGTAAAATAGAAGGGTTTATGTGTCCTTTAGCAAGTATCCAGTCCCTCCCCATATGGCTAAGTGTTCAGAGACTCCCATTTGCAGGCTCTAACACCACTGTAGTCTTGCCTCCTACATTTGCGGGTTAGGCAGGCTCTCAATCCCACAAATGCATGTGCATGAACGCACACACACACACACACACACACACACACACACACATACACACACACACTCACAATACCCTCAGTTTTGTGGGCTCTCCCACCCCCAATTTTCCTCCCTCTTTTTAGGCTCACCTCAATAAGTGTTCAGCCCTTCATCTTTATAGGATCTGATGGCCCCCCTCCTGTTTGCAAACTGAACTGTCCTCAACAACCCACAAGAGACAGGGTTATCCTAGATCTAGTACTGACTAACAGGGAAGGGATCACAGATCTCCAGGTAGTAGGTCACCTAGGGGCCAGTGACCATCACATGGTATGGTTCAATTTGACCACTACATCTAAATCTTCCCATTCCAAGGCAAAAATATGGGACTTCAGAGGAGCTGACTTTGATAAGATGGCCAACAGAGTTAAGCTAGCCCTGGCAAAAAGAAACACAGGTGAGGGGAATAAGGCAAAGTGGGAAGCATTATGATGCAATACTTGAAGCAACATCCCATTGTGTTAGACAGAAAAGGAAGTGCAAAGAAAAAGGAAACCACTTTGGTTCTCAAATACAGTAGCAGAAAAGGTCAGAGCCAAAGGCTGGCCTTCAGGAAATATAAGGGAACACAGTGGATGAAGATAGGAGGCATACCAAACTGCCCTAAGGGAAGCAGGGAAGGCAGTAAGGCAGGTAAAGTCACAAACTGAGGAAACACTAGCACGAACAGTAAAATAAGGTGACAAGACTTTCTATAGATACATTAGTGAAAGGAGAAAGTCCAGAGGGGGTATTGCTAAGCTCAAAGGAGAAAAGGGGGCATGTGAGGAGGAGGACCCTGTAAAAGCATTTATCCTAAATAGATACAGTACTTTTGTTCAGTATTTACTAAGAGAAGGTAGGGCAGGGCCCACAGCTCAGCACCATGGACACAGGGGGGAGGGAGGGAGGTGAGCACTACTCCCTTCACAAAAGAAAGGGTCCTACAAGAGCTCACTAAGCTCAGGGTGGACAAGGCAATGGGACCTGATGGCATACATCCCAGGGTACTTAAGGAGCTGAGGGTGGAACTAGCAGAGCCATTAGCAGAACTGTTTAGTGAGTCTCTGAGCACAGGCGCAGTCCCAGAAGACTGGAGAAGGGCTCATGTGATCCCGCTCCACAAGAGTGGTAGCAAGGAGGAGGCAGGGAACTACAGACCAGTCAGTCTTACCTCAGTAGTGGGCAAGATTATGGAGGCACTCCTTAAGGAAAGGATAGTGCAACACCTGGAATCCATAGGGGCACAGGATCCAAGACAGCATAGGTTTACAAAAGGAAGGTCCTTTCAAACTAATCTCATAGATTTCTTTGACTGGGTAACCAGAGTGGTGGACTAAGGGGGAGCAGTTGATGTCGCCTACCTTGACATCAGCAAAGCTTTCAACACTGTTCCACATAGAAGATTGATAAATAAGCTGGATAGGTTTGGGGTGGGTCAGAAGTTGGTCAACTGGGTGGCAAACTAGTTGACAGGCAGAAAACAGAGAGTGATGGTAAATGGTATACAGTCAGAAGAGATGCAAGTCACAAGTGGGGTACCTCAGGTATCAGTCCTGGGGCCAGTCCTCTTCAATATCTTCATTAGTGACATTGCAGATGGACTAGAGGGTATAGTTGTCTGTTTGCAGATGACACCAAGATCTGCAACAGAGTAGATGATCCAGATGGGGTGGGCAGAATGAGAAGAGATCTGGATAAACTAGCAAAATGGTCAGAAGAGTGGCAACTGGGATTTAATGCAAAGAAGTGCAAGATCATGCACATAGGGAAGAGAAACCCTGAAGCCACCTATAGGCTGGGAGAGGAGTTGCTGGCAGTCACAAATGAAGAAAGAGACTTGGGCATCATCATCACCGATGACCTGAAATCATCCGAGCAGACCTCTAAAGCAGTAGGTAAGGCTAGGGGGATGTTGGGGTGTATTAGTAGGGGTATCACAAGTCGTAAGAGGGAGGTAATAATCTCTCTTTACAAGTCACTGGTTAGGCCCCATCTGGAGTACTGCATGCAGTACTGGAGGCCACACCTTCACAAGGACATTAACCAAATTGAGGCAGTCCAGAAAAGGGCAACCAAAATGGTGCAGAGACTGCATCAGAAGACATATGAGGACAGATTAACGGAGCTCAATATGTATACCCTTGAGCAAAGGAGGGAGAGAGGTGATATGATCGAAACATTCCAACACCTTAAGGTCATTAACAAGCTGAAGGAGTCTAACATGTTTAAATATAAGAAAAATAGTAGGACAAGAGGACACAGCATGAGAATAGAGGGAGGCCGATTAAGGGGGAATGTGAGGAAATTCTTTTTCACAGAAAGAGTGGTGGCTGCATGGAACGGCCTACCTCAGGAAGTGGTGGCTATGAATACAGTGCAGGGCTTCAAACAGGCATGGGATAGGCATAAGGGAGCAATACAGATGAGTATGAATAGATAGGCCATTGACAGAGCAAAGGCCAATGGCACATTTATAAGGTAGAAAAAGAAATGGGCAGACTGGATGGGCCTTGCGGTCCTTATCTGCCATCAACCTCTATGTTTCTATGTTTACAGGCCCCACAATGTGTAGGTTCATCCATCCTCTTAAGGCCCCCCCCATATTCAGCCTCGCCGGTTTGCAAAAGGTGCCCATATTTTAGTCTAGCTCCCACTTCCCCTTTGTAGGTTATTTCCATTCCTCAATATTGCAGCGCTCCCCTCTTCAGGCTGAATAATTCTTCCCTTTTGCAGCTTTCCATGTAATGATCCTCCTCCCACTTTCTCTGGCAACTTCTCCTTTGAAGACTGTGGGCCCTATATTCAAAGATTAGTGTGTGCACTAACAGGTTAGCACCTGCACTAGCCTGGGCTTCCACCAGCACTATGGGTAGGGCCATATTCAAAGGCCATGAGTGCTGCCCAAACCCTCCAGTGTGATCATGCTAATAGTACCATTGCATGCATGCAAATTAGGGAGTCCTTCATACATTATGGTGCACTGGTATATTCAAAGGTTTGCAGCAGTGCCAGACAGCCCCAAAGCAGTGCTGTTTACCACTGCCAAAAAGACTGTCTTGTCACAGCACTGAGACCATGCCCCACACCAAAAGGCAGGGCAGTTGTACTGCAGATGCCTGTCCCTGTGTCTAAGTGGTCTCTCCTTCCCTGATTGCACTGTAGTACATAACAATAAAGATCCCTGGGAGTCTAGTGGTCCACCCCCCGCACCAATCACCCCATAGAACATAACATGAAAATCCCTGTAGTCAAGTGGTCCCCACCATCACCCCCGGTCCCTATACAATGTGAATCCCTGCTGGGCCAGGCCCCCTCCCCCACCGAGTGCCAAGAAGCCTCCTATCCCATACACCCTTTTAAATAACACCATCATTAAAGTTCCTAATATTTAAAATGGTTGACACTTCAGTAATAAGCTTACAATCGTTATCTAATTCAGAAATGAAAGACAGCTGCTGAAACAAGACTAGTACAATCCTGCTTTGCCCAAATGTATCCCAGCAGCACATAGTTTTGCAAGCACTGGTGGGACTGGCTATCTGTATTGTGATAAAATGAATAGACCCATTCTTGCATTTCTGATAAACAGAATAAGTAAGTTAATTATTGAAGTGAGGGCCAGGGAAATAAGTGTGGTTATGTAAAGAGGTATGTGGCTCATGTTAGTTCTGTTGGATTGTGAATTATGGGTTGTTTGGGTTAGATAGAATGGTAGGATTTCAAAAAGGTAAGAGACACCAGTTAAAATGCTTTGTTCTTATAGCTGTTGACAACCTTAGGAGCCTGGAGCTGCACTGTACTCTCCTGCCAAAACAGAAGCTATGTATCACCATGCCTTCTTACTCTGCCCCTGTCCTCCTTACTTTTCTCTTGCCTGTCTGTATCTCTCTATGTTTATTGTACCTTCCTCCTCCTGTCTTCCCTCCCCCCTCTGGGGTCCTCTGCTTAGGCAGTTCTGCCCCCCCATCCCCTTACTCGCTCTCGCCCACCTCATTCTTACCCATACCTCCCACCCTATTTCATCTGACCCTTCACCTCTATGCCCTCTTCCTCCTGTTTCCTCCTGTTTTACCTATGCTTTGCACTTGCCTTTTGTTTAATTAAGCCTTTCTCCTGATGCCTACTGTGTACATTGATAGCTGTCCTCTGTTTGCTGACCCTTGTACTGTTGTAATACTGTATTTGCATGTGTCCTTTGTATCCAGGACCATCTTGCAAATGAGCTTGCTCAATGATGTAACTGCCTGGTTAAATAAAGTTTGATTGATTAATGGATTGATGCCACTATGCAGGAACTGGACTCCCTCCCCATCACACAGGAGCTGCACACCCCAAGAACACAGGAGCTGCTCCCCGAACACAGGAGGTGTGCCCCCAACCCCAGAACACAGAAATTACACCTTCCCCACAACACAGGAGTTGATCCAACCACCCCACAGAACACAGGAGCTGTGCACCCCCCCTGCAAACACAGATGCATCTCTCCTTCCCCAACCCAGGAGCTTAGCTCTCTCCCCATACCCCCAACACTGGAGCTGCAGTTCCTCCCCATCCCTCTAACCCAGGATCTGTGCTTTCTCCCTATCCCACTGACCCAGGAGCTGGGTCCCCAACCTAAAAGCTGCACTCCCTCCTCTCACAGGAGGCTAGTGTAACATTCATGCCCCCTCAGACCCCCCCACATGCACACCCTCTATAGGTCCAGACACTGCCTCCACATGCACTGACACTAGCCCCCTCTGTCCACAGTCCCGAACACCAGCTACTCCATCTTTCACAGCCTGAAGTACTAGCACCTCCCTCCCACCCCAAGACACTAGACCGATCTCCTTCCTTCGCCCCAGACACTAACTTAACCTCCATCCACACCCCTCAAAGACTCCCCCCCCACACACATATGCACGCCTAGCTCCCCTCCTCTATATACCAAAACATCTCCCGCCATACACATGCATGCTCAGCTATCCACAGACATATACAGCTCCCCACCCACCCACATGCATGGCCTGCTATCAATACACACACATGCTTGCCACGCTACCTCTCCACACATGACCGACCTGCTCCCCACACACTCCCTCCTTACCCATCACTCTCCCTACCCACATACAGCTCACTCACAAGCAGCTCCCCATATACACACACACATACAGAGCTCTCCACCCACACCCAAACATCCATGCCTAGCTCCACACAGAAACACACGTGCCCAGCTCCACACACAAACACACACATACACACCTCCACTCAAACACACAACACATGCACACACACACACACACACCCCTCCACCCACACAGACAGAGGACAGAAAAACTAACCCCCAAGTATCACAGATGTTGCAAGCAACACACTGCAGTCACTCATTTCCCCTAACAAAGTGACTGGCTAAAACCCCCATGTAGAACATACATTTGTGGCACTACCTACCCAAGTCAGCAATAGATCTGGGGACACTTGTATCTGATGATTTAAAGACAATCAGGCAGTGCGAAAAGGTGGCGCAAAAAGCTAGCAGCATTCTCAGATGCACAGGAAGGGGTATCACAAGTCAGAAAAGTGAAGTGATAGTCCTGCTGTACAGGTTCTCGGTGAGGCCTCACCTGGAATACTGCATCCAGTTCTGGAGACCGCACCTCAAGAAAGACAAGGATCACCTGGAAACTGTGCAGAGGAGAGCTACGAAGATGATACATGGACTACACGAAGAACCACATGACTCAAGATTAAACCATCTTAGGATGTACTCACTGGAGAGGGGAATGGACAGGGGAAATATGAAAGAGTCATTTAAATACCTAAAAGGTATCAACTCAGTACAAACACAGGATCTCTTCAGGGAAAAGCTGAATACATGGACAAGGGGGTACAAGATGCGCCTGAAGGGAGTTAGTTTCAAAACAAACAGCAGGAAGTTTTTCTTCATGGAAAGTGTGGTGGAGCCCTAGAACAGCCTGCCTTCAGAGGCTGTGACAGTGAAGACAGTGGGGGAGTTCAAGCTAGCATGGGATAGGCACTCTGGAAACCTAAGGCAGTAAAGAGACTGGGGAGGGGGTAGCTTTCACGGGCAGACTAGATGGATCACAAGGTCCCTTTCTGCCGGCACTTTCTTATGTTCTTATACTGGAGGACTACAGGCCCATGAATGTAGCAGAGCAGTACATCATGGAATTAGCATATCTTATTATATACTTCCACTACACTACTTGCATGACTGAGCACTACCTGAGTGGTACCGTTGTCAGCTTATGAATGACCCATCGGTAAGAAATCAGGGCAAAAGTGGAGATCTATAGAACCATTTACACTAGTTATCGAGCAGCTTATGCTACTTGGGGTTAATTGGTATTTTTTTCTTTTATTTGTATCTCGGATTACAATACCTTTGAGCCAGAGGCTCTTTTACTAAGGTTCCACGTTGGAAAAACATATGAATACAGTGGCATATAAAAACAATAATTTTAACATACAATTCACTAACAAGCAAAATAACTACAATTCACGCATGAGAAAATACAGTCATGATGCAACATAACGTGTTAAAAATAATCTAGACCCAGGGGAAAAATAAACATGAGGTGAGGAGACTAACAATGCTGCCAGAGGTAGGCGCTGTTAGAGGCTGGGGGTGAGGGGTACATCATGAAGGGAGAAGGGGGGGAAACAATGGATACATATACAGGAGAGAAGTAGAGGGGGAGTGCAGGCATGCTATTTGAGGAGGTGGGGTAGGTAGTGAGACACTATATAGAAAACCAAACAGGGGTGGGGTAAAGGAGGGGATTGAGATGGCATGGTAGGGGAAGGGGAGCAATATCAAGAGTAGGTGGGTGTGAGAGAAATGATGTAGTGAGTGAAAGGGGGGTTGATGTAAGGGGAGATAAAGTGAGAGAGTGGAGGGTAAGGAGTGAAAACGGGAGTGTGGAGGGGTGGTGGGGTAAGAGGGGGAGGCATGTTAAGGGTGGGTGGGATTGGAGAGGAAAGGTGCCATGTAGTGAGAGGGGAGACTTATAGTCCGCAGTCACACTACTAAGTGCAGTGAGATGTTTCCTAAGATTGCACTTAAAAGGGCCAATCCTGGAGTCTTCCTGAATATCCGTGGGGAGGTTATTTAGCCACTAGGGTGCCCTATATGAAAAACAATGATGCATCTGTGATGTGTGGCAACAAGGCACTTGATACACTTGTTTAGACATGCCCCAAGTGTGGTGGGGATTGGATATGTGGATTAGGTATTTCTGAGTGACAGGGGTAGACTGACCAAGACTGATATTTTTTGCCAGAAAGCAGGTTTGATAGGTGATTCTGCCCTTCAGGTTTAACCAGTTGGTCTGTGTATACAGATCGCAAGTATGCATTAGCCTGTGAGCTCCAATAATCAACCTGTATGCCTTGTTGAGGCCTGTGCAGATCCTTTTGAGTGTGGTGTCCATAGCTGCCCTGTAAACTACTGGGCTGTAGTCAATGATAGATAGAACTGAACTAATAACTGCAGTCCAGAGTGAAGCTGGGGTCATGCAGTGCCTGTGCCTGTATAACAGAGGTAACCTGGTATTGACTGCCCTTGCAACAAGGTCAGCATGCGTACCAAGGGAGAGGAAGGCATCCAGTGTGATCCCAATGTACTTGAAATTATGTACTTGTTCAAGTGGAGCACCTTCATTGTTCAGTATGGTTAGATTGTGTGATTTGTACCTGATGTGTGGGCTACAGAACAGCATGGTCTTGGTCTTCTTGTAATTCATTAGCAGCTTATCATTTTGAAACCAGGCCTCAATGTCAGAGAAACAAGCCTGAAGCTGTGATTCTAGGGCGAGTGGGTCAGGATGACTGTAATAAATGGCAGCACCATCCACATATAGCAGCATGTTATTTGAGCATGCCTGGGGGAGGTTGTTGAGGAAGAGGCTAAAGAGTAATGAGCCCAAGATCGAGCCTTGGGGGACACTGGATAACACTTCCCTACTATCAGATAGAATGCCACTTATTTTGACCCATTGTGACCTACTTCCAAGGTAGCTACAAAATCATCCAACTGCGTTGATTGATAGGCCAGTCTCATGTATGGTATGGCTGTGTTTTTTTTTTAAATCAGTTCGAGTTGGGGGTTCTGTCCCCACACCTCCCCATGTTTTTTGAATTTAATATGCACTCTGGGGTGGAGCCCCCTCCACCTCAAGTAAAATGATAAATAAAACTACAGGACCACACCAAGTAAGCTCAAGCAGCACACTTAGCGTAAGTGGGTCTGAAGATCTCCACTAATGGCAAAAATCAGCAGAACAGAGCAGTTAGAGTGGAGTTCAGAGTGTGCTTAGCAGTGAAGTGCAGGTAATAGCATGGAGGAAGCATATATAAGAGCATGGAGGGAGCATCGATGTGGCATACAGTGTAGCATATTTATTAAAATAGTATATGTGGGTCCATAGTCCTTGACTAGCTCTACAAAGTGGCACTGCATCTCAACAGCCCAGTAGCCCCAAGATGCAGCTTGCATCATCTGCTCATCTGGATCATATAAATATAATAAATATATAAATACATAAATGCATACATACATACATACACACATACATATATACGTACATATATAAATACATACATACATAAATAAGTAAATGCTAAATTCTGGTTTGGTTCCCTCCCCTCCAACCTCTCCTTCCATCTCTCCCAAGCTACCTCCTCAAACTACTCCCTTCATCATAAAGACTCTTGGACCTTCTCTATCCTCCACCCCCCACTCAGCTTCTGGACAATCTGCTTTTTCCTTCCATCTACCTTCTCTCTGGAACAAACTACCCTCTGACATCCGCTCTTGCTCCTCCCTCTACTCTCTCAAAAAGCTGCTCAGACTCCCCCCCCCCCCCAAGCCTTGCTCCCAATGTCCCCAATCCTGACCATCTTATCTTTTGGTTACCCTGTTTGGGCTTGCCATTACTTGGCCAAACCCCCCCGTGCGTTTTTTTTTTTAGGGTTGTATAATTTAACTCTCATCTATAGCTGATTCTATTTACTTGACTTTTGTTTGTACAATGTTTTTTTATTGCTGAGTACTGCAGGTTTTACATTTGTAGTGGGTCTTGTAATCCTGACCCTTGACTCATGTTCTGTATTTGGTGTTTATGCTACCTTTTGTGTATTGCTCCCATTGTTCCCCTTCCCCAAGTCACATCTGGAAACTAGCTTCGGCTCATGTTGTTTTTCCCAGTTACCAACTTTTAAATAACTAAATAAATAAAAATGCAATCACATGTAAAACTGTGAGCCAGAAGGAGGTACAATCAGACATTATCACAGAGATGTTATATGATGTGATTGCACAACGTAGTCAAAACAAGACAAGGACCCTCCATCCCTGATATGGAATCAAGCGGTAGTCTGCTCAGTATGCCTTCCTGGTAAAACTTTTAAATAAATAAATATGCAGACCAAAGACTAGAACTGAAATACACTATGCAGAGCAGAGTTAATTATTCATTTTCAGTAAAGGTCCATTAGTTAAGAGAGGGAAAAAAGAAATAAAGCTGCTAACAAAAAAAATAAAAAAAACTGCAGAAAGGCCACAACCATGAGATTGAAAGCACGTGATCCAGGCCCTCACCTCATATCTTGTCTTTGATGTGCCTGGCCTGGGCTCTAGTCACAAAACTCCCACGTCACACCTGAATTTTTGCTCTGCATCTTGCTTTCTAATGTTTTTTCTACCAGTAACTGCTCATTCTGTTTTTGACCTCCCTCCTTCTCCAGATAACTAGCTTCCTATGGACATGTTAGGAGCCATGCTGTCAAACTTGTGTGCCACTCCTGCTCCACTATCCACTTTTACCAGTCCCCAGCATTTTGTAGCCTCCCTATTGCCACTCCTTTAAGCCACACACACTTCAAAAGCCAGTTGCAGCTTACCCTCCCAGTGGCTTCATCAGACCTCAGTGACACAGACAGATACATCGCTTCCCCCCACACGGCTCGCTAGCACTCAACAGTCTTGACTATCTCATAGCCTGGCTCATGTCCCCCATTCATGGCTCTCAAACAGACTGGCTACAGTGGACAGAAACACACACACTCGGATTGTTGCACAGTCTCTATTCATGACTTTTCTCTGGCTCACCACTATAGCAAGAAAAGTTCTGTACAACACTCAAATACCTCTTTGCAATACCTTCACTCTGATTCATTTCTGCAGCAGAAATCCTTACATGCAGAGCACCACCTGTATACACCCAGAAATTTAAATCAGAGTGCCTCTCAAAGTGCCTGAACTGTGCAACAATGTATGTCGCCTGCGCCTATGTTAATAAACTGGCAATGTAGGGAATCATAGCACAACAGTAGAATGAAGTCTGGTCAGACACAATATGGCTGCTAATGCATTAGCCTGATAAAGGAAACAGAATGTGAGAATGAGTGGCTTAATTGTAATTTAGTTGCATTATTTTTTTTTTTAAGGGTACAGTGAAAGGCTACATGTATTAAAATAGTTCCTTAAGTCCCCACCAAACACAACCCCTCCACCCAACACAGGAGCTGCACTCCCCCCTGAGCATTGGAGCTGTGCCCCTCAACACTGGAGTTGTGCTCCCAACACAAGAGCTGCACTGCCTCCCAGCACTGGAGCTGCACTCCCCCAACATAGGAGCTGCACTCACCCACCCAACGCAGGAACTGCACTCCCCCCAACACAGGAGCTGCTACCTCCCCATCATAGGAGCTGCACTCCCCCCTCCAACATGGGAGCTGTGCTCTTCCCCCAACAACAGAGCTGCAAAAATTGATTTTTTAACTGCTAAATTGTCAAACACCAGCTTGGTATATCTCCTTTTGGAAAAATAAAATAATACATAAACCAGTGTATCTAAAAAAAAATCTATCAAGTATTGGCCGTCATGTTGTCTTCCAGAAATAATCTTTCAACTCCTCAATTACCAGCAAGGGCACCTTCCTGAACCCAGATAAGAAATCATTCACATAAGCAGCTAACTCAATCCACCTCCACCCCATGCAGAAGGTGTTGGGATGCAATTTAAAAATAAATTAAGCAGAGCCATAAAAATAGTGAAGAGGGACAGTGGACAAGCAAAGAGGTAAATAAAGGAATGTTTAGTAAATAGTTCACCTCACCTTCTCTCTCCCTCTCTTCTGTATAGTTCCAGTCTACGTGTAGGCCCTGGGGCAGAGAGGCAGCCAGAGGAGGGGAGGCTTCAATCAAAAGAAAAAATTCTGCCTATAGCACTGGGACAATTGCAGCGTAGAAGGCCATTGGGGTGCGTGGAAGAGGAGACAGCACTCACCTTCAGCATGGTGGCTGGCATGGGTTTTTGTGTGTCCACAATCTTCCTTTTCTTTCTAGTCATGCTCTATCACTCCCACAGTCTTCTACTCTTCTTCATGCCAAATCAGGGCTAACAGTCACAGAACCCTCCAGGCTACAGTGGTACTCTGCTTCACATTATCATACCTTACTTACACCCAGCTGTCACTATATCCCTTACAGTACGTAATGCGTACTATGATTGCGCAGGATCCATCGGACAGAATCGGTTACTTCAGATTCCAGAACTTTTTCCAGAATTCAGATTTTTGGTATGATGCCAAAAATATGAATTCTGAAAACACAGGTTGGAATCTGGTCCTCTAGCATGATACTGGGGGATTGGGCACCCCCAGTGTCACAGTTATGTGGGGGAAGACATTGATGAAACTTTTTTACAGGTGAAAAAAAAGAAAGACAAAAATGATGATCGATCTCGATCAGACACTGGGGATTGGAAGCCCCAGTGTCAGAAAAAAGACCATGATCATGACACTGGAGGATTGGGAACCCCAGTGTCATTTCTATGTTTTGGAGGGGGGGTAGAAAAAAAGGACAGAGGATCCCTGATCATGACACTGGGGGACTGGGCACCTCCGGTGTCACAGTTACTTTTCTGGGGGCCAATTGTTTCACTGGTGGATTGTGCACCCCGAGTGTCATTTCAATGTTTCGGGGGTGCTGAGAGGGAGGGTTGAGTGGAGGGACTTTCTATAATATTAGAAAAATATATAAATAAATAAGTGCCAGTGGTGACAGCAGAACATGGCCCACTCCGCCATTACCAAGATGGTCACCTCATGCTACTGTGTTATGTGACTGCTAGTGCATGCGCAGTACAGTGCAGTGGCCATCTTGGACATGAAAGAGTGTGCCATGTTCCACTGTGACCACAAGCACTATGAATTAATGCAGTGCTGCAGTTGGTTGGGACAACATGGGCAGACTGCTTCACAGGCCAGAGGCGACTGTGACACAATCCAACCTGTTGTTTGTTCAGAAGGAATGCAGAGTCCTTTTACTCAGTGATTGTAAAACGACTGCATGGCTCCACCCAACTGCAGCCCTAAAAAATTACCTCTCTGATAGAACCCAAGCAGTTAAATGCTAAACAACCCTCTCTGAATTCAGGCCTGTGATGGTGGGGGTCCCCCAAGGATCAATCCTTGGTTCTCTTCTGTTCAGTCTATTTGTCAAATAACACCCGAAAGCTTGCTACTCCACTAAATTCCTCCTATACGCTGATGATGCAGTCATCACTGCAACACACAGTAGCCCAGTCCATATCCAGCATAACCTCCAAACTGGCTTCACCACAATCTGTGACTGGTTCTCTAACAATGTCCTTATCCTAAATTCAAGGAAAACTAAATCAATGCTTTTCTACACCAGATGTAAACCCCTTACACCCCCCAACCTTGTCATTACCTCTACCTCAGGTGTTCCAATTGAGCAAGCTGCCACCTTCAAATACCTGGGGATCATTCTTGACTCTGGCCTAACTTACTCAGATCATGTGGACACGCTAATAAAAACAGCCAATGGGAGGGCTTTAAGCCCAAAGTTCAATGGGCGGAGCAACAACGTCACTCCCCCATTGAACTTAAAAGGTCACAATATCCTGGGCTTTGCTAGGATTCTTTTTTTGTTGCAGCCGGAGGCTCTATCGGCTGAGCCTTCTTCTGTGCCTGCCTCTTGTTGGCTCGTTTTTTTTCCCTATTTTGCTTTCTCCATCACTGAGTCGGTGTCTTTCTGCCATTTGTCCCTGACATCTGCCTTCTGTTCTTCTCAGCCTCCCCCCCTTCAGTGCTGCTCATTTGCTGTTCCTATTGTCCTTCGCTCCTCATTTTCCCCGCTGCTCACGCCATGGTTCTCTCATCGAACCCCACCCTGGCTGCCGCTCTCACGACCCCATTCTTCCTCCCTAGATCCTCATTGGCCACTGGTCACTCTCCTGTTCCCTGTCCCCTTTTTGAGCCACTGCTCCATGCAGCGCTGCCTTTCTTTCCACAATTTGGACCCCGGAGAGCCGATGATCTTTTAAGGCCTTGTGGGGGTCATCACCTGCCAACTGCCAGCTCAGGGTGATGCTCCTTCTCAGTACTGTGATTACTGGGGCATTTTCTCATGTGTACCATGTTCTATTCTGTTTCAGCTGTTCCAGCTGGCTCATCTTGCCCAGCTCCATGCAACAACTCTCTCCTCTTTCCGGCTTTGGCCCTCAGTTCCCACTTCTCTTGGTAAATTTCTGGTTTCATGGTGACCCTCAATGACTTGATCTCTGTCTGTGCCACTTTGGGAATCTGTGCGGAAGCAATAACATCTGTGTTTTCCATATAATTCATGCTACTACTGCTGCTCACATCATGCTTCTGTTATTGTTTTATTTGTGCATTCACTGAGCTATACGTTGCACTCGGAACGATATGTGCTTTGTCTGGGGGTTTGGACCTAGTGGGATATGATTCCATTTCACCCATTCTGCAAGTCCCTTTCCTGTTTTCTTTCATTGTTTTCCACAGTTTGTTCTGGGGAGTTCTGCCCTACCACTACTACTTCTGGTCCACAACTGCTATCTCTCCTCAACCTACTGCCCATGGCAGGTATCCCTAGCTTATGCGACTCGGACATCCACCATTGTGCTCCTGATTCACCTGGGCACTTGGTGCATTTTCTTCCCAGTTTGGGCCCTTGGGTCTGCTTCCCGGCATGTATACTCCTTCCATCGCCTCCTGTTATGACTATTTCATTGCCTTGTCCAATTCTCTCTCCTGCCAATACTTCTTTTTGGGTATGCCTATCATTACTGGTATGCCCACCTCATTGATTTTCTTGTGCTACTGCAGTTCTCATTGCTTTCTACCAGTTCCTTTTCAAGTTACACTCTGGTTCCTGACACGCCCCTCCATCTGGCCTACATTTGCTATTTCTTTTGGGCATTCCTATCATTACTCATATGCCACCTCCTCGACACGTGGCTCTCTGACCACTTGTACTGGGTTCAAGACTCTGGTCATCATTCACTACTTTGCACCAGCCAACCTGGCTTCAGCTGTTCTCATCCTGTAACGGCGGGATCCTATGCTACTCCATTGACCTCCCTCCATCCTTTGTCCTTTCATGCCTCACTTTCCTGAACCAGCCTCCATGGTTTCAATCCCTCATTGTACCTCATCAGTTTCCTAATATTACCTTCCTTGTCCTAGCACCTTTTCTAGTATCAGCCACTATGGCTTCATTCCGCTCTTCGCTTCACTCCTTATCATGCATCGGCCACTTTTTGCGCACTCCTCATCATCCTTCATCCAGTTTTGATCCTCAATTGCTCAACCTGAGTTGCCTCTAGTTCCAGATCTCCCTTTTTGGCCTCAAAGTCTACCTCCTTTCGAGGAGCCTACTTCCTTCCTTCGTACAAGTTCATTTTAAAGTTCATTCCTGTCTCCTATTTCCTCCTCTTCCAATTCCATACCTGCCATCCAGGATTCACTCCACTTGTAGCCTGCTATCCATATTCTTTTTGGGCATACTCACCATAACTCCTATGCCACCTATCAACTGCGGCCACCCTGCCGCATGTATTGAGTTCATAATTCCAATCATATCGAGTTCGTAAATCCAGTCATCATTCACTCAGCATTACCTCAAGGTTTATCTATTTACATCGCTTACTCGAACATTCCCATAATTGAATTCCATACTACCTCATCGACTACAACCTCAGGGTCTAATCATTCAGTGTCTAGTCGTTTACATCTCAAAATCAAACATGCCTCTTCAACCTCAGTGTCTGCCCACTCGCATCGCTCAATCAAGGGCATCACTCTATCATGCCAGTCTGCATTATCATCTGTCTCCTCATCAGGACATCTGGAATATCCTCTTGAGCACATCTGGATACCCCTTGCTCCTCTTACACATACATCGATTTACTCCAACCTATCCTTGCTCCTCTGATCTACTATCTGTCATCAAATACTCGAGCATACCCTCCTTGGGTCCCTGCTACCTCATGTTCCTTATTTAATCTGTGCTTCTTTGGAGTTTTTTCCCTATCCCATCATCATCCTCCCTACTTATATCCCTCATCTATGAACCATTCTCTTTACCAACATATGTCCTCAAATCAAATGTTGTCAGCCTGGAAGGAAGGCGACCTAGTCCTTGCATCCCCAGAGGTTTCCTCCTTAAAGGGTTTTTTCCTCTCCTCTGTGCCAATGGTCATGATATTAGTTAGGGTTAGCGCTTTCTTCTTGTTAGTTAGTTAGGTTACACTGTTGGATGGAGGCAGATGGTCACCCGGCTTTCCCCTCTCTCCTAGGAAGTTAGCCCTTCTCTTCACAGAATTCATTCATCATCCTCGCCTCTTCGAAGCTTGACATCTTTGGGTATTCTTTTTGGGCTTCTTCCTAACATACCTTTAGCTGATGCTTTCATTCCCAGCACCTGTAGGAGGGGAACCCTCCTCTAGGGTTCCTTGCTTCGTACCCCTACAGGGTGGTATATCCCACAGATAGAGAGGCAGAAAGCCACAAAGCAAATCAAGTTACACAAGCATCTCATATTATCTCATTCTGTTGCATAAGCACATCAAACTGTAGGCTTGGCCTGCTCTTTAGGCACAAAAATGGCTTCCTCCCTGAAATTAAGCAACAACTCATCAGATGCTACATCTTCAGTCTCATAAACTATGGCTTGGTGATCTACAGTGCTGCATGTAGCAGAGTACTCGATAGGGTCTGAGGATTAATGAATAGGGCCTGCCACTTTGCACTCAACCAAAAAATGGGACTACCATAAACGCACCCAGTATAGCAATCTAGGGTGGCTTACCTTTGACTCCTGTCTGCATTATATTACCCTTGTTACCAACAAAAAAGCCTTGCTTGGACTGCTGTCCCCAGGGGTACTCTCCCTCCTTAGCCCTGTGGCCTCCAAGTACACAGCTAGAGGCTTACATCATAACTCCATGGTGCTTCCATGTAGGAAAACCTTCCTGGGTCAGGCAAGTTTCCCCTTCAGCTTCCCAAAATGTTGGAACTCCCTTACCCCATCACTCAAAACCTTTTGCTCCCTAACCTAGTTTAAGTCCCAGCTTCCTGCCTCCCTCACTCCTCATAACCCTTGTGTAGAGGGTGGGTAAAAAAATTACCATTTTTAAATTATCTATTACAAATACTTAGAAAGGAGACGAACGGAGACAGTACTGATGGCGGAAGAATTTAATGATTATAATAATCACAGCAAGAGATTACAGGTGGTGCTTCTTTCATTCTTAATTCTTCATTCTTCATTCTTCACTCTTCATTCTTAATTCTTAATTCTTAATTCTTAATTCTTCATTCTTCAAACTAACAGTGTATAGTGGCTTGCTTATATAGTGGAAGACAGTACTATGGTTGTCTATGATTGGTCCAAGACAAATATAAGCATTAACTTAAAAGGCAATTATTCTTTTAGTATATGTATGGGTCAGCACAAATGTATTGATAGTATAAATTATATTACTATATAAGGATAATAATAATTGTCATTACCAGTTACTAAGGTCTTAGGAGGAAGAAATAGATTTGCACTTAGGAATGTGCATACAAGCTTTTTAGCCTGTAGTCATAAGGGTAACTTGAACTCTATTCCTGTATTTCTGTCTTTGCAGACACTTAAAACACCTGTTTTCTATTACTCACATGATTAGTACAAATATTAAAAGACACTTTAATATTACAAGTTGTGGTTCAGTTAAACTTGTAACTTTGCAAGTTATATGATTTAGCTTCATAGATCAATATTTGTTACACAAACACCTTATGTTTTAGACCAAAATGAGGTTTGCCTGCAATATTGGGACACATTTCTTTATCCCTTGTTACACCTTGTGGCGGCTATCGTTGACCTGTTCTACGTCTTCTCTTAGTCTCCCTTGACCACTACAATTTCCTTCCTTCCCCCATTTTGGGATCTGCTGCCCTGGATGTCTATGTTGTATTTACATTGTGCTTTTTAAACCACACTTAGTTTAAGTTCACCTTAATGTAACCAAATTTTTTCTCTAATGCAATACTCTACTGTAGTATAATAAAGCAGTCATTCATAATGTTTCACTGTACCTATGTCAGTCTGAAATGTAAATATGTACTATACCTGTACCTATGTTAAACTGTTGTAGATGACCCTAGACCCTTTGAAAATAGGCACTGCTTAAAGGATCTTGTGTGTAATAGATAGATAGATAGACAGATAGATATCTAGCTAGATAGATAAACAGACTGATAGATAGATAGATAGATAGATAGATAGATAGATAGATAGAGAGATAGATAGATAGATAGATAGATAGATAGATAGATAGATAGATAGATAGATAGATAAGCTTATTTTTCTTTACAAGATAAAACAAGATAATGTGTCTTGATATGAGTCATTTTTTCCTAATAAGGAAAATACTCTACAGATCTTGGGGATAAAATTGTAAGATTTGTAGTTAGTTAAATAAGATATTTAGGCTTGTCAAAATTTTATTTTTTGCAGTGTGTTTACTACAGATTCCTGCAGCAAGTGAGGCATCCACTGCAAGCTTCAGCAACTCTGTTACTTGCCATGGGAGTTTTAATACAGATACAGTAAGTGGAGGTACCTAAAGGCATGCAGGGATAACAGTATACTTTTCCATGTATTGATCTGCAGAGTGGTAAACAGGGTGCAGAAGGGGCTCAGGACTCTCCCTCTGTAGCCTGGTGGTTTGGTTGCAGCACATGGTGCTGCAGGGTAGGAACTATGGGCTCAGGAGCAACTTGGCTCTCACGCTACAGGCTGGCAGCTTGGTGGCTTCATATTGACCTGCAAGGTGGGAAATGTGGGTGCAGGGTTTACTCAGGGCTCTCATTGTCTAGGTCTGTGGATCACTTGCTGTATGTTGAGCTACAGGGTAGGAGATGTGGGTTCAGGGGACTCAGTGCTTTCACTCTGTAGGCTGGTGGTTCAGCGCCAGGGTGTTGAACTGCAGGGTTTGTTGAGATGTGCATTCAGTAGGAATTCAGGGCTCTCTATTTTCAGGCTGGCTACTCCGTGCCTGTGTGTAAGGTTACAGTGTGGGAGATGCAGGTTCAGGTAGGACTCTGGGCTTTTATTTATTTATTTAGCTTTTGTTGACAGGGTAAGTATACTAGACAAGTATTATGCCTATTTTCAGGAATGACGCGGGAGAATACAACATAGGGATACAGAAATTGTACAGAAAGAATGCAAGTACATCATGATAATATAACAACATATAGGAATAGTAACCATGTCCAAGGGAGTAGCAGGTCATAATATAACGTATAACTTTATAGTTAAGACACCCCCAAGGTGAGTAGGTCACAGACAAATTCTAACAAGTCATAAACACATTAGAGACATATAAGTTAAGGCACAACCAGGGTACATACGTGTAGACAATTATGCCCACAGTCAAGTACCTGGGTAGTTTTTAGAATCATGGGAACAGCAAGAAGTTTCAGGCAGCATCTGAAGGAGGCAGTTTGGGTCAGGTTGACAACAGTTGATAATTACTCTAGGGAGGCTTGGGACAGTCACACACTGAGGCTAGTTTCAGGAAGCCCCACAGGGATTTGCAAAAGCTCTGATGGGAGGGGGCCGAACAGATATACTCGAGAAGGGAGTTCCAGAGTCTGGGCGCACGTACGGCAAAGTCCTGATCCCCCATGAGGGTACGGGTGGAGGGGACTTTGAGCATCCCAGAGGCCTGGTACCTAAGATGGTAGGGAGTAGTGTCAATTTGTGGCTGAAGCTGGGCCAGCCCAGGGGGATGCCAGTTCTAATCACTTTGCCCATGAGGCATCCCACCCCAAAGTCAAGGTACCTGGCTGGAGAGAGCCAGCAACGTTTATCGTATAGCTCACAGCGATGGGTGAGATGGGGGGCAGCCAGGGCAAAATGACAAAGGTTGTTATATGTCGTGTGCCACCGAGTGAGATGAGTCTTGGGGGAGTGAGCAAATTGGTGCAGACCATAGCTAAGGGAGGGAAGAAGTACACCTCTCGCGAGGGCAAGTCTGGCCCCTGGTGTAAGGTTGTACTTGGTCCTGTAGACCAGGCCCAGCTTGCAGTTCACTGCCCTGCAGACATTTAGGATGTGACTCCCCATTTCAAGTTGGGGGTCAAGTGTGACTCCTAGGTGTTTGACAGAGTTCACTACTGGGAGGGAGGGTCCGGCAGGACTGGTAATATTTAGCAGGGCCGACGAGGCTTTGATTTTGGCTGTTGAGCCGAATAGCATAGCCTGTGTTTTTTTCAGGTTCAAGACCAGTTTATGGTTAGTAACCCAGGTCAGAACATTGTTTAAGTCCTCGGACATGCACTGGCTTAGAGTAGCGGCATCCCGGGAGTGAGCCAATATCACCAGGTCGTCTGCGTATAGGGTGGCTCTGCAGTTGGTTGTCACCATTGGTAGTTGATTGATAAAGAGGGAGAAGAGGAGGGGGCCCAGTACTGAACCCTGAGGGACACTAGAGGTCACTGGTAGGGGCTCGGAGAGGACTTTATTGAAGCAGGTCCACTGCTTTCTACTGTGCAGGTAGCCCATAAGCCATTTCATAGCATGGGGGAGAGGCCAAGTGACCACAACTGTGAGCCGAGCAATGCATGATCAACAAGGTCAAAGGCACTGGACAGGTCAATAAATATGGCTCCAGAGAGTTTGCCCTGGTCCATGGCTGTTCTGATGCTTGATGTGACCAAGATCAAGGCTGTAGTGGTGTTGTGCCCCTTTCAAAAACCATGCTGGGCCGGGGACAGCAGTTCGTGAGACTGGATATACTCCAAGAGCTGCTCAGCCACTACCTTTTCGAGGAGCTTGCTAAGGGATGACAGAATAGCAATTGGACGATAGTTATCAGGTAATTTAGGATTGCCCTGCTTCAGGACAGGGACTATCCTCGCCTCTTTCCAGATATCAGGGATGGTCCCCCCTTCAAGGGATAGGTTAAAGATGTGGGCAACAGGGGAGGCAATGTGTGCAGCACCAAGGTTTAGAAGCTTGGGCTCCAGGTTATCTAGGCCAGGGCTGGAGTACTGGGAAAGGCCAGCTAAGCGCCTCTGTGTGTCCAAGACTGACATAGCCCTGAGGTAAAACATTTGCCGAGGGGGGTGACCTTCCTGCCAAGTAGAGAGGGGGAGGCAAGACGAACTCTCACCGGACGGGAAGAGTGCAGTGAAGGCCGAGAGGTCTGAGAAGTGTGTATTTAGGGAGTTGGTGATGGTGTGGGGATTATTACCGGAGACCCCTTTGATGATCATGTCCGATACCCCTGGATGGGAGGACCCACTGACAAGGGTTTTTACATTTCTCCAGAACCTCCTGGGGTCGCTGGCGGTGTAGGGTGGACTTGCAGAAGTCACTTTTAGCAACCCTAATGGCCTTTTTACACTTGTTTCTATGGTGTCTGTATTTTTGGAAAATAGTGGGATCACTAGAACGTTTGAAGTGGGCCCAACACTCATCTCTCTCCCGCATTTGGGCTAAGAGATTCCCATGCAGCCAGAGGGTAGCAGACCCCCTCACCCTACAGCTGACCTTAGGAGCATGCTTGTCTTGCAGGACCCCAAAGGTGGTAAGGAAGTGTGAGGTTGCCACTGAGGGGTCAGTGGCTCCTAGCACCACAGACCAGTCTTAGGTCTTCCAGGAACTCCCCAGGGTCAAACCCGGAGTAGTTTCTGACATGCATGATTTTATGAGGAATTTAAGGGAAGAGAATTTTCCACACACACAGAAGACCGGGGAGTGGTTGGAGATAGAGCGTGATAGTGTTCCCACTGAGGAGATCCTGTCCAGGCAGTTGGACATGATCCAGTCCAGTAGGGTGCTGGAGGATCCATTTGCCGACTGCCTGGTTGGTTCCTGGATAAGTTGAGTCAAGATAAGGTTAGCAAGTAGGGGCTCAAACTGCTTCACATTACCACAGCCCAATTGAGGTTGACGTCCCCCATGATTATGAGTTTGTTGTCCCCAACGCTGGGACCAATTGAGTCCAGGAGATGGGTCAGTCCAGAGAGCCCACCCCTTGGGGGGTTGTAAGTGCACACCAGGTGCAGTTTCTTGGTGTCCCCAAGTAGAAGTATCACATGCAGTACCTCACAGGGGGACATGTAGGATTGCTGGTGGGCTACTTGGGAGACCTTGAGATGGCTCCTGTAGTAGATCAGTATGCCTCCCCCCCTCTTGCTTCCAGCTCTGTCCAGTCATGTGAACTCACACCCAGGGAGTACACAGGCTGAATCAGGGATCGAAGGTTTGAGCCAGGTCTCAGTCACTCTGAGGATATCGGGTTTATAGAGTGCCATCCACGCTGCTAGCTCATCACGGTTAGGTAGCAGGCTCCTAATGTTGAGATGAGCTACTTTTAGGCCCTTGCCCATGCCCCATGCAGGGGAGATTTTGTGGGCCGGATTATTTGGACCAGGGTTAGTTTCTATATCTCTGGCCAGTATTAGTGTTATGAGGAGGAGCCAGGGAAGATACCACCTCATGGGGGACCGGCCATCTGAGAGATTATGAGCACGGATACGCTTGACCCTGGCAGAGTACATTAGGCACCGAAGGTCTAAGCAGCAGGTAAGACAGCGATGGGTCTTAGTGGTCGCAAGGATATTTGAGAAGGAGAAGTCATGTACCTCATAGGAGGGAGACCTCTCCCAGTTTCCCCCCAGTGACATTGGGGGGGTGACCATTTGGAGCAGGGTAAGTCCCAGTGCAAGACCAGCTAGGACCAGCGTCCTATAACTGGCAGGCAGCACACCCTTATCCTCTGCCGTGGAGGTATCTCTACCCTCTTTGGACGGGAGGTGAGGGTGCCTAGTCCACATCTGGGCTGGAGGCATTGGATCAGCAAGTGGGTTGTGCCCGGTCAGCTGGAGAGGAGCTGAGGAGAAAGAGGGGAAGATTGATGCTTAATAAAAAATAGGAACTTAACACAGTTAGTACCAAGCTTAGTAAATGAAGAAATGAGCAGTGCAGGAAGGGCTGAAATCAAAGGATCAGTGAGGGGCCAGACTAAACTTCTTGGGGGGCAGCTCCTACCCAGGCACTGTGTGAGCTCACGCGAGACTGTTGTCAGTGCTATACAGGTCGCTCTAGGCAGTTTAGACAGGCTTCACTAGGCACTATAGACAGGTGTGAGCTTTGGACTTAGGACAATTATACAACACTGGCCTCTTTAGGCTCAATAGACAGTTGGAAGCTCTAATGAGTTAATAACCTACTCCCATCTAGCAGGACCTACCCTAGACAAGAGCTGATCTGTAGGGACCAGTAAGTATGATAACAGGCTAAATACAACAATTGATCATAACACAGTCAGTAAAAAACTAATCTTAGTCAATAAGTTGCACCAACACAGTCTGAGAGGTGAGAGTGGGGAGAGCTTCTCTGTGGGTAATAACAAGCTATGCCCCTTGAATGTGAGCAGGACCTCCCCCACTAGCTGATAGGGTGAGACAGCTCACGGGAGCTGGAGCCTATGAGCATTTAATGGGAGGAGGGGACGGGGTGGGATGAAAATTCAAACTCTCTCCTGCACCGGGGGCAGGGGCTGGGAACATTCTTGAATTACTTCAGCCGACGAGGAGACCCGGCGGAGCTGCAGAAGCCCACGGCACCTCACAACTCTGCTTCAAGGAGGATTTCTGGTGCGCGGGGGGGGGGACCTTCCAGGAGCAGGTCACCTCTCCTCCCCTCCACTGCGATGTCTAGCAAGGCTTAGGGACAGTGGGACAAGCTCTCCCTTTGTAGGGGACAGTGAGAGCGTCACCACCGTCTAGGACCAATGAGGATGGGCGCTTTCGGTGCCAAGTTCAAAAAAATGTTAGTGTCCTTTGTTTAAATGCAGTGATGGGGTCCCGGTCACGCTTCGACAATCGAAACTCCCACAGCCACCCTCCTTTCACTGAGTCCCTGGGCAGCTGGACCTTGTGCGATGTCGAGTTGTTCTTGTTGCTGGTCCGATTTAAGGTAGGGCAGTAAGAAGCAAAGGATTCGCAGTTCACACTCTCTCCTGTACCGGGGCAGGGGCCAGGAACTTTCTTGAATTACTTCAGCCACCGAGGAGGCCCGCCGGAGCTGCAGAAGCCCATGGCACCTCACAACTCAGCTTCGGGAAGGATTTCTGGTGCATGGGGGGGACCTTCCAGGAGCAGGTCACCCTCTCCTCCCCTCCAGCGTGACGTTTCACTTCCCTGATTGGTCACTAAGTGGTAGCTTGTTGAGTATCAGGGTAGGAGATGTACATTTAGGAGGGACTCTGGGCTCTCACTTTCCAGGTTGGTGGTTTTGTAGCAGCATGTTGAGCAGCAGTGTAGGAGATGTGGGATCAGGATAGACTCAGGGCTCTTACTGTCCACGTTGTTTGTTCAGTAACAGTGTGTTGAACTGCATGGTGGGAGATATGAGTTCAGGGTGTACTTGGGGCTCTTACTCTCTAGGTTGGTGTTGCATTGGCAGCATGATGAGACACAGTGTGGGAGATGTGGACTCAGGATTGAGCTCAGGGCTGTAACACTCCAGGTTACTGATTCAGTGGCAGCATGTTTAGCTTTGTGAATCTAGGCCCCTATTCGCATGTAAATGTCTTTACCAATAAAGACTGAGTGGAGACAGATATTGTGAATTGATGATAAAAAAGCTTATAGTAGTGCATGTTAGGAAGAAATTTTGACCTACTGCACACATTTTTATTCCATTTTAGGTTGTCTGTTATCTCCTGTCTTGTATGATACCCATTTCCCTTTATTTTGAGTTTGCTTTCAGAGATGTGCGAAATTCTGAAATTTCATTACACGAAATATTTTGCAAAATCGCACATTTCATTAAATATTTCACGGGTGCGAAATGCAAAATTTTGCCTTTGGAATGCAAAATTTCACCTGTAAATTGTGAAATTTCACTGGCAGAATGGCAAAATTCCTCCCGTGAGTGGGTGAAATTTTGTAGTTTTGGGCAAAATTGTGCATTTCATGGTGAAATTCCTCATTCTGCAGGTGAAATTTCACAACTTCGTACCTGGCAAAAAAATTCACGGAAAAGCAAAATTTTGCAAAATGTTTCGCATAGCAAAATTGCCGATTTCATAGCAATTTCGCCGGTGAAATTGAATTTTGCAACATCTCTATTTGCTTTAATACTTTTTACAAATTTGACATAATAAAATGAGAGTTTCCTTTAAAATGGCTCAGCCCAGGTTTTCTAAGGTATTGTCTGTTGTTTTTGAGCAGCCATTGTTCAGCATCACTTTTCTTCTGACTATAGTGAACCAGCGAGCAGCAGACGGTGCTCCCTAATCTTATGAAACATTTGGCCAAATTTTCAAAGGGTGGCACAGGGCTTGCGTCCAGCCCTGTGCCACCACACTTAGATTTTGGTGGTGCACTAAACTCCTTCGTAGCAACCGCACCCAATTTTACAATCCTGGGAGCAGTTTCACCAGTTTTCACTATTTACAGCAGCTTGCATCACGTGTCTGGTGCAAGCTCCATAAAACGGCCCTCAGGATTGCCACAAGCTAGACCGCAAAAAGGTGGTCTAACTTGCAGCAATTTGGTGCATGGTATAGAAAATTCTGATCCCTGCCAAGAGAATCTGCAAGCCCCATGCGCCATGTGTTCGGTGAACCATGGGCTTGCGGCATTCTCAGACATTCAAAAATACACACCGTTAAGTTAATAAAAAATAATTGAGAATACTGATAAAAACTTGAACCTTGGTGGAGCACTACTTTTAATTTTCAGATGTTAACAAAAGTGTTAAAGCAGACACAGAATTGGGAAACAAGGGTATCATACAGGACAGGAGACAAGGGGCAAACTAAAATTGAACTAAAAATTCAAACTTTTCACTGTAACATGCACTGCTGCTTTAATTACATCTGAATATTATATTTTATGAAGTATTCCTGGGAGCTGCAAAATTGTTTTTACTAAAGATAATTTGAAGCCACAGTCTTGTAAACAAAGATATTACTTTAATGACAGCGTTTTGCATTTTGCATATGTTGTCAAATTCTGAGGAATTAATTTAGCTAAATATCATATTTACAGCCTTTTTCTACAGAGGTAGTATAACGCAATGGCATCACAGCAGACACTACATTATTGCTCTATGCATGCAAACCAGTCTTGTGGGAAGCATTTGGCATGACAATTCACAGAGTTCCTTTGCTCATGGGGTATATGAATTCTGATGAGCCTTTGGTGAAGAACTAAACATGAAAATGAAGCCTCTCACATCACCACACTGGCTCTGGCCCTCCTGTGTGCTGCTACTCTGACTGAAGGAGCAGGTAAGGCTTGTAATGTTTCTTTTAATGTGGCCTGGCATTTTATACAATAGTAAGGTTATTTTGCAGTACACATTTTTTATGTGTTACCTAGTTTGGTGCCATAAACCAAGTAGAGTAGTAGGACACCTTGCACAAATACTAGTCTTACCTTGGAGGTAAGGATATGCTGAATTTTATTTATTTATTTATTGAAATGTTTCACCAGGAGGACACACTGAACAACAAGTTACTCGTCTCACGGTGTGACCTGGGGGGGGGGGGTTTACATAGGGTTGTGAAGGATGATCATTTACAATAGTATGTGAGTAGTACAAAAAAATACAACATTGTAAGATTGTGCAACAGTTGGAACACAAGGTATTGTACAATAAACAGTAGAGGAACATTGGGTAAATTACAATACATGTCCAAAATCATACAAAAGAACATATGAACTTACAAGACCTATAGAACCATTTATAGTGCACGAGTGTACTAGGAGCAGGCTTGAGGTAGTACGCAAGTACTGTTCGGTGCCAAAGGTCATTGAGACTGTCTTCTTGGCATTTAGAAAAAGCTGGTGAGAAGCAAACCAGAGCTGAACTTAGTTGAAGTCATGCTGTAAGCTGGTTTGCACAGCAGCAGGGTTTTTGCCGGAACTGTACAAAACAGTATCATCAGCGTACATGTGGATAGAAGAGGATGAGCAGTCTGTGGGAAGATAATTAAGAAAAATGGAGAAGAGTAGGGGACCAAGCACTGAGCCCTGAGGGACACCAGTGTTGATGGGAAGTGGAGGGGAGATAGAATCAAGGATTCTTACCGACTGGGTCCTGCCAATGAGGTAGGATTTAAACCAGTTGGTGGCTGATGGAGCAAGGACAGCTGAGAAGAGTGAATCAAGAAGCAGGGGATGGGAAACAGTGTTGAAAGCTTTGGCTAGGTCAACAAAGATGGCCGAGGTAATCAGGCCATCATCCATCCCTGAAAGAATGGAGTCAGTAAGCCTGAGGAGGGAGGTGGTTGTTGAGTGGTTCTTTCGCAAACCATATTGGAAGGGGGGTGAAGAAGGAGAAGGAATCAGAGAGGAATGGTGATAGTTGAGACAGAACTAAATGTTCTTGAAGTTTGGCAAGGGTAGGAAGAAGGGAAATGGAGTGATAGTTGCCAGGAGTGGATGTGTTACCATCCTTGGGGAGAGGAAGGACTACAGCATGTTTCCAGGATGAGGGTACTAGGGCAGAAATAAAGGACAGGTTAAGGATTAAGGAGATAGGATAAGCAATTGCAGGAGCAGAAACGTAGAGAAGTTTAGGATCAAGCTCATCTGGTGAGCAGCCTTTAGAGGGGTTGAGGGATAGAGAGCATTAAGAGCTTCGTCAGTGGAGATAGTAGAAAAGAACAAGCATTTGTCAATGCCGAATGTTTGCTTGCTGGTATTGGCAGTGGTAGTGTAGAAGTTACAGAACTGCGTAATAAGAATGGCAGTGAAGTATTGAACTGAAGCCAACCCCACCACCACCCTGCAGAGAGTGAAAGGCATTGGGGTGTACCTTTGGGTCATCAGGCATAATGGCCACGCCATTTCACCACACCCCAACCTGCAGACATTGACAAGTGTCACGGTGTTCCTTGGGGTCTTTGGCCCTTATGCACACCCCAATCCATTAGGAAATATGGTGAGATGGGTGTGATATAGGAGAATGGGGTGAACATTGGGGCCGAAGAGTCCAAGGCATACCTCGATGCCTCTCACTGGCTGCAGGGTGTGGAATGATATGAGCATTACAGGCAAGAATCCCAAGTCACACCCTTGATGCCTGTCATTCTCTACAGGGTTGGGCGTTATGGTTGGAAACCCTAATACCTCAGGCATTCGTTGGTATTTTCACTCCAAATGTTCAACATGGTTTTTTGTGACCCCATCTCATGAACAGGGGGAATATCAGTTTGTTAGCCGAAAGCTGCTTATGCACAGCGACTACGGCATTTAGCACCACAGGTGCAAAAACATTCCAAACAGGATGTAAAAAATGACAGCTGTACTGTTCATGGGGAGGTGTAAAAAATGGCAATGTTGCAAATCTGCAGTAAAAATATTTAAAAAAATGGTGAAGTCACGAGTGTACATAGAAACTGTGCAACGCACACCCGTAATATAATTAGGTTGGGGATTTTTACAGCAGATTGTCAACTCAGGCATTTTGGTGCCTCCGATCATCAACAGTGTCACTGTGGTTTTCTTTATCTGTCCCGAACAATGATTTCCCACAGCGACCACGCATCTCTGCGCTGAAAGTGTGAAAACACACTTCCGCCATGTTGTGAAAAATGACAGCTGTACTGTAAATAAGGAAGTGTGGAAAAATGCCACTGGTGAAAATCTGGACTTAAAATATTACAAAGTCATGAACTTCACGGTGCGTGGAAACTGCGCAATGCTCACTCGTAATATAGTCATTTTATGGACTTTTTGTAACCAAATTTTCAACATAGCCATTTAAGACCTCTGCTCATGAACAGTGTAACTGATTTCTTAATCTGTCCCAAACATTGCTTTCGCACACCAATAGCACCATTATGCGCTACATATGCAAAACACGTACTGGGCGGCATATGAAAATGGCAGCTGTGCTGTTCGTGAAGTCTAATAAAATGGCAATGTTGAAAATCTGGAGTGAAAATATTAAATTTGCAAACTTATGAGCATGCATAGGAACTGCTCAACACGCAGTCGTAAAACAGTCATTTTAGGAATTTTTCACAAATTTTCAACATAGCCATTCTAAGACCTCTGCTCATGAACAGTGTCACTGTGATTTTCTTAATGTGTCCCGATGCGTGATTTCACACACGACTCGCGCATTGTGTGCTACATGGGCGGAAACACATTTTGGGTGAGATGTGAAAAATGACAGCTGTACTACTCATAAGAAGGTGTGGTAAAATGGCAATGTTGAAAATCTGGAGTGAAAATATTGAAAATTCGTGAACTTACAAGCGTGCGTAGGAACTGCGCAACGCACACTCGTAAAACAGTCATTTTAGGAATTTTTTCACCAAATTTTCAACATAGCCATTCTAAGACCTCTGCTCATGAACAGTGTCACTGTGGTTTTCTTAATTTGTCCCGTACTTTGGTTTCGCACACTGACTGCGCCATTGTGCGCTACATGGCTGGAAACACATTTTGGGTAAGATGTGAAAAATGACAGCTATACTGCTCGTAAGAAGGTGTGGTAAAATGGCAATGTTGAAAATCTGGAGTGAAAATATTGAAAATTCGTGAACTTACGAGCGTGCATAGGAACTGCGCAATGCACGCTCGTAAAACAGTCATTTTTAGGAATTTTTTCACCAAATTTTCAACATAGCCATTTTAAGACCTCTGCTCATGAACAGTGTCACTGTGTTTTCTTAATTTGTCCCATACATTGGTTTCGCACACCGACTGCGCCATTGTGTGCTACATGGGTGAAAACACATTTTGGGTGAGATGTGAAAATGACAGCTATACTACTCAAAAGAAGGTATGGTAAAATGGCAATGTTGAAAATCTGGAGTGAAAATATTGAAAATTCACAAACTTACGAGCGTGCATAGGAACTGCGCAATGCACGCTTGTAAAACAGTTGGTTTTTTGAATTTTCCACCAAATTTTCCAAAAAGGCTTCTTGAGAGCCCCCCTTATGAGCTCTGGCAGTGTCATTTCATTAATCAGTCCCAAAAGGTGATTTCATGCAGTGACCGTGCAGTGACTGCGAAATCACCCTTCGGGCCCGAATAACGCCATGACAGTGACATCATTCATGAGAAGGGGTCCCAAAAACCCCATGTTGAAAATTTGGTACAAAAATTCTAAAAAATGCCTGAGATATGCAACAAAGTTGAAAAAACCCTATCTAGCCCATTATACAGCTTACCGGCATTTCCTCAGTTCGCGGTCGGCTTTGAAGAGTGCAGGCGTGTTCCGGTCCCGCAGATCATGCGCCAAGCTCCGAGGTAAGTATGGGGTGAGGTGAGGGTGTGGGGAGGTAGGGTATGCAGTGGGTGGGTGCGGATTGCGGGGGGGGTAGGAAGACTGCGTGGGACTGTTTTTGCTTTACAGGTAAAAAAAAAAGATGACGCGGGACATTTGCCACACTGAGGTGGGCTCCCAGCATGGCAGAAGGATGGCTGGGAGGGGAGTGGAGCCGATGGGGGATTGGGCACCCTGTCGGCCATGGCATTTGTTGCCACTCTGGGGTGGGCTCCCAGCATGGCACCTTGTACTCGGGAGAGTGAAGCCGACAGAAGTTGGGCACCCCGTCGGCTAACATGGGGAGACAGTGGAAGCTGACGAGGATTGGGCTTATCAGCTATACCATCGACTTGCCACGCTGGGTGGGCACCCAGCGTGGCATTGGAAGACTTTGGGGGCGAGCACAGCCGACGGGGTTTGGGCACCCTGTCGGCTATACGTGTGTGGGGTGGGAGGGCAGCATGCAGGCGGCGTTTCTGTGTGTGTTTGTGTGTAGGGGGAGCTGCACATGAGCAGGTGATATCTTATCGCTGCTCACTGAAGCGTAGCTCCCCCTTTCAACTGTATGCCACTGCATTTTGGAGCTTGTCATAGACAGCTCCAGCATGCATTGGCTTACAGGGGGGCCGCGCCTGCCACCACACTGACTGAATTGGAAGAGAGGGTGACACACCTCCAAAATCTCGGATGATGGCACTTTGTTTCTTGCACATGCGTGCAAGCAAACATAAAAATGGGGGAGGGATAGGCACTGGCTAAGGCGAAGGGCTGAAGTTAGTAGGTGGCAATGGGTACAAGGAATTTAGAAGAAACGTGGAACACGAGGTGTAGTAGGCATTAAATTCATTGGCCACGGAGCCAGGGTCAGAAACTAGGGAGTTATTTATTTTGAGAACTGGAGGGGGAGGAGAGAGGGGGGAGAGAACAGAGCATGAACTACCCTCCCCGAATTTAGATGGAGAGTTAGTGTTAGTCAGGAATGAGGATTTGAAATAATCAGACTTAGCCACTCTAGTAGCTTTAGTACATGAATTGTGCAGCATTCTGTACTTGGCATAGCCATTTGGATGTTTAGTAGATTTGTGTTTTCTCCAGGCCCGATCACGCTCCCTGAAGCAGGCCAGTAGTTCAGGGGTGATCCAGGGGAGGTGCAGTCCACGGACTCTGGTCCATCTGAAAGGAGCAAAGACATTCCAGGTGGCAATGAATTTATCCTTAAAATAGTCAAGTGCCTGGTCAACAGAAATGGCAGTGGAGAGGGGGGCCCAGTCGGTGGAAATGAGTGCAGAGCTGATTGGAGTAATGTCTAAGGATTTAAAGGACCAGAGCTGTATGATTTTAGGGGGAGGTTTGGGGCAATGAACCTTACATACAATGAAAATGGGGTTGTGGTCACTAAGGGCATCGGGAAGGAGACCAGATTTAATGACGCGGTGCGGGTGGGTTGTGAGCGCCCAGTCAAGCAGGGTGTGATTTTGTGTTTTGGGATTAGGGCGTGTGGGCTCAAGTATAAGTTGAATGAGGTTTAGAGCAGCGACATCATTGCGTAGCTTGTTTAACTTGGGAGACAACCAATTTAGATTCACTTCACCCATTATGAAAAGTAGGCAAGACCAAGCTTGGCACTGACAGATTTTTCTGATTAAGGAGATGTAGCTGGGAAACTCCAGGACTTGATCCAGGGTCATCCCTAGTTATTAAAATTCCACCACGAGAAAAAATTGGTAGCTCTCTGAGGAGAAGAAAGTCAAGGGCTCTATGCAGGAATTACATTTGGTCATAGAGCCAAAGATTATGGCTTAGATTTTCAAGGCACTTAAGATGAGTTTGTTGTCAGTGAGCCTTCTCTGAATCAGATAAAAATCATAGTCAAGCTGGGAGTCTATGAATTGGAAGAAGGAGAGCTAAAGTAAAGTGCAATGTTATCGACATACATTAAAAGGTGGAAAGAGAGGGAAGATTTTTGATAAAGCCAGTAAAGAGAAAGGGGCCTTGTATAGAGTACTGGGGAACACAAGAGTTGATTGGGGCTAAAGACAAATTTACCTTGTTAAATCTGACACGTTTTTGCCTGTCTGAGAGGTAGCTCTCAAGTCAGGCAGCCCGATAAGAGGAGAAGCTGAATAAAATCAGTTTGGAGCAAGTAGAGCATTGTCTACCAAATCAAAAGGCTAGGAAAGGTCTATAAAAACTGTACCTGAGAGTGATCTTTATGGCAGATTTGATATCGCTGGTTAGCTGAACAAGGGTAGTGGAGGTACTGTGTTCCCTGTGGAAACCACGATGATTGGGGGAAAGGAGATTATACTTCTGGAGGTAGTATGATAGTTGGGAGACCATTAATGCTAATATCAGGCAGAAGATATATGGGGTGATAGTGGGTAAGGAGTTTGGGGTCACCTTTATACATAGACAATTTTAGTAACTTTCCATGGGATGGGTTCTACCCAAGGAGAGAGAAGACTATTTACATACAGGCCATTGTGGGAAGGGGAGCTATAGAAATCAAATTGCCTTGCTTTAATGCTCTCTGCTGCCTTCTGGTGGTTAGCAAGGAAATGCACAATAAACATGTTTCTAAATATTCAATGTACATATCCCTGGCTTGATAGTATCTTTGCCTGCAGGGCTGAACAAAAATGTAAAAGAATAAGAGCATACATTTTCATAGTGCTGGACACAGCACTTGCATCCTTATTTCAGATGCAAGCTGTGTCCATGCAGATGCAGTCAAATGTCTGTGTCCTATTCACAGATATCTGGACCCCATTGTTGATATTTCCTGCAGTTTACAGCAGTTTTTGCCACAACTGTTGGACTCATGCCCGTTTTTCAGACCCAAGTGTGGAATCCCATCTGGGAAGTTAGACCAACTTTTCCTGGTCTAACTTCCTGGGAGGATTTCAGCATACTGGTCCAAAAAATGGATGTGTGCTTTTGAAAATGATGCTACAGAACACTTCTGGTAGGCTTAAAGAGTGGCTCCTCTAGCATAGCTAAAAGGAGCTTTGGTTATCTTCAGCCAGGTCCAATATAGCATTGCAGCACCTCATTACCAGTCACAAGGGGCAAGGGTAACCACTGGAGTCCCAGGCTGCTGTAAGCCATGTTATTGGATAGTCTACATGGGGCAGTGTTCAGTGGCATGCTCCAGAATGTCCAGCAAGCTAGCACATAACCTCCACTACCTCTTTGCTCCCCTGGTGAATAAGTTACCCATGACCCTCCCAAACTTGAGTCTTCCATCCTGGAGCTGAACATACTGGCATTAAACCACTTACCTCAAAAGCAAGGACTGAGAGGTCCATCTTGAACACTCATCTCCCACACTGAAGCTCAACATGCTGCCACTGGATCAACAACCTGTTGAATGAAAGCCCTAAGGTCCTTTCTATACCGTACCTCCTATTGTTCAGTTCAACATGCTGCTACTGGACCCCCCAACCTGGACAATGAGTGCCCCAACTATTTCCTAAACCCACCTCTCCTGTCCTGTAGCTCAGCACACAGTCACTGAACCCCAGCCTGAAGAGGAAGAGCCCTGAGGTCAATCCTGATTCCACATCTCCCACCTAGTGTCTCAACATGCTGCCACTGAAGCACAAATCTAGAGAGTAAGAGCCATAAGTACCCCTGAATGCACATCTCCAGTCCCACAGCTCAACGTGCCTCCACTGAACCACCAACCTGGAGAGAGAGAGAGAGAGAGAGAGACTGTGAGAGAAAAAGAGAGACCAGAGTCTCTCCTGAACCACATGCACCACTGTGCACCTAAATGTTCTGCCAATGAACCACCAACCTGGAAAGTAAGAGCCCTGAGTTCAATCCCAAGTTCACATCTCCCACCCAATGGCTCAACACACTGCCAATGAACCGCCATCCTCCAGAGTGACAGCCCTAAGTACCCCTGAATGCACATCTCCAATCCCGCACCTCAACATGCCACTAACCTAGAGAGTGAGAGAGCAGAGTCCCCCCTGAACCACATGTACCACCACGCTGCACACGTGAGAGGGCAGGACTTTCGTAACTCACTTGTGTCTCTGCCACTTGTGAGTTATAGTCCTGCCTCCTCACACTTGAAGATAAATTGTATATTTTGAGTCAGCCCATTGCATATCCCCTATCTATAACAGTAGTGTACAAGTTATAGCTTTTAAATCTGCAGTTTGTTTGAAGATGTTGCTGGTCCTGTGCTGGTGAAGGTGGTCCCGGGGAACAGGGCTGCATTATTGGAAGCTGATATACAGTACATACAATAAATACATAAAGAACATATCCTAGTTAAAAGTAACCTTAAAAGCTTGATAATAATAAATATGGAGGCTGATACAAACTGCTATCAATACATACAGAGTATTAAAACCCATAAATAAAGATCACCCCCACCCTGAGATGCAGCAAATATAGTACAGAAAGTTAAAAACAGTGAGTAATAGGAAACCAAAATACCCCCCCCCAAGGCAAGTGGCATCCCATTTGATGTACGAATATAGCAGATTGCTGGTATCTAAGCACACTCTCTCTAAAAATATGACGCAGTGACTTTCTATGGTGAGTACCAGACTGTATCCCATTCCGACAGGTCTAGTGGTAAGCCTAGATCATTTTGACACCTTTTCTGATTTGCTCAGTGGTGACCTTTGAAAGTACATTTAGGAATCTATACCACTGGGAGATAGTATGAGCTGGTATAATACCTTGTACTCCTGCCAATAGTAGTTCTAATAGAAGATGGCTGTCTACTGTGGACCAATGTAAGCCCAGAGTGGTATCCTGGTTGTGTCTGGCCTAGCCTAGTCTAGTCTGTTCTGGGTACAGACAATTCTTGTTGCAGTTGTACACATTTTTTTGTTTTGTTTTAATTATCCCTCATAGAATTGGTGTTTTAATATGAGGCCTAATTTTTCATAACTCAGAAACCTAGAATCCAGTTTGGCTGTTATAAAAAACGTATCTCTAGCCAATGCCTCTAGGCTACTAAATTCTTGTCTAAAGGTAGCTGAATGAGCTTCTTCCTGCAGTGCCATCCATGGTGACAAAGGTGGCAGTCATGTGCCAGGGCATTCCAAACCTTTAAGAATGAGAGTATCCTGTGGGATGCGCAGCTCAGTCCTCCCTGGCTGATGCTTCAGTGATCCAGACTTGTTCCCGAATCTTAGTAACCAGCTTCACTAGCAGTAGTGCTTCCACTGCTCTGACAGGCGTGCCTTAATATCCTCTTTTCATGCACATGTCTTTGGTAATAACATGGCACAAAGATGAGGACTAAGCAGCAGCAACAGACTTTAGGAGTTCCTAAACTTAGATCTAAATTAGTTTGGCAAGCCTTAAACGATAACAGCACAACACTTTTAGGAATCCTTCCCCCAAAGGCTAAACCTGTTTCACTTTACTATGTGCTGTAATATTTTAGTAATTCTGACTCCTGTACTTTAGCTTTAGTCGGGGCTCCTGAACCAACACACAGTGCCTGCTTCCTCCTACTATCTCATGTTCAAACAAAGCGGTTCCACTGCTCGCTGTATGCAAAGATGAACTGCCAGCCAATAGCAGATCTAGCAGTGCACATCTGAATAAAGCAAACTGGGAAACCACTCCACCTGAACATCAGCTGACAATGGGGAATGGGTGTGGGCTTTTGATTCAGAGCTCTAAATTAAGTTAAAGTGCAGGAGACAGAGGTACAAAACAAATTATGTAGCACATAGAAAATCTAATCATGGAGTTAGCCTTTGAGGGAGAGTTTTCCAAGTTTTGTGTAGTTCTCCTTTAAATATAGCTTTTTTAAGATATCATTTTTAATAAATTATTAAGCGTTAACATATACATGTAATAGTTTATTATACCATATACCACAGATTACAAGTTAGAGCAGTGCTAGGTGCTTGGAGACTGGTCAGCTAAATTGTGCCATTTCCACCATTTCTATAGCTATGAGGGTTTTACAGCTTGCATCTGTTTTTTTTCCCAAAACAGTAACAGGAAGTGCAGCCATATTAGAAGACCAAGGACAGCAAGGAGGAGGGGCAATCAGGTGGTCAGTCAAGACTAATCAGCTTTCGCCAGGGAGCAGCAAAAAGGGGATAAAGTCACTACCTCCCAGTGTACCCCATCACATTTGTGTCACAGAGCATGAGTTGAACAGAGCAGGAGTGGAATAGCTTACTTTGCTGGCAGGTGTCAGTAGGCAAGCAAAGGGCCCTGATGGAAAAACAAGGCAAATGGCAAGGCATGCTAGAACTTATTTACTGTTAAACTGCATAGATAGCTATAGGTGGTGGGGTGGTGGGTAATTACATGGAAAAAAGCAGGCAGATAACAGGTACAAGTGGAAGTATATGAGGCACCCTATATGGAGTAAATAGTAGCTCAGGAAGCACACTAGGGAAAAGTTAACAAAAAGGAGGAATAAAAAGACAGGAGGATACAGGAAGAGCTTTAACTTGAAATAGCACCCATTTCAAGGAAAAGCAAGGAAAACCCTATCTAGGGTGAGGTGTTAAAGTAGATTCTGAAAGAAGGTGCAGCTAGGAAGGAGCAAATAAAGGGAAGTGACAGTAGGGGCAAGTTACACTCAGAAAACAGAAAGTGACAGATATTAGCAGACATGGGAGTGGTGCAGTACAATGATTGTGAAGCCACAGTTTTCCAGGAGACATTCTGGAGACTGAGGTACTGCCCATCTATATACACCTCTGTGGGTTGAGGGCAGAGATCACTGGTCTCCATGCCAAACTAGATAGGATCCAGAGGACCTCTTGCCACACTTAGGGGCCTCAGAGTCTACTGCTGGTGCCCCGGAGGTTGCCTGAGCAGATCACACCAGTTGGAACTTGGTGGGCTCCAAGATGGTGGGGTTGGTGGTTCAGGGGCACATTCTTCAGCATGTTCCACTACAAGATTCCTTCATCATTCTGGTGGGATGGGACTGCGATGAGAAGGCACCCACAGAGGAAGCAAGAGAAAATGTAACCTCTGTGATACAGAGGGTCATATGTTCACAGAGTGTTCATGGGCATCTCACAACACCTCAGACACATACTTTGCTGAACATGACTTCTATGTCAGCTCAACAGTCCAAAAAACAAATTTACACAAAGCTGCAACCCAGTCTGCCATGTACCCTCCCTTCTAGTTCTTTGCATAAGGACATGGTTCCTGTCCCCCCCATCTCTCAGAGTACAGATACAC
This sequence comes from Neoceratodus forsteri, assembly GCA_016271365.2. Classification (NCBI taxonomy): domain Eukaryota; kingdom Metazoa; phylum Chordata; order Ceratodontiformes; family Ceratodontidae; genus Neoceratodus; species Neoceratodus forsteri. The sequence continues at coordinate 539,874,183 of JADMNL010000022.1, forward strand.
GCCAGGTTGTTGCAGACTTTACCCCCCCACACAGTTGATGATACTACTCCTGTTGATGTTACAGAAATGCTACCCCCTGACTTGCAAACCTTTCATTTGGTTAAACAAGGGAGAGGAAAACTTACTCAGAAACTAGCTGTGCCAGACACTATATCTACCCCAAATCAATATACACCCCATTCAATGGGGAGACACTGAGATGGGGGAGCTATCTGATGCCTCTTCGATTCTAGATGCCTTTTCAGAAACTGAAGAAGTTGAGAAAATTGCATCCAAGGTAAAGAAAAATAGGTGGGGTACAAGGTCTAAGGCTAAAGTAATGCCACACCAGCCTCCTTGAGGTTAAATCTGTATTATGGTTGATTTGGCCATAGCCTCCTTAAATTTCAATAATATTCGCACAGCCATTCATCGCAGAGCGGCTTTTGCTATGTTTGAAACATACCATCTGGATGTACTATTTTTGCAAGATACAAGGATTTATAGTTTATCTGAGGCTCAGGCTGCATCACTCGATTGGAAGTGAGGAGCTAGTTTTTGGTCTTTAGGCACTGAGACATGAAGTGGGTTAGCTATTTGCTTTTTTCGTCAAGAAGTCCAGATTTGGAAATTCATCAAGGGAGGGCCTTGTTGACAGATATTGTAATTCTTGCCAAAATCTATAGATTGATTACTTGTTACGCTCCCCAAACTAAGATTGGGCAGATTGAATTATGGAAAGCTATTCAACCCTTCTTATTAACGGCAAAAAACTGTAGTATTTGGTGGAGACTTCAACTATGGGTTACTATGTTCAGATAAAGGGGATACCACAGGAAAAATCTTTTGTGATGTAGTAGCACTGAATGCTATTTTATCCCAAACCAATTTGATAGATGCACATTTATTTTGGCCTAACCCTCCCCGCCCCACACACACCTTTCGGAAAGGTTTATTATCTTCTAGGATTGATTTCTTTTTCATTCCTGTAGGGGTGGCAGTACAGTCTTGCAAAACACAAGTTACTGCCAGCTTGGATTATTGTTTGATCAGTATTTTTCTTTCAAATATTGCTGAGGTTTCTTAAGAGAAAGAAACTTGGCGGTTAAATATAGACCTTTTTCAGAGGAAATATCAGTTTTTACTTTCCAATTTAATCGAAGCAAGAAAATAGTTTTTTTTTGCCTATATGATGACCATGTGTCTTGGTTGTTGGATTCCAAGCTCGACTTTACTAGGTAAGTGAGGACAAACGGAAGCTAAGAAGCCTATCTTGATTGTCCCCCACATTTGTGGGAAATTACGCTTTGTTGTAGTTTTTGGAGAGCCAATGATCTACACCCTTTTTAAAGGATTCAAAGGTATTACAGTCTACTAGCTCTTGTGGTAGCTGGTTCCAGAGACTTGGTGTTCTTACCGAGAAGAAATGAAGCCTCCTGTTTGTTTTTGCTTTACACACCATTAGTTGTTGATTGTGAAGTCTAGGTACTGTTTTTCTTTGTGTTTTAACAATACCACATTTGTCCATCAGAGAGGGTGATTTGAGAATTTTATATAAGAACAGAAGATCACCTCTGGAGCGCCTAAACTCCAGTGAATGTAGGCCTGTTTTTTGAAGCCTCTCTGGATATGATAGTGATGCTAAATGAGGCACCATTTTTGTTGCCCTTCTCTGAACTCTTTCAATCACTTGAATGTCTCCGACCATGTATGGACTCCACACTGGTGACCCATAATCTGCATATGGTCTCATGTATGCTTTAAACAATGGGATAATACAGTCCTCTGTCTTAGATATAAACGTATGGTTAATGTGCCTAAGTAGTGAATTAGCAGTTTTAGCTACATGATTACAATGATTGGAGGAGGATAATTTGTCATCTATCAGGATGCCCAAGTCTCTTTCACATATTGAAAATTTAATTATAATACTGTAAAATGTATAAGTTTGTTTGGGATTCTTGTAACCTAAGTGGAGAACAGAATATTTGTCTGTATTGAATGTCATTTTGTTTTTCTGTGCCCAATGCTCTAATATTGAGAAGCCATTTACTAATAAGTCCATATTATAGTCGGAATCCACCCTGCCACCTAATTTTGTATCATCTGCAAATTTCAAAAGTATGTTCCTGGAGGTAATCTGCATGTCTGAAATGAAAATATTGAATAGTACTGGGCACAGAACTGATCCCTGTGGCACTCCACTGGTCACATCCATATTACTGGAATAGGCACCATTGATCCTAACATGCTGGGTCCTGTTGGTTAACCAGCAATTGATCCATTTTATTATGTTACAAGAAAAACCTAGGTCTGATAGCTTAGCTAGGAGAATATTGTGAGTAACCTTATCAAATGCTTTGCTATAATCCAGGAGGATGACATCCATGGGAATCTTATTGTCTAGTTCTTGGTTGACGGTATTGTAAATGCCTATTAAATTGGTAGCGCAAGAAAAGCCTTGCTTGAACCCTTGTTGTGAGTGGTCGATAATGCCTAGAGTTTGCATTTCTGCCTCTACTATGCCTTTAATATTTTTTTCCATTACTTTACATGGGATGGAAGTAAGGCTGATGGATTGATCATTACTCCCTATGGAAAGGTTACCCTTTTTAAGTATAGGCATAACTGTAGCAGTTATCCAATCAGATGGAACGGATCGTTCCGCTAATGATTTATTAAAAATAATGGAAAGTGGTGTGGCAATATTTTCAGCTGTTTCAACTAAAACTCTAGGATTAATTAAGTCTGGTCCACAGCTAGTATTTGGTTTTACATTTTTTAACAAGGAAACTACTTCAGAAATAGTTATGGCATGGTTATTTTCAGTAGAACTTGATATGATAGTATTTGCATTAATTATGACTGTGTGATTTGAGAATACTGATGCAAAATAGGTGTTAAATGTGTCAGCTGTCTATCTATCAGCTGTAATGGTTTGTGCCATTGGTCAATGGCCCAATTTATCTGTTACTGCCTTTTTTACTATTGAGATAAGAAAATAGGCATTTGTGATTTTCTTTGGAATGGGCTATGCAGAACTTGAGGTTGCATTTTGCCTTCCTGATAGCCCTTTTTAGTTCTTTAACGGCAGTTCTGTATTGTCCCAGTATGAGTTCTTGTGTGTCTGTTGTGCATTTTTTTTAAAAGTGTAAATAGTTTTTTCTTCTGTTTGATTGTCCTATGAATATCATTATTTAACCACAAAGGAATTTTACCTTTACTGTTATATTTTATTCAGGCTGGAATATAAGCTTTTTCTAGGTCTATTATCTTGTTTTTAACAAATACCCAAGAGTCTTCCAGGGTTAAAGGTGATAACATCATTTTTCATGGGGTATTTTTTTAGGCTGTTGTTTATTGCCTCAAAGTTGACTTTGTGGTAGTTATACACCTGAGCATTATTAACTATTATGCTAGATTCATACTGTAGATCAAGTGCAACGGTATGGTGGTCACTATTCCCTAGTGGGTCTGATATTGAAAGATTTAAGACTTTGTACTCAATATTGGTAATCACAATGTCTAATATATTACACCCTCTAGTGGGTTCTTGAACAAGTTTTTCAAGCCCTAATTCATTTATTGTTGAAATAAAAGTTTTTTCAACAGCTGTTGTGCCGTTAGTAGTAAACCAATTTATGGACGATATGTTAAAGTCTCTCAAGATCAGGATATCACCTTTATTCATCATGTGGCTGATGTCTGTATTAATGTGTTTTTTTATATTCTGAATCAGAGGATGGTGGGCGATAACATGTGTCCAAAATTAGTTATGGGTGTCCCTGAAACTGAATGGCTACCCATATACTTTCCGTTGGTGAAGTATGTGGGTATTCATGTGAATGATTTGTGTCTTTAATATAAAGACATACACCACCTCCTTTTTTGTGAAATCTATCTTTTTGGTATAATTTAAAGCCTGGTATGTATTTTATCCAGGTTGAATCTGGGTCCCACCATGTCTCTGTTACTGAAATTATGTCAGTATCCAGTAAGTGAATTTTGGTTTCAAGCTCTGAGATTTTTAACAAATTTAAGGACCTTGCATTAAGAGATAATATTTTACAAGCCTTAGATGTTGGAGGCTTATTTGCTAGAGTCTTGGGTATCACCCCAAACTCCCCCCTTGATGTCAGTTTAAACAGCTGTTAATGTGTGAGAGAATTCTCCTGCCCAAGATGGAACTACCTCTCTTGCTCAAGTGGAGCCCATCCCACTGCATAAGGCATTTTATTTCCTGTGACAAACACCATTTCCTCAGCCACTCATTGTAGGATTTAATTCTGTTAGTAACATATTCAGTAGCTCTTGGTACTGGCAAAACCTCTGAAAAACATATTTCACAACCCATTTCGGTCAGGATGTTGTTAAGGCAGATGGTATTTAAGTTAATTCGGTTTAGGTGGCATCTATTGATATCATTTGTACCAGCGTGTATTATTACCAGGTGGTTTGCACCAGAATGTTTCTGTATGTTTGGAGCCATCAAGGTTCTATTGGATATACCTGCTCCCCTAAAGCTGGAGCAGATATGTTTACTTTTATCTGGATTACACACTGTCCTGTCAATGTGCTTAATAATGGAGTCCCCTAATACAAATACCTGCCTGGGAGAATTCACCTTGCTAGTTGTTGTTGTTCCAAGGTTAGGTGTAGTCAACTCTAGGGGGACTGGGCTTTTGTTGTTGGATTTCCCCTCCATCTGAGTGAGTGTAGGTACAGAGGTAGAGATATTTTTTTGCTGGTGGTCATAAGAAGAGGGGGTACCTAATGAGTCTGGGTCCAGAGTATCATTGTCTGGTGTTAGGACCTCAAACTTGTTATGTGTCTGCACCACTGGGGCACTATTGAACACTTGGCCACCCCTGCACTTTGTTTTACCTTTGGAGACCTGTGACCATGTTTTATCCTCTGGGTTGGGTACAGGTGCTAATACTGAAGTGGCTACTGAATTTGTTGGTTCTAGTAAGTCTGGGTCAGAGGGGCTTTTAGTGTGCAGAATGTTTAATTTGTCCTGTAATACCCTGAGCAACAGATGTCTATCACATGCAAAATTCTCAATTTGTGGCCCAATGGCGTACATTTGACAACTACCACACACATTTTCATGGGTCCCCATATTATGTTATGTTGGCCACACACTTTCACTTAATATACTCGTGGTCTATCTCAGGCCCTTCCTAGCATCTATAATATTTGCTATTGTTGTGAAAGATATATACACAGTTGTAATTTGTCTGACCTACCTCTCTGCTGACCCAGCTGACATAGCAGACACGCGCTGAGATGCGCGTGTCTCTGCGAGCGTCTCTGCACGAGAATACGTGAGCTTGCTCCACTCATGCTCGCTCTGCTTATTGGAGCTGTGCCTTATAAGGAGTGGGGGCAACAGGAAGTAGTGTGTCACTTCCTGCAGACCTCTCACCCCAACACAGAATGTTTTAAAGTTCAAAACAGTTTGTTTTAAATTCAACACAGTTGCCACCTAATGTGGTGGTCTTAATATGCTGTTTCTGCACTTCCCCTGCAAAAAAGCCAACTAGCAATGAAGGTGCTGTAACTGGGATGTAGCTAGGTCCTCCACCTTCCCACACTGCCTTTGGGCAAGCAGCTAAGCACCTTTTGAGACTGTATGTCTCACTTGTTTCCAAGGCAACCTGAGCCCAAACACAAACCTCTCTCCAGAGGCACGTACTGTTCCAATTAAAGTTTAAAATGCTGCAAAGTTAAAAGAACAAGTCAGAGTCAGACAGAATAAAGGAAATAGTGCAGACTCCTGTGCACTCTGGTTTAAAACTAGCTCCTGGGTGCATCATTTTCAGAACCAGACTAGATATAGAGATTTACAACACCAACTTCAGAGTCTTGCTGGGGGTATTGATTTGTCAGCACATAAGAATCACCTTTTGAACAAGATTAAAGAAAAGTTAGCAAAATTGCAATATGACAGATTTCAGTCTTTAAAAGTCAAACAGAAATTTGGAACTCAAAAAACATCTCCCTTGACTAATCCCTATGAGAGTTGTGATTATAGAAGAAAACAAAAACATATTGAGCAGATAGAATTTCTGGATGGAACAATAGTTTCCAGTAAGGCAGAGATTATGAGAGAAGTAGACAAGTATCTGCAAGATAAATTCAAAGCCCTGTTTACTGTCTGATACTACTGTTAATTGGTTGCAAACATTGAACGTACCACAAATCACACAAGCTCGACAACAAATGTTATTAACTCCCATCTCTAAACTTGAGTTGCAGGTGGTAATAGACTCCCTATCCATGAATACTCCAGGTAACGATGGCTTGCTGTCAGAAGTTTACAAATGGCTATGGCTTCAGTGCCCTGATGAGCTAGTTTAAGTGTTTAATGCACTATCGAATTCACCTAACATCCCAAAAGTTATGAACAAAGGGACTTTTTTTATATACAAAAAAGGGAAACGGAAGCAGTTGAATAATTGGAGGCATATAATACTGCTTAATGTTAATTTAAAAATCCTAGCAACACTTTTGAATACTGGACTGGTGAATGTCCTGAGTGATGTTATTCATACATCCCAGACTTTCACTATTCCTGGATGTAAAATCTCTGATACCCTGCTCTTGCTTAGAGAATTGATTGATTTTTGCCATAGGAATACCGTGCCAGCTTATATTGTGAGTTTGGATCAGTCCCAAGCTTTTGATAAAGTCTCCCATGTTATTTATGGCTTTGTTTGTCAGCATATGAAATACTCCTTCAATTCATTGAAATTTTACAACATTACTATGGGACTGCATCTGTATGCCCTTTACTTCAGGGTTATTTTGGGAATACACATCAAACTGTGAGAGGTGTCCGACAAGGATGCCCTCTTAGTCTCATTTTATATATTCTTACTCTAGACCCATTTCTTAGGGTGATTGACTTGAAGTCTAAGATTGAAGGAATTCAAACTTTGACCTTTTCTCCTATTAAGACTTGTGCATATGAGGATGATTTGGTGTTTACGGCAGCTAATTTACCTCCTGTAAAATCTGCCTTAGCCCTCTCAGCTACCTTTGCGGTTTTATCTGGTGCTGAGCTAAATTTTTGTAAAAGCTTTTGTTTACCACTTGTTCCCCCAGATAATTTAGGTTCTCATCTAGCTGGCCTTCCTATTGTATATGCACCCCAAAAGTTTTTAGGAGTCTATTTTGGACCAGGAAATATGGCCGAGCATAACTGGGAGATTAAAATTGAACTGGCCAATAGTAGAGTTAAACTTTGGAATAAGTGGAGGATGCATAAGAAAAAATGTATTGACATGATACAATCACACCTTATTCCTTTGTTCCTGTATCTTAATCATGTTTTCCCTATTCCCAGAAGTTTTGAAACCAAAGTGCTTGGCGTGTTTTTTTCTGCCTTATGGGGCTCCCGATTAAATCCGGTAAAGAGAGGTATAACCTACTGTAAACTGACTGAAGGAGGGCTGGGGTTTCCCAACCCAATTGTTTTTTTCTTTACTATATTTTTCTGTACAAATTTCATACCAATTTATTATTTATTTGTTTTTGTTAACCAGGTAAGCACACTAAACAACAGGTGCCTATTTTCAGGTGTGACCCAGGAGGTTACAATACAGAAAAACATGGTACATAGTCAGGGTAACATACAAGCCCACAACACAGGTAGGCCAGAGAGATTTCAATACAAGGAACATAGTACATTGACGAAGTAACAAGTACGCCCACATACAGGTGGGGCCACAGTACAATATATAGACATGGTGCAGAGTCAGAGCTAGCAAACATGAGTACAGCTACAACTAGAATTAAAAGGTAGAGAGGACATTGCATCTTGTCTATACGATCAGGAAGACGTTAAAACCACAAGGTAACATGGGAGCATGGGGAGGCAGGAGACTAACAGGTAACTAAGGGGGGGAGCGTAAACAGAGCACAATCCGGGTGATTGTCAGGAAACGGGCAAGGGGGAGAGTAAACAGTGCAGTAGGCCAGCAGGGTACTAGTGGGTGCAGAGAGGGGGAGGAAGTAGCCAGAGGACCACCACAGCGAGGTCTGGCTTGGACTGCAGGGAGAGTACTGCCCTTACAGTTGCATGCCCAGGGGACAGGGCAAACAGTGTGGGGTCATCTAAGTGCTACAAGGAAGGGAGCTAATGGGTAGGTGGGTAAGGGGACGCCTCTCAGAGGAGTGAGGGAAGTGCTATAGTGGAGAGTGACAGAGGCCGAATTCTGCTTGTGGGAGAGGTGTTGGGAGAGGGAGAGACTCCCAGCAACTAGTTGGCACAGAGACAAGTGGAGGCTGCTTTGAGGAACTTCCAAAAGGACGTTTTGAAGCTGGGGTGGGAAGGGGTGGCCTGGACTAGGGTGGGAAGGGAGTTCCAGAGTCTCAGAGTGTAGGCGGAGAAGGCCCGATCACCAGTAAGGGAGCGGGTCCTTGGGACCTTGCAAACCAGAGTCAAGCTGGACCTTAGTTCATAGGCCGGGGTGCAGTGTTTGAAGGGAAGGGCAAGAGCGGGGGGGGGCATGCAGTTCAGACAATATTATCGACCATGTTACCGAAGACAAAGGCTCGGTGTTTTTCAGGGGGAGCCACTCCAGACGGGCATAGAGAGCACACCGATGCATAAGGTGAGGCGCAGAGAGGGCGAAATGACATATGTTGTTATAGGCTGTATCCCATTTAGCTAGATAGGCATTCGGGACTGGCACAAAGGCTACAAGCCCATAGCAGAGCATGGGTAGGAGGATCCCCCTGGCTATGGCGAGCCGGGCGGCCGGAGTGAGGCAGTCCTTAGCCTTGTATGCTAAGCCGAGCTTGCTGTTTGACACTTTGCAGATGTTCCGGAGATGCTCAGTAAGATCAAGCTGAGGATCTAGGGTCACCCCTAGGTACCTAGCAGATTTCAGGACAGGCAGGAGGGAGCCATTTCCCCCATGAATGGCAAGGGGGGAAGGGCATGATGCAGTTTTGGCCACCGACCTGAATAACATGGCGTGGGTTTTGTTTAGGTTAACGGTGAGCTTGTGTCCCACGAGCCAGTTTTGGATACGCCCAAAGTCAGAGTTGAGTTGGGAGTTAATGGTTGAGATGTCCTGGGAGCTAGAATAATAGTACCAGGTCATCCGCATAGAGTGTGGTAGACCCAAAGGTTGTAATGGAGGGGAGTTCATTTATATTAAGGGAGAACAGGATGGGACCAAGAATGAACCCTTGGGGTACTCCGCATCTGACTGGGGAAAGGTCTGATAGGGCATGGTTAAAACAGGTGTATTGTTGTCTACCCCCAAGGTAGTTGGTGAACCAAGCAAGGGCTTGGGAGGAGAAGCCATGCAAGAGTAGAGCAGAGTGAAGGAGGTTGTGGTCAACCCAATCAAAGGCCTTAGAGAGATTGACAAAGATGGCTCCAGTCAGTTTGCCAACGTCCGTAGCGGATCTGACCTCTGAGGTGACCACGGCGATAGCAGTAGCCATACTGTGCCCCTTCCTGAACCCATGCTGTGCAGGAGAGAGAACTGCATACTCCTGCAGGTAATGGGAGATTTGTCCAGCTATGGCCTTTTCTAGTAGCTTGCTGGTAGCAGGGAGTATGGCAATGGGGCGGTAGTTGTTCATCTCCTTGGGGTCGCCGTGTTTAAACACTGGGACAACCTTGGCCACCTTCCACACGTCTGGTAAGATTCCCGAGGTGAGAGAAGAGTTGGAAATGTGGGTAATTGGCCGGGCAAGGAGGGGTGCCCCCAGACTAAGAAACTTAGGCTCAAGGTTATCATATCCTGCCCCTGTGTGGTGTGAGAGACCAGCGAGGATACTAAGACGTTCCAAATGATGGTGTCAGTGGCTTACTCACTTATTGTCTCCTACCTTTTCAATGTGGAATGATCTAGTAGGATTATCAAAACACTTAAAAACTCATTGCCTTCCCCTTACATACAGTACAGCTTAGACAAACTGAAAATCTGTCAAATTCACAAACAACAGCTGTGTAGTCTCCCCTGTTGACAGCTTTATTCATTCATACTCAAGCAAGTCTTTTTGATAGAACCTTTTGATGACAGATCCCCACAAGAGAAACGTAACATTTACTGCATGTTAACTGAGCCAAAATTGTCACTGAAAACATGGGCTACAACTTGGCTATGTGCACAGGGGAAATTAAATGTAAAGAATAATTTAAAACATAAGAGATCTCTGAAAGATACTGCCCTAGACCTGGGTGTACCACTACCCTAGAAATGATACAACACCTTTTTTTTGACTGTCCATATATCTTCAGATTGTGGGACATAATAAAAAATATGTGGATGTGTTTACCTTTTCAATGTTTAGATTATGATTACTTCATATTACGACTTTTATCATATCATTGGTTGTTTTTAAATACCAGTAGTGTCCTTATCTTGTTTTTTTATTTGAAGTATTGGATTTGGCAAAGTAGATGTCATTTCTCACTGTACAAAATACATAATCCCCAGTTGCTGTTATTTTCCTTCATTAAAGAAGACATTAAATCCCATATTAATTTAGAATCTAGTAATTTATCCAGAGGTGGTCATCTTCAAAACTGGACAGGGTTTCTTCAATTTTGATTTCAAATTTCTGTAAATAAACTCCCCCAAGGTTCCTAGGGGATGAGGGGATTAATATTAGGATGTAGTATTGCTTATCTTCTATTTATGGAGGGTGTTGTTTATTTTTTTCTTCAACAACACACTAGAAAGTGTATATATGTAATAGTTGTTAATGTTTTTTGGTTTGCTGATTGGTATACGAATTTCCTTTTCCCCTTTGGTATGAATTAACACTGTGTCAATTATTTGATTCCTTTTAGTATTAGGATGTTATTTTAGAGTTTTTTTTGTTATATTTTATAGGGCACCAAGAAATGTATGATTACAATACCAGTTGTTTTTTTTTCTCTTATGATTTATATGTTTATGTCATGTGATGTTCACACTGTTTTGTTATTCCCTCTATTTTGCAGTTATGAAATGAGATTTCCCCTACTCTTTCAGTGTTGTGTGTGTGTGTGTGTGTGTGTGGGGGGGGGTTGTTTAGTTACATGATTTATTTTTGGATTTCTTTTATGTAGTTGAAAGACATAATTGACCGGACATGTATGTAATATTTCTCTAAGTTTTTTTGTTCTATGATTTGTTTATAATTTTGTGTGAAATTAACACTGTTTGTTATAAGTTATAATAAAAATGTCCCTACTCGAGAGGTAGGGGGCCCTGCAGTCCATGGGAATGGCAGACAATGTCGGCAGTTTGGTGTTCAACATGGAGGAGGCAGGAGGGTCCACTCCCCCTCCTGCTTCTCTATTGCCAGGATCTTCTACAGCGATGATGATGTATTCCTCTCAGAGAAATTTACAATATCCTGGAAAAATGTTGCAAGACAAGACAGATGACCGATCCTTGAACTGGAGGGTCATAAACAGCAGTTGCTCATGATTATAGCTGAGCAGGAGGCAATATTGAATTTGTAGTGCAGCTCCCTGATGGATGGTGTGGATCAGGGTGAAGGAGTAATGCCAGAGGAGACAGCACAGTGGGAAGAATGAAAGGAGCAGTTCCAGGTGTCTTCCCGGACAACGGACCCAGGAGGTGAAGATGATAATGCTCCCGTGCGGAGGTTGGACACAGCAGGATCAGAGGAAAGGATAGAGATGCCTGGGACCCCAGTACATACAGGTAATGCTTTTACCTCATTACAGTTTTCAGAGAGTCCCAGACCCATACATACACACAGTGGCAGACAGCAATAACAGGAAAGGTGTGGTGAGGGAGAGGGTGAATCCTCTGAGTCTCCCCCAGGCTGCAGAAATACAAAAAGGCTTACCAGAGGATGACAGGGGGAATTTGGCAGCCTCAGGGGCACAAGATAACAAGGCAGGAAATGGCATGTCCTCTCCCCCTCCTAACTATGATGACTTGCAGTCAAACACAGGGGTTACCATTGCAGAGGCCTTAAGAAACACGGGGTGGATACAGCCTGAGGGTACTAGCCCTTGGATGTCTCCTGCAAGGGAACAAAAAACTCATACAGAAGAGGACGCTTCCTCAAGTGATCCGTTGGCTTTACCATCAACATTGGAACTTACACATCATCCAGCCATGGGGCATTTGCCTACGATAATGAATATAGAGGTTCTGGCTGAGCAAGGACCTACAAGGATACCCCTGGAACCCCAAGTTGAGATGGTAACTGACGAAGTACCAGAGGCTACAGGTACAACTGGGGGCCAGGCTGAGAGTGAAGGACACCCAGCACCTTCCCAAACTGGCCCACTGGCCAGATCTTATGTGGGCCTCTTTCATACTCCTCCCAAATTTGCTAAGAGGTGAAATGCTGTCCACCTCAGGTATAGAGGTTGGCTAGAGGAGTATCCTGACAGACTATATGTGGGCAGTAAACTTATTCAGGAAAATATGGGGTTTATAGCCTCCGAACTGTATGCACTTATCCATATCTTGGGGAATCTGATCTTTGACCTGAGTTTTAAGACCTCCCAGGGCCTAGAAACCTTTTGGCAGAGATACCCCCGGGTTTGACATAGCCCCCTTTGGGCACCCTTTGTGGCTATACCTCTCACTAGACCAGCATTTCACACCATTACTGTACTTTTTAAAAATGAGGGAGTGGCTATTGCTGATATAATTTATTGGCTAAACATGAAATGTACAATTTTGGACCTTCCAGACCCCATTCTGGATTCCTTACAGATTTGTACTGGGGGCTGGCATATCAAGATGCACCTGCTTCAAGGAAACAGCAGGATACAGCATCTGCCTAGCTGTTTTTCTCTGGGCATGGACAGGGGGTTCATATTTTATGTCGCCCAACCAAAGTCATGCTTCAGATGTGGAGCCTACACCCACATGAACAGTACATGCGACAAAGTGAAGTGTTCCTGCTGTGGGGCCATTGGCCATACGGGGATTAGTTGTCCGAACCCACAAAGTTTTGTAACTTATGTGAAGACACACATCACACCTATAAAACCTGCCCCATGGCACAGCATAATAACCCCTCTGCCTCTTCTGAAGAACAGGATGTCGAGGGTGCCTGAACCCAGCAGATCAATCAGGTTCTTCAACCTTTTCCCCCTGAGAGTCTTAGTGTTCCTTCAGTAGATCTGGCAGTGGGAGGCCAGGAGGTTCTTATCCTGCTGGCCCAGGAACCCTCTGTTACATTGATCCATTTAGAAACTCCAGTAGCAGATACACTACCTACACTCCCAGCAACTGATCTAATGGCAGCTGAACCACAGGAGGAGATTTCTCCTACCCAGGACCAAGTACGACTAATTGCAGGAGCCACTATGGATCAAGGACCTGATCCAGGTGGTGGAATGCCCCCCCCTTGGAGGTAGCATGGGAACCAGCAAGGGGCAGATGATCTCAGAGGTTAAAAGGTGGCAGGGAGTCTCTGGGGAGTCCCAAATCAGTCCTCACCAGACCCAGTACCAGGAACAGATATGCACCTTTGTCGCAATGAAGGCAGAGGCTAGAATCAGAGAAGATTCAGATGCCTCCTCAATTGAGTCTTCCCAGCCTGAAGCAATGACCAACACAGAGGGCATGTCTAGTGACTAAAGTCGGAAGTGGTCAAAAATGAAAATCCCAGAGCCATGAATTCTTGGTTACAACTTCATATGGCAACCCAGTCCTTAGTGTGTGGCTCCTTAAATTCCAACAGTATTAAATTCCCTAGAAAATGAATAGCCACCTTTTCAGTCCTATGTACCCTAAATAAATTTATTAATTTTTTACAGGACACTAGGTTACATACCCTCCACAAGGTTAACGTGGCAAGTAAACAGTGGCACAGAGAACCCTCTTTTTGGTTCATAGGGGAGGAGCCTTGAGAACATTATTTAATATATAACATATATGTGCGATTAAATTATTAGACTTAGTACCAGGGAGGGTTTTACTGCTTGATGTGTCTCTCCATGGCCAGGAATTTTGGCTAATTAACATATATATTCCCCAGACTAAATTCCTACGAGTGGGTATTATGAAAGAGATTCATCCCCACTTATATACCACTAGATCAGTAGTTCTGGGCAGGGACCTTGACTGAATTCTTTCATTGTCAGATACAAAGATTTATAGTGATTCCAATTTCTTAAGGGAAATGTATCAGACTGCTAAGTCAAGAGATAGTGCTATATATGGGTCACAGCCTCCTAAGCATACATTTTACAAAGGACAGCTTTCAACGAGGATAGATTTTTTTTCCTGTCCGAGTGGCTACCTTGGCAGAAGCATGAGGTAATCCCTGTGGAGTCCTCTAACCATGGTATGTTGATCATCCAGGTGGGGAGAGCTATTAATAAGCCTTCCTCTCACAATGGGTGGAGACTTAATACTTCTTTGTTGGACAACCCTGTGTCTGGGTTGGAACTACAGTACTTCCTAGAATCCAGACTCTTCTTAGGGGACCTTTATTCTAATCCACCATTATGTTGGCAAGATACTAAAAATGATGCTCAAATTCTCTTTCAACAGATAGCACAAAAAGGGTCTAGAACCAGGTATTTTAAATACCTAGACTCTCAGAGACAGTTACAGAAATTGTTCTCCTTGGCAGCAGAAACTAGTCTAGATTATTCAGCACAAATAACCCTCTTAAAACATAATATGAATCAGTTTCAGTATGATCGTGGTAAAACCTTATATATGGAACAGAAATTTGGAATCTGTGGCGCAGTACAGGTTGTCAACCCATACGATGGCTGTAAACAGAGTGGAGGCCAAATATTTGGCTCAGCTGAGCTCTGATACTAGGGAGGTGTGTGCTCTAACCAGGAACTGATGGCAGTGGTGGTGTGGCACACTACATCCCTGTTTGGTAAGGCTTTTCTGGTTTATGAGGTACTGATCTCCTTCTTGGAAGGATTGTCAGTTACAACCTTAATGGCTGAAGTTGTGCAACAGCTGGTGGCACTCACCCACCAGGAGGAAATTATACAAGTGGTAAATGCCCTGAAACTAAACATTACTCTGGGGCAGGATGGGTTACCAGGGGAATTAAAAAAAACAAACATTAGACCTGTTGAGTCATCAATTAACGGTGGTGTTCAATGCACTATTGTCCAGGAAGTTTGATGTTCTACCGGATTTGGCTGATAGTTTGCTGATTTACTTGTTTAAAATGGGGTATAGACTGGACTTTCACAATTGGAGACCCATCAGTCTACTAAATGTAGATTGGAAAATCTTATGTCAAATTCTTAATAACAGACTTATGCAGGTAGCAGAAGTGCTCATTTCTGCTACACAGACATGTGCCATTCCACGTCGGAATATGACAGACAATTTATTATTCCTGAGAGAAGTTTTTGAAGGTTCCATGACAGGAGGCTATGTCCTGAGCCTGGACCAGAAAAAAACTTTTGATTTAGTATCTCATGACTACCTTTTCCTGGTTTTATCCCAATACAGCATACCACAGATATTCATAGGATGGATCCAGCAAATGTATAATAAGGCGTCCACTTGCCCAGTGGTCAATGGCATTCGTGGCAGCCATGTGGCCATTAGGAGGGGCGTGCATCAGGGGTGTCCCCTGAGCCCTCTTCTGTACATTTTTGCTATTGATCCCTTATTACAGAAATTGGAAACTGCTCATAACCGCCATCATCTGATAACGCCACTAGGCGATACATTCCCAATAGCTTTAACTTATGCAGATGATGTCGGCTTATTAGTAGCAGATCAGACATCCGGGACTTGAGCTTTGAACTTGATACAGGAATATTTAGCGTGTGCAGGAGCTCAATTAAATAAATCTAAAAATAGAGGCATGGCATTAAATAATAGCCCGATGTTACAAGTTGCAGAATTAGCTGGCATTCAGATCCAACATGGGCCCATAAAATTGTTGGCCATTCTGTTTGGCTGCCAGGATCTGGCAGAGGACAACTGGGAACCCTGGTTGGAACAAGCAGAACTGAAAGTAAATAATTGGAAAGGGCACCCAATGGCCAGGACAAAAATAATTTTCACGTTGAAAACCTTTATACTGCCACTATTTTTGACGGTTAGCATGATTTTCCCATTGCCCCAAAAATTGGAAGTTAGGATGATGAATATTTGTTTTCAGCTCCTTTGGGGCAGTAGACTAAATCCAGTAAAATGATCTGTGACATATTGGCCTAAAAACAAGGGAGTCCTTAATGTGCTCAATCTGGTAGTGTTTCTGTTTTGTATGTTTCTGTATGCTAATATTGCTCCTATATTGTGAGGTCAGCAGAAGCTATGGGTTCTGTTGTTACAGTTCTGTCAGTGGCTCAGTAGGTAGCACACTCACCTCTGAGGCCAGGAGATCAGAGGGCTGTGGGTTCAGTTCCCACATCTGGCACTTGGGTTAATATCCCAGTACTGACACTGTAGTGCAGCATGAGAGGGGTGCTGCACTTCTGAGGTGCCGTCTTTCAGATGAGACGTTAAACCGAGGTCCCATCTACCTGGACTGGTGGTAGTTCAGGTGGATATTAAAGATCCCATGGCACTTATCAAAAAGAGTAGGGACTGTTTTTATTTAAATCATAACAAATTATATAAATATCAATATTACATCATACTGAAGCATAAACAAGGAAAAACATAAAAGAAAATATCATTTCTTACTATAAATCCTAAATTTAAAAAAAAATGAAACTTACAATGAAATTGTAGTCCCCCAGTTCATTCTTAAACTTCCCTAAATAAAATAACCTATTCTGTTATAATACCATTTAATAGAATAAGCAAGGGTCAGCTGGGACACTAGAGAAAATCAAAATTAGACCACTTCTTTTCCCAAATACTAGATTCTAATTGATGAAATTCTATATATTTCCATTGACTTAAATCCATACTTATAATATGAAATAATTCTTGTTCAGAAAGACTAATTTGTTGTAGGACGAAATGACACCAACAAATCCGTATCCAGTACACTAAATGTGCACATACCACTCGTAGAGTACTAGTATGAAAGTGATGCACTAGTCGAGGAACAATTCCATAAAACAGTACATTTTTATCTGGGGGTATTGGTATATTGCACTTCCATCTATTTTTAACTATATCCCAAAAGCGTACTATGAATGGACAAGTAAAATACAAATGAGTTATCGTTTCTAATGTCAGGCTGCAACCTTCCCTGGGGCAATACCTGTCTTGCAGCATTTGATGTTTTGGTTGTTTTTAACATTAATCTTTGCATTCAAGCCTAACCAAACTGTGTCCCACATTTGTTCAGGTAAGCTATCATCCATAATGTACTTTGATATAAATTCTTGATCCTTTTTGGGAAAACCCCGTAAAGGGGTGTTCTACATAATGCATCACCATAATATCCAAATACATTCGTTTCCTTGTCAATCGTAATACCATATTATAACTGATACCCCATTTTATAATTCCATCAAATACATGTTACCATTTTTTAATGTGACATGATTTCCTTTTATTTTTATGTAAAAATGTATTATCTTTCCATTCCTGAAAAACTCCCCGGAGTAATGCTAAACCTCTATCACCCCATCCCCAGACTGACCCTTTCATTAGTAAAAGTAAGTTTGTGTAAAGATAAATCGTATAAAAAAACAACAATGGATGTATCATGTTAATTCCACCTAATTTTATATCATTATATAAAAATTATCTCTTTATAGGGTTCAGTCTACTTCCCCAAAAACAGGAAAAAAAAACACCTAATCGAAGTGACTTCTAAGTTTTTCCGAACCAAAAATACCACACTAATATAAAGAAAAATCAGTACTAAATAAGATTTAATTAAATAAACTCTTCTTTTTAGAAACTTTCCAGTGGTTCCAACGCCCCACTAATTCATTCCCCTTTGTAAGGGCTTTTTCCCAATTATAAAATGCCATCTCACAACCTCCATAATATATACCCAAAATTTTTATAGGGGCATTATCCACCTTACAGCCTCCTAACACCTCTGTGGCTGCCGAAAACCTCTTAAATTAATGCATTTTATTTTATTGATATTTAAACTAGCCCCTGTGATCTTCCGTGCTGCTTGCATAAGTCTATTTGTTGTCGCAAAAGAATCATCTTTCAAGAGTAAACAAAAGTCATCAGCATAAGCTATAATCTTACAATTTTGGGAACCCCCCTCGATTCCATATATGTTTGGTGAATGTTGTAATAACTGAATCAGTGGATCAATTGCAAAAACATAAAGTAGGGGGCTCAATGGACAACCTTGATGAACCCCCCTTCTGACCCGGTATCGTGCTCCACAGGTTCCATTTTCAGAGGCAATTACATAAACTAAATCATAACACAGTTAACCCACCCTATAAATCTTTCTGGAATACACCATGAGGCCAAACAATGCCATAAAAAAGAATGTGAAACTTAATCAAAGGCTTTGGCCTGGTCTATACTCATCAAGAAACCCGTATGTGTCCTACCCACCATAGCTTCCACCACTTCTCTAAGAAAAATTCATGCTTCTGTAATCTGTCTCTTAGGTACTAAACAGTATTGCTGTGGGCTAATCAAATCCCCCATTACTCATGATAATCTGTCACCCAATAATTTCTCAAAAGCTTGAAATCTGTATTTAGCAGCATAATGGGATGCTAATTATTGATTTCTGTAATGTCACCAACTTTATACAAAAAAAATCAAAAGCCCTTCATACATAGAAGTCAGCAAATAACAATCCCGGAGAAAATAATTATACACTAATAAAAATTCAGAAGGAATAATATTCCACAGGAGTTTATAAATTTCCCCTGGTAGGCCATCTGAACCTGGGGATATCCCATTCTGAAGTCCCTGTACTGCTATATTGAATTACAACCCTGTAAAGTGGGCAATCATGGAGTCAACCTGTTATAAGGCCAGCCAGGGAGGTGCCGGCTGCCACTGCTACTAAAATTTGGGATGTAAAAGGGCTTTCCTCAACTGCAGTACAAAATATATTTTTTACATGTAGTCCTGTCATGTCTAAGATTTCATCATTATCCATTACCATAGATCCATTTGGAGAACAGAGCCCCCTAATTTGTTTTCTTTTCCCTTCTTTGTGAACAACTATCAAAGGAATTAATGTTTGAAGTTTTCCCCTGAGTGCCATAGACCTGCTCTCTTTGCAGGGAACTAAGACGATCATATTGATGTCTTCTCATGTTATACTTAATTTCAGCAATTTCCTCTGTCAAATCCCAATGCTTGAAACTTTGTTTCATCAGTAATTGTCCCAATTTATCTCTTAAAACCAGATATTCCCAATAAAATGACCCCACCTTTACTTTCCCTATATACTGAAAATAATTTTGTATAAGTTCTTTTAAATCTTCCCACCATTGTTCAACATTTTTGTATAAATACAAAGTAGTAGCCTTATCCAATATCAATGCCTTAAAAGTTTCCAATATTTCTGTATCTTCCAAAAGAGCAACATTTAGTCTCCAGAGACCTTGTCCAGCTACCCTCTTTATGGGAATGGCAATGTGTATTCCTATTAAGGAATGATCAGAAGTTTCCATAGGAATATTAAATGTTTCTGCAACCGGTAATGCATTTTTTACAAACAGAAAATCAATCCTAGAAGACAAAGCACCCCTATGATATGTGGGTGACTTTGCCTTTTTATTGCTTTCAAATACACCTTTTAACCCAGCCAAATTCAACATTTTTTTTAAAAAGGTTTTATCACAATACTGCTTTCCACCTTCATTACACTGCTTGAAATTAATATTGAAATCCCCTCCCAAAAAATCTGTCTGCTGGTACATAAGTAGGGTTGAACTAACTTCAATAAAGCAATCCTTAATGCCTTTGTTTGTGGACCATAAATATTCAACAATCAGCAGACTGAGGAGTCAATCTGAACATCTAGCATAAATGCTCAACCTGGGTCAATATCAACCAAACGCAATAGCGAAAGTTCTATAGAATGAAAACAGAAACCCACCCCACTACATCTCAGTTCCCAATGACCAATATGAATCACCCCATTTCCAATCATTTTTAGCCTGTTCTATTTCTATATTCATACGCAATCTGGTGTCTTGTAACAGAAAAACATAAAAATCTAGTTGCTGTAATATTCCAAATGTTGTCAATCGTTTACCTGATGACTTAATATTATTAACATTTAAACTAGCAACCTTCAAATTCAATAACTCAGGGAGGAGGTTTAAAAACTTTTGTTCTTGATCTCGTCATCCTCTTCTGATGGCCTCCCAACATTTTTTTATTTTCAATTACTTTTTGAGTCTGTGATGAAAGCACCTCACTTTCTTCCATTGGATTTTCTAAATCAACCTGCTCTCCCCAGGAGGAAAACATTGAAAAATGATTCGAAAGTGGAAGATGGGATATGGGAAAGTCTGTACTAGGCAAGTCAGCTCTCATCTCTTGCCCAGCAGGAAGTAAGGAAATCATAGTAGCAGATGTACTAGGAAGTACTCCTGTTTCGATTTCACTAGAATTAATAACATTCCGTATATCCAACTGAGGTGCAAACTGGGCCACCACTTGCTTTGGTGAACCTTGAGGTGTAACATATGAGGTCTCTATTACCTCCATGGGAGGTTCAGGAACCTCAAAATTGGGTTTAGGGGGAAGGGGATTCTGAGTGACTAGTAATCTTTCCTTAAACTCTGTTCTCCCATTCTACTAACTGATGAAGCACCCCATCCCCTACCCTGACGCCTAGGCTGGAAAAATGGAGGCCCATCTGACCAAGATTTTTGCCCTTTCGGTTGCCTTGCCTAATTCAGAAGAACATCATGATCAGATATCTCAGTTGAGTTGTGAGCAGCCCATGGACAATTTTGGAATGCATGGCCATCATCCCCACATAAATTACATACTGAGGGAGCTGTACACTGTGTTACTGAGTGCCCCAAAACCCCACATTGAAAGCATTTTAAATAGTCACAATCGTTGTTTAAGTGATCTAAAGACCCACACTTATAGCAACTCTTTGGTTGACTAGCATAAAACAAGATACCCCTGTCCCACCCCAAAAAGAAAGAACTTGGTAGATATTGAATTCCAGTTTCTGTTTGCTTTAACTGTACACGAAAGTGCTAACCCCCAGTCCAAAATCCATTATCCTCCATGATTGGTATTGGATGGTCAAAGATTGTACATTTTTCTCTAGCCAATATATAATATTTAAAACATCCACACCCTCATTTTGAAACAACACAGTTACTGTTTTAATCATAGGTTTCGTGATTGGGATTGCTACAAAGTCAAGCCAATGTTTTTGATTTCTCACCTCGTAATATAATTTCCAAAATGTATCCAAAAGCATCATAGAGCAAAAGCTTAAGTCATACATTCTATCCCCGGGAGCATGTATAAAGGCATAAATGTCAGTCGGATGAAACCCCAACGATTCCTTAATTAATGTTTTTGGTACCCACAGTCTGTCCGGGGGAATCGGGGCTAGACCCTTATATCGTAGCTGTACTAGAAATTGTCGCTTAGCAGCCTCAGCTGGTTTTTGAAAAAGACCAGCATAAGAACCAGGCCTACAAGAATCCAAATGGGGTGGGGCTGGTGTTGTATCTGTAAGAAACTCCAGAGTGCCTTGTAACCCCAACCCATTGCCTGTAATGTCCACTCCTACCTTTTCACAGGAGTCACCAAGTCCAAAGCCCTGATCTTCTCCAGTTGAGATGTGTGCAGTTAGTATTGGAAAATTATGAACATGACTGTTTTGTTGATTCACATCTGCAACTATGCCTTATACCAGAGCCTCTAAATCATCCTGCGTAGTTTCTGCCAGTATGAGTTATGCCTCTGGATCTGAATGTTAATCAGGTGCCGTCTCATCCTGCAAAGGGGAAAACTCAGTAGTTGGGGAACCAGGGAGTGGAATCAAAGGATCCGGAATCCATTCCTTCCCTCTCAAAATCCATCCCGCCCAATGTAATGCCATATCTGGCGTCCATTCAATAGAATCCTCACCAGCGTTATCTTCATTTAACTCCACACCCGAAACTTCAGTCGGTAAACTTCCCATATGTAAAGATTGATCAGATAATTCTATAGGCAATCTTTTATGTTTTCCTTGTAAATGTCCATTTACATTTCTTTTTGTCCTCATCCAACTTCTTTCTACTTAATTCAAATTCCTGTTCAGCCACTGAGATTAAGGTCAGTAATTGCTGTTTTTTCTTTTCCAAATCCAACTTTAGCCGTTCCTCCTCATCCTCAGTACAAACTTCCATACCGGATGAATTAAAAGGTTCAGCAGGTAAAACTGTCTATCCAACTGGAGACTGGTCAATATTCTCCACAAAAACCTCCGCATTCTGCTCTAAAGATTCTACTTGAGCTCCAGAAACACAACCATCCCCAACAGCTTCTTGAGGTCTACTGAGATCCTCCATCCCTGCAGACAGGCAGACAGTGCTACCCACCTACAGAGTAGGGGATTTCCCCCAGTGTCCTAGCCAAATTTTCCTCATTCAATAAAAAAAATACCACCAACAGCTTAATCTGGTTCAATATCAGTTGGCATTCTTCTGTATCCCCCTCCCCGGGTCGTGCCTGAAAATAGGCAGGATTTGTCTAGTGCACTTACCCGGTCAACAAAAAATAAATAAATAAATAAAAATAAATAAATAAAACAACACAGACGTGTGTATTTTTTTCAGAAATGGGCAGCCCTGCATTGGGGTGCCTTTCAGGTAATACCACCTGCAATGGCTTCTTATTTAATTGACTTTTTCAAAAAGGTTAAACAGTGGCAAATATCCAAACCTGAGGTTCTTTCCCAGACCCGTAAAGGGATGACTCAACAAGTTCTGCATAAACACTTCTTAGTTTCACCCTGTTTTACTTGCCCAGTGGAGGTAGGAGTACAGGACTTACTGAGGCAGCTCATGAACACAAGGGTACCACCAAAAGTGTGGGATACCCTGTGGTTGTGTTGCCACAACAAATTAAATGTTAGAGGCATTCATTACCATAAGATGTTACAAAACAGATACTGTTTAAGACCAGAATCAGATAACGTGGTTGAAACAATGTAGCACCTTTTTTTGAGTGTACATACATACAGGAATAATGGGGGAAATTAGCACATAAATGGGATATTCCACAGTTTACTGATATGAATTATATGATACTGGTATATGGTCAATTTAATACAGCTTGGCAGAGTTTAAACAGTAGTATGTTGCGAGTTATAACAACACTCACTAAATGGTCTATATGGCAGGTTCGGTGTCAATACACCTTACAGCACAAGTTCATTTCTATAGAAGGTTTGATAGTGAAAATCTCTAAAGAAATACACCATGTATATAACAGTGAATGGTTAACACTGCCTGCTCCAGTTCTGTTCACTTGGTGGTGACATGTTTCACCTAGAGTGCTGTGGGTCCCTGGATAGAGTAATTTGTGGCTTTACCTCCTGCATCAAGGGCAGTAGCCTGGTGTAACACTGGGGTTCAGATAGAGTATCCTTGGAGCAGGATGCATCTTTATGGTTTTCTTTTTGCTTACATTTGGGATGGGGAGGAGGAGGGTTTACATGTAGTGGGGTAAGAGGTTTTTCAAATGTGTTTGTTTCCTTTTTTGAATGTCTCATTTTGTATACCTGTCTGTATATTTTTCATTCTGATATTGTTTGTTAATAAAAAATTCCCCTACTCATCTGTAGGGGGAGCTGCTGTCGGTCTGTGCGATGGCCTGTCTGGCTAAGGAGCAGAGAGAGATGGATATCACAGTGGCTGAGGACTTGGTCTGTTACTTAGCCACAGCTTCTACCGAGACCGAGGTATTTTTTTATGCAACTGATCCTAAGGATGTGGATACTTTACAAGATACAGAAAGTTTGAGTTTGCATAATCTGAAAATGGTACGGAAAGCTACCCAGTTCACTACTGCCTTTACCTTAAAACCCCCTTTAGAAATTCAACATTTGCTGCAAAATGAAGAATCTTAATACCGGGAACATCGCCGGGAGCTCCAACAAGGTTTAGTATATTCTACAGCAGAAACTCAGCTCTCAAGCCCATCTACAAGGCCCCAGACGGACGTCCCTGCAACAGGCAGTGTGAGTTTGTCACAGGTTCCTACCAACCCCAGGCAAGTAAATACTTCAGTTATCTCTTACCAGACTGTTGCACATAATCAAGATAACACGACTGTCTTTAACTTTTCAAGTTCATGGCATAAGGTTAAGCCAACCACGGGGCAGGAGCTGTCACTTATTAGCTTACCTGGGGTTTCCTTTTCTGATAAACCTTGGGTGGTGGGATCTGCTCCTTCTGGACAGTTTTCTACCACTAATAGCGATGTTCTGAATGAGGATTCTCTGATACCGGCACTACTGCAGTATTTTGCAGGTACACACACTGCCTTGGTAGATAAACAAACACAGAATGCCCTGAATATAAATAAATTTATACTGTCGCCCCAAGCACTGAATACATCAACTAATGATGACATAGGGAAACATTCAGGAATGGTGTTACCAGGGAGTACTACCCTGGGCCTAAGACTTTCCCATAATGACTGTGACTCCGCCACTGTTACAGATAAGATACTGCAGTGTCTCTTCCATTTGGGGTAAGCCCCATGCACACTTGTTATCAGGTGAGGCTGGGCTAAAACCAAATCAGATGATTCAAAAAAGAAAAGGGAGAATGTGGTGTTACACCATAGGAATATTACAGCCATGGACACTGCTGGCTCCCCACAAGAACGCATTCCATTTACTTTTTCTTCCCCCATATCTACCACCACTACTCTAAAACAAGCATTTGGACTAGACATTCCAGCTGAAGGAGAGCAACCCTGGACTGATTCTGCCCTTCATGGAGCAGGTTGGACTCGAGATGTAAAGGGCACTGGGTGCCAGATCCTACATGGGAAGCTACCTCTTTTTCACAATCATCTACGTTGTCAGAATGGCGACCTCCTCAGACTGATAAAGGTTTGCCTCCCCATTCTGACCTGACCAAGGTCAACCAGGAACATGTTTCTTTAACAATTTCTGCAAGTTAGCCACCTTCTGTGGCACAACCCATGGACACTGAAAGTCCTGACACAGGCATGCCAAGTGCCCCTGCTAAGGAGTCATAGGCTACACTGCGACCCACTGGTAAGGAGCAGTTGGTACTACATACAGCACAGCCTGCTGTGCCCCTTTGTGCCAACATACCTGATACTGAAATTCCTATACCAGCTGACCCTTTAGTGCCACCTCAAAGATCACTATTGTCAGATCTTTTTAAAGTCAACACAGCGGAACCTCTACCTAGGAAGCATGCAGTCCGCCTCAAGTATAAAGGAGGCTTGAATGCTCACCCAGATTGTCATTATGTGGGAAAAACATTTATCAAGGAGTCTCTGCAGTTTTACCCTGTGGATGTATTTGCCTTTATACACATTTCCGGGGAGGATATCTTTGATATTACTTTTCGATCAGCTGCTCTTTTGGAGTCTTTCTGGGTCCATTATAATCAACTAAAATCTTCCCCTTTGTGGATTCCCTTTTCGGCAATCCCATTGATTAAACCTCTTACCAAATCAGTGACAATTATGTTTCATAATGAAAGTGTACCAGTGGGTGACATTTACCACTGGCTCCAAAAGAAATGTCAAGTCTTGAGTGCTACCACAGCTGTATTGGATGATGAACAATTCTGGACTGGTGGCTGGAAATTTCAAGTGAAACTACACCAAACAGAGGACAGTATTTTACACATCCCCAATTGCTTTTTCCTAGGTTGGGATCGGAGGGTGTGTTATTACCCAGGGCAGCCCCGAGCCTGCTATCATTGTGGCTCACAAATTCATTTATGCAGCGTTTGCTACAAACTTTGTTGTAGCCTTTGCAATGAAGTGAGACATATCAACTCCCACTGTACAAACTATTCTCACTGTAACTTATGTGAAGAGAAAGGCCATTTGTATAAGGATTGACCATGGGCTGCATCAAATGCTTCCCAGACCCTAGACCTGGAAGATCTGATCAATCAAGCTCAGGCAATGGAAGATCAGGAACCTGTCCCCCCCCCACAACTGATTCTTACTAAGTCATGTTCATCTACCATGGGATTGCCATCTGGTCCTAAGGAAGCAGGCTATGACTACTCCTCCTAAGCAAGGAAAACAGATTCCACCAAACAATGATATGGGGTAAACTTCCATCCTCCAACCAGAATGCTACACTGATCCTCCTGAATCTGATAGCATACTAAACATAATGCAGTTGCCACCAGCTTCACCAGTACCCATCACTCTTTCCCAGAGGAGATCCCCCTGGAGATTGCCGAAGGCTGACCTTCCCCCTGTGGTGGTATCCAAGAACCCGTATGAGGTGTTAGGGACCTCTGAATGGGGCAACTCAGAACAGGAAGAGGACTTTAAGGATAAGATGGAAGTGGGTAATGTTTATCCTCCACCCACTGAGAAATTGTACATAGGAAAGAAAAAGAAGAAAAGAAGAAAAAGTTAATTATTGACTATTCTGTATGAACATTGGTAAAACTGTAGTGGCATCTTTTAATTCCCATAGTCTTTTTAATACGAAAAAAAGGCAGGCCATTTTTCAGTTGATTGCTGATTTGAAATTGGATTTTATTCTTCTTCAAGAAACCTGGATGACATCTGTGTTCCACTTACAGGCCTTTAAATCAGAATGACCCAGAGGTCCATCTTACTGGTTGTTTGGGACTGATAGGGCAGATGGAGTGGGTTTCCTTTTTAAGGGGAATCATTTTTCTTTATTCTGGATTCTAGATCTGATTCCAGGGAGAGCCCTCCTTTTGGACGGGTACTGGGATGGGGAACCTTGTAGATTAATTAACATTTATGCCCCTCAACTCAAGGCCGACAGAACAAAACTTGTCTTTCAAATTCAACCTTATTTATCTACCGCTAGGGTACTCTTTTTTGGAGGAGACTTCAGTTGCAGTTTGACAGTACCTAAGGAATCACACCTCCATGCTAAAGTGTATTGTGATTCTCTCGCTTTAAAAAAGTACTTTACATCTGCTGGCCTTACTAATTGTAACTCCCATATTTTAACCTCCACATACTTTACCTATAAAAGAGTGCAATATACTACTATTATTGACTACCTATTTATTTCTAATCATCTGATGGTTGCCTCCACAACCTTGTGCCTGGTTGAGCTTTCATACCACCAGATGATGATTATTACAGCTCTGAATTCAGATATCAATCATTCAGTCACCAAAACAAGGTGAAAATTAAACACCCACACTCTTTCAGACCCCCACATACAACTACTGGTCAGACGATTGTTAGCCACTCAAGCCTCGGTAATAGACTTATATGAGGATGTAGGGGACTGGTGGTTACAAACAAAGATGGACATAGATTTTTTCTTCCAGCAACAAGGAAAACATAAATCTAGAACCCAATAATTTAAATATCTGACCTTGAGGAAAAAATTTCAGTATTTATTATCCCTCACACCCAAGATAGGGGACAGCCTCAGTTCACAGATTGACACCATCAAACTTCAAATGCAAGACTTGCAATATGACAGGGCCAGCTTGATTAGAGCAGAACTATCATATGGGACCTAGAGATCTCGGATATTGGACCCCTGTGAGGCTTGTAAATCTTGCAGACAGGCATCTACTCTCACTGGTCTTAGGAACATGGATGGTACTTCGGTTACCTCTATTCAGGATTTGTTCACTGTCATTGCTGACACCAATGTAAAGGGTGATACCCAATCTCAGGAATAGAGATCTTACCTCTCGAATCTGGCACAACACTCACTCTCCATTCCAGAGATCGACTCCCTTACACATTGCATTTCTTATCAAGAAATATTAGAGGTTATTCACACCCAGAAATTAGGGTCATTTCCAGGCTTAGATGGTCTACCCTTTGACTTTTATAAAACCTTTGCTTCTGAGTTGGCAGATTGTCTTAAACATACATTCGTATACTTTTTTTCTCAGAATTCGGTTCCAGCTCATATTTCAAAAAGTTTGACTATATCTTTGTTTAAATCTGGAGATTGATCATTCCTTCAGAATTTGAAACTGATCAGTCTGCTTAACGGAGACTCTAAAATATTGGCACAAATTTTGCACCTTAGATTGCGGAAACTAGCGGAACATATTATAAACCCCCTTCAATTCTGTAGCTTATCTAATCATTCCATACATCAACCCCTGATAATTTTAAGGGAACTTAGGGAATTTTATACTAAATGGTACTGTACTGGATGGATTATATCTCTCGACCAGAAGAAAGCATTTGACGCAGGGAATCATTCTTTTCTTTTTAATGTATTAGATGCATATGGACTCCCCACTTCCTTTATAGATAAAATAAAAATGTTATGCCAAAATGCTAGCTGGAGTCCCTATATCAGAAGGGTGGTTGGTCTGGAAAGTGTGGTTCTGGCAGGAGTTTGTCAAGGCTGCCCCCTTAGTCCCTTGCTCTATATATTTTCTCTGAATCCCCTTGTCCAAAAGTTGATGAATAATCCTAGGGTACATGGACTGACGGGTCATATTGAGAGAGAGGAAGTCAAAATCTTGGCATATGCTGATGATACTTGTCTATTTCTTCACAATATGGACAATATTTTAAAAGCTAGTAGAGAATTGCATCATCTTTCAGTGGCCTCAGGTACACGACTGAATTTATCAAAATGCAAGGCTGTCTGTTTGGGCTCAGAGAGATACCCCCCTGCTGTAGTGGGACAGTTCCTGGTTTCATCAGGCCCAGTTAAAATCTTGGGGATTACTTTTGGATCTCAGGATTTAGCTGATATTAATTGCCATTTAGCCGTACAAGGTTGTGAAGTGAAGGTGAATAATTGGAAAGGATGGGAATGATCCAAAATAAAGAGAATCTCTATAATAAAACAATTTCTTCTTCCAAGTTTAACATACGTAGCTACAATAATCCCCTTACCATTGGTTTTGGAAACAAGACTGTACAGTATGTTTTTTAGTATATTATGGGGCAGCCATCTCAACCCGGTTTAATGGGGTTATACGTATCTGCCTAGAGGACGAGGAGGGTTGGGAATGATTGACCCTGTCACATTTTTTCATTCACTGTTTTGGGTTTGTTCTATAAAGGCACCATGGTGGTTTTTGAATAATTGGAATACCTACATCTCTAAGTGGACAGACCTCCCTCTAAAATTTTCTTCCCAGTTGTCAATACAGGACTCAATGAAATCTACCATACAGAAAGTGTATAAATGGAAAGTTTCAAAACATTTTTTATTGAGGCACTCTAGATTACAGCTATATCAATATGTTTTGGATAGAGCAGGACCACCTGCTCCCGAATTCAAACACTGTCAGCCGCAAGACACTGACAGAGTCCTTAAAATGTTAAATGAAGAAAGAATTCTGGAACTCATGTGGGGAATAATCTGGCTTAGTATTTATGGGAGTTTGTATGTTAGGGGAAGCAACAAACATAAACCAGAGGAAGAATGAACGTGTCCATACATGGGGTGTGGTGCCCCTGAAGAATCGATGGAGCACTTTCTACTGCACTGTGTTTACTCAAGAAACCTATGACTTTTCTTGTCCAATGCTTGGAATTTACCTTGGTTACAGAATCTTACATATAACACATTGGTATTGGGTGATTATAGAAACAGCTCATTAAAATATAATGTTGGTACTTTATCAGTGTTTTTCACGGTTTTAAAATTCTGTCTTTGGAATGCTAGAGTCCAGTGGGTGATTAGGCAGCAACAAATGCCATTTACAGTTTTCAGAACACTATGTGAAAATGCATTACTGACAATTAGAGTGAAGGGAGTGGTAAAATGTGGTCTGCAAGTGACCAACTCACGGTGGAAAGGTCTCTCTTTTTTTAAGTTAAAATTACCCCAGGACATTACGACTATCTCATAGTAGTGGATTTCCTAATGATATCCAGTCAGTCTATATCTTGTATTATGGAATCTAATCTCATACAGCCAATTTTTGTAGTTTTCTTTTTTTCCCTCTCTTTTTGGTTTGGTTTTTCTGAATGAAGTAATTCTAGTCTTTTTTTTTCCCCTTTTCTTTTTGTTTGACTGTATAAATTTGTGTTACTGAACTGAAGTTATTATCTTTTTTGTTCTGTATATTGTATTGTTTTCATTAATAAAAAACACCCCTACTCTTTTCGAGAAGTGCTATGGAATTAGTGATGGGCGAAGTGGCCCAATTCGCTTCATGGAGTGATTCATGAGTGAAGGTACCGCAGAAAAGTTCGCAACGTGAAGCGGAGTATTGCAGATTATTAATGAGTAACATGAAGTCCATTGAAAACAATGACTTCTCAAGTACTCTGCCTTCCCAAACCACTACTCCACCAATTCTTAAGGTGAAGTACATTGAAAACAATGTTCAAAACACCACCACAACCTACAACGGGATACTTTTCACAGCTATTACTGCTTCTGATCTTGTTTTTTGGGCAAAATGCTGTTGTTATGAAAACCTTTTTTTTACAGTGTAATGAAAAAGTTACTTACTTACTCAGAGTCACTGGTGTCCATGATCACAGCTACTCTCCTGCGCTTTTCCAGTTTTGAGTAGTGTGTTACATTAACTGTGACTCCTTGCTGAAAAACATAATGTTCACCAACATTGCCCTGGGCTAACAAGTTTGCACAGGGCTAATGTGTTAAACTGTACAATCAGGTTAGCACCAGGCAAACCTCACTTCAGCACAGTACAGTTCTGCAGTGTGTGGCTTACATTGTTGTTTGCAGTAGATGTGAGACATCTCTGTGCAATCACACACAATGTTCTTGCCCTGCAACACTGGCTTGCTACAGAGTCTAATGAGCTGCAGTTGCAGTGTGCACTTCCCTGTTGCTATTTTCAGTGCTGTCTTATTCCCGAGCAATTTGTGCCCTGCATTCCTGGCCCTGTATACCCAGCTTCCTTTGCTTGCTATATTCAGCAGGTTTTGCACCAGGCTATTTCTTTTGAATATTGCTTGCTTTTTAGTCCAAGCTAAGTTTCCCACCGGGCAGTGCTAATTTAGCCCCGGGGCAAGGTTTTGAATATCTGTCCCTCAGAATATTAATAATTACAGTTTGATCTCTGGGTCAAAACAGCAAAGACATTCATCAATCTTCTTGGCTCTAACTTCAGAAACTCTGTCTTGTGTCAGTTCCAAGGAGACAGCTTTTGATTGGACAGAGAGAGGAACTACATCAATTCCTGCCCAGTGTCAAAACAGCCTCCCAACTGAAAAGTTGCCTTTCCAAATATCATTTGGCGAACATTGTGTTTTTCAGCAAGGAGTCACAGTTAATGTAACATACTACTCAAAACTGGAAAAGCGCAGGCATGTAGCAGTGATCATGGACATCAGTGACTCTGAATGAGTAAGTAACTTTGTCATTACACTGTAAAAAAAAAAAGAAAGGTTTTCATAATCACAGCATTTTGCCCAAAAAAACAAGATCAGAAGCAGTAATAGCTGTGAAAAGTATTCCGTTGCAGGTTGTGGTGGTTTTTTGAACACTGTGTGTGTGTGTGGGTGGGGGGCGATGCTCTGCCAAACACCAAACACTGACACGAGTTTTCTTTTTTTGCCTTGTTCCACAGAAATGCTGCTATTTTTCCACGTCCGACACCACAGTGATTGTATCCTTTCAAATGAATTTGTGTTTTTAATCTTGAATGCTTCTCCCACTGTTGTTGTTTGTGTAAAGCGATGCCATGTTTGTGCATGATCTGTGATGCTTTTTACAATATACGGCTGAATCCCAATCTTCCCTGCCATGTTTTTGTTTTATTTTGTTCTGTTGTTAAAAACAAACTGTATAAAATTCAAGCTTACTACTGAAATCCTTGCACAATAGGGAGGTCTCTATGATGTCATCACAAACCCTCAATGGAAACACAGCCTTGTTGTGTATGTTTAATCATACACTATACTGTATATGTCAAGTATCAGCCACAGACACACACAGCACACTGAAAAAGTATTGCACCCACCAGTCACTATTGAGAAGATGGCTGTCTCTGTCTCTAGAACTGGAGCTGGATGAACTCTCACATTGCTGACCGCTGAACGTGTGGTCGAGACAATATGGATGATCAATTACAGGTATATCCATTAAGACATTACTGAAAAGCTTTCATTTTCAGTGTCTGACACTTCACTTTTGCTATTGTTGGCCATTTTTGCAGTCTGAGTTCCAGGTCAGGAGCATACATTACTCATTGTGCAATGACTGATACGATTCACGCACAGAGCTGGCACTCCTGGGTTTCGTTGGCATTTTCATTCATTTTATTAAAAAAATATCAGTGGTTGCAAAAAGGTAACAGTGTGATTCTGCTACTTGAGGGACAAGTACTTGAACACAAAACAGGCAGGATTGCTAAACACCCTCTTTGAAGCTGATCTAGGCACCAGGTTTCTCATGAAGGAGGGTTTTGTTTACAAATTTTCAAAACCAACAAAAATCATATTCAACATGATATTTCAAGGTAAGTAGCCATATGGTTTAAAAAAGGGGGTTATCTTTAAGGGATATATGGACTTCATTTCTGCATACTTTTACAATAAAATAGAAGGGTTTTTATGTCCTTTAACAAGTATCCAGACCCTCCCCCATATTGCTAAGTATTCAGAGACTCCCATTTGCAGGCTCTAACTCCATTTCAGTCTTGCCCCCTACACTTGGAGGTTAGGCAGGCTTTCAGTCACACACACAGACACACGCACATACACAAAACTGCCTTTTGCAGGCTCTCCCACACCCATTCTCCCTACTCCTTTTCAGGCTCACCTCAATAAGTATTCTGCCCCACTTCTTTAAAGGATCTGACCTCCTCCTCCTCCTGTTTGCAAACTGGGCTGCCTTCTTTACAGGCCCCCCCACTTGGTAGGTGTGGATATCCTTTCTGTTCAGGCCCCCCCTTATTCAGCCCCCACCCAGTTTACAAAATGTCCCCATTCTTTAGTCTAGCTCTCACCTCCCCTTTGTAGGTTAATTCCCTTCCTCCAAACTGCAGCTGTCACCCCTTCAGGCTTAATAATTCTTCCCCTTTACAGGCTTTCCCTGTAATGATCCACCTCCCACTTTCTCTGGCAACTTCTCCTATGATGACTGTGGGCCCCATATTCAAAGATTAGTGTGGGTACTAATAGGTTAGTATTGGCACTTACCTGGGTTTGTGCCAGCACTATAGGCAGAGTCATATTCAAAGGCCCCCAGAGTGCTACCCAAGCCCACCAGCATGATCACGCTAACTGTACCATTGCACCCATGCAAATTAGGGAGTCCTACATGCATTATGGTGCAATGGTATATTCAAAGGTTTGCAGCAGTGCCAAAAAGCCTCCATGACAGTGCTGATTACCTCTGCCAGAAAAACTGTCTTATTGCAGCACTAAGCCCATGCCCCACCCCCTGCACTGCAGTTGCCTGCCCTTCTGTCTAAGTGGTCTCTCCTTCCCTGATCACACCGGTAGCACATAAAGCTAAAGATCCCTGGTAGTGTAGTGGTTCCCCCTACCACTGATCACCCCCTAATACATTACGTGAAAGATCTCTGGTAGTCTAGTGATCCCCACCATAGCTCCCAGGTCCCCTGTATAATGTGAATCCCAGGTGGGCCAAGCCCCCCTTACCAAGCACCAAAACCCTCATTCACTTTTTTAAATAACACCATCAATAATCACCCTAATATTTAAAATGGTTGTCACTTCAGTAATACGCTTACAATCTTTATCTAATTCAGAAATGCAAGACTGCTGCAGAAACAAGTCTAGTACAATCCTGCTTTGCTCAAATGTATCCTAGCAGCATGTGGTTTTGCAAGCACTGGTGGGATTGGTTATCTGGATTGTGGAAAAATGAACAGACCCGTGCAATAACAGTCAGCATTTCTTTTTTTTTTTTTGGACTCTGTGTTCATTGATACAGCTTAAAAACTGCAGATGTAGAACATAGCAGGTATATGGAAAATACAATGATGGTGCCACACCTCTTAATATATCAATAGGTGGCATCCTACATCAATGAGAGACATCATATGGAGGGGGTAATTACAAATTATTATTGTAAATGAAATAGCTGTAGCTGGAGTCCATGAGTCACACGGTTATTAACCAAATGAAATAAAACCAATAAGTCCACAGCCTTCCAGAGAAAAATAATAAAGGAATCACACTGTACCAAGGTTGAACACAGTGGGCCCGATTCTCAAAAGCTCCCAGCATTGTAAAAGGGGCTTGTGCCACAAGGATGGCACAAAGTGCCCCTTGGACCAAAAGATGCACCAGAAGCAATTCTCAAAGGCAGCCTGCATCAACCTCAGGCTGCGTGCACCATACAGGGCTTGTATCACCCATGTGCCATAAAAGGGGCTGCAGCATGGCACTAGGGACTAGCGGAAGATGCAGGTTGCCAAATACCCTAAATTAGTACTCTCAAAACTCTCCCTGAAGATGACCAGCTGGTCTAAGGGTATTTAGAAATATGTCCTCAGGGAGAGTTGGGCAATCTGCGGCAATGTGCCACGTTCCTCCTCCCCCATTCTCCGATCCCCCATTATTGTAAAAAAAGATCCCTAGTGATCTATCAGCCCCCCCAAGCCCCAAGCCCCCATTATGTAATAAGAACACATCATTGGTGGTCTAGTGGACCCACACTGCCCCACCAGGCAGTGTGCCACCACCCCGCTCCCCCATCCCCAAACCCAGCTAGTGACTGCCACAGCTCACAGCTCACCACCATGGCCAGCCACTGACTGAGCTGTCAGTGAGATGCTGTACTATATTCAGTACACGCTTATTGATTAACAGTTTGTTGTCAATCAATGAGCGTGTACTGTATACAGTACGGTGCTCACTGAGAGCTCAGTCAGTGGCTGGCCATGATAGTGAGCAGTGGGCTGTGCCAGTCACTGGCTGGGTTTGGGGCTGGAGGGAGTTGGTGGAAACACTGCTTGCCAGGGTGGGGCAGTGGGGGTCCACTAGACCACCAATGATATGTTCTTACTTTGTAATGGGGGATCAGGGCTTGGGGGGCACTAGATCATCAGGGATCTTTTTTATAATAATGGGGGATCAGGGTTTGGGGGAGGTCTGCTAGACCACCAGTGATGTTTCAGGGTTTAATAACAGGGATTGGGTCTGAGAAGGTCTGCTAGACCACCAGGGAATGCTTGGGGACATTGCCGCACAGCTGCCCATGGCTTGGGCAACCTGTCCAGGTGTTCCCTCTGTTTGATGCACCACTACAGCTGCTGCAAGCCACAGGACTTTGCTGCCAGGAGCCTACCCGATTGAGAATCAGGAGCAGGGTGCATGGCACACTGTCAATCAGCGCAAGCTGCCTTTGACATGGCTTGCACTGACTTTTGAGAATCGAGCCCAGTAAGTGTAATTACATGAACAGTTCAAAACAACCCAGCTATAGGGAATTAATATCACTTTGGCACTTAGCACAGGAATTTTACATTCAACAGTAAAGAAACACATAAGAAATTCTCCATTGAAGAAAACATGGGCAATATTAACAGTCTCTTAAACAAGAAAGAAATGAGACTTAATGAGTAACAGTGAACAAATGAAGGGAGGTAGAAAGTGCCTGAAGGGTTTCATTCACCCTGGAAATAAAGAGAAGTTATTACCATAAAAAAGGAACAGTTCAGGGACATGGGTGTAGGCAGGCATACTCCAAGCACTCCATGGTGTGCAATTTTATTTAAGGGGGTAGCAAACAGGCTCTGAACTGCTTCCTTTTTCCATGAAAACTAACAAAGAAAATACTGAACCTTTCTGTAATTTTTATTTATAGGAGTGGAAACTAGAAGGACTGGTCACTAATACTCTGTTTGCATCCCAAGGACAATACTAGTTTACAGGCTCTGGGCTGGTATGTGGATGTCTTAGGGAACAATGCATGGCATTTGTATTTACCCATACATGGCAACAACCACTGTCATGAGATACAAAAGTTGTATTTATTGTGCCAAATGAGGCAACAAACACAGTCCTGGTGTACATTTGTATATTGTCTGGCTACACCTGGGGGGGGGGTAGCTCACCCTAACAACTGGGGGAGGGGGGGTAGCAGTGAGTCCACTTGGTGTGCAGATCTGAAATCCCTGGCTACACTCCTGTTCAGGGATTAGATTTCTTTATCAGAGCTCAAGGCTCTCTCTTTCGCAGGTACCGGATGACTTGTACCATGTTTTTGTGCCCATTTCAGGGCATCCGAGGGACTTTTGGTAGCCCACTTTACTAGTCACTATGTCCATCACAGAGCACATCCCTTTTTCCTGCATTTTCCACACTCTTCACTGTGAGGTACACTCACAGAGTCCCAGTGGGCATGGCTGCGGTGTCTACCAGGCACATCACACTCCATCTTGGGCAGAATGGCACATTCCACACATTTCTGAGGCAAACTCACTGACTGACTGCAATTGGCATCCTGTCAGTTTCCATACCTCCTCTTGTGGTGTTAGGCATAGCTGAGTGACAACTAAACACAGTACTTTCAAATAAGATTAAACGTCACCTCAGATCTTCATTTCAACAGCACTCTGGTAACTTTTTTTAATAAATAAAAGAGTACATCACCAGTCTGATTACATGACGACTTCACAGGCAACCTCACTAGGCTTTCTTGTTCTCTGCCACTGGTGCAGTGGAACCAATGGGTCTTTGTCCTGGGAGGGCTTGGTCTAACAGCGAGACTTCAAAAAGTCTTCAGGGCCCTGGATCTCCCTTTACTTATGTGGCTTGGGAGTGCAGAAACAGAAAACAAACAAAAGCAGCACCAGGTTGGACTCTTCTTCAAAATAGCTGGCAACTACTGCAACACCACTGGGTGTTGAATCTGGGTATGCCTCACTGGGTGACACTTCTTCAGGCAGGAAGGTCAGCTCAACTGGACACCGGGTCATGATCAGGGCCACTGGAAAATTGCGGGTGCAATTTTTCCACAATTTCCACAATTTTCACCCTTCTCCACACAAAATCTGCAATTTCTTGCAATTTCTTACATTTATGGAATTTTAGACTAAAATTGTATAAAAATATTTAAATTCTCAAGGAAATCTACTCAGATATGCTAACAATTTAGTACACAGATTTGTATTTGACCAAAACAGTATAGTGTGACGTGAGAAGGGGTCAAATGTGACTCTGCTTTCATGTGATTCCCTTCCCTGCTTTGGTCATGCATATGTAGACTTGAACACTTTTAAAATCTGTGTGAAAGCAGACTGTTAAAGAACTTTTTGCTGACACAGAGACTGAAACAATAGGTGTGAGAAGAGGTGCAAAGTGCCCCATTCACCTAAATGAAGCATTGACCACAATACTTGTTTTTGAATGGTAGAGTAGATTTTCCTTGTATAAATACTTTCAATCTGAAAGGATTTTGATTCAAATGTGTCAGGAGTTTGGATGGCCTTGCTAATTATAAACTTGAATGTGCTTCTGAGAGGGTTGGTGATAATGATTCCTTACATGTCAGTCTGCCGCAACTGCATACTCGCATACAAAACCTACAAAAAGCAAACATTTCTGAAAACATGCTGAACAGGTTAAGTATAGTTAAAAATTTACCTTCAAATAGACAAAATAATTGCAACCCAAGTAAAGTCACTGCAAACTGAGTAGAACAAAAGTACCATGTATTGAAAACTATCCACTCGTCCACTTAGGGACAAATGACCTGGCTAAGAAAGGGATTAGAGAAGTGCAGGAAGAGTTTGTGGAATTGGGGAAGGGCCTTAGTCAAGTAGCACACACGGTAACCTTCTCAGAGGTGCTACCCATCTATGGCATAGGAGAGGCTAGGGTGTTCCGTACCATGGGATTCAATCAGTGGTTGAAAAACTGGTGTGGAGCTCAGGGATTTGGCTTCATCGGGGACTGGGGGTCCACCTGGAGTGATGAAAGCCTATACTGGCATGATGGGCTGCATCTGTCCGGGAGGGGAACCAGGATCCTAGGTGATAGGTTTAAATGCTTCATTGGCAAGCTTTTAAACTAGCCAAGGGGGGAGGCATTGGAAAGGAGCAGGAAAATCCTAGCCCCCCCCAAACAATTATGGTAGTAAGTGTGGCAAACACCAACATGGAGGTGTCGATAGGGAGAAGGGCAGGGGTAAATGGAGAAAGTGATAAAGGCAAGAAGGACAGGGATGGGGCAAAGGGAAGGCCATCAGGAAATGGAGGGTAATGAGTACCAATGCCCGTAGTCTGGGCAACAAGCTCCCTGAGCTGGTGGCCTTAATGGAAGAGGGATGCCTGGATATCGTAGCAGTCACAGAAACATGGTACACAGAGAACCATGACTGGGATGTTAACATACCAGGGTACATAACCTACAGGAGAGACAGGCAGGGGAGAAGGGGAGGAGTAGCTCTCTATGTAAAGGAGGGATAAAAGCAACTGAACAAAAGAGTAAACAGGGAGGAGAGGAGGCACTGTGGGTCACCTTGGAGACTGGAAGGACACACATCCATCCGCAGGGGTTGTGTACAGACCCCCATGTCAGGGGAAGAAATGGACAAGGATATGATGGAAGGCATTCTTAGAATGGCAGAGAAAGGGGAGATACTGTTGATGGGAGACCTGAATATGCCAGATATTAGCTGGAGCACATTTGCTGCAGCCACATCCAAGAGCAGGGCCATTCTTGATGCCCTACAGGTGGCAGGCATTAGACAGCTAGTTTCGGAACCCACTCGTGAGGGAGCAATCTTAGACCTCGTACTCTCAAACGGTGGCAGTGAGAGGATCTCAGATCTAGAAGTGGGTTGCCATCTGGGGACAAGTGACCATCAAACAGTGTGGTTCATGTTAAACTCAGCTACAGAGTCAATCCATACAAAAGTGAGGGTACTGGACATTAGGAGGGCTGACTTTGGCAAGATGGGAGAGTGCCTCAGAAAAGCACTAGCAAACAGGCTAGAAGGAGGGGTGGAGCAACAATGGGGAATTATCAAAACTGCCATCACAGAGGCAACAAGCCTTTGTGTGAAGCAAATAAACAAATCAAAATGAAAGAAAAAGCCACTATGGTTCTCAAGAGAGGTGGCTGTGAAAGTCAGGAAGAAAAGATAGCATTCGGAAGTATAAGGAAACACAGAAGGAGCAGGACAGAGAGCTGTACCAGTTAAGGCAGAAGGAAGCAGGGAGGAAGTCAGAATAGCAAAGGCCCAAACTGAGGAAAAGATAGCCAACTCAGTTAAGAAGGGGATAAAACCTTTATAGGTACATCAGCGAGTGTAGAAAGACAAAGGAGGGATAGTGAGGCTGAATAGAATGAGCAGTGGGTGGGCAGAGGGGACAGAAAAAGCAGGAATACTGAATGAATATTTCTGCTCAGTATTCACAAAAGAGGAGGGAAGTGCCTAATCCAATTAACAGAAGCAATCTTGATAGAGGGGCAGTCCCAGTCCTTTCACAGAAGAAAGGGTTCTGCAAGAACTCCTAAAACTGAAGGTGGACAAAGCAATGGGTCCTGATGGAATTCACCCCAGAATTCTAAAGAATTAAGGAAGGAACTAGAAACCACTGGCTACTCTTTTTAATAAATCATGGGAGGATGGTGTGGTACCCAGGACTGGAGGAAGGCGGAGGTGATTCCCTTCACAAAAGTGGGACCAAGACAGAGGCAGGAAACTACAGACCTGTCAGTCTGACCTCTGTGGTAGGGAAAGTGATGGAGTCACTTCTGAAGGAAAGAATAGTTGAGTACCTAGAGGTCAGTGGAGCACAGGATCCAAGGCAGCATGGGTTCACAGGGAAGGTCATGTCAGACAGATCTAATAGATTTCCTTGACTGGGTGACCAAAGTAGTAGACCAGGGAGGGCTGTGCACATGGCCTACCTAGACTTTGTAAGGCATTTGACACAGTCCCACACAAAAGATTATTAGTCAAATTAACCAGCCTGGGAGTGGGTCCCAGGGTGGTAGCCTGGGTAAAACATTGGCTGGACAACAGGACACAGAAGGTAATTGTAAATGGAGTCCACTCTGAAGAAAGGGCGGTTACTAGTGGGGTACTGCAGGGTTCAGTATTGGGTCCAGTCCTTTTTAATGTCTTCATCAGTGGCATTGCAGAGGGACTGGAAGGAAAAGTATGCCTTTTTGCAGATGACACAAAGATCTGCAACAGGGTTGATACACAAGGAGGCGTGGAAAGGATGAAAAGGGACTTGGCAAGGTTAGAGGAATGGTCAGACGTATGGCAGCTAGGATTCAATGCAAAAAAGTGCAAAATAATGCACCTGGGAAACAAGAACCCAGGGGAAGAATACACAATGGGTGGGGAGGTAGTAACAACAACAAAACAGGAAAGGGACCTGGGGGTAATCATATCAGATGACCTTAAGGTTAGCAAGCAATGTGAGAAGGCAGTAGGGAGGGCGGGGTATACTAGGATGTATAGGAGAGGCATCAGCAGCAGAAAACAGGAAGTTGTTATCCCTCTGTACAGACAGTTGGTGAGACCCCATCTGAATACTGTGTCCAGTTCTGGAGACCCCATCTCTGCAAGGACATAGACAGGATAGAGGCAGTCCAGAGGAGGGCAACTAAAATGGTGCAGGGTCTGCAAGAGAAGCCGTATGAGGAGAGACTAAAGGAGCTTAATATGTATACCCTTGAGGAAAGAGGGAGAGGGGACATGATAGAAACTTCAAGTACCTCAAAGGAATCAACGAAGTCCAAGAGGTAGCATCTTTCAGAAAAAGAGACTTGCAAGAACAAGGGGACACAATTTAAAGATAGAAGGAGGGCGGTTCAGGGGCAATGTGAGGAAGTATTATTTCACAGAGAGGGTAGTGGATGCATGGAACAGCCTTCCTGAGGAAGTTGTAGGGTCTAAAACTGTGGGAGAATTCAAGAATGCATGGGACAGACATAAGGCAATTCTTGTGGGGCGCAGGAAGATATAGGCTGTTGATTAACTAGGATCTGCGGCCTATCCTGTAGGTAGGGAAATGGGCAGACTAGATGGGCCTAGCGGTCCTTATCTGCCGTCAAAGTCTATGTTTCTATGTTTCTATGTTTCTATGAAAACTATTGTATGATGTAATGAAAAGCTATTGGTATGATTTGATACTTGTATCATGTGATTTTAAAATGTACTTACAGTGCTGATTAAGAACAGTAGTTATTTTAACAAAATACCATTTTTTCTGACTAGACCTTTATTAGGCACCCTGGTTATCTGTTTATTTTTTTTCTTGTGCCAAAGCAAATAGTTTAAACAGGCTTCATTATTTAACATCTAGAAACTGACAAAATATGTTGTTTCAGGATGCATTCAGTATAGACTAACTGTAAATTACTGAATAAAATATAGTTAGCACTGCATGACTTACATGTCTTGATTTTTAGAAGATATGCTACATAATGATTAATTTGTAGTGCATTTCAAAAACACACCTTTCTTCACATCAAAAGCATTTACAAGAGGCAATACATTTATCTAAACAATTTATGTGACCAATACATGCTGCAGCAAACAATTAAATATTTATTAGGGGGCAGTGGGGATGTATAGTGAACCCCCGCAATTTTTGCAAAAAAGTCCCTGCATTTTTGGGTAAAATGTTCTGCAATTTTCCAGTAGCCCTGGTCATGATACATCTTCATTCCACTGGGCAGCTAGTGTTCCCTCAGATATTAGAAGTAATAGTTGGTATCAGGTTTGGTGCTGGGGTTGCCTACACATTCTACAGCTGGTACTTTGTAAGAGACCACATTCCCCTCTGGGTACTATACTTAAATGTAATGTTTAATCAAGGATTGTCTGTGCCACCAATTGGACTTTATATTTGCTGGCCTGGTTACTTTTGTAGGTAATGCTATTTTGTTCCATACCTTGTCAATGATGGCTCTGTTGATCCAGTCTTTCCTGTTCCTCTCCACCATGTGCCATATGTACTGGATAAACTACATTACTTTATCCTTATCCTTGTATTTGTAGAGACAGTAATCCTAGGGACAATAGACACAGATTAATTCTAATTTAACAGAATAAATATTTAAAGACACATGGAGAGGGACTGAGTGCATAAGGAGCTCTTGGGTTGTAATTATAAATGAATATTGCATAATCTTTAAAAAAGAGTATTATAGGTGTTTTGTTTTTTTTGTTCACACTCCATGGTCTATACTTTTAAGATGAGAAATGGTTACTTGTTAGCTGATTTTTTCCTTTTAAAGCACCCGTGTTTGGAGTAGTATTCCTGCATCATGTGCTATAAAAACATAAAGTATAATTCTATGTTTATAATAGTTGTTTGAAGGTAAAATGGCTGTATTTCACCCTTCAATAACAAAAAGGGGGGGGCAGGCATGTATAGGCTGCATGAGTAAAATACAGAATATGAACTGTTAATTTCTAATTTTCTTTTTAGTTTTCTTTTTCATGATTGAAATATAAAATTATATATTCCAAGGGGAAGAGTAGGAATCAAGTTTATAATTGACTTTCAAATGTTATCTTTTTTTTTGTTTGGTTATACGATAACTATTTCTTGTATCAAGTTTTGATTGAAACGAATGATTGAAATTCTTTGTTGTCATTTTTTTTACTGTAGAAATCTATATTATTTGTAGTGTGCAATAACACTGTTTGTTATTATTTGTCGTGAAGTCTAAATAAATAAATTCTCCTACTCTTCTCATGAG
Source organism: Neoceratodus forsteri (assembly GCA_016271365.2). Taxonomy (NCBI): domain Eukaryota; kingdom Metazoa; phylum Chordata; order Ceratodontiformes; family Ceratodontidae; genus Neoceratodus; species Neoceratodus forsteri. Next base: position 539,916,815 of record JADMNL010000022.1, read on the forward strand.
GGAATTCTGGGAGGTGCTGATAAAATATGGAAGTGTAAATTATTTAATAGCATAATGTATTCAGAATTAATGTTTGCAATCTATTCACAAAAATGGGACAAATTTCACAAAGACACTCTACAAGTTATTCTAGCCTTATTGAAATATTATATATGGCAAGTTCATTGTAAGTGAGTATTACAACACCAAGTAGTGTCTCCTGATGTCTTACTGAAAAAATATTTGTATTTCCTTACATCAGGTATATGAGACTGATAGTGAGAAAACAAACCCAAGCAAACTAAACATTTTGTGGAAGTCCTATGAGAATATGTTACCTACATTGTAAAAATGCTAGAAATGTACAGGACATGAATAGGATTAACTATTGTTTAAAGTTTGAAGCAGTGAATCAAGTATTGTATTAAATACACAGTCATGTGATCCTTTGTAAATAAGAAATGTTTTTTGTTTTAAATTTTACTTCCCTTCTTCCCCCAATGAAATTACCCTACTCTTATTAATAAGTGCCATGGGATCTTTAATGTCCACCTGAACAACCACCAGAACAAGCAGACAGGACCTTGGTTTAATGTCTCATCCAAAAGACAGCACCACAGGAGTGCAGCACCCCCGCGATGCACTACAGTGTCAGTATTGGGATATATATCCCACATTCCTGGTATGGGAATAGAACCACCACCTTCCTATCTTCTGGCCTTAGAGGCAAGTGTGCTACCTACTGAGCCACTGATACTGCACAACTTGCATCAAACACCCTGCCACAAGTCCATTGCAGTGCCACAAATCTTTGGAAAATCAGGCCAATGTGTCAGTTTTACAGGTATTCATGTGGTAGCCTGGTACCTTCTCAAAACAGTGTAATAATTCAAAGACTTTTGGTAAAGCCTCCTCAGGGTTGCTCTGGTATAACAGTGCATCATCCACATTAAGTGCTATGCGTGTTCTTCCCCTTCCACAACTATACCTTGAAAGGAGGTAGCCATATAGATGGCCTGAGTCAGGGGCTCTATGCGCAGAGCAAAAAGGAGAGGGGACATTGGACAACCTTAATGGGTTCTGCTTTGAAGGGGGAAGTCTGCCGAATGATGACCAATGATTTTCATGCAGGCATTGGGAGATGTGTATGGTTTTTTCTGGAGCTGATTTAATATAACTGGGAATCCCTGCTGCTCCAACAGGGAGTATAGGAACTGCTAGGAGACCCAGTCAAAGGCCATCTCAGCATCTAGATTCAACAGAAGGGACAGGGTTTGTGTCTGCTGCATCAGATGGAGAACATGCAGGGTACGGCAAATGTCCATTCTGGAGCATGTATGCATGCATCCTGTTTGATCCCTGCATATAAGGGTCGAAATAAGTCTGTCCAGGTGCTTGGCCACAATGGACATAAAGAATTTATAGTCAGCGTTAAGCACCAAAATAGGCTGGTAGGAGTGACAATGGAAAGGTTTTTTAATCAGATTAGGGGAGTATGGAAATCGCTGCATAGGACCATGAGGGTGGGGGAGCCCCATTTCACAACAGCGCAATGCAGGCATCCAGTAACGAGGCTGAGATTAACTCCTTGGTGAGCTTATCGAATTCTTAGTCATGTCCATCCAGCCTTGGAGCTTTCCTTGCTTCAGAGGCATAGATCACTGAGTCCAGTTCCTCCTACATGATAGGGAGGAGGAGACTGTCCCCAGTTTCATGAGAAAGCCTGGCCATCCAAAGATGCTGTAGGAAGGAGTCAGTAGATTCTTGTTGTGGTACTGTCTCCAGGGTGTAGAGAGACTTGTAATAACTTTGAAATACCTGGGCAATCTTATGGTTTTAAGTAAGGCATGTTCTGCTAGAAGGATGCAGCAGTGTCATTATGGTTGTTATCTTATGTTGTTTCCAAAGCTGGAAAGCAAACAGCTAGGATGATCTGGTTCCCACTTTGTAGTCACACTGATGTAGAAAGGTGAGCACTATTTCCGTCTCTTCCAGTATTAGGTTGTCTAGGTCAGTCTTAACCTTTTTAAGCTGTGGAATGACCAAATGGTTTCCCTTCTGATGCGTTTTCTGAAAGAAGTGCAAGCTGTCCTCAAGAACTTGCCTGTCTTCCTGATGTTTTTTCTTCAGTTTACAGGAGTGTTGTGTTAGGTAACCTCTCAGTATAAGTTTTACCTTGTCCCAATGGACCATATGTGAAGTGTTGGCTGTGGGGTTGTCCTACAAGTGCTCCTCAAGTTTTTCCCTAATAAACTCCCAAAAAGGGGTAATTCAAGAGGAAGATATTGAGGTGCCAACTTTTGGCCCATCGCTCTAGCCTGACGTCCCAGTATGAGCTAACCAGACCGTGGTCAGAAAGGTAGATATCTCCTATAGTACAACGGGAGACCCTAGAAATATGCTCCACCTGTATGTAGGAGTATTCAGTTCTAGAGTACATGCAGTGTACTGAAGAATAATTGGTGTAGCTATGTTGTCCAGGGTACAATGTCCTCCAGACATCTGTCCATCCAATTTCATGTGTGAGGCAATTAATGTATTTATGGGAGATCAGGAGACTGTGGGGGTTCTTCTTAGAAGAATCTAGCTTAGGATTTTGGTTCATAACAAAATCACCAGCCAAGGGGATAATCCCCTTGTCAAAGAAACAGTCTGGTTCAACAACTGTCTCACAATCAGAGTACTGACAACTGGGGGCATATAAATGTTTGCTAACGTGTCTTCTTGCCTATGAAACAAGCCATGCAGCAGAACCAGTTGCCCTTCAGGGTCACACCATATCCAGTGCTCCTCAAACTGGGTGTGTCTAGGGAGCAATATGGCTAACGCCCACTGTTTGCCTCCTACATAAAAAGGGAATTCCCTGTCAAAGTCCAGCTTCAGCAATTTGGCATGTTCTGATGTGGTGAGATACAATTCTTAGAGAAACAATAAGTCAGTTTCAACTTTCAGAGCTGGAAGAATATTTTCAAATGCTTGACAGGGTTGGTAAGCCTGTTTACACTGTATGAGCAAAGATGAGTGAAGGTGAAAACTATAATTCCCCTGAGCCGATCCCAGGCATTTTTTAACCCTACCACTGTTTTTTCCCCCCACCACCTCCACTGGAAGGCTGTTCAAGGCATCCACCACCCTTTCTGTGAAGAAGTACTTCCTCACATCCCTCATGAACCTCTTTCAACTTTATAGCATATCCCCTTTTTCTAGAGCACCTTTTTTTCTGGAAAATATTCCCCTCCTGAACCTTATCCTGGTTAGGTATTTAAAGGTCTCTATCATATCCCCCCCTACTCTCTTCCAGGGTGTACATATTGAGCTTTTTTATACTCTCCTTGTAGGGCTATTATGCAGACCATGCATCATTTGAGTTGCCCTCCTCTGGACTGCCTCCACTCTGTCTATGTCCTTCTTCAGAAGTGGTCTCCAGAAATGAACACAGTATTCCAGGTGGGGTCTTACCCGCATTTTATATAGGGGTAACACCACCTCCCCCTTTCTGCTGGGGTTCTATGTCAATATCGCAAAATTAAAATACCGATTTCATTAATAGCGCTGACATAACAGCGAAAATTTAAATAGCGATCGAAAGTTCAGCGAAACACAAACAGCTATGCGACATTGATAGCGCCCATCGTGCCTATCTGAGGTTCATCTGGCCTTTACTTCCTGTTTCCCCCTAGCAACAGGTTGCTTGGATACAAACCCATAGTCACCCACAGTCCTTTGGCAGTCTATAAGTTGCGATATAGTCAGGGGTCACATACCTTTCAGTACAGGTTCTGGATTACAAGGTTGTCAACAGTAACTTGGTGTTCTGTGATGAAATGGCCTTACAGTTTGTAACCAATCAAAAGGGTAAGCCTCTTGTTTTGTTTGAGGGTTACTTATACCACAAGGACAAGGAAAAAAGCAGTTAAAGTTTATTAGAGGTGTGCAGATGCTCATAAGTTTAAATGCATTGCTAGGCTCCACACAGTTGCAGACACAGTGGCTGCAAAGCTTAAAAATCATAACCATGTCCCTGATTCTTCTGGTGAGGTTGCAACCAGCAAAGTCATGGCAGAAATTCATGACTGTGCAGGAAGCACAGTGGAAAGTACGTTGCAAATACTAGTGACATCTACTGGCTCTGTACCTGAGTCAGTGAGTGGTCGCCTTCCCGAAATACGTCTGATGAAGCGCGCCATTCAGTGCATTAGACAGCATGACCATGGAGGTCCTGTAACCCCCACCTGTGTAGAGGAACTGACAATCCCAGATGAGTTTGCAGTACTGAGATCAGAGGAAAGATTTCTTCTTTTTGACAGTGGGCTAGAAAGTGACAGAATTCTAGTTTTTGGCACTGGTGCAAACATTAGAATGTTGAAGGACACACTGGATTGGATGCTAGATGGTACATTTAAATCTTGCCTTACATTATTTAGTCAGTTGTACAGCATCCATGCTATGCATTCTGGCCAAGTGTTATCAGCACTTTACATCCTGATGTGTTCAAGTTTCGTATGAGCGTGTGTTTCAAAAAATTAAGGCACTCTGTGGTGATGGCACCCCAACAACAGCAATTATGGCCTTTGAAAGAGCAGCATGGAAGGGGTTAACAACTGTTTTCACTGGCACACAAGTAAGAGGTTACTTTTTCCACTTTGCCCAAGCTGTATGGCGAAAAATACAGACCTGCCATGAAGTGGAAAAGCTATACTGTAGTGACCCTGACTTTGTACTTCATTTGAGAATGCTTCTGTCACTGGCTTTTGTTCCCCTTGATTATGTAGTCAGTGCATTTGAGGAGCTCAGGGACATTGAGTTCTTCACCAGAAATGAGAAGATATTACAACCAGTCCTCGATTATTTTGAGGACACTTGGTTGAGAAGGCCAAAAGGACAATCACGAAGAAGGTGTGCAATATTTCCAGTGGCTAACTGGAGCTGTTATGAGGCTACATTATTGGGTCTGTCTCGAACAAACAATGCCGTTGAGGGATGGCATAGAGGGTTTAACTTGCACCGCGGATCTTGTCATCCGAGCATCTGGAAACTCATTGAATGTCTAGTGGAAGAACAGCAGCTGACAGAAAAGAACCTGGAGCAGCTTATCTCAGGTGCAACCACTGGAGGAACAAAAAGAAAATATCGAGACCAGAATGAGAGAATTGAGCAAATTGTTCAACTTTATGGTGAAAGGACAACATGCGAGTACTTGAGAGGACTCACATATAACTTCCAGTTTCAAGTTTAGAAATGTAAATGCAGACTGGGGAATCAGCGAAATGAAGAGTGGAGAATCACCAAGATACAGACTGGGGAATCAATGAAATGAAGATTGGAGAATCACCAAGAGAACTGAGGATTCGATAAAGGATTTTTTTTTTACTATGAGAATTTCGTGATTTTGATGCCACATCTCACTGCTTCTTCAAGTCCATAATTGCTGTTATGCTATTTTGACGCAGTAAAATCGCCATTAAAGGCACACGCTCTTATATGCCACTTGCTATTGTCGGAATAGCAATTCTTTATTTGCTATTTTTAAGTCACTATTTTAACAGGATACCTTCTGCTGGTGGTACCACTGCCTATGCACACCAGCATCTCACTAGCCCTCCCTGCCTTGTTGCACTTTCTGTCCACCTTTAGGTCATCCAATATGATTAACCCAGATCTCTTTCCTGCTTGGTCATTGTTGATAACACTCCACCCATTTTGTACTCCACCCCTGAGTTCCTGCGCTCCAGCTGCATTATTTTGCACTTTTTGTTTGCATTAAATCCCAGCTGCTGTACCCTTGACCACTCATCCAGTTTTCTCAGATCTCTGCTCATCCATTCCACCCCCCCAGAGTGTCCACCCTGTTGCACATCTTGGTGTTATCTGCAAAGAGCAGACCTTCCCTTCTGGCTCCTTTGCTATGTCATTCATAAGGATATTAAAGAGGACCAGTGCCAGCACTGAACCCTGACGTACTAAGCTGGTTAACCTCCCTTCCTTAAAATAAACTCCATATACTACTACCCTCTGTCTCCTATCCCCTAACCAATTTCTAACCCAGGTTACCACCTTGATGCCCACCCCAAAGATACCCACCTTGTTTACTAGTTTACTATGTGGAACACTGTTGAAAGCCTTACTGAAATCTAGGTAGGCCACATCCACTGCTCCACCCTGACCTAATTCCTTGGTCACTCAGTCAAAGAAATCTATCTGATTTGTTTGGCATGATCCCCTATGAATCCATGCTGCCTTGGATCTTGTAACCTGTTGGATTCAAGCTAGTCCACAGTCCTTTCCTTTAGCAGTGTTTCCATTAATTTTCCCACCATAGATGTCAGGCTGACAGACCTATAATTGCCAGCTGGGGTGGGTGATGAAAGGGGAGATATCATATTCTCCATGGGGAACCTTTACTAAAAGGTTTCTAAGAAAGGCATTCAGAGGTGAACACAATGCACATAAGAGGTAAGAAGCAGGAGTTACTCAAGAAAGGATAACTGTAAATTATAACCATATAAGTACTGAACAAGCACAGATAATACATGGATGCTGCAAGTGAGGTGGAGCGCACAGAACAGTATCTATCAGTCCATGTAGTGCTGCAAACCCCAATCATATCCTTAGAAAAATTGGTTTAGTCTCTACTGATGCCATCAGCAAGCTGGTAGTTACTGCCAGGGTTAAACTAACAGTGAAGGGTTTTCAATTTTATCAAGTCACATATCGTCAAACAATGAAGTCTAGTGACTCTTGTGAATGCCTGTGCCATATTTTCAAGTCAACAGGAGGATGGAGAAAAGATGAAAAGGGTGCAGATCAAATAGCAACACCCATTCTGCATTCTGCCATAAGTTAAAGTATGGGACCAGGCAGGGCTGTGTCAATGACTTTAAAGGGCACCCTGCAAAATATTTTGTGGGGCTCCACCTCCTCACCAATAAGCGTAAAATAACCATTAGCGTATGTAAACTATTTACAGCATAGGTTCTTTTGTTATTTTATAAAAGTCCTGCAGAGCATCTGTAGTTTGTCCATGCTGCCCCCTTTCCCTTGCTGGCACCACAATCAAGAAACTGAACAACATAATGTGTCTCTTCTCCTCCTGATGACATCAGCACCCATATCAGATGGTTTGCATACTGGGCCCTATTGCTTTTTTGTTCTGTACTCTTCTTACCACATGAAACCGGAGTTCGAATTTACAACACAGACCTCACTGCTGCTGCTACTGACAGCACCAATTTCAAATGGATAAGTATTGTGCTAAAAGAAAGTTACAAGCTTGTCTGTGACAATAAAAGGTTTTCATAATGCTTACCTTTGAGGCAGTGGGCCCCTAACAATGCAGGCCCTACTGCTTCCACATCTCTTTGCACCCCCATGGTCACGGCTCTGGGACTAGGGAGCCAGATCTGGCCCAGGGTTAGAAACAGCAACAGGTAAACTGATACTAGAGAACCAGCTGATGGTGCCAAATTAAAATGTCTCAGAGTCTGGGGTCAATAAGGCAGCAAATTCTCTGTTCGATTGAGCCATTAACATCAGGGCCATCTCCACTAACCTGCTGATACCCCACCCCCACCCCCACAGAGTTAGGCATCAACCCTCTCCCCAGACCATCTGGCAGACCTCAACCCATATAGTATACTTTCCTCCAGGGAGCTGAGCTAATCCAATCCAGCAATTGTTGATTGTCTGTTCGGTGGCTGCCCCCCACTGATATTTAATACCAGCACCTCACTCCATCTCCTCATGTATCCCTTAAGAAATATGAAGGTGGTACTCACTAAGTGGTCACTAGCCCATAGCCAAAATTTAGCTATTTCCTTGCAAAAAAAAAATGAGCTAGAGAAGGGATCTTAAAGAAGTAGTACAGTCAAAATTTGCAAAAACATATGTTGTACAAAGCTACACTAGATTAGATATACTAATTCCATGCTGTTCTAACTGTACGTTTTTTTTGACCACACGTATTTTCTGTCATGGTTTTGATCAGACACCTGGTAGTTTTAGGGCCTCTGGTGATCTTCATCTTAGCAAGATTCATTGCTTTTCTTTTTCCTACAGTGCCTCCTGTCCCATGTGACAGTGACACATCCGGAACCACTGATTCAGCAAGTAATAGAGATTGGAGCCTGACGTTCTGACCTCCACTTAATCACTCTAATTAAATATTTTTGTTTTCTATGTATGTCAGGTCTACCCAGCAGGAGCAAATGCAGGCCCTCTCCCCTTCCCCACTGACCTTTCCCGCTGGCCTCTCTTCTTAGGCCTCAAAGAACAAAGACTTTCTCTGGGAATTACCATTTATCTCCGACTGTACTAGTTCATCCTAGTCTCTGATTGTTAGCCTTCACTCTGTCCTTGTATTCATTGCTGATTGTGTACTCAGTGTATTGTTATGTAAAGTCTGTTATGTTACCTAATTTTTGTGATGTGGAACCTTTGTAAATGAGTCTTTGACTCAAAGGTATTTCCGATTCTTCAATAAATAAATAAAATAAAATAAACAAATGGTTTGCTTTTAAAACATTTCAGTCATCAAACTATTCATAGCCATAAAAAGCACACAAATCATCCCAGATCATCAATACTATAATTGGTAAAGACGCTAGCTGTTTCTTACAGAATAGCACCAGCATAACACCTACACCTGCCCAGGGAGGGAACCGCTGTCCTCAGTGAATGGTTTAAATGCTTCATTGGCAAGCTTTTAAACTAGCACTGGGGGTTGGCAGAAGGATGCAGGAAGAATCAACCTGCCCAACACCACATGATAGTGAACTCAACATGGAGGACCATAAAGTTGTGATATCGCCAGAGGAACCAAAACCCATAGGGGGGGAACTGTGGAGGACAGGACGAAAGCAGATGACAACAGGAAGGACAAACAGAGGAGGAAAAAAGACAGCAGAGAGGATGATAAAAAGGAAAAATGGCAAAACATGGAAGGACAGATATACCAATGCCTGCAGACTAGGGAATAAAATCCCAGACCTGGTGGCCTTGATGACAGAGGCTGACTTGGACATTATAGCTGTTACTGAGTTGTGGTATGCTGGAAACCATGACTGGTATGTAGCCATATCAGGTTATAGTCTGTATAGGAGAGACAGGGAGGGTAAAAAGGGAGGGGGTGGCTCTTTACATCAGGAAGGGTATTGGAGTAACTGAGATATAGGGAATGCAGGGGAGGGTGGAGGTACTGTGAGCCACTTTTGAGACAGGCAATGGCACTGCTATTCACACAGGCATGATATACAGACCTCCTGCACAGGAGGAGGGGGGAGCAAGGTTCTAGTGGAATCCACCTACACGATGGCAGCTAAAGGGGAAGTGCTGCTGGTAGGTGATTTTAACCTGTCAGATGTGGATTGGAGCATCCCAGCTGCTGCCTCAGTCAAGAGCAGGGACTTCCTTTACTGTGAGCAAGGGCCAGACCTCAAACAGATAGTGCTACAGTTCACCAGGGAGGGTACAATTGTGGTCCTTGTATTCAGCAATGGAGACAGAACTGAGGAAGTCAGGGAAGGCGGACACCTGAGATCCAGTGATCATGACATGGTGTGGTTCAGCATGAGTACAGTAGCACAGTCAAGCCACACAAAGGCAAGGGTCCTGGATTTCAAGAGGGTGGACTTTACTAAGATGGGGATATGTCTCACGCACGCCCTGGCAGGGAGGGACTAATGGAATGGAGTGGAGGAGCAGTGGGCCCATCTGAAAGGAGCTATAGTGGAGGCAGAAAAACTTTTGCATTAGGCAAGTAAACAAAGGGCTAGAGAAAGAGAAAGCCACTATGATTCTCTAAGGACATGGCCTGAATGGTAAGGATGAAAAAGATGGCTTTCAGGAAATATAAGGAAACACAGTGGGAGAAGGAGGAGGACAGGGTAGTGTACCTGGATAAACAGAAGGGAGGCAGGGAAAGCAGTCAGGAGTGCAAAGGCACAAACAGAGAAAAAAATAGCACAGGAGCTGAAAAAAGGAAACAAGACTTTTTTTTACAGTAGGTACATTAGTGAAAGGAGACAAAACAGGGTTGGGATAGTAAGGCTAAAAAGGGAAGAAGGGGAGTGTGTGGAAGAGAGCCTGAAAAAAGCATCAATACTGAACAAATATTTTGTTCTGTATTCATGGAAGAAAGAGAAGGTGAGGGTCCACAGTTAGGTAACATGAACAAATATGGGAAGGAGATGGACACCAGTCCATTTACGGAAGAGAGAGAGTCCTAAAAGACTCTCAAAACTGAAAGTGGACAAAGCAATGGGACTGGATGGGATACAGCCTAGAATATTATGGGAACTATGGGAGGTGTTGGCAGTACCACTGGCAGCCCTGTTCAGTTAGTAATTTGATAAGGGAGTGGTTCTGGAGGACTGGAGGAGGGAAGACGTAGCCCCTCTACACAAAAGCTGGAGTGAGGAGAAGGCTGGAAACTATAGCCCAGTCAGCCTCACCTCAATGGTAGGGATGGGGAGAACTCTGGGTGAAGTTCTGACCCTTATTAAATAAGAACCAGAACACTGTGAACTCCTGATTTATGCTGATTAGTTCTGATTTAGTGATCAGTATTTAAAAAATGTGAAAAAATGCCATATAGTGGCCAAAGTCGCTCACATTTGACACAGAGGCCCAAAGGAAATAATTTAATGGATTATTTGTATAAAATTTAAAGCAAAATTGCTAAATGAAAAAGCAATCTGTCACTACTAGCCCCTTCATAGCTGGCCTATAATGGTGGCATATCATGCTCGGGCCTATGACATGAGTGTGCTGGGAGAGAAGGAGAGACAGACAGACAGACAGATGCAAATACCTACAGTATATCACAGCACCACCAAGCACTGCAGCCACTGCCAGGCAGCTAAGGTTTATTTTTTTATTAATGGTGCTGTGTGAGTATTATTTTGATGGATGTTCCAGTCAGAGCTGAACAACCCAAAGAAATGGATATGAATGATCAAATAAACAGCACTAACAGAGCTACCCATGTGAATGATGCAACTGCTTTGCATGCCCAAGTGTACTGTGGTATATGGTACACTACCTGGTCCTAGCGATGGTAATGTTTTCTGGTACTACAACTACTTCTTCTGAATCTGACCAACATGCTGAGGAATGGATGCTGAATCCTTAAAGAATTAAAATGAAAGACATAGTGAGCCCCACCCAGGCAGGCAGCCAGTCACACATCACATTGGTCAAGTGTGTGCAGTCATAAAAAAGTTTGCCACTGCCTCCTGAAGACCTAATGACACACAACACAGCACAGCACAGCACAACACAACACAACACAACACAACACAACACAACACAACACAACACAATGACATCCTTCCTAGTTTCACAGTTGCTGCCAGCCACTGCCAAGTAATTTATGTATCAAAAATAAAATATAGTAATATTAATAATCTCAGCCCAGTTGCTGTAAGTGAGATGTAACCAGGCTAGCATAGCACGCACACACACAAACAATAAAGAAATTATATGAATTTTCAATTTAGTAGCATTTTTGTCTGTGAAGTATTTGTAGCCAAATATTGGGGATATGAGAAATATACAAAGAGTATTCCGTTTCTGAACTTTCAGGCATCTGCTAAGCCATGCATGCACTGTACGAAAATTAAAACAGTACAGTCAAGATAATTTTGAGGGCAAAAGAGTAACAAGTAGTAGGAGTAGTAAGGAGGACTGCAGTAAGGACAAAAAGTGACAAGTAGTAGTAGTCGTGAAAAGTGATAGTAGTAGCATTAGACAGCAATACCCTACCTTACAGATCAGATAGCAGTAAAGTAAGTTTGTAATATGAAATGCAGTTGCTTGCTGTATTTGAACTCTGAACCCACTGATGTTATTATTATTTTTTTCTGTTCTGTGCTACTCATGTGGTCATAGTGACCTGGCCTAGCCTGTCCTGACCTGACTTGTTGCAATTAATTGCAGCCTCATGTAGTAGACCCTATTCACAAAAGATTTTCACCACAGGCATACATTCTTGAAAGTGTTTTGTGCATAGGGCCTGCTCAGAGCAGTTACTGTATGTTTTATTCAAGTACCATACTTAAAATTAAAGTGAGGAATGTTGACTTTGAGACACGTGAGGCGCTCAGCATTTTCTGGTGTCAAACGGGATCATGTGTCAGTAATGACATTATCAGCTGAACTAAACAATCGTTCCGAACAGACACTAGTCAGAGGGCAATTCATGTACTTCATTGCAATGTTTGTTAAAGCAGGCCACATATTTTGTTTGGATTTCCAGTATTTCAAAGGATCAGCATTCCAGCTAATATTGGGCTCTGCCAGGTACATTTCAACAGTGGTCTGTGCTAAGGCTGTGTTACAAGAGGCAGATGAAGATTTTACAATAACATCTTCTAAATAACTCCAGAGACATGAAGCTGAACCAAGTGACTGTGGGACAGTGCTATCATGCTTGGCTGGTGGTGAAGAAGAAGATTTGGCTGCAGTGGCTGAGGAGGAAGAGGGAGAAAATGCTGCAACAGTAGAGGATGGGCCACCTGATTCTGTGCTGTGTCGTGAAGAAGATTCTGAATATGGTGCTGCTGCTGTTGTACTGTGTTCCATGACAGCACGCACCTCATCAATTATTTCTTGTTTATTTTGAAACAAGTGTCATCATCATCACGCAATAGCTGCTTCGATTTGTATCATGGGTCCAAGATTGTTGCTTTAATGTAGCAATCAGTATGAAGCATTTTACATAGTTTGTCATCTTCTTCAACTTTTTTAATCATACGTCTCCTTAGACCTTGTTGTATTCTGGAGGGCAACCTGTATGTGTCAGTGCCACTGTCAGGCTGTGTGATCATGGAACTGTCTTGCTTCTCTAACTTTTCCCAAATCAGATTCAATCTGAATTTTAAATTTTTTATTAGGGGTATCACCTGGCTCAGAGTTGCTGAGTTTGCAATAACCTCCTTGGTGATTTCTTCAAATGGCTAGAGCAGTACAATGAGAAACTCCAGCAAGACCCACTGTGGTGGAGTGATATAGATGTCTGCATCATCAATTTTATTTTCTAAGGTGTACTGCCTGACAGCTTTCTTTTGTTCCAGCAGCCTTTGGAACATATAAAAAGTTGAATTCCATCGAGTAGAAATATCTTGGATCAGTCTGTGCAAAGGTAAACTGTGCTCCTGCTGCATTTTTTCAAACAAGTGACGGGCTATGCTTCAGTGACTGAAATGAGTGCATATACTTTTACCAGTGCTAATGAGAACCTTAATCTTCCTGTCATCATCGAGAAAACCGTGAACTATTAAATTTAAGCAATGTGCAAAGCAACGGATGTGAAGAAAGCCCCTCTCCTCCAAAACCTTCCTTATGTTGGACCCATTATCTGCAACTATAAAGCCAACTGACAGTCCCTGTGACGTGAGCCATTGCTGTATTGGATTTATTTAGCTCTTCATTGATGTTGTATGAAGTATGTTCAGATGGAAAATAAAACATTCATAGAACAGCAAACTGCGATGCTTCACTGTCCCCACTTTCACCTGAATTATTGAAACATGCCCAGTGGGCCGTGAATGACATGAAGGGTTCAGGCTGACAGCTTGTCCAGATATCTGTTGTGAGATGCACCACCTTCCCAACAGCACTGCACAAGACACATGTTAATTTTTTACATACAACATCGAAAAGATTGGGAATCCCTGTTGCCGAGTAGTATTTCAATCAAGGTAGACTATACTGAGGTTCGAGGTACTCAAGTAGCTGCCTGAATCCTATATGTTCAAACTCGTTATATGGTAGCAAATCAACAGCTATCATTCTGGAAATTTATTTGGTTATTGTAACAGCAACAGGGTGAGTTGAGGCATATTTGGCCTTATGCTCATATGTTTCTGAGATGGTAAGCTGTCTCATTGAAAGAGGAGGGCTTTTGAACACATGGTCACTTTCAGTAACAGTCGGAGGAGTCCTTCAAATGGCAGGGAGTGGTGGGGTTGTGTTGCGGGGACTGCCACTGCTTTCATCTATGGGTGCTACCCCCGAGTGTAGCGAACTATCACTATCACTTTCTCTTCGAGACTCACAACTGACCTTCTTATTAATGTTATGACATCTGTCTAGGTGTCTTTTCAGTGCTGAAGTTCTCAATGCTCCTTTCTTTTTACCCTTGCTGATTAGCCATTTACAAATAGCACATGTTGCTATCAACTCGTTGGAAGCACTAGCCGGCCCGGTGGTACTGAGGGTTGAGGCGCTGGATGCCACATCTCGTGCCACGATGGCGACCCGGGTTCGGGAACAGACTTGGGTGGCCATGGGTCGGCAGTGGAAGGGAGAGGACGGAGCATCCGGAGGACTGCTCTCCTCTCCCTGGGGGTGGGTCCGGGGACAGCTTGATGACCTGGCAACCCCCGGTGAAGATCGGTGGTAATTCAGGTACACCAGCCAATGTAAGGGGGAGGAGAATGGCAGGTGCCAGTAGGGATGCCGTGCATGGGTGTCATAGCATGTCCCTCTCCTAGGGGGCAACATGCAAAAAGGAAATACCCTGCCTGCTGAGTGAGGTGACGGTGACCTCCAGGGGCTGCAGCTCCAAACGCCCAGTGCTGGCCATGAACCCAACTCTACCCCTGGGGATCCCTGGCCTTCTCTGAGATCCAGGGAGAAGGTGGGGATCCTGATCCCCAGCAATTTGTCAGGGAGGTGATTCAGGCAGGCGGTTAGGGGCTCAGCCGAGTGAGCAAGCCTGAGAAATGCCCCAGACAGACCAAGCAAGAAATAAAGTCTAAAAAAAAGAAAAACTCATTGGAAGCACTAATGGAGAAGTATGACCAAATAAAAGATTATAGTTTTTTAGTTTGTATCCCAGGAAGGCATGACACCTCGGTCATCTTTTCAGGGCCCCTCCCCCTGATTTGTCCTGGGATTGTTCTGGTTTATTCCCACTGGCCCCCTCCTCCACAACCAAAACATTTCTGCCTGTTATTTCCTCATCTGCAGTTTCCATCCCCTTCAGTAAACCTTCTGCCTCATGAACATTGTCTTCATCTTCTTTATTCAATGCCCAATGCAGCAGTATAGTGTTATGTTTCTGCAACTGTGTTAGTTTGGTTTTGGCTGTTCACACTCTCTATTCTAGTGGAATTACCACCCTATAGGGGTACCAAAGGCAAGGAACCCTCAAAGAGGGTTCCACCCCTAGAGGTGTCATGGGACAATTTCCGTGGCTAAACGTACCTTAGGAAGGAACCCAAGGAGAGAAGTGTTGCCACTGGAGAGAGAGGGGAGGATGGTGGGGCAAAGAAAAAGTGCTTCAGAAGGAGGCTGAGAGGAATTGCTTATAAAGCTCAGGAAGTGGGAGTGGCTGGTTGATTGCCCATTGAAATACAGGCCAAGTCTTCCAATTCAATGGCCTATGCAGCCAGTATAGTGTTATGCTTGTGAAACTGTGTTAGTTTGGTTTTGGCCATTCGCACGCATTATTATAGAGGAATTACCACCCTGTAGCGGTACTAAAGGCAAGGAACCCTTGAAGAGGGTTCCACCCCTAGAGGTGCCATGGGACGATTCCTGTGGCTAAAGATACCTTAGGAAGGCTCCCTAGAAAGAAATGTAGTATGACGCATATAAGCAAGCAGAAGCTGTGACATAATAGTAGAATAATGCATCAGGCAGCTTGATAACATAATGAGATGCTCAGGCTTGTGTGGCATGATTCGATGTTGTGTTGAAAGTGAGCGGACCTTCTAAGGAGAGAGGGAACAGCAGGGACACCATCCACCTCCATCCAACAGTGGAACCTACCTAAAGAAACTAGGGAACACTACTATGCTAACTAACAGTTATGACCTGAGGCACGGAGAAGAGAAAAAAAAACTATGAGGAGGAAATCTCTGGGGATCCAAGGCCATGGTTGCCTGCCCTCCAGGCTTGGGATATTTTATTTTGTGATGACTCTGCTGCTGCAATTTGGAAACTCAATTACAGGAGGTAGAAAACATTCCAATTTGGAGGAAATCTCTCACTCAATCCCTCTAGCAGGAATGCAGTGGGAGGTTGAGAGAGTGCTCTGCAACATCGGGGGCAACCAAGGCAAGAGGAGGAGAGCAATGACTGCTGAGGCACTCACCTGGCCTACTCACCCTAAACACAAACCAGGTGAACCAGAGGCAGTCATACGGAGAATGCAGTGAAGATACCTTGCTAGGGAAGCCACCAAAGCCAATGGATAACCATTATAGTGGAACCACTAGAGCCAAAGAAGATCAGAGTAACCGCCCTTCATAGCTAGTCTTAATTCTACACCAGGAGCTGCTGTCATGTAGTGAACAGCTAAAACCAAGCCCAGAGTGAGGACATTCCCAGCTATGGGCCAGGTGAGAAAGACCCCACCCCAAGTCGGGCATGCTCAAGATGTGGACTTAAAATGCTGAGCGAGACCGTTAGCTGCAGAGAAACCCTGCATCAGAATGGTATGGCTGGCACGGTTCAGAACTGATAAGGAGCTGAATGAGCATTAAGTGCTAAGCCTTGCAAAGGTCAGATGCAGTAGTGAGCACAGCAGACATCCCAGAGGCTGAAGCTGAGGGGGTGGTGGTAGGCATGAAGCAAAGATTGTGTAAGCAATAGTGGACATGCACATAGGTCAGTAACAGTACAGCAATAGCTGGATTGCATGTAGGTCTGCAAAACATAGTAGCAATGAAGCAGCACTGTGAATAGTGGGGCAAGCCAGCCAGGCATTCAAAAAGCTAATAAAGGTGACACGTACTCTGAGGATTTGCTGGCAGTAGAGACAGGATTTAGAACATAAGTAATTAGCCACACAGGACCACGACTCCCCAATCACCTCCAAGTCCCCGCCATAGGAAAAACAAGAAAGTGATGGAAAGGCTGAGACCCACGTGCAGGTATTGAAACTAATTTACAGCATCAGCAGTAGGTTTAGCTAACCTCAGAGTATAACAGGGTGCACAAACATAGAAGCAGCATCTATATTGAGTACACTGATTTGTAAACTGCAATAAACATAAAATAAAGGAGGCACAATGCTCTAAAAGCAGCAGTCACCAGGCAGTGCAATGAAACTGCAGCAATGAGGTAAGAGAATGAGTTGAGTGTGCATGATTGAGCTGCAGAGCTACTGTAGGATTCAGAGTGAGTCTGAATCAGGTGAAAACATGGAGAGCAGCTGTAGTTGAACTGAAGCACACAGATTATGTTTGCAGTTGCATTGCAAGTAATGTGAGAGCTGTGAGTAACTGAAAGCAAATAGTATGAGCTCTGGAGTAGCAGTATGCTAGGAACTTAGGAAACAAAGCCACAAAGACAAAACCAAAACACATAAACACGGAAAACAGGGGACGAGGTCCAAAACAAAAACAAAGACACACAAAAAACACAGAAAGCAAGGACAAAAAGAAGCACACAGCCAGAGGTAAGATACAAACCAGAAGCCGGAAAACAAACACTGAAGTCCAGTAGAGACGAACAGAAGCAGCAGGTGGGGGGGAGGGGGTGGGCCCCAGCCAACTCAGAGAACAGACAAAGCCTCCAGCCAGCAAAGAAGAGTGCTTCAGAAGGAGGCTGAGAGGAACTGCTTGTATAGCTCAAGAAGTGGGAGTGGCTGGCTGCTTGTCCATTGAAATACAGGCCAAGACTTCCAATTATCATCAGTATTACCCTCATCGGGTTCAACCTCAGAAGAATTGGATGAGGGACTGGCAGTATTATAGTATGAAATTGTTCCATACCGTTGGGTGCCTCTGTGGGTGGTACCCACCACGTCTTTATTTTTTTGAACTTCATAACTTTTTTTTTTTTACTTGGGACTGATGATGATAATCTAAGACACTCACCTTTCTTCAAGCATTCGCTTGGAAGACGAAACCTTATTAGATGTGAAAAGATCCCTTTTTGTGGTTTGTTTTTGGTTTCCCTTTTCAAGCTGATTCCTGTCTTTTACAGTGTCACTGCCTACCTGAGAATTAGAAAGTGCCTCATGAACACTTTGATCCATTTTGGAACAAAAGATCCCTCTGACGTGAAACGTGATATCCTTCTGATGACTCCCACCCACACAGGCCAGGGACAACTTTACTGTCATGACTGTACACAGCACACCTCCAGCATAGCAGTCCACCACCACTTCCTTCCAAGATTGCCGGACTGGCTCCTATAATACTTACTGTTAAGTGAAAGTGACCAAATTCAGCAACTGTTAAGTGTGCCTCAGAATTTGAATTGGAGATGCAGACACATCTGGTGCATTAGCTGCACACAGCACAGTCCCACACTAGGGGTTGGTTAATGCTTATATATAATACAAGTTTGTGATGTCATATACTATGAAACTAATGATAATAAGGAATAATGGGCAATGAGTGATGATGATGACACTTACATGTAGTGCCTGTGTTTTACTTGTGTTGTACTGTAAACACTCAGCCTGCTACAACTCACAGTCAGATTATCCTCTGGGCCACCCACAGCCAGCAGCACAGGGCAAGTGCATTAACTTGTATGTTGTTTGAACAGTATTTTTTTTAATACATGAAATATTGATTGAACGTAGGCGATGATGATCATTATTTATTTATTTATTATTTATTTATTTACGAGATTTACCAGGAAAGCATACTGAGCTAAAAGCTCGATTCCAGATGTGACCTGGGGGCCGAGACCCAATAACAATACATGGAATATATAATAGCAGAACAATTAGGGAAGCCTAATGCGACCTGGGGCCAGACCCAATAACAATACATGGAATATACACAATAGCAGAACAGTTAGGGAAGCCAAGACTTGCATATAAACATTTGATTTAAAGGACAGACAGGGGTTCAATAACATTGTACAGAGCGTCAAGGTCAATATACATTACTTATACTCTTGTAGTACAACAAGCATAATAATTTGAGAAATTAGTCATAACAGGAGCAGCTGGAAGCAAAGTGGGTTCTAAGTAGAGGGTTGCGTTGGTAAGTGTTCTGTGAGTGTCTTATGGAGGCTGGCAGTGAATTCCAAATCTGTGGGATTCAGTAGCTAAAGGCAGCCTGGCCTTTGGTAGTTTGCATAAACAGGATGTGCAGCAGTCTGGGGTCCATATTCCTGAGGGAGTAAGCCGGAGGGGATTGTTGGGAGAGTGTAGAGGCCAGATATGGGGGGAGGGAGTGGGACCAGAATCTGGCAGCTAACCTGGTGCAGTTTAGTTGTCTACGATCATGGAGGGACGGCAGAGTAGTGGAACTGTATAGGTAGCAATGGTGTGTGGATTGCGGACAGTCTAGAATGAACCAGCAGAAAGAGTGGAACATGGTGTCTAGGCTGGCTACAGCAGACATGGGGGCTGTGGAGTAGACTATGTCACCGTAGGCGAAAACAGGAAGAATCATTTGTTGGACAATGGCGTGCCTGGTTTGCGTAGGGAGGCATTTTTTGTTGCGGAATAGAGCACCTACTTTGGGGAGGAGTCTCTTTTGTAGTGAGTCAAGTGAGTCAATATGAACCGTAAAATCTAGGTGCTGGTCTAACCAGGCCTAGATATCTGAAGGAAGTACAGTTGTCCGGGGGGGGTCCCGTCCGAGGTTATGAAAGGGGGGCAGGTGGATTGGCGTGAGAGTCTTTGTTGGGTTCCGAATCTTAGTGATACTGTTTTTTTTGGGGGTTTAGGAATAGCTGGTTTGTCCTCAGCCAGCACTGGATAGCATAGAAATCCTCCTGTAGTATGGTTGCGATGCTTTGTGTGGTGGGACCGGAGGCATACAGGACAGTGTCGTCCACATACATTTGGATAGATGAGTGGGAACAGGCTGAGGTGAGGTCGTTTAAAAAATGGAAAAAAGTAGTGGGCCTAGGACTGATCCTTGTGGGACGCCGGTAGTGACTGGCAGTGGGTTTGAGATGTGCGGGGCCAGTTTGATGGATTGCATCCTGTCTGCTAGATAGTCATGGAACCAACCAGTGGCTGACTCAGAGATCCCTGCTCTGGAGAGTTTAGAGAGGAGTAGTGAATGAGAGACGGTATCAAAAGCCTTTGCTAGGTCTATGAAGATGGCCGAGGTGACATGTCCTTTATCCATGCCCGTGAGAATGTCACCAGTGACACGTAGGAGGGAGGTGGTGATGGAGTGGGATTTACGGAATCCTGATTGGAACGGGGTAAAGAAGGAGGAGGCTTCTAGATAGGGGGTGAGCTGGGACATGACTAGCCATTCCTGTAATTTGGCCAAAATTGGGAGCAGAGAGATGGGTCTATAGTTTTCTGGGGAGGAGGGGTCACCACCTTTTGGTAGGGGTATGACTGTAGCCATTTTCCAGGCAAAGGGTACCTTGCCCAAAGAGAATGAGAGGTTAATAAGGGCAGCGAGAGGGGTAGCTATGGCTGGTGCAGACAGGAATAGCATCTTTGAGTCCAGGGAGGTAGGGCACTTCCCTTTGTTAGAGTTTAGGGCTCGTAGTAAGCGGAGTACTTCAGCTTGGGTTACTGGCCAGAAAGAGAATGGTAAGACTTGGGGAGTAGGTTTTGAGGGGCATGAGCTATGGGAGAAGGCCGGGGGGAGTGGGTTTGGGAGGGAGGATAGGAGTTTGGCTGTGCAACTGGAGAAATATGTATTAAAGGCTTCAGCTACACAGATGGGGTCGGAAATGTGGGAGCCCTGGTCTGATAGTATGGGGGATGTGGGCGTGGTGGGGGGTGAGAGCAGGGATTTGAGTGATTTCCAGAAATCAGTTGGTTGGTTAATATTCTTGCTAAAAGCCATCAGAAAGTATGCATTTTTTGCTTGCCGGATGGAATTTGTGCAAGCATTGCAGAGTTTTCTATATGTGGAGAGGGTTGTCTGTGTTCCTGTTCTCTTATCATTTTTCCATGCACAATCTCTGGTGTGGCAATTCCTGATTATGTCGGCTGAGATCCAGGGGAGATGCGCTCCTCTAACTCTCTTTTTCCGTAGTGGGGCGTATCTGTCCCAGATTTTTAGGAAGTGGGTTTTGAAACCTGCATAAGCTGCATCAATGGAGGGAGACTCAGGTATGAAGGTCCAATTTTCGTTTCCTAAGTCTGACAGCAGAGATGTTAATTGAGTGAGTTGTAGAACCTGGTGTGCAGAGTCTTTGGGGAGGGCTGGGGGCTATGCAGCTTCCTAATCAGGAAGATCATGTGGTGGTCACTTATAGAGTCAGGTAGTAGGCCTGCGCTTAGGATCCTGTGGAGGTGGGAGGTGAGAGCCCAGTCTAGAAGAGAATGGTTCTGGGTCTTATGGTTTAGTCTTGTGGGATCAGTAATGAGTTGTGTTAGGTTCCAGGCCTTTATTTGGACTTTAGATGGGCTTTATCGATTTACCTAACCAGTTTGTGTTAAAATAAGCGATGGCGTATAACTTCGCCCCAGTAGCTAAGGATTGAAGGGAGATTAGGTGGGAGAGGATGTCCTCTGGGGTGTGCAGGGGCAGTATGAACCTGCTATGTAGACGGGGGAGGAGCAGGGGAGGGATAGCTTAATGAGAATAGAATTTATGTTTGCAGGGGTTGAAGGGATGTCCACTGTGGAGAAGAGGAGGCTGTTTTTGATATACATTGCCGTGCCACCACCGCGCTTTTTTCCTGGCTGATCGTGTCTGATTATAGAGTAGCCTGCTATGGAGACTTCCGTGTCTGAGTGGTGGGGTTTTAGTCAGGTTTCTGAGATCACCAGGATGTCAGGGTGTTGTGTTAGTGCAATAGGTTGTAGTATAGAGATTTTGGATAAAAGGCTGCAGGTGTTTAGGTGTAAGATGCTGAGGCCTTTGGGAAAGGAGAAAGGGGAGTGGGAATTTGTGCAGTTTGGGCCAGGGTTTAACTCTATGTCCCCTGATAGGAGAAGAAGTATGTAGATGACATGCTTTATTTTTGTCCAAGGGGGTAAGGATAGGATGTGGAGAACCAGGTGTTTGAGAAAGGTATGGGGCAGCGACGGGTTATGGTGTGCAAGGTCGCATGCCCCAGGTGACAGGATGGTGGAGTGATGTTGGCACTAATGCTTGCATAGTGGTTTTGGGCCAGGACGTGAGTAGGAGCGTGCGAGGATTCAGTGTGGCATAGCTGGGGGATGACCAGAGGGGGTGGGGGTTCTGTGATTGGGAGGGTGGCAGGGGGTAGGGAGGAGAGAGTGGCCAGAGAGAGAATTTGTGATTGGATTGTACACACAGCCACACTGAAGCCAGGAAAAAAAAATATTTGGGATTTCTGGGATGTCATATTTATTGTGGGCCATCCTGCAGTCTCTTTCCCTCTCCCCTCTTTACGTCACAAAGATTTATTTTGCCAACCTACTGCCAAGAAAACAAAAACTTTCTTTTGGGATTTTCTGTAATTGTAACCTCTGGGCCACCAGTACTCTCTCCTCTGGATCTGGAATGGCACAAGTCAGATTTTGCCAGCCTGCACTTTTTTTATACACAACTACTGTCTGAGGCCAAGAAAAAGTTTAATTTGGGATTTTCTGTCACTGTAATCTTTGGGAACCCCCCCCACCCCAGTACTCTGGATCCGGAATGGCATAAGTCGGATTTTGCCAGCCTGCACTCTTTGTACACAGCTACTGTATGAGGCCAAGAAAAAAAGGTTTCATTTGAGATTTTCTGTAACTGTAATCTCTGGGTCACCACCGCCAGTACTCGCTCCTCTCTGGATCTGGAATACCACAAGTCAGATTTTGCCAGCGGCCAGCCTGCCCCTATTCTACACACAGCTACTACTGTGTCTGAGGATGAGGAAAAGCTTCATTTGTGATTTTCTGTAACATTCATGCCCCCCCGTACTCCCAACACTCCCTCCCATCATCAACCGACCAACTTCACCTACCCCACGTCCTCTATGATCCGGAATCTCTCCCCTTTCCTCCACAAATTTTAGTGCTTTTGCATTTTGAAACTTTGCCTTCTAGTCTCTCTCTCTCTCTCTCTCTCTCTCTCTCTCTCTCTCTCTCTCTCTTTCTCTCCAGTCTCTCTCTAGTCTCTCTGCTGCAATCCTCCTCCTTCTGTGCCACATGGCACACTCAACCAACCTTATATACTGGTGAGTGTGTCATGTGACCTTCTTTTGCCTGATTGGATGCCACTGGCTGCCTCTTATGTCCCAATGGCATCCCCCAGGCTACAGAAAAGAAAATGCAGAAACGGTATCTCCATGGATCCAGAACCAGACTTCTACCACAAAGTCCATATTTATCTCATGAACACTTTGATCCATTTTGGAACAAAAGATTCGTCTGACATGAAACGTGATATCCTTCTGATGACTCCCACCACACAGCCCAGGGACAAATTTACTGTCATGACTGAACACAGCACACCAACAGCACAGCAGTCCACCACCACTTCCTTCCAAGATTGCCAGACTGGCTCCTATAATGCTTGGAAAGGCTTTGCCTGGAGTTCAGTGGCAAAGCATCCAGCCACTCCCACTTCCTGAGCTATATAAGCAGTTAATCTCAGCCTCATTGTGAAGCATTTTTATTTTGCAGCCGAAGCCTCTGTTGGTTTGTCCTCTGAGTTGCTTGGGCCTCCCTGGCTGGCTGGGGCTTGCCCCCCCCTTTGCTGCTCCTGCTTGTCTCTGCTGAGCTTCTGTGTTTATTTTCCTGCTTCTGGTTTATATTTTGCCTTCCGCTGTGTGTGCTTCCTTCCTTTTTTTGGAGGGGGGACTTTGTTTCTAAGCTCCTAGCATACTGATACTCAGAGCTCCTGCTACTGCTTTCATTTACCTACAATTGTTGCCACTGCTGCTGCTTACTTTACTTACTATTGTACCCAGTGCTTGTGTTTTTACACTGTACTCACCATGCTCAAACTACTGCAATGCAACTGCAATCATTATCTGTGTGTTTCAGCTCAGCCATAGCTGCTCCATGTCACATACGCAATTCTTTTCACCTGTCACAGTTTTCTCTGACCCTAGCTGTGCTGCTCATTGCTGCTCTCATTCTACTTGCAGCTTCATTGCACTGCCTGGCTACACCTGCTTTCAAAGCATTGTCTCCCTGTTTTATTGCAGTTACAACTCTGAGGTTAGCCAACTAAGCTCCTACTGTGGCTGTTAATATAGCTTTGATAATAAAAATTGCCTCACCACTGAAAAATCCTCAGAGTATTTGTCACCTTGATTTGGCTATTCATGTCTGGCTGGCTTGCCCCCAGTTCAGTGCTGTTAATGCTATACAGTATGTTATGCAGACCTCCGTGCAGGTACACCTGTCACTACTACTGCTTACTGACCTACGTGCAGGTCCACACTTGTTTACACAGCCATTGCTCCTTGCTTACGCAGACCATTGCTTCATGCCTACTGCCATCCCTCGGCTTCAGCCTCTGGGATTCTGCTGCATTCAATCTGCATTCAACCTTGCAAGGTCTCAGCACTCAATGCTCATTAAGATCTCATCATGCTGTGCTCATTCAGCTCACCAGCTTTTCAGCTCTCAATCAATTTCTGGGGCATGCCAGCCTTTTTATTCTGGTACAGGGTTCCTGCAGCCAATGATCTCGCTCTGCATTTAGTCCATATCTCAAGTGTGTCCATCTTGGGGTGGGATCCTTCTCACCTGGCCCATAGCTGGGAATGTTCTTGCCCTGGGCTTGGCTTTAGCTACCCGCTACATGATAGCAGCTCCTGGTGTAGAATTTAAGACTAGCGGTGAAGGGTGGAAAAAGTTACGTCCTTTGGCTCTAGTGTTCCACTATAATGGTTAGCCATTGACTTTAATGGTTCCCCTAGGGAGGCACCTTCATCGCATTCTTCCTGCAACTGCCTCTGGTTCACACTTTAGGGTGGGTAGGCCAGGTGAGTACCTAAGCAGTCGTTGCTCTCCTCCTCTGCCTTGGATGCACGTATTGTTGCAGAGTTTTCTTACAACCTTCCACAGTGTTCCCGCTAGATTGTTTGAGTGAAAGCCTTTCTCCAAATTGGGATATTTTCCACCTCCCTTTAATTTTTTTTTTTTCAAATTGCAGCTGCAGAGCCATCACTAACTGAACTATCCCAAGCCTGGAGGGAAGGCGACCTAGGCCTTGGATCCCCAGAGATTTCCTCCTCATAGGGTTTTTTTCCTCTACTCTGTTGCCTCAGGTCATAACACATAGTCAGCATAGTTGTTTCTCCTAGTTTCTTTAGGTAGGTTCTGCTATTGGATGGAGGTGGAGGATGTCCTGCCATTCCCTCTCTCCTTAGGGGATCCCCTAATCTCAGCGCAAACCATCAGTATCATGCCACACAAGCCTGAGTATTCATTACATTATCCAACTAAGCATCTCATTGCATTATCAAATTGCCTATGCTTCTCCACTACTACATTACAGTTACTGCTCCTTTGTCACAGTTACTGCTTGCAAATATGCTTCATGTTGCCTCCTTTTTGGGGATGCCACTACATTTCTTTTGGGGATTCCTAAGGTACCTTTAGCCACAGGAATCATCCCATGGCACCTCTATGGGTGGAACCCTCTCTGAGGGTTCCATGCCTTCGTACTCCTACAGGGTGGTAATTTCTGTGGAATAGAGAGTGCGAGCGGCCAAAACCAAACTAATATAGTTGCACAAGCATAACACTATACTGGCTACATAGGTCAGTGAATTGGAAAGGCTTTGCCTGGAGTTCAGTGGCCAAGCAGCCAGCCACTCCCACATCCCGAGCTATATAAGCAGTTCCTCTCAGCCTCATTGTGAAGCATTTTTTCTTTGCCTCACCATCCTCCCCTCCTCCTCCAGCAGCAGCACTCTCTCCTTAGGCGGATTCCTAAGGTACCTTTAGCCATGGGAATCGTCCTGTGGCACCTCTAGGGGTGGAATCCTCTCTGAGGGTTCCTTGCCATCGTACCCCTACAGGGTGGTAATTCCTCTGGAATAGAGAGTGTGAATGGCCAAAACCAAACTAACACAGTTGCACAAGTATAACACTATACTGGCTACATAGGTCAGTGAATTACGGGTACGTGAAAGTGACCAAAGTCAGCAACTGTTAAGTGTGCCTCAGAATTTGAATTGGAGATGCAGACACATCTGGTGCATTAGCTGCACACAGCACAGTCCCACACTAGGGGTTGGTGAATGCTTATATGTAATACAAGTTTGTGATGCGATATACTATGAAACTAATGATAATAAGGAATAATGGGGAATGAGTGATGATGATGACACTTGTGTGTAGTGCTTGTGCTTTACTTTTGTTGTACTGTAAACACTAAGCCTGCTACAACTCACAGTCAGATTATCCTCTGGGCCACCCACAGCCAGCAGCACAGGGCAGGTGCATTAACTTGTATGTTGTTTGAACAGTATTTTTTTTAATACATGAAATATTGATTGAACATAGGTGATGATGATCGTTATTTGTGACTGGATTGTACACACAGCCATACTGAAGCCAGGAAAAAAAAATTATTTGGGATTTCTGGGATGTCACATTTATTGTGAGCCATCATGCAGTCTCTTTCCCTCTTCCCTCTTTAAGTCACAAAGATTTATTTTGCCAACCTACTGCCTTGCTCTGTGCACATAGCTGCACTGAAGCCAGGAAAAATATACCTGGGATTGCTGGGATGTCACATTTATTGTGGGCCACCCTTCAGTCTCTTTCCCTCTCTCCTCTTTATGTCACAAAGATTTATTTTGCCACCCTACTGTCAAGAAAAAAAAAATCTTTCTTTTCTGTAACCGTAATCTCTGGGCCACCAGTACTCTCTCCTCTGGATCTGGAGTGGTACAAGTCAGATTTTGCCAGCCTGCACTTTTTTTACACACAGCTACTGTCTGAGGCCAAGAAAAAGTTTAATCTGGGATTTTCTGTCACTATAATCTTTGGGACCCACCCCACCCCAGTACTCTGGATCTGGAATGGCACAAGTCAGATTTTGCCAGCCTGCACTTTTTCTACACACAGCTACTGTCTGAGGCCAAGAAAAAGTTTAATCTGGGATTTTCTGTAACTGTAATCTCTGGGTCACCACCACCAGTACTCTCTCTTCTCTGGATCTGGAATAGCACAAGTCAGATTTTGCCAGCAGCCAGCCTGCCCTTTTTCTACACACAGCTACTACTGTCTCTGAGGCTGAGGAAAAGCTTAATTTGGGATTTTCTGTAACATTCATGCCCCCCCGTACTCCCAACACTCCCTCCTATCATCAACCGACTGACCTCACCCACCCCACGTCCTCTATGATCTGGAATCTCTCCCTCTTCCTCCACAAATTTTAGTGCTTTTACATTTTGGCACCTTGCCTTCTAGTCTCTCTCTCTCTCTCTCTCTCTCTATAGTATCTCTGCTGTGATCCTCCTCCTTCTGTGCTGCATGGCACACTCACCAGCCTTATATACTGGTGAGTGTGTCACGTGACATTCTTTTGCCTGATTGGATGCTGCTGGCTGCCTATATGTCCCAATGGCATCCCCCAGGCCACAGAAAAAGAAATGCAGAAATGGCATCTCCATGGACCCAGAACTGGACTTCTACCACAAAGTCTATATTTATCTGGGTCCATGGATTGCAGGTTCGATCCAGGGGGTCCAGATCTCCCACAGAACACTCAATAATGGGGAAAATTATGGAATCACTACTTAAAGAAAGGACTGTGCAACACCTTGAATCCAGCAGAGCACAGGATCCAAAACAGCATGGATTCACATCTGGAAGGTCATGTCCAACAAATTTAATTGATTTCTTTGGTTGACTAGCATCATGAATCGGGGAGAGCGGTGGATGTGGTCTACCTGGATTTCAGTAAGGCCTTCAATCCCATTCCACATTGAAGACTGGTGATCAAGTTGGGCAGTCTGGGAGTGGGTCACAAGGCAGTAAACTGCGTTAGGAACTTGTTGAGTGATAGAAGACAGAGGGCTGTGGTAAATAGAGCTCAATCTGAGAAAAGGAAAGTGACCAGTGGGGTGCCACAGGGATCAGCACTGGGGCCAGTCCTGTTTAATGTCTTCATAAATTACATTGTTGAGGGGCTAGAAGGGAAGGTGTGCCTCTTTGTGGGTGCCACTAAGATCTGCAACAGGGTGAACACTCCAGGAGTGGTGAAAAAAATGAGGAGGGACCTAGGTAAACTGGAGGAATGGTCTAGAGTGTGGCAGCAGAGATTCAATATGAAAAGGTGCAAAATCATGCATTTGGGGCACAAGAACCCATGGGAGGACTACAATATGGGGGGGGGGAGATACTGATGGTCACCAAACAGGAAAGGAATTTGGGGGGGTAATCATATCTGATGACCTGAAGGTGGCCAAACAATGTGACAAGGCAGTGGGGAGAGCCAGTAGATTGCTAGGGTGCATAGGGAGAGGTTTCACCAGTAGAAGAAAGGAGGTGATGATGCCACTGTACAGATCATTGGTGAAGCCTCATTTGGAATACTGTGTCCAGTTCTGTGGGCCACATCTCCGTAAGGACATAGACAAGGTGGAGGCAGTTCAAAGAAGGGCAACAAAGATGATGCAGGGCCTTCACCAGAAGTCATGTGAGGAGAGACTGGGAGACCTCAATATGTATACTCTAGAGGAGAGGCGAGACAAGGGGAATATGATAGAAACCTACAAATATCTAAAAGGCATAAATAGGGCACCAGAGGGTAGCATCTTTCAGAAAAGGAGATGCACAGGAATCAGGGGGCATGAGAAGAGGTTGGAAGAGGTAGACAAAGGGGTAGTGTGAGGAAATATTTCTTTACAGAAAGGGTGGTGGATGCATGGAATAGACTCCTAGCGGAGGTGGTGGGGGAAAACAGTGGGGGAATTCAAAACTGCATGGAACAGGCATAGGGGAACCCTAGCAATAGGAACGAGGCGGTAAAGCCAGAGATCAAATAGGGTCTGCGACTTTTACAGTTGGCAAGGAAAACGGGCAGACTAGATGGGCCTAGTGGTCCTTATCTGCTGTTAGTTTTTATGTTCTTTTGTTTCTAACCCACCCAGTTAGTCCACAAGTATTTGTTAAACTGTAAATGTAGTCTTTGGTGCTCACCGGATAAGGAAAGTTACTTTACTTAACATCACATCCTAACTGTTGTCAATTTACTCTAAAACCATGCTTGATGACTCCATGGTCCTGGATACATCATGGAGAGAAGGGACAGGAGACATTGTAACAACAAGAGGAGCAATGAACTATGCTAAGATGGAGATCAATCAGTCAGTCAATCAAAATCTTTATTTAACCAGGCTAACACCATTGAGCGAAGCTCATTTTCGAGATGACCTGTACAATATACAAAATCAATATGTAGTATGGGGTTACACACATTAGGGTTCCTAACAGAACCAGGACACAGTATAATTTGTGACAATGAACAGTAAGCAATGTACAATATACAGAATGAATAAGGATGGCAAATACATGGAAACCAAATATACAAAATATACATGGAGCTTGCCAGAAGGCATAAGTGAGAGGAACTTAGTAAGGTGTGAGAGTACAAGGTTGTACTCAACAGGGGGGAGAGGGGTGGAAGAGAGTGGAACCATTTAAGAGGCAGGGGTGCCTGTAAGAAGGCCTCTGTTTGCTGTAGACCGATGGCAACAGTCGGAGTGAGTAATTGCAAGGCTCCAAAATTGCAGATGGAAGACTGGAAGAGGAGGAAGTACAAAAGCACGGAATGATAGCAGAAGCCTAGGGGACACCTTGTGGGAGGCTCTATTAACTGGTCAGATGGCAACAGACAGAGAGTAAATACAAGGCTCCAAAATTGCAGAAGGAGGAAGAGAAAGTACATGGGAATGGAATGATAACAGGGGCTGGGGGGACACAGTGTGGGCGACTCTAATAACTGGCGGTACAGCAGTGACAAGAAATCACCAGGGGCCATAAACAACTGTAAAACTAGTAGGTTAATTTAAGAAAAAAATTCCTAACAGTAGACAAAGGGGTGGGTAATTGGGTTGGCGGAGAGACTGCTAGCCACCAGGGAGTTCATTTAAAATTGGGCAGCGATTGGTGACTGGCCGGGGTGGGGGCACTAGTCACCAGGGAATTAATCTGATCAGCAACCAGTGGGGGTGGGGGAGTGGGCACTAGACACAAGGGAAGACTCAGTAATTTATTGTAGGGTGCAAGGCAGGCAGAATTTTCTTGAAAGTTTTGTTTCAATTCCACCAGCAAAAGTTTTTTTCGCACACCTCTAGCTCCCAGAATAGCAAGATACGAAAAAAATGTAAATGTGCGAAATTAGCAGCGTTGATCACAGTAAATCTTACCTGGGGGTGAGAGAAAAAGAACAGTTCAATGTGCTTACACAGCTTGGTATGATATATGCTTATGCAACTTAGATACATTGTGGCTGTTTGCCTCTCTATCTGTGGGATATACCACAATGTAAGGGTACAATGGTAAGGAACCCTAGAGGAGGATTCCACCCCTATAGGTGCCGTGGGAATGATTCCCTTGGCTAAAGGTAGCTTAGGAAGGAGCCAACGGAAAAAAGAGATGAGCTACTGGAGGAGGAGGAGAGGATGGTCAGGCAACAAAAAAATGATCCTGGACCAGCCAGGAGGAGCAGCCTTTTAAGGCCTGATTGCGGGAGTGGTGTTGCTCCGCCCATTGAACTACATGCATAGCCTTGCAATTCAATGTGCTTGCACAACCTGGTATGATATATGCTTATGCAACTTAGATACATTGTAGCTGTTCTCCTCTCTATCCATGGGCTATACCACCCTGTAGGGGTACGACAGCAAGGAACCCTAGAGGAGGGTTCCACCCCTATTGGTGCTGCAGGAATGATTCCCTTGGATAGATGTAGCTTAGGAAGGAGCCCAAAAAGAATACCCAAAAGGGGTGTAGAGCATCAAAGCAGGTGAGGAGTCAGAAGGATACTGAAGACAGGAATAGATGTTGAGAGGTGTAGATGGGTAGGATAGGAGAGGAACAGAGACAATGAGGAATAATTAGTGGATCGGAAGCTAACACAAGGCAGGAGGGCAGAACTTCCTAAGGAGAGAGGGAACAGCCAGGGCCACCATCCGACTCTATCCAACAGCTAACTACGGAACCTATGAAAGCCCTAATCCTATCTAATATTATGACCATCGGCACAGAGGAGAGGAAAAACCTCCTTTGAAGAGGAAACCTCTGGGGATCCAAGGCCTAGGTTGCCTTCCCTCCAGGCTGAAGGACGATTTAGTTAGTGAAGGCTCAGCTACTACAATTTACAGTTGAGATTAATGAAGAGCAAAATATTCTGGTTTTATGTGATATGAGTGCCTCCTGAACGGCCCAGACAGAAATGGCAAATGAAACACGACGACCGCCACATGGGCAACCAGACCGGAGTGTCGAACAACGCAATGAGTGACCGCAGCAGAAGGTGGTCTGAAGGGCAACATGCACACGGTGAGGGCTGCAGGGGAGAGGAGGAAAAGCATGCTGTGGCAAGGGTGACAAGGGAAGGGCACCACAGACAGAGCTAGTGGCAGGAGGAGTGGTGTGCAGCACTGCCCTGGTGGGCTACAGGCAGGGCATGGCAATAGGCAAAGTGCAGCAGTGCTGGTACAGGACAGCAGTATCACAGGACCAGGAGATGCACACCAGAGTGGCCTGCGCACCGGGCATGGGTGAGCGGGAGGCATACGAGAGGCACAGCCAGGGCAAAAGCCTATGTGGCAGCAACAGCAAACAGTGCAGAGCTGTCAGCCCAAAGGAGGGGCATGTGGGGACAGACAGCCCCAATGGATGGCAAATGGCCATGGCATGTGAGCCTGGGTCAAAAGGGCAACTTCAGGGATGCGGTAGATGAGCAAGCACCCATGGCAGGGTGATCCTGCAAAGGGTAGGGAGGAGGGCGTACACTGCACATGACCATGCAGAATAGCAATGGGTACAGGCCCACAGGGGGTGGTGCATGCCAAGGGCTACTAAGCGGAAAATCACACATAGAATGTGAAGTTGTGTGCCAGTCCACGCAGGTAAGCATAGTGGCTCCTGGTGCTGTTCTGTGCCATAATAGCACAGATCCGGGTGTCCAGGTTGCAGTAATGATGCCAGGGCTGTGGTGCCTCTGGCCCTGACACCAGCATCTCCGAATGGATGGCAGTCAGATGCTCCTCCTCCTCCCGGAGGCTCTCTAGAAGGTGCCAGATGCTGGGGTGGCATGCACCAATCCGGGTGTTAAAGGCCCTGTGCCACCCCTCCACCACATTGTTGTCATGTGCTAGGCCCTGGATGGTCATCTCATAGCAGTTCCACTGCTCAGCAGGGAAGCTGGCACGTTGGCACCCCAAGCGCCCGGTGGGGCTACCGATTCTGTTGTCCTCCACATAGTCCAGCATGGATTGGAGAACCTCTTTGTTGGCGGTCATGTACTCCCACTGCCGCAGCTCGTCAAATGCTGCTGACACATCCACTGGTGGGAGGAATGCCAGTGTCAGTAGCATCCGCACATGCAGGGTGAAGTTGGGGTCGGTGGAGTGCCATGCCAGGATGTCTGGCAGCTGTTGCATCTTGCACCACAGGGCCTGGGAGTAGTGAAAGAAACATCCCCTGACACGGACATCTGGGAAGACTGTGCCAACTCCATGCCAGCTGGCACGCTCAAAGTCCATCAGGACTGTGGCAGGTGCAATGCCCAGGTTGTGCAGCTTGAGCTGGCCAAGCAGCCAGACATAGGTCTGTGCCTGCCTGGAACATGTAAGTGTATAGATGGCCAACAGGACTGTACCAGACTGAATGGCCTGGACTGTGTAGAGCTGTCTGAACAGGGTGGGGCATGCCCTGAATGTGCCGTCCATGAACCAGACCATGCTGGTGGCCAGCTGCTGCAGATTGTGGTCCATGGCATACACCATGATGTGGTCCCATTTCCTCCCACTGTCATATAGGAGGAAGCATGTTCCGTTGGAGGCAAGGGTGTAACCCTTCTGGATTACGAGGTCCTCTACCGAATGTGGAGTGGTAAGTCAGCTCCGTGCCATGTGTTGAACCTGTTGCACTGTCCGCTGTATCAGTCCCACTCCCAGAAGGTGACCAGCCACAGCTGTAGGGATGGCCGACGTGCTTGCCACAGTGACCTGGAATGCACTGTCCATGGTCCACTGCATCCTGTCCTGTAGCGTTCCGAGGAACCTCCGCACACCCACGTCAGCTACATCAGGGACATGATTGTGATCCCTGATAGTAGCTACCGCTGTTTCCTCCACCATGTGCAGGTGGGCTAGGCAATGGTACCTGCGTGCCTCTGCACACCTCCAATAGACCTTTTCAGGCCCTTCCTTGTCTCGCCTATAAACAAAGCCATTGTGGACAGCCATTGGCTTGCCCTTCTGGCTTTGGACATAGCACACCTCCATGTCTAGCGATGCAGTCCAGACTGAAGGGCTGCTGGGGCTGGCTGTCATATAGGCGCTGTGTGCCCCACCCTGTGTGCACCTGGCCATGCTGCCTTCCTTCCTGGAGCCAATAACTGGCAATGTAGTGCTGCGCCCTGCCCCCCTCTGTCCCTGTGGCCTGTGGGTCTCACTCACTGCGGTTCATCCTCGATGGTCATGGTGTGTCCTCTACCTGTGTGCTGCCCAGTGGTCCCTGCCAGTTGTGTGCCTATGCGGATGAGTGTTTGCTACTGTTATGGGCCTTTGTGGGGGGAGGGCTCTGTCTGTTCTGCGGGTTTGGTCATATGTGTGCTTAGGTCTCCCCTGTGTGGTGTTGGGGTGGTGAAGTCTCCCATTGTTGCCCTGTGTCCCTGTCTGTGCCCTCTTTCCCTGTGTTCCCCAGCACCACCACCTTCACTGGCCCCCTCTGTTGCCCGATGCCTCTGCCTGCCACAACCTACTGTTCAGGCTGTCTCAGTCTCGCCCTTCTGTGTGGCCTGTGTTGCGTACATGCTCCTCCTAGGTACAGGCCTGCTTGTGATCTCGGTCTTGCCGCCGATATGTCCTGGAGGTGCCCTAACTATGTGGGAGAGCTTTTCTCTCTTCCACTGTGTGTCTGCCTTTCTGTGCGCTCGCTCTTTCAGCAGCGGCGATTTTGGGATTGCCCCCACAGACTGTGCCGTGTAGTAGGTGCTCTTCCTGGCTGCTAACAAAGATTCCACTTTGGAGGAAGTTCTCACTCTGTCCTTCTAACAGGAATGCTTTTGAGGGTTGTGAGTGACGTTTCTGCAACTAGGCTCCCATAAGCAAAAGAGGAGAGAAATGACTGCTGAGGCATTCAGCTGGCCTACACAAGCCTACGAAACAGACCAGGTGAACCAGAAGTGGTCAGATGGAGAAAAGCGTAAAGGGTGCCTCCGAACCCACTCAGGCAGCTAAAGTGGCCCCACCGATGAGAGTCCCACCCCTCGCAGCTTGAAGTCATAAATGCTACATCCAGAGATGTTGCTGAAATGAGGGATGACTGAAGATCCACCCAGAGCAAAGACATTCCTGTTATGGGCCAGGGAGAAGTATCCTGTTCCAAGCTTCACATGCTCTGAATGTGGACTTCGTGGCTACAGGCTAGCCCCAAGTCATGAAGCAATGGACATGGAGGGCACTTCTCCGAGTGGAGAGCAGGTTGAGTTGAGGTAACATGAGACCCACATGAGGGGTACGCTCGGACAGTCGATGTGAACGAGGAGACCTACATAGAGGTTGGACTGAGTGAAAGATACCCCGACATGGGTCTTGAGGAGGCAGATCATGATTAGTAACCACAGGAGTGCGTGCCAACTGGGTCCATTGAGAAGCCAAATTAGAAGTGAATCAAATTACATGAAGATAGAAATGAGAATGGCCAGGCGAAGCCCTCAGCCAACAGGTGAGGTATGAAGTACCAGAAGTAGTGAGGTAGGAGCTATGAAGTCAGAATGGACAAGTGGAGATTTAAGAATGAATAGATGAGATATGCTGGTAGAGGGAAGCCTTGAAGGCTGCATGGAACAGCAGAAGGGAAGTGAACGGAACAAGGACAGAAACAGTGACAGCCAGGTGAAGCCTGCAGCCAACAGTGAGTTGAGAAGTCGGTATGGCAAGAAAGGATGATCAAGAATGAAAGGACAATATATGATAATGGAGTGAAAGCCTGGAAGGCCGGTATGGTTAAGGCTAGGTATGATGGCAGGTTTGGTATAGGAAGGATGAGGTTCAATAACGATGAAAGTTGACATGGAGTGGAGGATGTACTAGTCGAGTGGTCCAGAACATAGGACTAGGGTAAGGGGAAGATATGAATAGGTATGGTGATAGTAGGATAGGAAAGCACCCCAAAAAGGAAGCACAGGACAAGGAAGGAGAATAGTTGAGGGTCAAGCTGGCAGATGAGGAGGGAAGGCAAATACACATTGAGCAGCCGTTCATATGGTAGGCACGCCAGTGTCTAGGGTAGTGGATGTGTGGAGCCTACGCTGGATGAGCACTGAGGACTCCTGAACCCGAAAGTAGCGACCTGCAAAGGAAGATCCACAGAACCTGCTGAGGGGTTGAGGGAGCAATGGAAGATGACCCATATGCCAATGGAGAGAAAGCCCGAAGGCCAAAACGGAGCAGTAGAATATGGGGTGAGTCAGTGCCAAGGAATGACAGGAGAGTGATAAAGCTGCTCCTGCTGCCCGGAGCCATGATGCAAGCTGTGACAATGCAGTCCCCTGCCAAAGGAAAAAACAGTGAAGCCAACAACTAGGCACCATGACAACAAACAGCTAGACAAACTAGTAAGATAGCAGAAAGCTGAATTACCAGCAGCTACCAATACTGAGAGGAGTGTACGAGGATAACAATTGCTTGGAACCAGAATGGAAACTCCAAGATGAGCAGAACTGGATGAACAACAAGAAGGAGAAAGCAGAGACTCCTCAGAATGCCAGGGAAGCAAGTCCTCCCAGCAGATGACATGGTACTGAAGGTTTGCAGTCTACAAGCGGTGCCAAACTGGAGAAAAGCAGGAAGAATGAGCAGGGTATGCGAGAGAAAGGCATTTAGAAGTAGAGTGAAGTGCTGTGAGGGACAAATACTAATAGCAGTAGAAGAGAAATGATAAGTAAACAGTGAGGACTGAAGAGAAGCTGAACCACAGAAAGCAGTCATGGAGAACAGGAGGTTCAGAGGTGGGCATCTGTGGATCTGAGAGAGGGAGACATAGAACCTAGAAGCAGGGATGCTCCAGGTGAACATTCACTGAACTCGGAGTGTGGCCAGTGACGTCACACCTGGAAGCGTTGGTGAAGAATCAGGGATGCAGCCAGCGAGGCAAAAATCAAAAGGCAAGCTTGGAAAAATAGCAGCAGAACTGGAGCTCCAAGGGGACAAATGTGAAGGTGACTTGAGGGAAGGACCCAAAGGGGAGTCTCAGGAAGAAAACAAGAAAACAACAGCAGGGTATATGGGGGGTGGGGGGGGATGAACAGAAGCAGGAGACAGGACCAGGCAGCTGTGGCGAAAGGCAGGGGCAAGGAAAACAGAACAGCGGGGGAAGTAGAAGCAGGGAGATGGGAATGGGAGGAGGGGAAAACAAGCAAATTGCCATGGGTGAGTGGCAACAAAGAGGGGAGCGGAGGCAGCTGCAGAAATGGACAGAAGGAGGACAAACAAAAGAAGAAGCAGGAGAAGGGCAGCAATGGAGCCTCCGGCTGCAACAAAGAAATTATCCTGGACCAGCCAGGAGGAGTGGCCTTTTAAGGCCTGATTGAGGGTGTGGTGTTGCTCCATTCATTGAACTACAGCCATAGCCTTGCAAGTGTGGGAAAGAGAGGAGAAAGGGAAGATAATTTTGGTGTGCTCTTATACCACTGAGGAAAGAACTAGATGAAGCACATTGTATTTTCTTGTCTCTTGGATATTATAATACCTCTCTGTTGTCACTTCAAATTATGCTGTACACCAAATATTTCTGAAAGACAGCCAATGAGGATTCAGCAAGAAAAGTGTATCCAGTGGTGTAACACCCTGGCAAATGGTATGACTCTGAAACAGCCACCTAGCTGTTGGATAAGTGTTACGCAGGGTGCAAATTAATCAGTTAGCAACCCTTTGTTTATTTTGAAAGTGAAGGTTAAAGTCATTTCCTGTGGATCAGACACAATGCAGAAGTGAGAGCTCTTCTCATCCGTGAAATATCTGAGACTAGTTTCTCCTTGGAGCTACTCCTTGAGGGCACATTACAGGAGCAGTCTTGGACTGCAAAAAAGGCAATCAGGTCATCCAAGACAGGAAGCAGGCATACCTGGTCTGGCCCTAGAATTGAGTTTCAGTGCTGTAAATGTTACTGCTAAAGGCTGAAGTTGTTGGTGGAAGCAGCTGTTTTGGTGGGGGAACTCTATTTTTGCAGAGTGCTACCCAGAATCTGCTGTCTCTAAGAAAGGTCACTTGCATAAAACAGGCAGACTGAATGGACCAATTATGTTTTTCTGCTGTTATAGCCTATATTCCAGTGTTTCTAAAGCTGAGCCCTAAACTGACCTCCTGAAGTGTGTACTACCATACAATTTTAGAACCATTTATATAAATCAGCAGCTCCAAGGGGTGCTTGGCTGGTCATGATGGCATGGAGTTGTTCCTGAGTCTCATTTACTCTACCTGCACCAAGCATATACACAGGGTTGTATTCATGAGACAGTACAGCCCAGTGACTATAGCACAGAGCTGCAGAGCTGTGAACCTGGAGACCAAGGTTTAAATCCCACAACTACTTGCAGTATTGACTGAGTGACCCGGAGCAAGTCAGGAAGTCTTTGCTCCACTCTCACTCGCTATATAACCCTCCTGACTTTTGGTAACCACTCTGTGCTCCTCTTTCTGTTTCTGTCTATAACCCCCTTGTCACCCGGGGTTACTAGAATCCCACTTAGATTAGGGCTGCGTGAACCTCTAAAAGTTCTACTTGCGAGCTTTCTGAGTAGAACCCCAAAAAAGTTCTACCTGGTTCTACCAGGTAGAACCCAGTAGAATTGGGCTCTACTAGGTAGAACTGGGTTCTACCATTTATAATCAAGTTCTACCAAGTAAAACCAGGTTCTACCAAATAAAACTAGTTCTACTATGTAAAAAATACAAGTTCTACTAAGTAAAACCAGGTTCTACATGGTATAACAAAGTTCTATAATATATAATGCAAAAAAAAAAAATTACATGGTTCTACTTAATTAAGAAATCCACAGAATTATTGTTTTTGTTCGGGAAAGTACATGTAGTACTAAAAATGGTATAATACAGTTAAGTATTGCAAAGCTTTGGTGCATAGGATTCTGTCTCAGTGCTCGAAAGCTTTGCAAAACTTACCATTCTTAACTTACCATTCTTAAAGTTAGAATCTTAGTATTACATGTATAGTCCCAAATGTGCAAAATAAAACATGTGGATTTTTTTTTATAGTTATAGTTAAGTAGAACCAGGTGGAATGTGCACTTACTGCTTATATATTATAGAACCACCTGGTTACCCAGCAGATGCTTAAAAATACTAGTGTTGAAACAGATTTAGCAAGTGGTAAAGGTCAGGGATGATATATGACTCGTATATTATCCCTGACAACTTTAGCTTTTTAAATCTGGTTATAGGCAGCCCAAAGGGTTAACCCCCGAGCTACACCTTGTTACAATAATTTTAAATCTTCCCCACTGTTAGACTCAGGTACTAATAGAGCCCAGTTCAAAATTACTGGTGCCCATGGTACCTATAGCTTCAGCTGCTTTAGTACCAACTAAGTACATGGACAGAAGTTTACAGCACAAAATGTATTTAATCTACACAATGTAGTAAAGTAAAATGCCACACTGCCCCAGCACTTCTGTACCTTACCTTCCTCAGTGCTCCCCACCAAGGAAGGCATGTTGCCGACGCACTGGGGCAGTGTGGCATTTTGCTTTACCACATTGTGTGGATTAAATTATGTTTGTAGTTTAAACTTTGTATGTGTAGTTATTAGTTTGGGAATTTCTGTTATTCTGAGTAACTGTCAATGTTAGTAATACATTACCAACCACACACTCCTGCCCTGATCTCTATACCTCCCATAGGTAACTATGCCAATATTACTTTATTTGTCCCACCCTCCCAGACATCTGCCCCTTCCTCATCTTTACTCAGAATAATTGAAAAACCCATATCAGTATACCATCTGCAAATTGTGTTTATGATGCCAGGTCACGTGCATGGTTTGGTGTCTAACAATGGAAGGTGAATAGTATTTGTAAGAGGGAGTATCCAGGGGGTTTGGAGGGCTTGGAGTTTCGGACGGGTGCTAGGGTAAGATCAGGGATTTTTTTTTTATTGTCATGATAGTCAATTAGTGCAGTATGTGGAACAGCATTTTGTAAAATCTATTTCTTTTTATTTTCATTTTACAGGTTATGATGAAAACAGTTTCTATCTGGTGAATGGTTCCTTCAAATCAAAACATTGGATGTCATTGGGTGCAACATTGGGAATGTATTGTAAAGTTGACATTTTACAGCAAAAAAAAAAACATTTTTTAAATTAAATTCCCAAGTGGAATTGAACCAGAAGAACAGTTATTTACTATTTATTTATTTTATTAATGTTTTTGTTTGATGACAGCCAGTGGGCCTTAGTGGCACATGAGAACCAGCAGTGGATATTTGTTTCTGAAATTAATGGAACTCGAGGAAGAGGAGGAGACCGGGGGACCCACCAGTGGAGGAAAGACAGCTGGAAAGGCTAGTGGCTACTAGTGGCAACAGAATCCTTCACCATAATCATCATCGTCATCAGTGTAGCATGATGCCATCTGTGTGCTGTCAACCTGCATAAATTTGGGACAGTACATGTTTTTGAATTGAGGCAGGTTCATCTTTTAAAAATGAGCCTCTCTACATTCTTCATGGAAAGACATGTTCTTTTGTCATTCAATATTGCCCCAGCAACACTAATAATTCTCTCTGAATATGTGCTGGCAGGTGGGCAACTGAGGTATTCAATTGCAATCTCAGTTAAAGAAGGCCAGATCAATTTTTTCTGTTCCCAATAAAGCAAGGGTTCATCACCTGCAGTGAGATGTACAGTCTCCTCCATATAATCCTTAATCATTTTTGCAGTAAGGACTTCTGGTACCACTATGGCGGGCTGAGCCTTCCCAGCTGTCTTTATTAGACCAAAGTCTGACAGTATGTCCCAGAGTGGTTTGTCCTCTTGTGGTGTAGCAGCAGTTCTGGTTTGTGTTTGATGACCCAAAACATCAGTAGTGGTGGCACCAGCAACAGCAGTGATAGCAGATTGTGCTCCCTCCCTCACCACCAGATTTTGTTCAGTATTTGAATGTTGCCAAAAGGGCACTGATGATGTATTACTTTTCTCAACTACACGGGCTGACACTTTCTCAGTTAACAGTTCACGATAGTGTTCCAGGTCTTTAAAGTCATGTGGGTTGAAGAATGTCTCAATTGTATCCTTAAACCAAGGGTCCAGAAGTGTGGCCAAAATGTAATGTTCTGCTTTGCACATATTTACAATGCGCTCATCAGCCAAGAAGGTTTGTATCATTTTTCCAACAAGTGATGCAGCATTGATGTCATCATTGTCAAAGAACTGTGACTCGAGATGCTGGAGTCTCATCCTGATGAGTAAAATTAAGGGTAGGATCTGATTTAGTCCAGCACCATCAGAGCTCACCACTCGGGTAGCCTCCTCAAAGGGTTTAAGGTTACAACAAAGATTCTCCATCAGGCGCCACTGATTGGGGCTGATATTCACATCTCCTTTCCCAGTGCCACGTTGGACTGCATATTGATGGATGGCTTTCTGTTGTTCAGGCATTCTCTGCATCATATAGTAAGTGGAATTCCACTAGGTTGGAACTTCCTGTATCATCTGGTGGAGAGGGAGGCTGTTTTCAATCTGAATCTGCTGCAACAACTTTCCGGCTTTCACAGAATGGCTAAAGTGGGTGCACATAGTGCAGGTAGCTGCAATCAAGTTCTGAACATTTCAGTCCTCACTGATGAAGTCTTTTGCCACCAAGTTAATAGTGTGTGCAAAGTATGGTACATGTGTAAACTTACCAAGCCTTACTGCTTTCACAATATTTTGAAGCATTGTCAGACACTATAAACCCTGGTTGCAAGGACTTTGGAGTCAGCCACTTAGCAAACTTTTCTTCGAGGCCCTCCAGAAGATGTTCCACTTTGTGATCTTTTTCAAAACCATAAATACATAAAGCTGCCTGCCTTCAAACTGTGAAAGTCCATTGCTTCTTGCTGCTGCTGCTGTCGCCAGTGGCACCACATGATGATGATGATGACGAGGAGGAGGAGGAGGAGAAGGAGGAGGTGGAAGGAGGAAAGTTTACCTAGTGGCCAGTCACAGCCAAATAGTCAGTTGTCCGACCACTGGTCCACACATCTGTCGTGACATGAACCTTTTTGCCCACTGAACCTTTCAGAGCATCAGACACGCTTTTCCGAACAGCATCATACAAATCTGGAATGGCAACACTGGAGAAATGGGTCTGGCTGGGGACCTGATACTTTGGCATAGCGATTTCCACGAGTGCTTTAAAACCTGGGTTAGCCACAAGTGAGAATGGGAGCAAGTCAGTGGCTATCCTCTCCCAATTGCCTTTGTCAATCACCTGCCTCAGGCCTGTTGGGCTTATATTTCTGTGACTGCTCAAAGCAGTCTTTTCAAAAGAAATTTGATGCTCTATGCTTGCTGCTATCACCTGATTTTCTAGGCTGCT
Organism: Neoceratodus forsteri; assembly: GCA_016271365.2. Classification (NCBI taxonomy): domain Eukaryota; kingdom Metazoa; phylum Chordata; order Ceratodontiformes; family Ceratodontidae; genus Neoceratodus; species Neoceratodus forsteri. Next base: position 539,958,387 of record JADMNL010000022.1, read on the forward strand.
TCCCTTGACCTTTACTACCATGAGGGGTGGCTGTTGTGGCCACGGATGGTATATGACGCCGGCTGGGCTGTGGTGGAGGAGTCAGAGGAGTAAAGAAATGAGAAATAGAGGATGCTGTGCTTTGACTGGAAGGAAGACGTTCATCATTCTCCACCTCCGCATCAGTTACTTCATTGCCTGGGTAAACATCCATTACCTCATCCTCCTCCTCAGCTGAGTGCAGAAGTGCAACAACGTTTGTGTGCTCCTTTTGTGCTTTTTGATACTGATAAATGCGAGACTTCTTCATATGCCTTATCATTGTTGATGTTCCCAGTCGAGTACCCACTTTACCACGACTTAATTTTGTTTTGCATAATTTGCAAACCACATGGCTGCCAGATGATTTATCTTGTGTGAAAAAAATCCCACACAATGGATTTCACAGATTTTGTTGCACTGCTGCTTATAGGGAGGATAAGTTTATTACTACCACTGCCACCACCACAGCCACTACTACTTCCACTATCTCTTTGAGGTCTTTCCATGCCCATCTGCACGTAATTTTGAAGATGCACAACCTCTCTGACTGGTTGAACTGTATTTCTTTCTTCCCCTCGTGAAGCCTGTCCATCTTCTGTCCTCTGTTGTTCCTCTGCATGTGTGGGTGTCTGACTCTTCAAGTTATGCCCCACTATCATTAATGTTTTTTTAGCACCACAGCCATCCTTTCAAGAACTCATTTTTGTTCTTTTTCTGCCTGTGTATTCCTCCTCTTCATCTCACTCCCCAGAGCTACTGCTACTTGACATACTGACTGCTGCCTTATCTACTACAAACTCACGATCTGTTCCACTGATTTCCCCTTCACTCTCATCTGTTTTCTCCTCCTCATCATCATCATCATCCATCACTCTGCTTACTAAAACTGGCTGCTGCAATATTATGGCCCTTGTGCTCATCCTCTGACAACCAAGACGGGTTACTCCTGCAACGTCCTGAATTTTCTGTGCTGTTGTTACTGTTGCCTGGATTGCCTGAGAAGTGCTGCTATTTTTTTTACTACTCATGGCTGCATCGAGTCAAGTACTTTTAGTAAGACACAGGGAATTTTACTCCCAAACAGGAAACTACAGCACTGCTGGCTGCGTTGAGTCAAGATTTTAAGTAGTAACGCACAGGGATATTTTCTCCCTAAGAGGTAAATAACAGCACTGCTTGCTGCGTTGAGTCAAGTACTTTAAGTGGTAAGACACAGATATATTTTTATTTCCTCCCTAACAGGTAAATAATAGCACTGCTTGCTGCATCGAGTCTAGCACTTTAAGTAGTAAGGCACAGGGATATTTTCTCCCTAACAGGTAAATACAGCACTGCTTGCTGCATTGAGTCAAGTACTTCAAGTAGTAAGGCACAGGGATATTTTTTCCCTAACAGACAAATACAGCACTGCTTGCTGCATCGAGTCAAGTACTTTAAGTGATAAGACACAGGGATACTTTCTCTCTAACAGGTAAATACAGCACTGCTTGCTGCATCGAGTCAAGTACTTTAAGTGATAAGACACAGGGATACTTTCTCCCTAACAGGTAAATACAGCACTGCTTGCTGCATCGAGTCAAGTACTTTAAGTGATAAGACACAGGGATACTTTCTCTCTAACAGGTAAATACAGCACTGCTTGCTGCATCGAGTCAAGTACTTTAAGTGATAAGACACAGGGATACTTTCTCCCTAACAGGTAAATACAGCACTGCTTGCTGCATCGAGTCAAGTACTTTAAGTGATAAGACACAGGGATACTTTCTCCCTTACAGGTAAATACAGTACTGCTTGCTGCGCTGAGTCAACTACTTTAAGTAGTAAGACAGGGATTTATTTTAGATTTGTATATTGGCAGCTTATATAACCCAGCTACAAATCACACCACCACCCCTCTGTATACACTAAGTTCAAATCGTTGCACTTTGCCTTATTTCCCTAAGCTGCTCCCTGTCCCAGACTGAAAGACTACTTTCTCTTGAGATTATTTTTTTTTTTAATTATTTGTGTAATTAAGATTTACAATTTGGACTTACAGACAGTAGCAGACTAGGGTAGGGCCTCTAAAACTAAAGAAGACAATTTGATTCATGACCCAATAACTATGGCAAATGTATTCAATTGTAAAGTTTGTAAAAACATTTTCAGATACAAACATCCATACTCCATTGCCAACTTCAAAATCTTCCAATCCTCTTATCCTTTTCACTGAGAAAAGTATTAAAGATAAATTACTAACATTAAAAGGAAAATATAGTTCAGTACCTGATAACATTTCAGGTCATTTATTGTATTTATTGTCTGATCAACTCGCTTATCCACTTAAAATAATGTTTGAAATATCCATGAAATACAATTATATACCCAAGGAATGGAAAGAAGCGTTTGTAGTCCCTATACACAAAAAAGAGTCTAAACACTCTGGGAGAATTACAGACCTATCAGCTCAACCTCATCTATCTGCAAAGTTCTGGAGAGTCTCCTTAAGGATATTATTTCACCGGTTATAAATGCATGTGATTTGAAACAACATGGTTTTAAAAAAGGGAGACGTTGCACCATAAACCTGCTATGTTTTTATGAACGGTTCAGTTCATTATTGGATAATAAAATATCTTGTGATGTAGTCTTTATTGACTTCAGTAAGGCATTCGATACTATGCCACACTGGGCTCTAAGTCTTAAGCTAAGGAACCTAACTATAAATCACTTTATTATAGCCTGGATTGAAAACTGATTGTGTAATAGAACACAGAGAGCCATTATAAATGGCAACCTATCAAACATTGGTAAGGTATTGCTTGGCGTCCCTCAAGTCTCAGTCCTTGGCCCCTGCCTGTTTCAAGTCTTTATATCTGACTTCACCACAAAATGTACTTCTTTCACTACTGAATACGCGGATGATGTTAAGATCGGGGGGCCTTGTTCAAGTCAAGATGAAATTGATATTATTCAGCGAGATCTTGATTCAATCTCTTCTTGGGTTATTTCTTGGGGAATGCAACTGAACACTTCAAAATGTAAGGTCATGCATCTTGGCTCTAACAATCCTTCCATCTCCTACAATATTAGTGGCAATTTACTTAGTGCTACCACGGATGGGAAGGGTTTGGGTATCTCAATCTCTCATAAGCTTACTTATTCGAAACATTTGCATTCAGTCATTAGCACGTCAAATAAAATTGTCTGGTCCATTCTTCGTAATGTAATTTCTAGAGATCAAAATGTGCTTATGCCTCTATATATGTCATATGTTAGACCCCATCTAGAATATGCATCCCAGATATGGTGCCCTTTCAAAAAATCTGATAGTTTATCCCTTGAAAAGGTACAGAGAAAATTTACCAAAAAAATATCTGGTCTAGAATCTTTATCATATGAATATAGGATGAATTCATTAAATTTGATGTCTCTCTCCACACGACGTTTGAGAGGTGATCTCTTATTTTTGTACAATGTAGTACATGACTCTTATCTCATGACAGAACTAGATCTTCAATTTAAATCCTCACCTTATGATATGAGGGGTCATCCACTTCAACTAATTAGAAAATCATTTAAAAGACAAAATCGAAAATATTTCTTTAATATTTGCTCTATTGGCCCATGGAATAGTTTACCACTCTCCATAGTTCTGAGTGAGTCAAAAATGCTTTCAAACTATGTCTAGACAAACTTATCTGCTCAGGGTATAATTTAGTGTATTACCCTTTGGTCTAATATAAGGGCACTATGGGCTTTGGCCTACTAGCTGTTCATCTGCACCTTAGTATGAACCTAGTAGGCTAGAAGCCAGTCAACCAAAGAAAGCAGCCAAGCACAAACTTATACGTCTACTTTTTCCACTTTCCAGGCTCTTTATAAAATGTTTCTGTTTGTTCTGTAAGCCAGTAGAAAAGATTTGTTTATAAAAGGTTGGATGTGACTGTGCTCATGTGCACACACACACACACACACACACACACACACACACACACACACACTCCTCTAGTCTATACACAGAAGTTATTAATTAAACAAAAAAACAAATACACAAGTTACAACAACCACTTGATTGATACAGTCTGCAGCTGTTATAATTTCAGTGTGTGATGAATTGCTCAGTCTAAAATCAGATCAGGGAGCTCTCAGAAATATTAAGGTCAGCTGAGCTACCCCCAGTTTCATACAAGAAAGACAACAAATGGCCTCAGCCAGTCACACCACTCCACCAAATCTGTCTGCCAGGCCCAACACGTCATTCGTCATTATGCTTGTTTTTTTGTTAAATTTTTCTTCCCTCACAAAACAAAAAGCTGCCTAAGCCAGCTCCCCCACCTTGCTGCCTGTCATAAAAGTGAAGGAGAGACCATCGAAACATATAGTTTTTTTTACTGATCCACTGCCAAAAATGCTCGAGAGAGAACAGATACACACACAACTGCTCTCTCTCAATTCTCCACAATGTGCTGTGTGCACTGCAGCAAGCAGCTCAAGAAGTATGACCCACTTGGGTCTCTCTGAGACACCCTCCAATAGCTGACTGACTTATTGTACAGTCACATAGGGCAATCTATCCAAAACCAATCCCCCTTCCCCATGTAGCAGGCATACCCTCCCTTTCTCCACATTTTTTCTCCGTTTCTAAAAGGGACTGGTGTATGAGTGCTTCTCAGTGCCGTCTGAGGTGCATCATGAGTACCACTGGAGGAAGAGAACTGAAGGAGCATGCACGGCACTGAAGCCCAGCATCTGGTGGTATGTGAATTTTTTTATTTTTCAGGGTGAACCAAAGTTCGCAAAATTCATGTTTTTTTAATACAAGTTCTACCACAGTTGGACTATGGAGAACCATAGGGGTTCGACCTTTTTTTAGCTTTGGTCGAACCGAACCTGCAGCCCTAACTTAGATCTAGTGGCAGGCAGGGAAAGACAGCTTGTGAGACACCAGTTAAATGGGTTTCACACTGTCTCACTCTGCCCTCAATCTCAGCTGAGCTGGAGGGATGACATTATATAGATTTCTTACAGCAGCATAAGCCACAGTGGAATGTTGCAGCCGGGAGTTAGGTTAGAACGTTGGGGTTTTCAAAGTAGTAGTAAGTCAGTAGTAGTCTTGAGCAGTCTGTAGTGGAGGGAGGAGGTGCACTGCAGTTGGCAGTCCCTCAGAGCCCCCAGCTCTGTACAGAGCTGCCACAGAAGAGGGTGTGTGTTCTTGCCCTAGAGAAGGACACAGAAGAATACTTGCTGAAGTGGTTGAGACCATTCCCCAGTTGTTCCAGTGCCCCATCCATGACAGGGATGGGGGCAACAAAGACCAGCTCTTCAGGGGCAATTCCCCTGGCTCAGCTGGAGGAAGAAAAACTGCCTGAGAAGAAGATTTGTGCTGAGGCACCAGAAATATGTTTTTTTCCAGGGAGAAAAAAAACGTGGTCACCTGCAAACCATGGTGAGTCTGCTCTGCCAGAGAGCCTATGTTTTCACTGAGACTGTTGTGTTAAGTATCTATTACTGTGGGTCAAGAAAGAACAGCCAAGTACAGTGCTTAAGTTATGTGTATACCTTGAGATGCATCTAATCAGTGGGGGTCTACAGGGATGGACATAGCCACTTAATGAACGTTGTAAATCAGGATACCAGTTACCAGAGACAGTAGGTTGTTAAATGTGACATACATTTCAAGATAGCATTCTACAACCAGAGAGTTTTAAAGGAAAGGTGTTGACTCCAAATGAATGGCCGGGTATGGATTTGGGGACAAGAGGTGGGAGACCCCCCTCCCAATCTGGAGTAACCAGATTTACCTCGCAGATTTACTTTGGGCACCTATAGCTTTCTCCCAGGCACCTGGCCAGTGTTTGCAGAAAGTACCCAGACATGGGATTAAGATGTGTGTTTTCCCTTAGAGATTGGAAGTGCTCATGGGTGGTAGAGGGAGCCGCCAGAAGAAGTGTCCATGCCATATGGAAGAGTGTACCAGTGCTGGCCAAGGGCTATGCCAGGGAATCCAGGCTAGAGAGAGTTCCAGTTCAGGCTGAGAGCCCAGTGTGTTCAGAATCTGAGAGTAAAAGTTGTGATGATGAAGAAGATGAGTTCTGACCTCTATACTTCTGTACAACCAGTGAGTATAGCCCCGTGGGGGTCCATCCTGCTTTGCATTCCTGTATGTAAGTGAATAAAAGAGCCCCACTTTAGAATCCCACTCCTGGTTTGGACATTCACAGTTCTTGCTTCCTGTGTTCAGAGTTACTTGGGTGCCCCTCTCCAGAAGTACAAACCTAGCCCTGATGCCAAGCGACTGTTTTCTCCCCGAACCCGCAGGCTTACCAGGTAATGGGTTATAAAAATGGAGGCACTAGGCACTAAATGACATTAAAACCCTGTCTTTCTCCCCCCCCCCACAACCCCTTGATCATTCATAACCTCACTGTAGTCAATCAATCATCTTTATTTAGCCAGGTGGAACACTGTTGAGAAAAACTCATTTATAAAGTGGGCCTGGAATCGCAGTAAAATACAAAGCATACAGCAGAACTAAAACAGAATCAATAAGAAACAGAATACATTAAATACAATACAATGCAATACATAGGACCTACTAATATGGCTACTACTAAGAAAAAGGGGGATATTTACAGGTTGGATACAGTGTAAAAAAAGCAATAATAAATTTATAAAAATAGCTTGGACTATGACTCAAGAATGTTATACAGAGAAGGGAGAATAACAACAAACATCTTTAAAGGTCCATAACTAAGGGTGTTGTAATTCTATAAAACAGTTTTAAGGACTGACATGGGCATAAAGATGATGTGAGGGAGGGCTTGCTCTTGAAGGAGGAAGGATATGTGGGAAAAAGGAAGAATGGGCAGGAAGAGAAGTAAAATCCCAACCCATTAATATTATCCCCGGTTGGGGTACCAGGCAATGGCATGCAGAAAACAAAACCTGCTTTCCATAGGGAACCTTGAGTGGGGGAAGGAGAAATTAGGGACTATAGGATGAGGGTAACATAAAAGGAATGAGAACTGGATTGTAGGGAGTCAGAGAGAAAAGAACACACCCAAGCAGGATACTTAGGAGGGGCCTGTCAATGAGGTCTAGTTGCTGAGAAAAGGCAAGGGCTATGAAGAGCAGTTGCAGGATTCAGTGAAGTGCTGCCTTAATAGTGTTTTGAAAGAGGGCTGTTTAATCAGAGAGGAGAGCTTCAGCGATTTCTGTAGGTTGTTCCAAAGTGCTGGAAGGGCGTAACTTAGGGCAGAGGCCCTGATGTTGGTTCTATACCTAAGAGGGTAGGTTCCAGTGGAGTAAAAAAATAGGCTAGAAATATAAGATGGCAGCTTACCGATAAGGGCTCTATAGGTCCAGGTAGCAATACTTATAAGTCTTCTAGTCTTTAGGGACTGCCAACTCAACATGGCATACTGTATATTGCACAGTGGTGAGTTCTGAGGAGAGCGCTGGTAATGAATCTTATGGCCCTATTGTACAGTATGTCAAGCTTTGCCAGTGCTGAATTGGGGTCGTGAGTATACAAAATGTCTACATAATCCAACAAGGGTAACAATGTAGACTGCACAAGTCTTAGCTTGGCTTCCTGTGCTAATAGGTGTCTAATCCTGAAGAACAGTCCTAAACTTTGTTTCAGCTTCTTACTCAATTCCTCAATGTGGACCACGTAGGAAAGTTTATGGTCTATCCACTACTGAGGTATTTGAATTTTCCACAACTTCAATCAGCTCCCCCAACAGGGACGTTATTTGTGGTGGTGTACCTGGTCATCTCTGTCTCTCTCTATCTGTCTCTCTCTCTCTCTCTCTGTTTAAGTCTCTGTCTCACTCCCCATAACTCCCGACCATTCCTAACCTCTCAGTGTTCATCTCTCTCCTCTTTGATTTTCATAACCCCCTGACTATTTTCAACCTATCTGGGCATGCCTGCTGCTAACCATTCATGTATTGTCAAATGGCTTTGGTATATATAGCAGGCACTATATAAACCAAATTAATTTCCTTCAGGTGCTTCCTAGGCCCCCATGAGATGTGTTTGAACCTTCTGTAGATCTACTGTGTTTACCATACAGTATTTTGGGGGAACAAATATACTGAGACAGGAGTGCTGTACCTCTCTTAAAGGGGCATTTATTTAATTGTTTTATACCAGGAAAGATTACGCTAGGCATACATATGCCTATTTTCAGGTACAACCTGGGAGAATTACAGACTAACATCATCATCGATAGCGGTAACAGATTAAAACATTGGGAGGTGACAATAAGTGAAAGCAATGTACATGGAGAAAATATAACAGTGCAAAAAAGATAGCAGTAGGAACATCTCTGGTAATTACAATAAGCAGCAAAGTGACATACTGTGTATAGTATAGCAGAGTAACAGGAAACTGTGCAAGTTCTTTTACATGCACCAGTCCCCATTTCAACTAGGGCTGGGCAGACTGTTCTGTCCAAAATCTGGACCCTCTGATGGAACCCGGTCTATGGAAAGCAGGTTTTGTTTTCTGCATGCCATTGCCTGGTACCCCAACCAGGGAGGGGGGGATAATATTAATGGGTTGGGATTTTACTTCTCTTCCTGCCCTAGGCACTTCCTGTTCTGGACATCCCCCAAGTTGTCAGGCCATTGCCTATGCATTTCTATCTGGAGGAATGGACAGCACCAGGAGGATCAAAGACTGAGGAGAGGAGGGTGTAGCCAAGCCCAGGAGCTGGAGGACCACAGTCAGTCACATGGTGGGGAGATCTGAGCGTGGGCTGCAGCTGCTGTGGTCAATCGGTTGGTGACTCTCAGGCCAGCTGTATCGTCTGTCTTGTTGTTCTCTCCGTGATTTATTCATCAACGACTGCATAGTGGAGATCAATTTTGTAAGTAGTAAATAGGGGGAGAGGAGAGGAGAGTTGTTTTTGAACAGGGTAAGAGCATGCTAGCAAACTAAATGTTGACTTGTACCATCCAGAGGGGAAAGAGAAAGAGACCAGACTACTGGGATCCAAATAAAAATGTTATCATTACAGAAATCACAAATAAAGTGTATTCTTGGTTTCATTGTGGCTGTCTGTGTACAGGCCCAGGGCATGGGCAGGCTGGCAAAATAAATGTTGACTTGTGCCATCCAGAGGAGAAAAAAAGAGAGAGACAGACTAGACTACTTGGGGCCAAAGAGAAATGTTATAGTCACAGAAATCACAGATGAAGTGTATTCTTGCTGGTCTCATTTTGGCTGCCTGTGTACAGGCCCAGGGCATACTGGGAAATAAACATTGACTTGAGCCATCCAAAGGAGAAAGAGAGAGAGATACTAGACTACGGGGGAAAGAGAAATTTTACAGTCACAGAAATCACAAAGAAATTAATCTTGGCCTCAATGTTGCTGTACAGAGTGTATGTACACTGTAAAGTACAGGCAGGCAGGCAAAATAGTGTTTGCATCTATCTGTCTGTCTGTCTCTGACTCTCTCTCTCTCTGCCTCTCAGCACACTCAAGGTCACAGCCGATCATGAGCATGATATGCCACCAGTATAGCCCAGCCATGGAGAGCTAGCTGTTATTGCTTTTATTTAGTAGTTTTACTGTCATTTTTATACAAATCATGCATTAAATTGTTTCCTTTGGGCCTCTGTGTTAAATATTTCCAACACTGGCTGCTTTTATGCATTTTATCGCAGTTTTTCAAATATTTATAAATAATCAGAACTAATCACAACAAATCAGAACTCCACCGTGTTCCGGCTCTTTTTTAATAAGGATCAGAACTTCACCGAGTTGTCCCAGCCCTAATTTCAGCAAACTTACATACTTTGAAACAACAGACTCTAAATGAACAGAACTCTGTCGTATGGTCACTCTGTGGGTGGTCTGAGTTTTGAATATGACTGATGCCTCTGACGGATATACTTTAGATTAATGTTGTAATTACAGCCTGGTACCATCCATTGAAAGGCATTATCAGTGATGGTATCACAGCAGTCACTGTATAGTATTGTTTTAAGTATGCAAACCAGTCCTGCAGGAAGCATTAGGCATGTCCCATCAGAAAGAGTCTTTGTGTACTGTGATGTATAAATTCTGGTGGGGCTGAGTGAAAGACCTAAACTTGATGATGATGAAGCCTCTCACCATCACCGTGCTGGTTCTGGCCCTCCTTTGTGCCTCCACCCTTACAGAGGGAGCAGGTAAGGATGAGAATTCAATTTTAAAGTAATGGGATAGCCCCACTATAGTTAGGGTTGGGTAGGCAATTTAATGTAAAAATAGCAATATTTTGCCTTTTGCTGTTCTTTGATGAAATTTCACAAATATTTAGAAAACATGTATTCTGAGAAAGATCTCTTGATCTACCAATTTTAGTAAATTTGGTTGACTGTTTCCTGCTTAGAGACTGGCAAAAAATGTGAAAAATATGAACATTGGCTCTGACAAAGGCACTGGTCTTGGAGCAGTGAAGTCGCCCTTTCTCTACTCACATGACTCGTGGTCGGGAGCTCATCTCCACTGCTGTTAGTGTTGCTGTCATTGTGTCTCTCTCACCCTTTTCTTTCCACTACAATATTGTTACAAAAATAAAGAAATTTGCTGCCATTGGGAGCCCAACCCCACCGAAGACCCCCTCCTCATTTTGACACCAGGTGCCCAACCCCAGTGTTGGAAGATGCAATTAAAAAAAATATTTTAAAAGACATAGAGAGCTCAACCCCAGTGCAGGCAAAGATACCCCCATTTTGACTACGGGTGCCCAATACTCATGTTGGATATACTGTCACTAAAAAAGAATTTCCCTTGCCCCCACCTGCTATCCCCTATCTCCCTCTGCCACCTCCCCACCCCTCTGCAATATAACCTCCTTCCCCCAAGACATAAGCACCCCAGTCCAACACTCCTCTCAGTCACACCACGCATAGTTTAAGAAAAGGAGACTGCAACTGGCACAGCCCTCCTCTAATGTCCTTGGCCGATCACTGTCTGGATGAATGAAACTGTGATCAGCTATTTGGTGATCTGATGGCAGATGGCTGAGGAGGTGAGAGAAAGGGCTTCATCAGTCATCACATATTTTTAATTATGGGTGGCACAGGATAGAAGGGTTATAATGGGATGCTTGTAGGTTGGGGAGTGAGAGGGAGGAGGGAAATTACTTTTTTCATTGTATTAACTAGTACAACTGACACAAGATTGGGCAGTCAGTGTCAGAATGGGGGGTCTTGGTGAGGGTGGAGGTGCCATTGGATGCCAGGAATACTTGCACATGGGGCAGGGTGTGAGGAGGTGCTCCTCGATATAGGGATACGCAGACTTGAGATAGGGTGTAGAAACATCGAAATGACTGAATGCCAGAGATAGTTGCACATGGGGTAGTTTAGGGGGGCCACTGGACACCAGGGGATATTTAGGCATTGGGCAGTGTTTGAAGGGGTGTCACAGGACACCAGGAACAGCTTGTACAGGAGTGGAGAAATTGTAATAGTATTTTTATTTTTTATGTCCCAATCCCACAATCCCACAAGCTCTGGGTGCCTTACAAAAAACATTAATAAAATACAGCAGCACTGTGAGGGAGTGGGGCACACCAGGAAACACCAGGGACTGCTAATACAAGAGTGGTGTAAAGATGGGAATGGCAATATGCTGTTGGACAGTTTGGCACAGGGTGGCATAAGGGCAGGAAATGGCACTGTGACCAGGCTCAGGATCCCACTAAAAGTACTGTCAGTACAATGCGGTTTTTGGTATATCAGTTACTATTAATTGCAAAAAATATTATTCTCAAAAAAATGAAATAATAAAATAAGGAAATGGGACATTATGTAAAAACAAATTCCTTTGAACCTTGTTGAATCTGTGGTGTGCTGTTTCTCACGATTTGAACGATTGTGCAACACAATATTGGTGTAATCATAACTTTGGCACTGTCTTTCCAGGCACACAAATACTCGCACACCAGTGCTTGGAGAAAAGGTACCTTTGTTAAGGCTATGCTAACACTGCATCACGCGATAGTTCAAAGCCCAAGACACACCACCTCATGGATTCAATAAAGCTCGGGGGAAATTGCTTTACCCTAATGTTACATTTGCTTTTTTTTGTGGCATTGAAGATGCAGCCCCCTCTCTGATGCCTAGACATAGATTTGCAATTATTTTCCTTTAAAGGAAAACGATTGGAAACAGAAAGTCATTTTTTTCCTGTAGGACCTGTGTTTCAGATACTGGTTTGTGTTTTACTAAGCAGTTCTTTTTGAAGGTGGCATAAATTAGATTATGAGGTTCTATCTAAAATAACACTTATCATCCATATGTAAGTCAGAAACATCACGTTAGTAGACTAAAAAGTTAGTAAAGATGGAACAATATTGGAACTAGAACCAGCATTAAGCAAGCATTGACTGACACCAGCTATGTTTCCTTTTGTGTTTCCCTTTTTTTTATAGTTCTGGTGTTAGTAGGGGTGTCAGAACTAGTTCTGAAAAGATTTGAACTGTCCTCAAACTTTGTCATTTGGAGTTCTAAGTTAGAACTCGAACAGTAGAGGGTTCACAGCATGATTCAACCTTTTATGTTCTGTTTATGCTCACCTCAGGTATCAGGCAACAATGTACATCTTCAACTGTCCCGGTCCTGATCACAATCCCAGCTCAGACCCTCCCAGTCCTTGCATTGCTTCTCTCATCATCATCACGGGTGGGGTGAGGTGTAGGTGCTGGGTACAAGTGTGGAGGCCTAGGCAGAGAGCCAAAGTGTGTGGGGGGAACTAAAGTGCGATGCCCAGCTGGGAGGGAATAAAGACTCAGGAGGACAACTTGTTGTGTTGCACTCCTAAAGTTCTGTAAGGAACTCGTAGTGGGTGGGCAGTCATGGCACAGTAGGCGTGAGGAATGGAATGAGAAGCAAATGAAGAAATGTGGCAATGCTACTGTTGGCTTGGGGAGAGACTTACTGCTGGGCACCCACTGCTGAATAACGGGCCAGGTGGACATTTTGGATGGATGCTAGGAGGGACTGACTTCTGCTGTCTGGGTAAGGTAGGGTATAGTGCTACTGCTGTCACTCAGTACTGTAGGTGCAACGAGCAGAGCTAGTGGCAGATCAGATGTCCTCTTTTCTCTTCCATCTCATCTCTTTTTTGTGGCTGGCATTGGTACAAAAAAATCTTCACTCTGTACAGAGACAGGTACTGGTAGTAGTAGTGCTATTAAAATGCCTTAGAAAAAATGTATAAGAATTAGGAACTGAAAAGAACTTAGTAAAGGCACAGGGGGTATCATCAACGGACTGGCAGTACAGGCAGTCAGCCATGCACAAGTCACTGGCATATTAACTGAGGTGGAGGTGGGGAGGGCACTCACTGCTACTAGCTATAGTCAGTTCCTTGCCTAACTGCCCTAAAAATGCTTTTGCTAAATAAAACAAAAACAAGGCCGGGGGTTGCTTTGGAAAGGGACTGGTGAGATAAGCAGCATAAATTGTGGTGGGATTGGTTCATGGGGTGCTTTGGAGGGTCACTGTTTCCTCTCCCACAAATATTTTGGGTGGCAAGAATGGGATTTGGTGATAAAAAATACCTCATTCATTTAAAAATATCTATGACTCCTACGTGGCATTCTGGCCATCATTGGACTGTATGCCCTTTGACTGCACTGTACCCAATGTGTAACCATGTGTGACCGTGTGCTGCCCCGCACTCATTTGGGTGGTATCTTCAAATAAATCTCAGAAATATTTTAGGTAACAGGACTCGGGGAGCAGAGAAAAATACTGTATTTATTAAAAAATATCTGTGACTTCTATGTGGCATACTAGCCATCAACCTGCTGTGTGTCTCTTGACATTTATGTGGTATCTTTCAATAAATCCCAGAAATATTTCAATTGACTGACAATGGGACTTGGGGAGAAAAGTACTTTATTCATTTAGAAATATCTATGATTCCCGCATGGCATACTGCCATAATCCTATTGTGTGTCCTTTGTACTGTACCCAGTGTTTGACTGCGTGCCGTTCAGCACTTATTTGTGTGATGTCTTTAAATAAATCCCAGCAATATTTTGGGAGACTAATGATGGGAATTGAGCAGAAAAAAACCTTATTCATTTAAAAATATCTGTGACTCCTAGGTGGCCTATTGGCCATCATCCTGCCATGTTCCCTTTGACTGCATTGTATCGAATGTGTGACCTTGTGCCACCCAGCTCTCATTTGTGTGGTATCGTTAAATAAATCTAAAAAATATTTTGGGTGGCTGATGATGGGACTTGGGGAAAAAATACCTCATTCATTTTCATTTGAAAATATCTGTGACTCCCGTGTGTCGTCTTGGCCATCATTGTGCTGTATGCCCTTTGCACTGTACCTGGTGTGTGACTGTGTGCTGCCCATCACTCATCTGGGTGGTATCTTTAAATCTCTGAAATATTCTGGGTGATTGACGATGGGACTTGGGGAGAAAAATACTTTATTAATTTAAAAATATCTGCGACTCCTATGTGCCATATTGGCCATAATCCTGCTGTGTTCCCCTTTGACTGTACTGTACCTAGTGTGTGACCGTGTGTTGCCCAGCACTCATTTAGATGGTATCTTCAAATAAATCCCAGAAATATTTTGGGTTACTGATGACACGACTTGGGGAGAAAAATGTCTTATTCATTTTCATTTAAAATATCTATGACTCCCTAAGTGGCGTTCTGCCCATCCTCCTGCTGCATCCTCAGTATTATCTCCTCTATTGAAAACACAATTAAAGAAAAATAGGGTTTGAGTTCTGAAATGTTCTAAACAAGATTAGAACCCTAGACATTTTTCAAAAGCTCCAGACTAGAATCAGAAACCAGAACTTCACCACGCTCTGACAACCCTCGTTGTTCAGTTTAGTTGTTTTATAGTGTTGATGGGAAAGACAGGTGAAAAGAGATTTGATCAGCTGTCAAGCTGACTATAGTCTGAAGATGTTGGATGCTGGCAGTTGTGGTGGATGACAGACTTGCAGGTAGGGTTGCTCGTAATCTGTTCAAAAGAGTCCGATTCCTTTGATTGCAAGCTGTTTTTCATAATGGAAATTCAGTATTCAAGGCCAAAAATCAAAATTCTGAAACCCCTTGTTGCACGCAGAATCAGAATCTAATTCTGCCTCCTAATATCTTCACCCAGTTCAGTAGCCACAATAAAACAGCTAGAAAGAGACCTGTCTCACTCCCCTTCCCGTTACCTGACTGCCATGTCAGCTGGGGTCCCTAGAGGCTCAACTACTGTGAGACAGGTGGCTGCGGTGTGGTGCAGTCTGATGACTTTTGGTGCCATAACATTCCATAATTCTTAATGAAATGTGTCGATGTGCAGTCCAATATGTACATCCATCCAATAATAATAATATAATGACCCCCTCCCTTGCAAAGTTCCAATGTGCACACTCCAGTCCTCTAAATGGGTGACTATAGCATGACAAAAATCTTGTCAATCGATGTTGCAGCAAAACCTTTATGTCAACCGCATTTACAGGCAGCATGAAGGTGGTCACTGTCTCCCATGTTTTCTTTGGGTGGCTTTGCCCCCCAAAACCCTCCAAGTGGGGGGCTGTCCTCAATTAAAATAATCAACTCCAAGTTGGAGCTCATTAGAGGAGGGAATGTAAGACCACCAGAAAACAGTGCCGGGGTCCAGCACCAACACTGCAGTGACCTGGCGCTGTTGTCGCTGCAGTGTCGGTCGCTGTTGACTTGACACTGTGGGGGGTGTATACCCTTTAAACATATACATTAAGTGCACTGATTGCAGTACAGGCCAATCAGCTAACTCCCCCACCACCACTACCACCACAAGAAATGATTGTCTGGTGCTGCAAGTCAGTCAGATCAGATGAAAGTTAAAAAAACGAAAGTTACTTTTATTGCTTATTTAATAGAGTGCCTAGTGCCCTGGTCTAACTCCATCTGGTGCTACTCCAGTTCAGTAAACTTCCCTAATAGTTACAAACTGCCAAAAGTCCCACTTGACCTGTGGTGACCAATCTTAAGAAACCCTTGGAGTTAGCCACCAGCAGATGCCACTAAGTGTTGATGTGTTAGTTGGTGGCACTGTGGTTCGGGCAGGCTGGGGTTGCAGAGTGTGGCATGGGGTGTTGTTTAGTGGTGCAGTGGGTTGGGTATCCTGGTGTCATGGACTATGGCAAAGGGCAGGGGTGTTGTTTGGTGGCACCAGAGGTTGGGCACCCGGCATCATACTGTGGGGTGCTGTTGTTGGCACCACCAAGAGCTGGGCACCCCAGTGTTGTACACTGTGGTGAGGTGGGGTGGGAGTTGCCAGGTGAGCACTTGGTTTCCCTTTCCACCAATGCCATCTCCATTTGCTGCTGGTGTCATGCAGCAGCTCAGGTAAGGGCTTTGAACTGCTGTGCTCTACTCCTAGGAGCATGGTAGAGAAACAAAAGTGCACTCTTCATACTATGCGGAGGGTGGCAGCTGAGAGAGAATAGAGCAAATGCCACAGAAGAGCAATGTCAAAGAACCAGAACTGCTGGTATGATGGTGGACACAGACTCGAACAAACTGTAGCTGTTGTGCAACATCTTTGCCATTGCAAGGATAGAGAGGAAATAAATGAATGAACAGCGCATTGTAAGGGGAACAAAAAGCACAGGAAACATTAACTGCAGGCAATACAAACTCTACAAGAAATTCCACTTCCAGCTTGCATTTCCCAGCCTTATGATTGGACAAATCCTAAAGAACTGAAAGCAGCAGAAAGACGGAGAGCTGGCAGAACTAGGGTGCAGGCTGGGAATTCTGAAACTGTGATATGTGGAGGATGGCCATGTTCTAAAAAGGCCTCCTCTCATCTCGGGCTGATAGCAGTATGTATACAAGCTTTTGGCAAGCACATAAAAAGTGCAGTGTTTCCCAGAGCTTCATCTTCCTTAAAGGCTTGCGTATGTGGAGAGGTCTTGCATGTGGCAGAGTGATTTTATACATATAGGGCAGGATTCAAAAAGGACTTGCGTTCAGCGCATCTCGGATGCCCAGGAGCAAATGAGATGCACTGAGCACCAACAGCGGTATTCACAGAAGATGCACCAGGGATGCTCCCCGTGCATCCCGTCTGTGAATACTACAGTTGCACCCAGCCCTGAATGCACCAGTGCAACCCCCTGGTCAGGCTGGGAATCCAATGGGGTAGTGCATCTCACGATGTGCTGTGCCCAAAGTTGCTATTTAGAGCCAACTACATGCAAATGGAGCCATTAGATATGCAAGGCGCAATGGGTCCATTTGCATAACATTATGGTCCCATAGTGTTATTCTTGATGACGGTCTGACCCTAAGATCACAGGTGTCAGCCATTGTCAAGACCTTATTTTTCCATCTGAGGAATATCGCTTGGGTGAAGCAACTGGTCCCTCCTGATGCTCTCTCAACACTGGTCCACACCTTTGTGACCGCTCACCTTGACTACTGCAATGCCCTGTACCTAGGGCTACCAGCGGGCAGCCACCAGGCTTGTGACTGGGGCATCTGGGACCAGTCATATTATGCCTGTGCTTTGCAAACTGCACTGGCTGCCAGCGCAATGGCAAATCACCCTCAGGGTCACCCTACTGACCTATAAAGCCCTACATGAACAGGGACCCTGCTACATGCAAGATTTCCTTCATCCCCACTGCCCCTTCTGACCACTTTGATCCACCGACGAGGGATTGCTACAGATTCCAAGGGTGCGAGTAAAGACATCTGGGGCCTGTTCATTTGCATTTGCGGCCCCTACTCTGTGGAATTCTCTACCTCACCTGATAAGAGAGTGCCTGACAGTCCAGACTTTTAAAAAAGTGCTCAGAACTCACCTTTTTAGCCTGGTGTTTCCAGATAACTTTGGTTAATGCGAATATTTTAAGAACATTGCCACTTTTAAGTATATTGGTTGTATTGTATTTTAAGGAGTTCATAATTTTATGTATTTGGAAATATGTTTTATTGTTGTATATGTTTTAATATTGTATATGTTTTATGTTGTACAGGCACCTTGGTTTTAGAAAGGCGCCGTTTGTGAATAAAACAAGCATTTGTCAATGCCGAGTGTTGCTTGCTTACATGTGCCGTTTAGGTATTTGGAAGTGATAGTACCATGCCTAAGAACTGTCATGTGCCCCCCCCCCCACAAGACATCCACTGTATCTTTCTGTTCAGTATTCACAGAACAAGGGGAGGGGCAAGGGCCACAGCAGTACAACAGTTGTCAAGGCGGTGAAAAGGTGGACAGTAGTCCATTCACAGGCAAAAAGAGTCCTGCAGGAGCTGACCAAATTGAAGGTGGACAAAGTGATGGGACCAGGCGGCATACACCCAAGGATATTAAGAGAACTGTGAAGCAAGATAGCAGTACCTCTGGCAGTCATGTTCACTGAGTCATTCAACACAGGGGTGATACCAGAGAATTGGAGGAGGGTACATGTGGTCCCTCTACACAAATCCGGCAGCAGGGAGGAAGGGGAAACTATAGGCCGGTCAGCCTCACCTTAGTAGTGGGGAAAATCATGGAGACATTGCTTACAGAAAGGATAGTGGGGCATCTAGAAGCCATCGGAGCCCAGGACCATAGGCAACATGGATTCACAGTGGGGAGGTCATGTCAGACAAATCTGGTTGATCTCTTTGACTGGGTGACAAAGGAAGTAAATCAGGGTGGGGCAGTGGACAATGCTTACCTTGATTTCAGCAAAGCCTTTGACACTGTCTCACATAAGAGGCTGATAAACTAGCTGGGTAGGCTGGGCATGGGGGAAAGGGTGGTAAACTGGGTTAGAAACTGGCTAACAGACAGGAGGCAGAGAGTGGTGGTAAATGGGGTGCAGTCTGGGGAGTGGAAGAGGGGGTAACCAGTGGGGTGCCACAGGGATAGGTCCTGGTGCCAGTCTTGTTCAATGTCTTCATTGGTGACATTGCAGAAGGGCTGAAGGGAAAGGTCTGCCTGTTTGCAGATGACACCAAGATCTGTAACACAGTGGATACCCCTGAGGGGTGGAGAAAATGAGGAAGGACCTGGGAAAGCTTGAAAAATGGTCTGAGGACTGGCAACTGAAGTTTAATTCAAAAAAGTGCAAAATTATGCACCTAGACACTGAAACCCTGGGGAAAGCTACAGGATTGGGGGGGGGGGGAGTTGCAGACAGTCACAAAGAAGGAAAGAGACCTGGGGGTTCTTATTTCAGATGATCTGAAAATGTCAAAGTGCTAAGGCAGCTGGGAGGGCCAGTGACATGCTGGGGTGCATAGGCAGGGGTATCACCAGCATAAGGAGGGAGGTAATGATGCCATTATATAAAACCATGGTCAGGCCTCACGTGGAGTATTGTGTGCTATTCTGGAGGTTGCATCTTTGTAAGGATATTAACAGGCTGGAGAAGGTCCAGAGAAGGTTGAAAAAGATGGTACAGAGCTTGCAACACAAGACTTAGGAGAAATAAAGGGACCTCAATATGTACTCACTGGAAGAGAGGAGGGAAAGAGGGGATATAATAGAAACATTCAAGTACCTCAAGGGTATAAATATAACTACTGAGAAGCAGGAGACAGCTGCTATAGGCACATGTGCCAGCTTCTGTGTGATATTCTTTTGTTCTTATAAACCTGTAATCTCCAGTATTTCAGTAACCACATGACTACACTGCCTTCTTTAGGCAATTTTACACTGGTTGATGCCTGATGTCAGACGGCAGACAGAGGGCTCATCAGATTGTGTTGCCATTTGAAAAACTTCACAGTGTGTTCTTTTACTGGTAAGCATTTTGGAAAGCTGGTGAAGGTCTCACAATTTTTATTATGATTTTATCTCCTTATGTCTGTCCCCTTTGGTTCCCTCATCCCCAAACCCCAACAGTCATTGATGGTCACAACTGCAGCCTTCTTCTTGCCAAGATTGTGGGTGAGCAGCTGCCTTCACAGTTTGTGAAGTCTGACGTCTTCCAGTGCTGCTTATTGGTCATCTTCCAATACAGACGAGGAGCTGCCAGCCCAAATCTAACTCAGAACAAGCAGCTTTCAAAGTGGGGAAGAAATGAAGTGAGCAAGAATCAAGTACTCATTCAGATGCGACGTTGATTTTAAGATCAACATACCAGTGTGGACACTGCAAATAGAACCCCAGCTCTTTAAGCAGCCTTATGAAGAGTAAAGGCTTCTCGAAGCACTGGGGTTCTATTTATTGTACTGTAAGTGGGCTGTATCTAATTTGGTAATTTACTGTACCTTATATCTGGATGTATGGTAGGCCCAACTTTAAATAAGCATTTGTCAACGCCGAATGTTGATTGCGTTGGTCTGTTGAGCTCGCTCACTGCCCCGTGTCATTCACTCATTCTGTTTCTCCCAGAGCTGCAGGATTCCCTTTTGTACTGGGCTTCTGCCTTCATTGGCACATTTTTCTGCCCACAAAGAAATCTGCAGCTGTCCCGACAGAGCTCTGTTGAGGTGGGTCACTCCCCCTCTCTCACTAGCTCATTCTGTTTCTCCTGGTGCTGCAGGCTGCCCTTTTGTATTGGGCTGCCACCTCTGCTGGCAGCTTTTTTTGCCCACAAAGAAATTTGCAGCAGTCCTGACACAGGTCCATTGAGCTAGCTCACTCCCCCTCTCTCGCTCGTTCCGTTTCTGCCGGCGCTGCAGGCTGGCCTTTTGTACTGGGCTCCTGCCTGTGTTGCCGCCTTTTTCTGCCCACAAATAAATCTGCAGCTGTCCCGACAGATCTCCGTTGAGGTCGCTCTCTCCCCCATCTCACTCGCTCATTCTGTTTCTCCTGGTGCTGCAGGCTACTCTTTTGTACTGGGCTTCTGCCTGTGTTGACACATTTTGCTGCCACAAAGAAATCTGCAGCTGTCCCGACAGAGCTCCGTTGAGGTGGGTCACTCCCCCTCTCTCAGTCGCTCATTCTGTTTCTGTTGGCGCTACAGTCTGCCCTTTTGTACTGGGCTCCTGCCTCTGTTGGTGGCTTTCTCTGCCCACAAAGAAATATGCAGCAGTCCAGACACAGGTCCGTTGAGGTAGCTCACTCCCCCTCTCTCACTCACTCATTCCGTTTCTGCCAGTGCTGCAGGCTGGCCTTTTGTACTGGGCTCCTGCCTGTATTGCCGCCTTTTTCTGCCCACAAAGAAATCCACAGCAGTCATGATAGAGCTCCGTTGAGCTTGCTCACTCCCCCTCTCTCACTCACTCACTCACTCACTGTGTTTCTCCCGGCACTGCAGGCTGCCCTTTTGTACTGGGCTTCTGCCTGCATTGGCACCTTTTTCTGCCCACAAAGAAATCTGCAGCTTTCCCGACAGAGCTCTGTGGAGGTCGTTCACTCTGCCTGTCTCACTCATTCATTCTGTTCCCCTGGTGCTGCAGGCTTCCATTTTGTGGGGTCTCCTGCCTCTGTTGGTGCCTTTTTCTGCCCACAAAGAAATCTGCAGCAGTCCCGACAGAGCTCCGTTGAGCTCACTCGCTCCCCCTCTCTCACTCGTTCATTCTGTTTCTCCCGCCACTGCAAGCTTCCCTTTTGTACTGGGCCCCTGCGTACATTGCTGCCTTCTTCTGCCCCCCCAAAAAATTTGCAGCAGTCCCAACAGAGCTCTGTTGAGCTCACTCACTCCCCCTCCCTCATTTGCTTGTTCTGTGTCTCCCGCTGTTGCAGGCTACCCTTTTGTACTGGGTTCCTGCCTGCATTTCCAGCTTTGTCTGTCCACAAAGACATGTGCAGCAGTCCCGACACAGCTCCGTTGAGGTTGCTCACTCCCACTCTCTCACTCACTCGTTCCATTTCTGCCGGGGGTGCAGGCTGGCCTTTTGTACTGAGCTGCATTGGCACCTTTTCCTGCCCACAAAGAAACCCTCAGCTATCCCGACAGAGCTCCGTTGAGGTCGCTCACTGCCCCTGTCTCACTCGCTCATTCTGTTTCTCCTGGTGCTGCAGGCTGCCCTTTTGTACTAGGCTTCTGCTCCTGTAGGCATTTGTTTCTGCCCACAAAGAAATCTGCAGAAGTCCAGACAGAGCTCCATTGGCCTTACTCACTCTCCCTGTCTCACTCGCTCGTTCCATTTCTGCCAGCACTGCAGGCTGCCCTTCTGTACTGGGCTCCTGCCTGCATTGCAATCCTTTTCTGCCCACAAAGAAATCTGCAGCAGTCACGATACAGCTCCATTGAGCTTGCACACTCTCCCTCTCTCACTCGCTCATTCTGTTTCTCCCACCGCTGCAGGCTGCTCTTTTGTACTCAGCACCTGCATGCACTGCTGCCTTTTCCTACCCACAAAGAAATCTGCAGCAGTCCCAACAGAGGTCCATTGAGTTCACTCACTCCCTCTCCCTCACTCGCTCGTTCTGTGTCTCCTGGCACTGCAGGCTGCCCTTTTGTACTGGGCTCCTGCCTGCGTTGTTGCCTTTTCCTGCTCACAAAGAAATCTGCAGCTGTCCCGACAGAGCTCTGTTGAGCTCGGTCACGCCCCTCCGTCTCAGTCGCTCGATCCTAATCTGTCCCACACACTGATTTCCGACAGCGACTGCGGTATTTTGTGCCAGAAGAGCGGAAACACATTTCGGCCAGGATATGAAAAATGAGGCGTGAACAAATGCCAATGCTGAAAATCTGGCGGGAAAATATTACTAATTTGCAAACTTACAAGGGTACATGGAACCTGCACAACGCACGCTCGTAACACAGTCATTTTATGGAGTTTCATCACAAATTTTCAACATAGGCATTTTAGGACCACTGCTCATGAACAGTGTCAGTGTGATTTTCTCAATATGTTCCGAACACTGATTTCCCACAGCGACCGCGCTATTGTGTGCCGGAAGAGTGAAAACACATTTCGGCCAGGATGTGAAAAATGACAGCTGCACTACTCATAAGGAGGTGTGGCAAAATGGCAATGCTGAAAATCTGGAGTGAAAATATTGCAAAGTTGTGAAGGTACGAGCGTGCGTGGAAACTGCTCAATGCACATTCGTAACACACTCACTCTACGGACTTTCATCACCAAATTTTCAACATAGGCATTTTAGGACTTCTGCTAATGAACAGTGTCACTGTTATTTTCATAATGTGTCCTGAACATAGATTTCCCACAGCGACCGCGCTATTCTGCACTGGAACTGCGAAAACACATTTCAGCCAGGATATGAAAAATGACACCTGTACTGTTCATAAGGAGATGCAGAACAATGGCAATGTTGAAAATCTGGAGTGAAAATATTATTAATTCATGAAGTTACGAGCATGCATGCAAACTGCGCAACGCACTCTTGTAACACAGTCATTTTATAGAGTATCATCACCAAATTTTCAACATAGGCATTTTAGGACTTCAGCTCATGAACAGTGCCACTGTCATTTCCTTAATCTGTCCTGAACACTGATTTCCCACACCGACTGTGCTATTCTGCTCTGGAAGTGAGAAAACACATTTCAGCCAGGATGTGGAAAATGGCAACTGTACTGTTCACAAGGAGATCTGAAAAAATGCCAATGTTGAAAATCTGGCATGAAAATATTGCAAATTCACAAAGTTACGAGTGTGCGTAGCAACTGCACAATGCACGCTCGTAAAACAGTCATTTTGGGGAATTTTCTCACCAAATTTGCAGAATAGGCTTTTTGAGAGCCCACCTCATGAACAATAGCACTGTGGTTTCATTAATTGGTCCCAAAAGGGGATTCTGCGCAGTGACCGCGAAATCACTGTTGTTTTGTTAATCGTTCCTGAAAGGTGATAGTGCACGGTGACCACGAAATCACCTTTTAGGGCCGAATAACACCATGACAGTGCCATAATTCATGAGAAGGGGTCCCAAAAACCCATGTTGAAAATTTTGTGCCAAAATTGCCAAAAATGCCTGAGATATGCATCAAAGTTGAAAAAACCCTATTTATTCCATTATACAGCTTACCGGCATTTCCTCAGTGCGCGGTCGGCTTTGAAGAGTACAGACGTGTTCCTGGTCCACCAAATATCATTGCGCTGGACTACAGAGGTAAGTATGGGGTGAGGGGGTGTGGGAGGCAGGATCTCAGTGGGTGGGACGGGTTGTGGGGGGGGGCAGGGAGACAGCCGAGGAACCGTTTCCTTTTTTACAAATTAAAATAAAAAAGACATTGTGTTACCGTTTTTGATTTTACAGGGGCATGTGGCATGCTGGGTTGGGCTCCCAGTGTGCCAATGGAGTCTTTTTTTGGGGGGGAGCTGTAACTGATGGGGGATTGGGCACCCCCCGTCGGCACACAACAAAAGGAGGGGTTTTACATTATGCCGACGGGGACTGGGCACCCCCATAGGCACACAACAAAAGGTGGGGTAACATTATTCCCAATTGGGATTGGGCACCCTGTCAGCAGACAACGAAAGTGGGGGGGGTTACACAATGCTGACGTGAAGTGGGCTCCCCCGTCTGCAACATAAACCTTGGGCCACTGAAGCCGACAAGGATTGGGGCCCCCGTCGGCAAAAAACACGGTGGGGCGGGAACATGCTGCTGAGTGGGATTGGACACCCCCTCGGCACGGGGGAGGTTAATATTGTTTGTGAACACGGTGGCAAGACACCGCCATGTTCACAAACAATATCAGTGTTTCAAGGTTCTGCCCTGCAATGACGGGTTGCCATCTTATTGTAGTGAATGGCTGAAGCTGCAATGACGAGGCAGCCCCTGATTGCAGCGGCTACATTTCTACAAGGTTGTGGCACGCTGGCTGAACTAGTGTCAGCAGCAGCATGCCACAGCATTGGGGGAAGTGAGCCAAGCCTTTAAAGGCTGTGGGGGCATTGGCCACGACAGTGCCTTGCCTCCACAACCTGCTTCAGGAGAAAGCTGCCGCAATGTTTCTTGCTCATGTGTGCAATCAACATAATAAACACTGCACCTGAATGAACACATGATGCTATACAAACACAGAATTTGTCAGCAGAAAAGGACCACTCAGCCCACCCAGTCAGCCTAAGTGTTCTCAACCTATTTGTAACTCCTGCCTGTATATGTTACTGTATGTCTTTTTCTGCCTGCGTCCATCAGGACCTCCTTGTGAATGAGCTTGCTCAATGGATTTTTTCTGCAATGAACTTGAACCTACTCCACTTCCACAGCCCTATTGGTCTCTGTTGACCATCTCCTTCCCCTTTTTCTGATATACCCCTATGTTTTATCCCATGCATGCTTCATGCCCCCTACCATTTCAGCCTCCACCACTTCTCCTGGCAGTCTGTTCAAGGCATCTACCATCCTTTCAGTAAAGAAATATTTCTTCACATCTATCCTGAACTCCCTCCCCCCCAGCTTCATTGTATGTCTCTTGGTTTGGGTTCTCATCCTCATTTGAAGGAAACTCCTGAACTGTACCCTGTTTACCCCTGTGAGGTTCTTTGTAGGTCTTGATCATGTCACCTCTCGCCCTCCTCTCTTCCAGAATGTACATGTTGAGATTCTTCAGCCTTTCCTTGTAGGGATTCCTGTGAAAATCCTGAACCATTTTAGTTGCCCTCCTCTGGAAAACCTCCACCCTATGTCCTTTCTGAAGTGTGGACTCTAAAACTGGACACAGTACTCCAGCTGGGGGTATACCAGGGAGTGATACAATAGCAGCACAACATCTCTCCTCCTCCTACTGGAGGTGCCATTCCTTATGCATCCCAGAATTCAATTTGCCCTGCCCATAGCCTTGTCACACTGTACTGCCATCTTGAGGTCCTCTTATATAATAACCTCAAGGACCATTTAATGTCTAGTGAGTATCAGTACCTCCCCCCATCCTATACTCAGCATTGGGGTTCCTATGCCCTAGGTACATGATTTTATACGTGTTGGCATTGAACCCCAACTAAGTAAGAAAATGGAATTGATTTCAATGAATTGCAAGCTTTTAAGCAGCTTTTCGCGGAGTGTGTATATGTGTGTGTGTGTGTGGGGGGGGGGGGCTCTGCTACTATAACTATTTGCTTTTGATTTTGGCCTCAAATCAGGTGCACTCCTGTAAACAGATAAAACACGTTTAAGAAAGAACCATAAGAAATGTGATAAAGTCTTTATACATTAGCCAGGGCTGAGCTTGCTGAACCCTTAACGCTGCATTGCAGACAGGAGAGATGCAGCCTGTTCCTAATTAATGCGCTTCCCACTGGTGACCTGTGAGCCACTTATGGGCCAGAGCCCACTACACAAGCATTTGTCAATGCCGAATGGTTGCTTGCTGGCGTTAGCAGTGGAAGTGCAGGAGTTAGACAGATGCAGTATAGGAATGACAGAGAAGTATTGAACTGATGCCAACTCCATCCCCACCCTGCAGAGACGGACAGGCATTGGGGTGTGCCTTTGGGTCATCGCCCATAATGGTCATGACATTTCACCTCACCCTACCCTGCAGATACTGACAAGTGTTGAGGTGTGCCTTGGGGGATTCAGGCTTTACACTCACCTCATTCCATAAGGAAATATGCTGAAATGGGTGCAGTATAGGAGAATGGGGTGAACGCTGGGGCCAAAGAGTCCAAGGCACACCTTGATGCCTGTCACTGGCTGCAGGATGGGGGTTGGGGTGGAATGGCGTGAGCATTACTATCGACAATCCCAAGTCACACCCCTGACACCTGTCAGTCCCTACAGGGTAGGGCGTTATGGATTGAAACCCAATTGCCCTGGGCTTTTCTTGGTATTTTCACTCCAAATTTTCAACATGGGCTTTTTGAGACCCCACCGCATGAACAGTGACACTCTCAGTTTATTAGCACAGCGAGGTGCGAAAACACATTTTGAATAGGATATGAAAAATTACAGCTGTACTGTTCATGAGCAGGTGTAAAAAATGGTAATGTTAAAAATCTGGAGTAAAAATATAAAAAAAATGGTGAAGTCATGAGTGTGTGTAGAAACTGCGCAACACACACCCGTAATGTAATTATTGTGGGGATTTTTTACACCAGACTTTCAACCTAGGCATTTTGGGACCTACACTTATTAATAGTGCCATTGTGATTTTCTTAATCTGTCCTGAACATTGATCTTACACAACGACTGCGCTATTCTGTGCCGGAAGTGTGAAATCACATTTTGGCCAGGATGTGAAAAATGAAAGCTGTACTGTTCATAAGGAGGTGTGGAAAAATGTCAATGTTGAAACTCTGGAGTGAAAATATTACAAATTTGAGAAGTTACGAGGGTGCATGGAAACTGCACAATGCACACTCATAACACAGTCATTTTATGGACTTTTGTCACCAAATTTTCAACATAGGCATTTCAAAACCTCTGCTCATGAACAATTTCACTGATTTTCTTAATCTGTCCCGAACATTGATTTTGCACACCGACCACGCCATTGTGCACTACATGTGCGAAAACACATTTCAGGTGAAATGTGAACAATGACAGCTGTACTGTTCTTAAGGAGGTGTGGTCAAAGGGTAATTTTGAAAATCTGGAGTGAAAATATTAAAAATTTTCAAAGTTACAAACAAGCGTGCGCAGGAACTGCAAAATGCACGCTCATAAAACAGTCATTTTGGGGAATTTTTTTACCAAATTTTCAACACAGGGTTTTGAGGAGCATACCTCATGAATTGTGACACTGCCATTTCGTTAATTGGTCCCAAAAGGTGGTTCCATGCAGTGACCACACAATCACTTTTTGGGATGAAATAACACAATTACAGTGACTGAGTTCATGAGGTGGGGTCCCAAGAACCCGGTGTTGAAAATTTGGTGAAAAAATTCCCCAAAATGGCCAAGATATCCACCTGAGTTGAAAAACCCCTATTTATGCCATTATACAGCTTACCGGCATTTCTTCAGTTCGCGATCGACTTTGAAGAATTCAGACATGTTCCTGGTCCACTGAAGATCATCGCACCGGGCTCCGAAGGTAAGTATGGGGTGAGGGTGTGTGTGGGGAGGGGGGGTGCGCAGTGGGTGGATGCGGGTTTGGGGTAGGGGGCCACAAAAGACCATGAGGGACTGTTTTCTGTTTTTATACGTTTTAAAAATATATAGATGACATGGGATGCTTTTTTGCATGCTGGGATGGGCTCCCAGCATGCCGGCACACCTGGGTGTTTCTTTTTGGGGGGCTGGAGCCAACGGGGATTGAGCACCCCTGTCAGTCATACACTGTGCTTGGGGAGTGTGCATTAGTCGAGGGGGATTGGGCACCCCCTCAGCACACAATAAATAGGGCGGGTGCATCATGCCAATGGGGTTTGGGCAACCCCATTGACAAATGAACTGGGGAGGGTGCATGCCGACAGGGGGATTGGGCAACCCCCCTGTCGGCTTTCCTTTAATTTATTTATTGAAATGTTTCACCAGGAAGACACACTGAATGGCAGGTGGCAGCTTTCTGTCGGCTTCGTGGGGACTGTGAGAGGCCAACAGAGAAGCCATAGCCATGGGAACACCACACAATGCAGCTACTGTATGTAACTGTCTTCTGCAGTCAGGGATGCCCCACAGCAAAAACAGCTGATTGCGTAGTGACGGGGCACTCCCTGACTGCAGCAGCTCAGTTTCTTTGATCACAGTGGCCTGCTCATTAACTGCCCTCATCAACAGCATGCTGCTCTATTCGCTAAGGCAGAGACCAGCCCCCGAACGGGGGCTGCTGCCATTTGGCACAACACTGTCGCACCTCCACAACCCACTTGTGAAGGAAGCCTGACGCAATGTGTTTTTTGCACATGGATGCAAGCAACACAAAAACTGACTGATTGAATTGATTGATTTGTATGCACCATGCAGGGATGTGTCCAGCAGAATGCCCTGGGTGCCTAGCATCTGCCACAGTACAACCACAAACCCGGCACCCCTGTTCAGTTATTACCATCCCCCCCCCGCCCAAGTCTCCATTATCATGCTGCTCACTGCAGAGGTGGTAGAGATATCTAATCTGAACTCCCCCTCCCTGCACGAGTCCCTGTAATTATGTCGCATACTGCAGCAGCAGATAAATGTACTCAGAACCCCCTCCTGCCCGCATCCGCATTTTATGCCGCTTACTGCGGTGGCAGAATATCACTACCAGTACCCTCCCTCCCTACCTCGACCCGATCACACTGTTGACAGTGCTCCATAATACCCCGTTAGTCCTGCAGGCTCTCCACCCCACCCACTCAAGCACCCTCTCCCACCCCACTCCCCTGTCTCAGCAGCATCCGGACGATGAGGCGGGCAGCACAACCCTCCCACATTCCACCACAGCTGCCCACTGACAGAGTTGTCTGTGAATGACAGCTACTATACTACTTTAAGCCCATTGGTGGACCCTGTTGACCAATAGGCTTGCAGTGTGTACTGTACTGTCATTCACATCTTAACTATCACAAAGAACTCACTCTGAACAAACATATAATAATATGCTCCCATGATTTTTGTCACATTATTCGCCAGGTCTCCTGGCTCTTACCGGTACTATGTATATGATTGTTCATACCTATGTACTGTCCTGGGTCTTGCATTTACTTGCATAGTGTACCCTACCCAGTAAACAAAAACTAAAAAATAATGAACACTGAAGTGCAGTCACCTCTGGGGTAGATCATGACAGCCATTCAGTGCCAGCACACTATATAAAAACTCTCCAGCTTTCTTCATCCATATACAATCTGACTGATATTGCACCATGTTAATCTGTTGGTAGATTAATACTGTATATGGGGACTCTGACCAGGACACCATGGAAATTCCTAATCTCTTCATGTTAAGTGGCATAGGATCATTAACATCTACTTGAAACCCACCAGAACAGGAAGATGGGACCTCGATTCAATGTCTCATCTAAATATGGAAATCATTTCAGCATTCCCTGTTCTTAAAGTAGAGAGGGTGCTGGCTGTCATCTGCAGGGATATAGGCCTTGTAGGTCTTATAGTGGGACTCTCCTTGTTGCATATGGTCACCTCCCCCCCAATAACACTGGGTGACAACTGGGGATGGTCGTCCATCTACGAGGTCCCCGACTACACCTTCTCCAGTATCCTTGTGATCTCCAAAGCGCACTGCGGTGTTACTTGCTGTCTAGATCTTCGGTGCCTTATGTATACAAGCAGGGTAAAGCGTACCCATGCTAAAAAAAACCTCCCAGGTTGTCAAGTGCATAGGAGGTGGTATCTCCCCTGGCTCCTCCTACTTGCACTACTACTGGCTGGTGATATTGAAACCAACCCTGGCCCATTAAATCTGACCCACAAAATCCCTCCAGTATGGGGCATGGGAAGAGGCTAAAAATAGCTCTTAACATTAGGAGCCTGCTACCTAATCATGATGAGCTATTAGCATTGGTTGCACTCTACAAACCCGACATCCTAGGAGTGACGGAGACCTGGATGAAACCCTCTGTCCCTGACTCTGCCTGTGAACTCACTGGGTATGAATTCACCCAACTGGACAGAGCTGGGGGCAAGTGGGGGTGGCATACTAATCTACCATAAGAGCCACTTAAAAATCTCCCAGATTGCACACCAGGATTCAAACGTGTCCCCCTGTGAGTTGCTACATGTGCTACTGCTACTTGGGGATGCAAAGAAACTGCACCTGGTGTGCACCTATAATCTTTCAAGAGGTGGGCTACCTGGATTAACTCACCCCATGGACAAAATTGGTCCCAGAGTCGGGGATAATGAACTCATAATCCTAGGTGATGTAAACCTTAACTGGGATAGTGGTAATGTTAAGCAGTTTGAGCCTCTGCTTGCTAACCTGGCTCTGACCCAGCTCATCCAGAAACCAACTAGGCGGACAGCAAATGGATCCTCCAGCACCTTACTGGACTGGATCATGTCTAACCATCCTGACAGGATCTCATCAGCGGGTACATTATTTGACTCCATCTCTGACCACTCACTGGTTTTCTGTGTATGGAAAATTCCCACACCCTCAAAATTCCACACAAAATTATGCATGTCAGAAACTACTCTAGATTCGATACTGAGGAGTTTCTGGAACACCTAAGAGTTACTGACTGGTCTGGGGTGTATGGTGCCACTGACCCCTTGGCAGCAACCTCTTACTTCTTCTCCACCTTTGGGGCCTTGCAAGACAAGCATGCTCCCAAGGTCACCCGTAGGGTGAGGTGGTCCACTACCCTCTGGTTAAATGGGAATCTCCTGGCCCAGGGGCGGGAGAGCGATAAGTGTTGGGCTTCGTTCCAAAGGTACCAGTGATTCCATGATTATTCAAAGGTACAGACACCTCAGGAACAAGTGCAAAAAGGCCATCAGGGCAGCAAAGGGTGACTTCTGCAAGTCCGCCCTACTAAGCTCTGCCAGTAATCCCAGGAGGTTCTGGAGAGATATTAAATCCCTTGTCAGAGGATCCTCCCATCGGGGGGTTACGGGCATGGTCATAAATGGAGTCTCCTGCAGTAATCTCCATACTATTGCCAACTCCCTAAATAATCACTTCTCTGACCTCTCTGCCTTCACAACCCTCTTCTCACCTGATGAGGCTCTGTCCTACCCCCTTCCCTCCACTCTGCTGGAGGGTCACCCTCCTCGTCAAATGTTCCACCTCAGGGCTGTATCAGTTCAGGACTTGCAGAAACGCCTATCTGGCCTAGACAACCTGGAGCCTAAACTCCTTAAGCTTGGTGCTGCACACATTGCCTCACCAGTAGCCTTTATCTTCAACCTATCCCTTGGTCGGGGGACCATCCCAGACATCTGGAAAGAGGCGAGGATTGTTCCTCTACTGAAGCAAGGAAATCCCAAACTACCTGACAATTATCGACCGATTGCCATTCTCCCAACCCTTAGCAAGCTCCTTGAAAAGGTAGTGGCTGGGAGGAGTCACGTGATGCGTCAAGGGGAATAGACGTAGCTCTTTGGGTCTCCTCTCGACGAAAACAATTTTGCAATTTTAAAGCCCCTTTCAGCTAAATCGACAGTTCAGAACCCTCACTATTGGGACCGAGACTGCAGACGGCGGTTAAATTTCGGTCTTCATTTTACCGGGGAACGATGGAAAGTCCCAAAACAGAATCGGATGCAAAGCGGCCTCGCCGGAGCTCCTTGCCGATAACGCCACAAGAAGAGATCTCACCGGGTAAGATATACGAGGATCTCTCAACAATAAAGGAGGCACTATTCAAATTGGTGGATGAGGTGGCAGAGTTCAAGCCAGCCCTGACACAGCTTGCAAGAAGGGTAACAGACGTAGAAGCCAGGGTCTCATCACTGGAGAGAAAGAAATTAGGCCTTGCATCCATCAAAAGTAAGAGAGCCATAACTAAATTTGAGAACCGACTGGATGACCTTGAGGGAAGGAGCAGGCGAAATAATTTGGTGTTATTGGGGCTCCCTGAGGGCGAGGAAGGCACCAATACTGTCCTTTTCCTACAGAAATTTTTAAGGAAAACAGTAGGACCTTCACCCAATGGTCCTGAGTACGTGATAGAAAGGGGCCATCGTGCCTTAAGAGCCAAGCCCCCCCGCATCGCAACCACCTAGGCCAGTGATCTTTAAATTATTAAATTATTTGGATCGGGAGTTTATTCTGAGAGAATCACGGAAATTAACTATGTTTCAATGGGAAGGCAAGAAACTTCGGCTTGTTCCTGATCTGACATGGAAGGTGCGCCAGGCCCGGGCCAGTTTTAGATCTATTACCTCCAAGTTATGGGCCGCAGGAATCCGCCATCGTATGCTGTATCCTGCCAAGTTGGAGATCTCTCTAAAAGAAGGGACTCGACGCTTTGAATCTGTGGATGAGGCATTGCAAGTCCTCGCGACCTCTCTACCTGATCTATTCAAGAAAGGATGAGAACTCAGGACTTTTTCAGATCACTATGTGTTATGCTAACTAAAGGGTATACAGTGGACTACAACAAGCTGGAGAACCGCTGTTTAGAGTAGGAAGCCAGAATATGCATAACTTCCAGGAACTGTCTTATTTTCATTATGTGGACAATTTTTTGCAATCTAATAATTTAGTAACTTAGGGGATACGATCATTGGTAAGGGGGGAGCTTACTTATTGTTTCAAGAGGTGAATAAAACCAGGAGATAAATGCTTTAGGTTAATATGAAAATGCGACCCTCAGGGCGCTTAAGGCTCAGATCATGTCTTAGACGAGATATGCTTAGTCAAGTGGCCCGCTAAAAGAAACAAGGGCTATGGAAATAGTGCAATGGCCACAGGATAAAGTTTATTTCTTTCTTCTATTTGGTAGCTTGCTATAGTGAGTAGATTTGTGTGAGCTACGTAAACCCCCATTATGTCTTTAAATAAGTAACTGATCTTCTGCGAGGTTACCCTTCGGTAATTAGGTATTCTGTGGCCAAGTTATTGATCAATGGCAGTTTTAACCCTTGACTCCACCTTTCTACCCCCTTACGGGGCTAATTTGGTGCCCTTTGGGTCATGGATACTTTTGGTAGTTAGTTTGGTATCTTTAACTTTAAGTAAGTTACAATTAGCTTTATTTGCTCTCCCTTAACTAATAACTGTTTCTGTTAGTTATGACGTTAACATTGCTAAAGGAGTCCTTACAAAAGGGGATTAAGAACTGTAGACTTACATCTTCTGGTACATTTCTCTATTGTTTTTCGGGGGGGGATGCCCAACCTCTATGGCGTGCCATGGACCATAGGTTTAGGAGTTGGCTTCGGGTCAGAGGGCCCGTCTTTGTGGCGGTCCAAGAGAAGGGGTTTTCTTTGTTGGGGGGAAGGGGGGGAGAAAACTGAATATTTATTTTTGTTGTTTAGGGGAGGGATGGCAGCTATCCACACCTTTTAACGATCAAGCAGGGATATCCACCTGGCTAGTCAATTGAATATCATCTCCTGGAATGTTAAAGGGGGAAGGGACAATCGGAAAAAGAATATTTTGCTCCATCACTTGGCTCAACTCGACCCGTCCATAGTATTCCTTCAAGAAACCCACGTTCTCCCTGACCGGCTCCACTGTTTTAAAAAAAAGTGGGTCAGTCAGGTCTTTGGCGCCGGCTTTTCCTCAAGCAGCCGAGGAGTAGCTGTGTTGATAGCAAAAGGGGTTCCCTTTACGTCCTCTGAGATCATTTCTGATCCGAAAGGAAGATTTATTGTAGTTTCAGGTAAATTGGGAGGGGCTAATTTAGTCTTGGGATCAATATATGGCCCTAATATTGATTCTCCATCCTTTTTTGTACAACTGGCCACAATCTTAGCCCCCCTTAAGGATACTCCTATTATCCTAGGGGGTGATTGGAATTTGGTTCAATCCAATAGTCTAGACCGCTCCTGGCATAGAACTTTGCATTTTTCCCCAGCCCAACAGGCTCTGGCGGAGTTCAAAACATCTTCCGGACTAATTGACCCTTGGAGGCTGTTTAACCCAACCACTAAAGATTTTACTTTTTTTTTCTCTGTGCACAAATCTTATTCTAGAATTGATTATTTTTTGGTCAGCCAGCATTATTTGGTGATGATAGAAGAGGTTTCACTTTTACCTCGAGTTCTTTCGGATCACTCCCCTATTAAACTTAGATGCTCCCCTCTGTTCACTCCACCTAGATCTTATTCGTGGTCACTAAACAATAGCCTATTAAAGGACCCCCCTACACTAGCTCGTTTTCAAACGTTTATGGCTAACACTATAGCGGAGAATTGGGGATCCCTCAATGCAGTAGACTTAGTATGGGCTGCCTTAAAAGCCACATGGAGGGGGAACTCCTTAGAATAGCAACAATGCGTAAGGCCAAAACAGATATTTACTAAATAATTGCCTTAAAAAATCTCCACCCTAGAAGCTGTTAATGAGGCTTCCAGAACTAAGGATCAAGAACAGGAACTAAGTAGTCTCACGGATCTGGTATGTAAACACTTTTGATTGAGAAGGTAGAGAGCTCTGCCTCTAAATTAAAAGCAGCGATATAGGGCGGGTAGTAGCCTGCAACCTTTGGCTTGGCAGTTAAAAACAAAGAGCAGAGGCTAAGTAGGTGGCAGCTTTGAAACAACCTGTCACGTAATAAATTGATTACTGATCCCGAGGGTATCTTAGATATTTTTTAATTATTATAAATCTTTATACTCTAGTCAACCCTTCTCTTTACAGAGTGAATTTAAAATGAAAGAATTCTTAGTCAAAATTTCTTTCCCACAGATGCCCGAGGAATCGATACAGTTGCTAATAGCCCCCTTTTCGGAAGAAGAAATTGCAAATGCTATTGATTCACTAAAATTAGATAAAGCCCCTGGTCCGGAAGGCTTTACCCCCCTTTTCTTCAAGACCTTTAAGAGTAAGTTGATTCCACTTTTGTATCAACTTTACGTCTATTGGCAGAACAATGGGGTAAATGACAGATCCCTTTTTGAAGCCAGGATAATTCTGCTACCCAAACCAGATAAGTCTTTAGATTCAGCAAGTAATTATAGACCTATTTCTTTATTGAATATAGACATAAAGATTTATGCTAAAATCTTAGCCAGCAGATTAAAATCAGCATGGATTGGGCTGTTAAGTCCGGAGCAATCTGGTTTTGTTGCAGGTCGATCCTCGGCAGACCATTTTAGAAAGCTGTTTTATTTAATTTCTGCGTCTGAATGTCCAGATAAGGAGGCTTCTTTAGTATCGTTAGACGCAGAAAAGGCTTTCGACAGGGTAGAGTGGGGTTTTATGTTTGCAACATTGGCCAAATTTGGTATCCCAGAAAAATGTATTCATTATATTCGGATCCTGTATGACTGTCCATCTGCAAGGGTCCAATGCAACAATTTGATTTCGGCGACCCTCCCCCTTTTGCGAGGCACTCCTCAAGGTTGCCATCTTTCACCGTACTTATTTAATTTATATTTAGAGCCCCTGATAAGAGCCATCCAAATGGACTCCTCAATACAGGGAATTTGTATAGGTAACTTGGAATTTAAGGTATCAGCATTTGCAGATGATTTGCTGTTACACATCAAGAATAGTACTACTTCACTTCCCCACCTGCTCTCACTAATTTCATGTTTTAGTGAATTTTCCGGCTATAAACTTAACAGAAACAAAACAATGGTCTACTGCTATCATTCCACCTCCATAAAATTGGTGTTCCTCTTTAGGGTTACAGTGGCAGTCAAGTTCTTTATCCTATTTAGGTATCCAGATCTCAAAAGACCTTGGGAAATTGGCCAGCCTAAATTTAAAACCCTTATTTAAATCTATTAAAGAAGACCTGGAGAGGTGGACGAAGCTTCCTCTGACTTTTTCAGGTAGAGTTAATACATTAAAGATGATGGTCCTACCCAGGTTTTTTTACCCTCTCTATAATTTGAACATCTACCTTCCCAGGTTGTTCTTCAGCCCGCTCTACAAATATTGCTCGGATTTCCTATGGAAGGGCAAACCCCCTCGTAGGGCCTACGCCAAGTTAATTTTTCATCGGAAGGTAGGTGGCCTTCAGGTACCAGATTTTTACACTTACTACCTAGCCATCCATGCAACCAGATCAGCTTTGTGGCTATGAGAAGGAGATCACCTCACCTAGACTTGTCCTGGACCAGGTGGTTTCCAAACTGGTAAATCTAGATTTAGAATCCTTTCTATATATCATGGTCTAAGGTCCTAACCAAGTTAGGAATACCCTTTGGTTGGGACATAAGGGCATTACACCAACTATATTTAAGATTACATATTCCTATGCCAATGACCTATCTCAACCCCTTTTAAGAAATCCTAATTTTCTTGTGGGTAATAAATCTATTACAAGGTTTATACATGATCCTTGTATAAAACCCCACATCTCAGATTTCTTCTCTGGAAACACACTTTCCCCCTTACCTGTTTTGATTGATAAGTTTGAGGTAAAGCCCAAGGACTTTTTGCGACTTTTTCAGATCCAAAGAAGTATCTCCTTTCATACACGCAAAAACAAGGTTTCTGAAAAAGCTGGCAAACTAATCTGGAAACTGAAGGAAATAGTGTTGTCCGGGAAGCCAGTCTCCAAAATATACAAATATATTATAACAAGTTTAGGTCAAAAAATATCACCAATTCCCCTCTACTGGGAAACTAACCTGGCCATGGGGTGGTCGGACGCGACCTGGGAAAGAATATGGGTGAATGTTTACTCATGCATCAAACAAGACAGACTGAGAGATATTCAGTTTAATCTGCTGCATAACTTATATTTTTCACCGGCCAAACTGTATAGGCTGAAAAGACAGTCGTCTCCGGCCTGCACTGATTGTGGTGATCAGTTAGCTACTACTTTTCACAAAATTTGGGCCTGCCCTAAAATAGTCAAGTTTTGGCAAGCTGTTAAAGGCTGGATACAACCGTACTGCGATCTATCACCTCTTTTTAATGTGGAGACCTGTGTTTTCGGGAAGTACGCCCAGATTATATCCGGAACTCAGAAATACCAAATAGCTTTGGTAGCCTTGGTTACAAAGCTATTGATTCTTCGCCATTGGCAAGGCAATTGGACTCCCTCCTTTAAAGAATGGTGGGACGAATTCCTGAACGCACTAAATGCTGAGAGGGCAGTTTCAAATTTTTATAACGCTTCAGCCAGATTTTCTAAATGCTGGGACAGCTTTCTCCAATCCTTGAAGGAGAGATATGGTTACTAGTTTGTCTGACCATTATTTTTTCCTATCTACCAAATTTAACCTTATTACTGGGGTTCTTCATAGAACTCTTTACCTCTTTTAGTCCATAAGCCCATACCTGTAGTTGGCTGTCCCTTCTCCTGAACATACCCATCCACTAGCCAATGGTTCACTTTTAGCTGTGATGCCCCTTTTTCCTTATTTCTGTCACATTGAAGATATGGATAGCTGCCAAAGGGGGGTGGGAAGTTGGGGAGCTGGGAGGGTTGGGGAGGGTGTTGTATCTCTTTACCTTTGTTTGGGGATATCGTTTGTACTTGGTTAATGTTATGTTTGTTGTTTGTTGTTTAATATAAATGTCTTATTTACAAAATAAAGTGATTTGCAAAAAAAAAAAAAAAAAGAAAAGGTAGTGGCTGAGCAGCTTTCGGAATATATCCGCTCTCATGAACTTCTGTCCCCAGCCCAGCACGGCTTTCGTAAGGGATACAGCACCACCACAGCCTTAATCTCAGTTACATCAAGTATCCGGACAGCCATGGACCAGGGCAAACTCTCTGGTGCATGCCATTTATCGCACCTGTCCAAAGCTTTGATTCCGTTGGACCACAAACTGCTTGGTGCACAGTTGTGGTCACTTGGCCTCTCCCCCCATGCCATGAAATGGCTAATATGTTATCTACATGGCAGAAAGCAGCATACCTGCTTCAATAAAGTCCTCTCTGAGCCCCTACCAGTGACCTCCGGAGTGCCTCAAGGCTCGGTACTGGGTCCCCTCCTCTTCTCCCTCTTCATCAATCAAGTACCCATGGTTACTACCAGCTGTAGTGCCACCATGTATGCAGATGATCTGGTAATCCTGGCTCACTCCCAGAATGCCACTACCCTAAACCAGAACCTGACCGATGACTTTAACAGGGTATTGTCATGGGTTACTAGTCACAAGCTGGTCCTGAACCTGAAAAAGACACAGGTTATGCTCTTTGGCTCAATGGTTAAAATCAAAGCCTCATCGGCCTGCTTACACGTCACCGGTGCAGATGGATCCTCACTACCCATAGTGAGCTCCATCAAATATCTGGGGATAACATTGACCCCAACTTGACATGGGTAATCATATCCTTAACATCTGCAGGCGGCAAACTGCAAAACTGGGTCTGGCCTGGGGCCAGAGTATAACCTTACACGGCAGCCAGGCTTGCCCTAGCGAAGGGAGTGCTCCTTCCCTCCCTCAGCTATGGGCTGCACCTATTTGTTCGCTCTCCAAAGACACATTTCACCCGGTGGTACACTGCTTACAATAACTTTTGTCATTTTGCCTTGGCTGCCCCCCAACTCACCCACCATTGTGAGCTATATGAGAAACTCTGCTGGCTCTCACCAGCTAGATACCTTGATTTTGGTTTGGGATGCCTCTCTGGGAAAGTGATCAGAACTAGCACCCCAGGGGCTGGCCCGGCTTCTGCCTAAACTGAATCCCACCCCCTACCAACTTAGGTCTCTCACATTAGGGATGCTCAAAGTCCCTCTACCCAGACTCTCATGGGGGATTGGGACTTTGCCATAAGTGTGCCCAGACTCTGGAATTTGCTGCCTGTGGATATCCGAGCTGCTCCCTCCTATCTGAGTTTTTGAAATTCCCTGTGGGGTTTCCTAAAACTAGCATCAGAGTGTGACTGCCCAAAACCTCCCTAGAGTAAAGTGTCAAATTGTTTTGTCTGAACCTCCCCAGGGTGTCTCCATTGAATTCCTGGAGATGTTTTGCCCACTGTATCAATGACTTCTGACTACTCCTGCCTAAAAAGCCTTTGGGCATTTTTACACCCATTATTGCTCCACGGTCATAGGGTAACCATAACATATTGCACCTTGGTCACTTGGTAGAAACTTGTACTACCAAGTGTTTCTGTTTCTGTCTAACATGTGCATATTTAGAAAAATGTGATGAGCTGTATATACCTGTCCGCGATCCAACTAGCCTAGGGGGTGTATACGACAATGTTATAAGTTATATTATGACCAATCCAGTCCTTGATCTATGCTCCACTCCTGTGAATGATGACCTGTATATATATGTCAGTTGAACTAGCTAGTCTAGAGTGTATAATCTGAAATGTGCTTACTACTGTATGTTTCCCCTAACGTCAAATGATGTATTTCCCACATGTTTGTTTACTGTG
Organism: Neoceratodus forsteri; assembly: GCA_016271365.2. Lineage (NCBI taxonomy): Eukaryota > Metazoa > Chordata > Ceratodontiformes > Ceratodontidae > Neoceratodus > Neoceratodus forsteri. The sequence continues at coordinate 539,998,083 of JADMNL010000022.1, forward strand.
ACAAAAAACTGTACTCTCTTTGCCATGTCTCCTTGACTGTTGTTCCTCATGTTGTACTCTCCTGGGTCGTTCCTGAAAATAGGCATAATTCTTGTCTAGTGCATACCTCTCAACTGTCCCTGATTTTCAGGGACATCCCTGATTTTGACTCAAAATTTTACCCTGTCCCTCTTAAAAATTGTGTTTCCATGACCAAACAGCAGGGGTTGTAAGCACAAAATAATGTCACGTATTAATGTTACAGACCTGTTCTTCATTAGAAAATGCATTTTACACCAAGACCCTTATTCTACCAGCTTCCTGAATGGATATCACTAACTTTGAAGAGGTGTCCCTGATTTTGGTCCTTTGTCCCTGATTTTTTTTAAGCATTGTCCCTGATTCATGAGGTAGGAGGTTGAGAGGTATGATTGTACTTACCCGGTAAACACAAGCTAAATAAATAAATAAATATTTGCCAACCCCTGTTCCCCTACTGTAGATTTCTCTCTTTTTCAATTTTTCCGTCTCTCTGGTATTTGAAATAAGTTCTCTATGTAACCCTGCTATTGCACCATTGTAGGCACTCCAAGCACTAATATAATCAGCTGCAATCAGGTAGTGACTCCTAAGATACTGCTACAGCACCTGCAGGGGCTGCTACTTTGATTAAAATTGGCCCAGCTCCTCAGTGTGCTCTATTTTCAACAAATTGCAGCCCATGTAAGTAGCAGAATCAGCTGATGATGTAACTAGTTGGAGCTCCTGTAATGGTGCAATAAAGGAGGCTACATATAGAGCTGATTTTTAAGAATAGGGAGACAGAAAACAGAGGGATATATGAAAAGAAAGAATTAGAGTGCAAGTAGGTATGAACTGAATAGGCTGCAGTCCTTCCTGTCCATGTTACTGCACCCTGCTGGCAGCATACAGGAGTGCTTCATTAGCTTCTGCAGTGAGAATGAATGAATGAATGAATGAATCCTTGGAATTAATTCATCTCAATTATAGTATGGCTTTTGCAGCTCGGGACATGGCTGAAGAAGAAGATGCAGAAAAGACAGAGTTAGGTCAGTACAACATTTGTATCAATTTATTTTTCAGGGTCAGAAGTAATATGATCTTGGTCTTTTCTTTCTTTTTTTCATTCTATTCTTTATTGAAATATAAAAGGATTTACAATCATAAGTCAGAACATAAAAAAAAAGTAAATCCATAACCAATTACTAGTTCCCCTTCTTACCCGATCATAACTGTTGTGCAGGTTATTGATTCCTTTATGTTAGGAACACTTTTAATAGTAAAACTCAAAGGCCCAGATATTCAGAAATGCTCCAAAGTCTGGCGCAGTGCAAATCTTATGCACCATGGTGCAACAGGAGCCATAGTCAGAGGTTGCGCTGGCTGCACTGCACCAGCATAACCTGGCTGAATACGGCACAGTTGTGCCATGGTGCAAACACAGTTGACCATGGTGCAGAAAGAGATGCTCCAGCGCAAATGTGGGAGCTGAGCAGCAGAGCAATAGAGGGGGGCATGGCACAGAGAAGAGACCCAGGGACAGTGCCAGGGAAGCACAGTGACAGGCCACAGGAGGCCATCACCAGCAAGGCACAGCAGGGTGCACACAGGCACCCAGACACCCCACCCCACAACACAACAATGGCACAGATAGTTGGCAACAGGAGGTGCCAATGGCCAACAGAAGTCCACCAAGGGAGCCCCCCCTGGAGGCTGCTGGCCATGCCCCCCCTTCCAGACCAGAGCAGGCCACACCCAGGACCATGCAGCCAAGTACCCACACACGCCACACAGGCACACAAGAAACCCACACAGGAGGCACAGAATGTGCCAGGTGGCAAGTAGCATGGCAGACCACATGGGACAGGCTGCACAATGCCAAGCAGGGGCCCCAACACAGTGCGCGGCCAGTACCCAACCAAAAACTATGACCGTGTGCCACCACCATGCACACACCCACCACACACCCCTGACAGCTGCCTCATGGGCACCCCAAGGCACAGCCACTGACCAAGGAGAAAGACACCACCACAGTGGGACACACCGCAGCACACAGCAGTGAACCACAGAAGCACAACACATGCCCTGAGACATGCACACCACACGGACAGACACTGGGCCACTGCAGCATGGCTCCTCACGCCACCTGCAAAGCAGACACTGACACAGGCAGGTAAGTCAAAACATTTATATTTAGGTGGAAACTGTGTCCAATAACAAGGGGGTTGGAAAGGTTAGGAAAGTGAGGGAAGAGGACAGGGAACAGGGACTGTACAGTGGCAAGGGGGACTGTAGGGGGAGGTATAGCAGGGGGAGGTATGGCAGGGGAATGCATGGTCAGAACTAATGGTGGCCGTGTCCTGCCACCCCCTGTCATGCTCTATGCCTCCATTCATCCAGCAGCAGGTGACGGACCTGCAACTCCACTTCCATGGTGGTGAACATGATGACTATCAACTGTCTGAGCAGTCTGCAGTAGAAGTGCAGTCTACGTCTCTGCTGGACACCTATAGCAAGGGATAGGACAGGTGATCAGTGCAATGTCCCAAGGAACCATGCCCACCCACAGTGTGCAATGGGCAGCAGGAACACACACCCCCGGAGGGCCCGTACCAGCCACCCGCAAGGGGGTGGACCAACGCCTGCCAGCAACTCGGCACACCACGACAGTGCACAGAGGTGGTCCCCGCCACACAATGGCCACCCAACTGTGCAATGACAGTTACTTGGCACAGTGCACTGGCAGCACCACATCAATGACAGTGGCAGCTGGGTGCACACCCACCCCACCAACAACTGGCACACGTGTCCAATGGATGTGCCACAGTGGCATGCACCATGCACAGTGTGACACACACAGCTGCCATGGCACATGGCATTGGCAGTCATGCCTGAACCCACACCCCCGCTACCCCCCCATGTAAAGAGTGAAGGATCATGATAGAGTCTATCTGCCCACTGCAGCCCCACTGGTGCTGGTGCCGCTCCTGCTCCTACTCCGTGGCCTGTTGTGGCCTGCTGTGCTGCTGCTGCCTGTGCCCAGTGGTGATTCTCAGGCCCTGGGAATGGAACAAAGACAGGTACACATCAGGAATCATCCACAGCAGCTGCGCACCACCCCCACCCCTGTGCACAGGGTGAGCCCCTACCCAACACATCCCGCGTGGCTGCATCGCAAAGCAAGTGGCGGCTGGCAATGTCACTCCATGATGCACATGATGACAGTGCACCACTCTGCAAGGCATGCCGGGCAGCCTAGCCAACACCACAGTACAGCACCAGGGCACACAAGCAATATGGGTTGACTTACCTGGCTGTGGCACAGCCTCTCGCTTGACATGCACCTCAAACCTCCTCAGACGCTCTGGGTCCTGCCTCACCAGGTCACCGTACCGGTGGTGGCACTGCTCCCCCATCCTGGCCACGCCAGTCCTTGGCTGCATCCTGGCAGCAATCCCCTGCCACACTGTGACCCTTGGCTGCTGCAGGGGCACCTGGCCAAATAGTTGGGGGGCATGGGGCTGGACATAGGCCACCAGGTTGATGAGTTCAACCTGTGTCCAGTTCTGGGCTCTACGGACACGTTCCTGTGCCATGCTACACAATGATCTTGGTGACCAAAATGGTGGCAGTAAGTGCATGTGTCCACGACATGTGCCAGATGCGCAATGCAAGGGAACATAAAAACTGAAATAAAAAAAAGTAAAAAAATAAAAATAATAAAAAATAAATAAAAACATGCACTGTGTCTGCCCATTGCGCAGTGCCGGAGATGTGTGGCATGGGCATGGCTAGGCAGGGTCACCGGGTCAGGGGGTTGACCCAGGGGTCAGGGGTCACACCAGGGGTCAGGGGTCACCCACCTCTGCGCAGTGCGCACGTGCACGATAGCAGACCTGGCACATCATGTGCTATGCCCCTGCATCACACTGTCAGCTCACAGTGTGCGATTGACACCATGATACTGGTAGTGCATGCACACTGCAGGCCTGTGCATTGCGCCGCGACTTGCTCCGGAGCAATCTCATTGTGAACAGAGCAAAATCACAATATTCAGAAACCACATGCAAATGAGCTCATCGGCCACTGCGTGGTGCACTGGGTGCATTAGCATGTCATTACCTTTACGCCAAACCTCATCTGCATGCGTTGCACCTTATAAGCACCATGGAACAGCACAGGCCATGGACTGGTATTGCATCCTTTCGAGCTAAGTTGTGCATGCCACTGCAGCTCACTGGGAGGAGACAGCACAGCAGGGTGGGACAGAACAGGGAGATGCTGCCACTGGCACACTGTGCTGTCCATGTCCACAGGAAGCAAAATGTCAGAATGTGAGGAAGGTGAGGAGCGTGGGCCTGCTTGCAAGCACAGGCCCAATATCATGAAAGCAGAGACAGAGGCTCTGTTCGATGCATACCTCAACAGGGAACCCTGTTGAGTGGTGCTATGGGCACACCATAGGCCAGGGCTGGGGCCTGGGTGGAGGTGGTGACATACGTCAAACAGCATGGCAGCCACCAGCGGTTGGCACAGAAGTGCTGAAAGAAGGTGGAAATGGACAAGAGATGCATTAAGGAGAAGGTGGCAGCCATCCATGCATCCTAGAATGCCACCAGAGGGGGGCCTGTGGATGCGCCAATGCTGATGGTGCAGGAGGAGTGGGTGGCAGCCACCATGTGCCGCAGCACAGTGGAGGGTGTGCCTGGATGTGGGATCCAGATGAGTGGCAACCATCATTGCATGGTAAGTATGTCAGCCACACACAGCTGGTGGCACGGAGGGTGCGTACACAGGCATGCTGATGTGCATGCAGCCGGCATGCATGTCTTGTGCATGTGTGCATACTCATATACATGCCATGCTGCAGGACACATGCGGTGGCAGTGTAGGGGGGCACATGTGGGCACTGAAGCACTGACACAACTTTCTTCCTCTTGCAGCACCAGTACGCCTCCGTGAGGATGATGGGGTGCCTGCAGTGGTGGCAGCCGTGGATGCTGGGATGACCCCAGAGGACCAGCCATCCACCTCCACTGGCATCCGGGGGCCCAATAGGCTGCAGCCCACCACCACAGTGCAGGCAGATGTCCTGGACCTGGGGTCAGACGAGGCCCTGGATGTGTTTCTGCAGGATGCCAGCCTTGGTGTCCTCTGCACAGAGACACAGATAGGGGCAGGGTCCGACACCGATGACGACATCATGATTATCCTGGACAGCATGGAAATGTTGTGGACGAGATGCCCCTGCTAGCCCCTGACACAGCCAGCTTGCCCAGCACTCTGTCAGCGGCAGAACAGCTGCCTGCCACCACTGCAGGTGCAGTGGTGGGCACTTCCCCGGCTGTGCCCTACAGTGGTGGTGGTGTTGGCCATTCAGGCACTGGGTGGCATACAGTGGCTGGATGGGTGACAGCAGCAGGCTGTGGGTGCCACTGGGCAGCTGGACACAGGGTCCACCACCAGTGTGCCTGCTGTGCCCATTCCCCCTGCAGACCCCACTGTGTGGCATCCACCAGAGAGGGGGGCTATGCAGCCTGGCCAGTCACCACATGAGGACTGGCGTCCCACCTGGGAGCCCCAGGATGCCGGCCCACTGGCTAAGTACACCCGTTTGCTGTGGGCATCTGTTCAGCAACAGGTGCTGCTTGCCACTGTGGTGCATGCACTGCGTGTGGAGGTGCACCAGTTAGCCAAGCGGCAGGAGAGGGGCACTGCTCAGATCCTGGCAGGGATGCAGCAGATGCAGGAGGCCATGACTGCATCCCTGAATTGCATTGCCACTGTGATCACGGATGGCTTTGTGCTGCTGGCTGCCACATGGCATGGCTGGGCACAGATGACCCCACTGCAGCATGCTGTCCACCCCACGAGCCCAGCATCAGGCAACCCCAACACAGTCAATGCCGGGCTCTGATGTGGGCATCCTAGGCATGCCCAGGGCTGGCCTGTTTGGGTGCCTTCACCCCCACATGGACACTGTTGTGGTGCCGTGGTTCAACCCCTGGGGGGGCTATTGCTTACCCCCCCACAGCCGATGCACAGCCTGTTGCTGCCGATCAGCCCAGGTGTGGCCACCCCGTGGTCATGGTGGCCATGGTTCCATGTAGTGGACCTGATATGCAGGCCACCTCACCTGTAGTCTGCAGCTGCTGCCCTGTGCTCACATGGCTGGTGTATGTGTGCCCACCGCTGATGTGGCACCTGTGTGTCACACCACATGCTGCCTGTGTGCATGCTTGCCCAACCTCTGGTGCATGTGGTGTGGGCATGATGATGGCAGTCTAGCACTGGCTGAACCAGCGCAACGGTGCAATGCATCTGATCCATGCCACATACCATCACCTGGGTGTGTGTGTGTTGCTGTGTGTGGTTCTGTGTGGTTGTGTGCCCCTGACTCCCCTACCCCTGCATCATGCCTCTGTGTGTGCATGACCATTGCTATGCATGTTCCTGCATGTGTGCTGTACCTGTTTGTGTGGCCCATGCATGTGTATTGCACCACTTACCTGTGTGCACCATAGTGCTCCTGTACGATGGTGTCCCAGTGTCATCGCACCTGCTGTTGCAGCGGGGAATCACTCCACCCAGGGGATGGCTGTCCACCACCCTCTGGCCCATTGCCTCCGTCGTCCCCACTACTGTCGCCCTCATCAGCCTCAACAGCAATCCCACGGTCAATGGCCATGTTGTGCAGTATGCAGCAGGCCAGGAATAGGCCACAGTCTTTGGTGGGGCTGTACTGTAGGGCACCGCCTGACCTGTCTAGGCAATGGAAATTTGCTTTCAGCATGCCAAAGACATGCTTGATGATGTTGCACATGCTGGCGTGTGCCTCATTGTAGCGTTCCTCTGCTGGGGACAATGGGCGCTGGTAGGGGGTGACCAGCCAGAGCCTCAGTGGATAGACACTGTCCCATGTGTGGATAATGACATGGTTAGCCCTCTGCTATTCTACGCTATGCCTGTCCCTGGTGCCCACACCACAAAGCACACCCTGTCCTCTCCTATCCCAAGGTATGCTCTGCCCATCGCCCCTTGTCCATGCCATACTCACCCACTAGGTGGCCCATGGAGATGTCCCCACATTCAAACCTTTGGCACAGCACAGAGCTGTGCCAGATGAATGCATCATGTGCACTCCCGGGTGTGTGGCACAGACATTGGTGATGCACCCCATGGCATCGCACACCACCTGGCAGTTGACACTCGGGCTCCCCTTCCTGTTAATGTACGCCATGACTTCAGGGCCAGGTGGCATGCAGATGGCCATGTGGGTGCAGTCAATGGCCCCAATCATGCTAGGCATACATGCTACCCTGTGGAAGCCCTGCATGGTTGCTGTACGCTCCGCCTGTGTGCTGGGGAAATGGATCAATTCTGAAGCAAGTGGCAGCAGAGCATTGAGGAACTGTGTGAGGAGGCAGGACTTGGCCAACTGGGTTATGCCTGTGGTGTCCCCTGTTGGTCTCTGGAAGGTGTCCATGGTAAGCAGGCACATGACGTCTGTCACCTTCGTCTCCACAGACATGGCGTGGCTGCGTCTGGTGGGTGCCTACATCTTCTCACTGCACCACTCACAGAGCTGCCTCAGAATGGCCTGTTCAGGTGGTACTGGCACATGATCTCCATGTCACTGTAGTTCTCAAAAGTGATGTGGGCATGGTACCACCTGTGTCAGGCATACTGCTGATGGACCCTTCCTCAGCCTTTCACTGTTCCTCCTGCCCCCTCACACCCCTCATTATGGCCTCCATCATAAAGGGCGCACTATCCATGGCCCTTGCTATCCAATGTCCCCCTGGGCAGTTGGTTGCTGCTGGCTGTGTGCCACCCTGGTGCACTGCCTGGCGTGTGTCTCTCTTTCTCTCTCCCTCACTCTCTCTGCCCCTCTCTCCCTCTCCAATGCCACCTCTGTCCCTCTCCCTCTGTGCCTTTCTTTCTTTCTTTCTTTCTTTCTTTCTTTCTTTCTTTCTTTATTTCACTCCCTCTTGCTTGGTGAAGTGCTGTCTGTGTGCTTGCACCCTGTATTTATGGGAACAAGTCTGCTCAGAGCAGCTTCAATTTGCTCCACACTTGCGCCATGATTTCACGGTTGAATAGTCACTGCTCTGGATATTCATGGGAACGTCCCCAGCACTTGCACCTGCAGTCATTATAGTTGCGCATTGGCACAATAGAATTTGCACTGCACAATGGCTCCTGCTGAATATGGCTCCTTGACATAAGTCCGCACTTGTGCCAGCACAACTCAGTTGTGCCATGCTCGACTGCTTTGAATATCCGGGCCAAAGGCTAAACATATACTACTACCTCATCTCTTCCATTGCCTATTTGTTTTCTACAGTCCCCCTATTGCCCCTTCCCACTGTTGTCTTTCTTATTCTTCTCTCTCCTTGATTTACTCTTCAGATTGTTGCTTGTGATATTTTATTTATTCTTTCTACTTATAATAATTATTTGTTTTTGATACTTACATATACCACACATCACCACCACATACTTATCAACCAACTGTACATACGTATTTCTTTGCATATTACTATATCTCTCCTTCAAACAAATTTCTGTTTCTATTATATATATTCCAAACTCTTTGATAACTCATGTGTAAATTTCCTTTTGGCTGCCACTTTTTCTAAACTTGATAAATGATCTAGTTGTTTAAGCCAACGTAATATACTTCACCCCTGAGCACTTTTCATATGTTTAATAATTACTCTTTGTGCTGGTAAGTATGCAAATAAACATTGCTTTATCAAATCCCTAGACTTATTTTTGTAATAAATACTACTATCGCCTAAAATTAATAGTATAGAATCATCACACACAGTATATTAATATCTGTTATTGGTACCATATTTTATCGCATATTGTCCCAGATGTCTTTAGTACTTGGATATGTATAAATCATGTAGCAGTGTGCCTTTTACATTGCATTCTCTCCCAACATCTATAATCATTTAGCAATTTCATTCTGTTTTTGTTAGTAAGATTATATATCCTATACAGTAATTTAAATCATGTGCTATATGCCTGAGTCTTTATAAGTTCACTCTACATGCCTGTGCAGTGAACTTCTTGCTATAAGAGTGGCTTTTAAAGGGTGTGACAGTGTCTGTCCAATGCAGACAGGTCTGCAAGGGGCAAGACACTGCTACACCAATCATCAGCCAGGCTGATTATGATGCTGTTTTGACATTATGGGTGGAAACTTCATACAAACATATGAAATTTGCCAGCAGATAAAGGCCTAGAGGTCTATGAAGTCTGCTCGAATGTGCAGCTAGCACCCCTTATTCTGCAGCTGCCCCTCCCTTCCACCCTTCCCCTCCATTGACCCTCCCCCTTGTCCTGTCCCATTCCCTTTTGAAGCAGTCCACTGTTCCACTGGATACCACTTCTGCAGGTAACACATTCCACCCAGCTACCACTCTCTCTGTAAAAAAGTGTCTGCTCATCTCCCTCCTGAACCTTCCTCCCTCCAGTCTCATATCAGGGCCCCTGATGTCCCTTCCATCCCTTACTTTGAACAGCCCCTCTTTACCTGTCTTGTTTATTTCTTTCATCTAGTTCAAAAGAGAAAGCTGACCCAATCATATGGCGGCTTTTTACTTTCATCTGTAGGACACTGCCCAGCTAACAGCTGATCAGTATCCTGATATGTCTGGCAGACATCATCCACTTTTACATTGCTTGTCTGTGCTTCCCCCTCTCCACCCCACCGGTCTCTTCCCTCATTGTCTCCACTACAGAATGCCATTCCATTTCTGGACAATCTTACTCCTCTCACCCCCTTCCAAGTGTGGGGCTTAACTCCTGCTCCCAAGGGCTCCTGCTGCTCACCGCTGCCAGCATGAGTCCTGTGCTGCCTTTTGAAACCTCCTGCCATCCCCCTGCAGTGTTTTCCTGCAAGCAAAGTGCTGGAGGAGCACAGATGCATGACCACTGTGCAGCCACAGCATAAAAGTACGTGATGGCAGATTGAGCAGGCGCAGAAGCAAACGTTTGTTTTAAAGCTGCTCCTGTGGCAAAACAGAGGTCCCCCCCATGCTGCTGGATCCCTGGATCACCTATTCAGGGTCTGGAGACATAAAGGAGGGACCTCAGGGGCTGCAATTTTTTTTTTAAGTGCTAAAAAGCACATGCAACTAAGCCAACAGCTGAGGCTGCTAGGAACTGTAGTCCCACTGACCATATCACCTGGTACAAGAGCAGTATGCCAACAGTGAAATTTTGGCTTTCACAAATGCTTGTTTGAAATATGAAACATGTTTTTATATATCAGTTTCCAGTTAGGTTTAATATTATCTTCGCATTGCAGATTCTTTTCCCAGACTTTCTCATTTCCAAACATGTCTAGGGTTATTCCACTATGGTGTATATGTTTTCTGTATAAATATAAAACCATAGTCTTTCATTTTTAAATGTCTTCAGCCAAATTTTTATTGGTAATTGTTACTGGTGTCTACTTTTACTCTTTTTTTGTAATTGTTGATATAAACAGTGTTCTAGCTGAAGATATTTCCATGACTTAGTTTGCAGTCATTCAAACTCTTTCCTTAGTTTGTTAAAGGTTTTCAATACTTCTACCTTACATGCTGTATATCTTTAATTTGTACTATATCATTATTCTCCCATAATGTCCTGTATTCCATTCTGATGTTTGTTTTTATGGATGTGTTGTTCCATATACAGTACTACAGTAGCTGCAACTGTTACATTACATATATAGTACTGTAGTAGCTGCATCTATTAAATTACTATTATAGCCTAACAACTTATGTATGTTTTTCAATTTCTAGTATTTTACTTGTTTTATTTCTAGTTCACTGTCCTTTACCAGCAAGACGCTTGTATTATTAAAGTAATTAACTTTCATTTCCAACTTAATCAGGTCAATATTCTTTTCATCAATTATAATCCTTCTTATTTTTTTAAGATAATAGGCCATGTAATAACATGTAAAATCTGGCAAATTCACCCACCTTGCTCAAATATTAACTGTTATTTAACTAATTTCAACCTCGCTCTCTATTATCCCATAAAAATGTCTTTATTTTCTCATCTGTGACTTTACATATTTTTCCTGGGTCTTCCAACGATAATGATTTAAATACTGTATAGAGAATATCTGAGGTGCCAATGTCATTTTTCCTGCATTACATTTCTTTATTAATGCCATTTTTTTTCTCACATCAATTATTTTAGTTTCCAGCTACTTAAAAATGTAAAGTAGTTTGTTCCTATTATTTCTTTCAGGTTTTATTTATAAACAAAAAAAACACTAGATATTTGAAGTATTTTTAAAATGTATTATAACTTTTTTTTTTATTTATTTAACACCCCCCTGCGTCTGACTGGCCTTTCATTCAGGCCTTCTGCCAAGGACTACCCCCGCTCCATTCCAAACCCACCCCAATGCCAGCTTCCCCCAGATCCCAGATCGCAGCCAACCAGGGTAGCCCAATGTAACCCTTCATCGGACGGGTCCCCTCCTTCCAGAGGGAAATTGCCTTGAGGCATTCTTGCTCTCGGCCCTGATGCTGGTGGGATTGGGATTCCCCTGGCTCATCAGGGGTTCCATGGAGGTGGAGGATCCAGGTGGCCATCATCCAGTCGCTCGGACGCCATTTTCCGATTTTCTGTTTTTTCCCCTGTCACGCCGCTTGTTGTAGTGCCCTCAATCTCCACCGGGGGCCGCTATAGAGTGAGGCATGGCCCTAACCCACCTCCAAGGAGGAGGAGAGCAGTCCTTGGCATGCTCAATCCTCTCCCATCCCCTGCCAACCCCCAGTGACCCGAGTCCTTTCCCGAACTCGGGTCGCCAGCTTGGTTTGATGTAAGGCGCCCGCGCCTCAACCCTCTACGCCACCGGGATGGCGTATTATAACTTTTAATGTATGACATCTGTGGTAGTTTTCTATGAAACTAAGATCACCAGTGTAAGTATTCATCCATGAGATAAATGCCCATTTCTATACATGACTATGGTCTAAATACACACAAAGTAAACAATGACAATATTTTCAAACAATAAGAAGACAAATTAACATCAAATGAATTATCATATCATAGACATCAAGATAAGTCATATAAAACATACAATGATTGTTATCCTGCAAATATGATCAGAAAAAAGTAGAACATTTATTGAGCAATACAGTAGTGCATTTTTTAACCCTGCAGATAAAGAGTTCCGCATTGTGTCTGCCTGATAGTAGAAGAAATCTTGTACAATAATTGTATCCGGGAGTCTTCTGTTTTAACATCGATTTCTTTTTATTTTCATTAGCTTCACCCCTACGTTTCACTCCTATGAGCTTGATCACGGGGCTTCATTACCATCTATTTCAAAAACAAATGCACACTTTATTAAGTTATAAATTACATTTTTTCTAATAAAGTAAATAATATTCATTTCAAGTATCTACCTGCAAAAAACAATTCTGTGTGTTGGTTCACTTTGGAACTTCAATACTCTTTCTAAAATAAATAAATAAACTACAATATTATAATTGCTTAAACTCGAATTTTAAAACGCTTTGTGACAGCAGACTATGTCCAAATGTGACTTAAGTAAATACTTAAACTTCCCTATAACAGGCATACCTCAAGAAATGATCAAACGTTTTTTCACTTTCTGTCTCTTTGAACATTTCTAAATCCAAAAGACAAGTATAATGAGAGCCATTTAACTTTTAAATGCAAAATGATATTTCTAAAAAGGTTTAAACTTCCATGGTAAACAATATGGCTCACCTTCTTAATTAAATGTGGTTATTCTTTTCATAACCTTCCCAAATTCCACAAAAGCGAGTAAAACATTTGTTTTTAAGTTTACTTTTAAACAAAGCCGTAATGGCACCTGCTCGCATAGAATGCTGTAACGTTATGATCTCTCTCTCGGCTGCAATGCCTCTTAAGCAGCCTGAATTTCCCGCGGGAGTGACGTATCACTTCCCGAAACTCTTGCGAGGTACAAGAGCGTTGCCTAGCAACTGAACACACATCCACTTGATGTTGTGGATGCGCGCGGTAAAGACAGGCTGCTTTTAAACGGACAAAACTGCTGCCAAAAGCTAAAACATATTTAATGGAAAAACTTTGTGGGGAAGAAAACAGACACCCATGTAAAGCAAGGAGGGTGTCTTAATGTTCTAACAATCTTGTGCAAATTTTATTTATATAGTTGATTGGCATTTTGTTCCATAATACAGGAAACATCTCAAACATGACAGACAATGTAATGAAGTGCCATATTGTATTACAAATCATCTTAAAATCTTAAAAGTCAACTTGACTTGTACAGAAATATATTGTAACTACTGTATGTATTTTGTTTCAAGATGACAAACTGTTTCAAAAACCAGACTCATTTTATAAATCTAATGATTCACTCCAATGTTATCACCCAACAATCAAATACAGAGCCCCTAAAAGTTTTTACAATAATAAACTGACTATAAAAGACATGATAAATACAAGTACATCAATTATGAACAATTAGAAGTGAATGCCAATGCCTAAAGTTCTCTATTTATGTTGTTCATGTATTTTTATAAACATGCCTGCCAATTACTATCCACATTCATTCCTATACTTGGATCTAAAGTTTTTAAATTGAAAATCCATTTCATTTCTGCCTTATCTTACAATTGTGTATAGTTGCCACCTCTATATTGTACTCTTACTACCTCAAGGCCCCAAAACCTTAGAGACACTTCTGTGTGTCCAGCCTCATTGAAATGTAAAGCTACTGGAGATTTTTCATTTTGGTTTCTAATATCACTTTTATGTTCCAAAATTCGAACTTTAAGAGCTCCTTTGGTTTGTCCCACATATAATTTGTCACATACACACTGCAACACATAAATCACACCCTCTGTATTGCAGTCTGTACGGCCTCTGATACGAAATTCTTCAAACAATAAGAAGACAAATTAACATCAAATGAATTATCATATCATAGACATCAAGATAAGTCATATAAAACATACAATGATTGTTATCCTGCAAATAAGATCAGAAAAAAGTAGAACATTTATTGAGCAATACAGTAGTGCATTTTTTAACCCTGCAGATAAAGAGTTCCGCATTGTGTCTGCCTGATAGTAGAAGAAACCCTGACCTACATTCATTTTGCATAATGGTAACTTCAGTAAAACTGCCATGTGAACTCATACTCATAGAAGTTGAACTGCCGATCTTATTTTCAAAAGTCCTCATATATAAAGTGGCAGTACCATTAGTTTCCAGGCTCAACATCCAAGAGAGAACTGAAGCCTTTTGATTCAAGTTAAGACAATCTGCATGCTTGTAATGAGAGCAGGCATGTTTACCCACAGGCATGCTATAAGTAAACCTACTTGCTCTTTTTACAAGCAGGCATATCCTTTCGTAACTGATTTACAGCAACCATAATATATCACATAATATACTATGTTACTGGGAACATAAATGCAGTATCAACACTTTTTTGTCTGCCAAAGTAAAATGATACAGTATCTGTGATAAGAGGCTCAAGATTGTTGATTAACTATACCCTAACCAAATTTCAACATATGAACTATACCTTAAAGCAGCAGTGTAATGAAACAGTGCAAACATTTGACTCTTTTTTCCCTATGAAAGATTTCAGGCATCTTCTGGTTTTATTTGGAGGCAAAGTTTTTAAGTTCCACAAAAATGTTAGTATTTTATAAATGTTTTAATTTATTTTTTCCTCAGGAAAAAAAGATGACCACCCCATTTGGCTTAGAAATAGGACTGTAGACCTGGCAAGGGTTAGGATTGGAACAAAACAAAAAAACAACTCATGGTGCTCAGCACAGGAGATGCACAGAAATGTATATTTGGCAGATATGCTAATATTTTTGAAAACTGTGGTTGAAACAAGCTTTCTGGATAAGATGGTTTCTTTGAACTGCTACTTTTAAATACTACCCAGAATCAAGCCAGGATATTGATATACTGTATGTTGACTTGATCCAAGGTATTACCTGCAAGTAGAAATGCAGCAAAATTAAATTTTACTGGTGAAATCTCACATTTTGCCGTGAGAAATATTTCACGAAATTCACAGATTTTGCTGACGAATTTCGTGGGTGCGAAATGTGAAAATCTGCTGACATAATCATGAATTTTGTCCGCATGTGGTGAAATTTCTGCCAAAAGTGGTGAAGTTCCACCACCCACAGGTGGAATGCTACATTTCGTGGTTGAAATTTGCTATTCTACCAGCGGAATTTCACATTTCGCTCCCGTGAAATGTTTTGAGAAACGAGTACATTTCACAAAATACTTTGAGTAACTAAATTTGCAGATGTCACAACTCTCTACCTGCAAGTATGTTTATTACCAAAGGTGGAGCAACATTTTATTAAGCATTGGTACAAAAGACCATTGGTTTAGTTGTTTTGACATTCCTACATAGCCAACAGTCAATTAACTATCTTTGTGCAACATTAAATTCATATTAAAGATAACTAGACATCAAATCAATATCTTTATTGCAATCCAAAATCACTGTATCATCTACATAAAGTAAAATCCATGATGCAGTTATAACTGAAGCAGACTGAGATCCAGACAGGCACCTGGAAAGAATCAAGTTTGACAGTGCCTCTTCTTTACAGTGGAAATGGATAACCTAGAAGATGAGCTGAGGAACATTGGGAGAGATATTGATGAACTCATGAAAGACTTGGGTAAGTACTGCCCTTTTTTGAATTCACAAGAATGAATAGCCTGGCGGTGCACTGGTTGAATGTCTACTTCTGAAACAAGGGGTTAGAGGTTAAAATCTAGAGAAGAAGGTATTCTTTGGGGTGCATAGGAAGGGGTATCACCAGCAGAAAAAGGGAGGTGGTGTTGCCCCTATATAAATCACTAGTAAGACCGCTAGTACTGTGTCCAGCTCTGGAAACCACATCTCAGGAAAGACATAGACAGAGTGGAGGCAGCCCAGAGGAGGGCTACTAAGATGGTGCAGGGTCTGCATCATAAGTCCTATGAAGAGAGGCTAAAGAAGCTCAATACGTACTCTCTGAAGAAAAGTATTGAGAGAGGGAATATGACAGAGAACTTTAAATACCTTGCTTGGATAATAAAGTACAGGAGGGGAATATTTTTCAGAAAAAAGGTGTTCTAGAATGAGGGGTATGCTTTGAAATTGGAGGGGGGAAGGTTCAAGAGATATATGAGGAAATACTTCTTTACAGAAAGAGTGGTGGATTCATGGAACAGCCTTCCAGTTGACAGTGGAGATGAAAACAGTGGCAGGGTTCAAAAATGCCTGGGACAGGCACAAGAAGAAGAAGAAGAAGAATCAGCATTTATATAGTGCTTTTCATACACAGTATTCCAAAGCGCTTTACAAGCAATGCTAGACTGGTAGTGAAGTGACTGAATGTGTGGTGGCAGCCATATCACACATCGTCACCCACACACAACCTGGATAATCACATGAACCGGTTTATGGGAAGGAGAATATTGGCCAGGACACCAGGAATGTTCCCTGCTCTTTATGAAGAGTACCCTGGGTTCTTTTCCTTCCACCTGGACACCCACCAGGACAACAGCAGGATGGGCAGAAGGGACCTCGGTTTAATGTCTCATCTGAAGGACGGCACACCCCAGCAGTACAGCACCCCGCAGTACTGCACTTGGATGCCAGCAATTTTTAGGTGCAAGTCCATCCCGGTGTGGGATGAGAACCTATGACCTTCTGGTCCAGAGGCAGATGTGCTACAAACTGAGCCATGATGACAAAGGAATTATGGGTTAAGGGGGAGACAGCACTGTAGATCAAGTGGATCCATAGTGAAAATGAAGGTAGGAAGAAAAAAAATAATAATATGGGCTGACTGGGTGGGCCAAGCAGCCCTTATCTGTCATCAGAGTCTGTGTTTCTATGTCTATTTGAATGTCATGCCTTCCATTAGTCAGCAGTTTGCATGCACAGTACAGTGTGCAGCAAGAGAGATGAAGGTGTGTGGCCCAGCTGTCATCTTGAGAATATAGAAAAATTTATCGTAGTTCAGTTGAAAACTATAGCCATGAGCCCAAATATTCATAACATTTGTATGAAATTTGGTTACCTGAGCTACACATAGAACATATTTCTGGTAGAAAAAATGACCATCCAGAGTATCCATGGAATTTACTGACATTTTTATAACTACAGAAAAGTTCAGTGATCTCCCTAGAAATTCTGGTGGGAGGGGTATTTTTCAGCCACAAATGTGTTTTAAAATTTATTTTATCAATCAAATTGCCTGTGCAATTTTTTTTTAATATCATATCCTTTGAAATGTAGGCTAGGAGAACATTTCATTAAAGGACCATTGTGCCTTATCTTACTGGCATGTGTGGGCTGCCAGGCTAAGGCATTACCTAGTCTATTTATGGCCCAAAACTAAGTTCAGTTGAATAAAGACATGCCTGGGGCAGTGTTGGTGGGGTGGGGGGGACTTGATAGATGCTGGTGCTCCCTGTTCTCAATGAAGAGTTTCCAGCACTGGTCTCATATGTTAATGACTCTGGTGTACTCCTGCTGGGCAATAACTGAGAGTTGTTTATTTATCATAGAGGTCATAGAAGCCATGCATTCAATGATTTTCCCATTTTATCAATGCTCCATGATTTTGTGCATTTTGCACTGCAACCTCCTTTTTTTCAGTGTTTACAAATCATAGATCACCACTGCAATGTTCTTGGTCACCAAATGGCCCCCCGTATGGCTTGCATGCAGGACTTACATATGAGCCCCAGCCTTCAGGACTGCAATGCAATGTGCTGCATCCTGCTATTAGACCAGCCTAGCAATGAATTTATTAAAAACATTTTAAATCAAACAATTGCAACCCTTACCCCGGCCAAGAGTGGCATCTTGCAACCAGAACCCCTCTAACTTGTACCATGGACAAGGCAACAAGCCACAAAGGTGCATAAACAAAGGTACCCCCCTGGCTTTAGGGTGAATACCTGGCTCAGCATCTAAGAAGGTGAGGGTGGGAGTGGGGTTAGAGTACAAAATAACATTTATATTTTCTCAGAGTTCTGGGAGAGACATGCTAGGGCTATGCTATGTCTCCTATCTGAGGGGGCCCATAAACATTTCACACATGGAAGCGCAGATGGAATGTCCACTTCTAGAAATTGGGATTGTCTGGTATGGCTTTTTATTTCTAACAGAGTTGTTACAAGAAAATTGGGTGGTCCCCCAAGTCTGGTACTGTACCTCACAGAAACACAACAAGAACCTTTCTTTCTCCAGAACAACAGTGTTTGGTAGTTTTTTTATGCAGTCTTCTTCACAGAACTATGAACAGTCCATCCCTCTTCTCTAGGGATCTAAAGGACATTTACTTTTCCACAAGTGTCTATTATGTGGGAGTTGCCACACATTTAAAATACACTCATCCTAGTGAGATGATCTACGTTAACACCTGCAGGGTAACATTGTGCCCTTCTGATAACCACTTATCCCTGACTAGAGTTTTAGGTGAGGTTCTTCCCACCCTGGCCCCAGCCAGCCTCTACCATTCCTTGTGGGTTACACAAAAGGAGCCTTCAACCATCTCTGATTGCTAAAGGCATCCACACATTTAATTTTACGTTCAGTACATATCTGTGGTGAGACTGGGGCCCTGAG
Source organism: Neoceratodus forsteri (assembly GCA_016271365.2). NCBI lineage: Eukaryota > Metazoa > Chordata > Ceratodontiformes > Ceratodontidae > Neoceratodus > Neoceratodus forsteri. Next base: position 540,016,741 of record JADMNL010000022.1, read on the forward strand.
TGGTGTAATCTAGCCTTGTCTCTGGGCACATACAGTACACCACCCGATGACTCCCTTTTAAAACATGTCCATGTTACTGTACTCACGGTTTGTTTGTCTCTTTGATACAGACATTAGACCATTGAAGAAACCTTTTCTTCCCTTCAAATCCATAGCATTGAAACTCTGAGACTCTCTCTTAGTCTTTGCTCTGGGCAGCTAGACAATTTTCTGGTCCCTCAGGGGATTGCCCCTTGGACCAACTGCATGTCACAGTCACAGTTAATTCTCACAGACATGACCCACTGGGGTCTCAGAACTACAGGTCTCCACCACTTCCTGTGATAAAGCTGTTGTCTCACACACTAGAGTGAGAAAATGACCAGCAGTCCTTCACTCAGTCCAGGACAGGTTGGAAGGCACCTCTCCCTCTGAACACTACTGCACTCTACTGTTGACTCACTCTAACCCAGACTGACTCTAAGATTCTAAAGCTGTTCCCCTGCAACTGATTCCAATGTGGATCATGCTGCTGCAAGAGTCATAAATGACCTCACTCATTTCTCACTTAGCCTTGCTAGGTAAACAATGAGAGGTCTGTAGAGAGCTAATTAACTCTGTACCAGCTGCCCACTACCTTCCTAGTCTAACACTAATAGGAGTCTAGTAACCCCAGGGGACTGGGTGGTTACACTCACCACCAACAGTTGAACCTTGCTGTCTGCAGCAGGGGTTTTTGACTGCAACATAGGCCATTTAACCATTAAGCACCCTACGGGGTGAGGGGCCAGGCTCACCCCTACGTATGCTGAGGCCTAGGCATGTTGCATCAGAGAACAGAGGCCTGCTGAAGAAACTTCAGCTCTAGCTAACAACTATCTTGGGACTCTTTCCAGTGGCTCCAATAAACTGCCTGAAGCATGCCCTGACAGAACTGCACTGAAGGCCTGTACTCAAGTTCAGACCTCCAGCCTGTCTATCCCCCTAGCCCTCTAGGGAAGAGCTATCTAACTTATGCTACCCATGGGGTACCTATACCCACACACATTTTACACTTTTATACTGCATACTGCTTTAGAAACTTACGTAAGGCATTGCTATGCATTTCCCAAACCCAGTACTACACAATCTAAACCTGAAAAGCAAAAATGTTAAACATTTCCTAGTTACAAACTTCTAAAACACCCAAACCTCTATAAAAGGAGAACTCCATGGAGTCCTAAACATCCTCTTCTGGTCTTCTTTTCTTCTCTCAGGCACACCTGTAAAAGAAACATTCCTAAAAAAATGACCCACTGGGGTCCCAGAACTGCAGGTCTCCACCACTTTCTGTGGTAAAGCTGTTGTCTCACACACTAGGGTGAGAAAATGACCAGAGGTCCTTCACCCAGCCCAGGACAGGCTGGCAGGCACCTCTCCCTCTGAACACTACTGCACTGTACTGTTGACTCACTCCAACCCAGACTGACTCCAAGATTCTAAAGCTGTTCCCCTGCAGCTGATTTCAATGTGGATCATGATGCTGTGAGAGTTCTAAATGACCTCACTCATTTCTCACTCAGCTTAGCTAGGTAAGCAAGCATTTGTCAATGCTGAATGTTTGCTTGCTGGCATTGGCATTGGTAGTGTAGGAGTTACAGAGCTGCATGCTAGAAATTGCAGTGAAGTATTGAACTGAAGCCAAGCCTGTCACCACCGTGCAGATAGTGACAGGCATTGGGGTGTGCCTTTGGGTCATCAGGCATAACAGCCACACCATTTCACCACACCCTACCCTGCAGACACCCGACAAGTGTCACGTGTGCCTTAGGGTCTTGGCCCTTATGCACTCCCCATTCCATCATAAAATATGGTGAGATGGGTGCGGTATAGGAGAATGGGGTGAACTTTGGGGCCGAAGAGTCCAAGGCACACCTTGATGCCTCTCACTGGCTGCAGGGTGTGGGTGGGGGTGGAATGGTATGAGCATTTCAGGCAACAATCCCAAGTCATAGCCCTGATGCCTGTCATTCTGTACAGGGTGGGGCGTTATAGTTGGAAACCCTAATGTCTCAGGCATTTGTTAGTATTTTCACTTCAAATTTTCAACATGTTTTTTTTGTGACCCCCACCTCATGAACAGTGGCAAAACTGGCAATATCAGTCTGTTAGCCGAAAGCTGCTTTTGTGCAGCGACTACGGCATTTGGCACCACAGGTGCAAAAACACATTCCGAACAGGATGTGAAAAATGACAGCGGTACTGTTCATGGGAAGGTGTAAAAAATGAAAAAGTTCACAACAACTAACCTTCCTTGTCCCCAGATGCCGGACTACCATGGGCCAGAGGGCCTTTGCCCACAGAGCACCACAGTGGTACAATACTCTCAACAAAGAAACTCTTACTGCTGCTGCTCTTGGCCCTTTTAAGAGACAACTCCGACTTCATCTCATTTCAACTAGTCGTTGTGACTGCCTCGCCCTAATTAGGGCCCACCGCTCACTGCCCTCCACTTCAGTCTTGACAGCTACCTCTCCCCACCTTGCCCCTCCTACCTGCCTACCCCCTTGCCCCTCTTCCTTTCCTCCCCAGGCATTTCTGACTTTATCTCCTCCCTCCTCCCTTTAGAGCTCTTACCTCACCCTCTTACCCTCCTACAATGGCCATCCGCCTGCATACCCCTTCCTTTCACCTGCAGTGCTTATTTCTAAGATTGCCCTTGGCTGGTAAGTCATGCTACCTAACATTTGGCACATTTTGAATTACTGGAATTTCCTAAACCTCAGTCTCTTACTTCTTTTTATTGTGTAACTATGTAGTATTATGTTGACCTTTGTATGTATGTATACCCCCATTCCTTCGACGTGGAACCTTTGTAAATTAGTAGTTCCTGCTCAAAGGTATTTGTAATCCTAGATTTCAATAAAATAAAAAAAAAATCTGCTGTGAAAATATTAAAAAAGCTGGTGAAGTCACGAGCGTTCGTAGAAACTGTGCAATGCACACCCATAATGTAACTAGTTTGGGGATTTTTTACAGCAGATTGTTAACACAGGCATTTTGGGACCTCTGATCATGAACAGTGTCACTGTGATTTTCTTTATCTGTCTAGAACAATGATTTCCCACAGCGACCATGCATTTCTGTGCTGAAAGAGTGAAAACACATTTCGGCCATGTTGCGAAAAATGACAGCTGTACTGTTCATAAGGAAGCATGGAAAAATGCCACTGGTGAAAATCTGGACTGAAAATATTACAAATTCATGAACTTACGAGGGTGCATGGAAACTGTGCAATGCTCACTTGTAACACAGTCATTTTATGGAGTTTTGTCACCAAATTTTCAACATAGCCATTTTAAGACCTCTTTTCATGCCCAATGTCACTGTGATTTTCTTAATCTGTCCCAAACATTGTTTTCGCACACCAACTGCACCATTGTGCGCAACATGTGCGGAAACACATTTTGGGTGAGATGTGAAAAATGGCAGCTGTACTGCTCATAAGGAAGTGTGGTAAAATGGCAATGTTAAAAATCTGGCATGCAAATATTACAAATTCGCAAACTTGTCAGCATGTGTAGAAACTGCGCAACGTGTGGTCCTAAAACAGTAATTTTGGAGAATTTTTTCACCAAATTTTCAACATAGTCATTTTAACACCTCTGCTCATGACCAGTGTCACTGTAATTTTCTTACTCTGTCCCAAATATTGATTGTGCACACCGACTGCGCCATTGTGTGCTACATGCACGGAACACATTTTGGGCGACATGTGAAAAATGACAACTGTACTGCTCATAAGGAGATGTGGTAAAATGGCAATGTAGGAAATCTGGAGTGCAAATATTAAAATTCATGAACTTACAAGCTGTAGAACTGCGAACGACGCTGTAAACAGTCATTTTAAGGAATGTTTTCACAAATTTTCAACATAGCCATTTTAAGACCTCTGGTCATGAACACTGTCACTGTGATTTTTCTAATGTGTTCTATACATTGATTTTGCACACCGACTGCGACATTGTGTGCTACTTGCGCGGAAATACATTTTAAGCTAGATGTGAAAAATGACAGCTGTACAGCTCATAAGGAGATGTGTTAAAATGGTAATGTTGAAAATCCAGAGTGCGAATATTAAAAATTCGTGAACTTACGAGCGTGCGTAGGAACTGCACAATGCACGCTTGTAAAACAGTCACTTTTAGGAACTGTTTCACCAAATTTTCAACATAGGCTTTTTGAGAGCCCACCTCATGAACACTGGCACTGTCATTCCATTAATCAGTCCTGAAAGGTGATTCTGCACAGTGACCGCAAAATCAGCCTTCAGGCCAGATTACGCCATGACAGTGAAAGAATTCATGAGGAGAGGTCCCAAAATCCCCATGTTGAACATTTGGTGCAAAAAATTCCAAAAAATGCCTGAGATATGCATCAAAGTTGAAAAAACCCTATCTATTACATTATACAGCTTACTGGCATTTCCTCAGTTCGCGGTCGGCTTTGAAAAGTGCAGACGTGTTCCCGGTCCACCGAAGATCATCGCGCTGGACTCTGGAGATAAGTATGGGGTGAGCGGGGTGTGGGGAGGCAGGGTGCTCAGTGGGTGGGTGCAGGTGGGGGAGGGGGCCAACGAGACCATGAGGGACCTTTTTTTCTTTCAGGGACTTTTTTTTACAGGGGGACGATGCAGGACATTTGCCAAGCTGGGGTGGGTTCCCAGCGTGGCATCAGGAAGGCTGCTTGGGGGGGCTGAAGCCGATAGGGGATTGGGCACCCCCGTCAGCCATAACAGTTTCTGCCACTCTGGAGTGGGCTCCCAGCGTGGCACCTGGAAATGTTTTTTGGGGGGCCTGGAGACGTGGAGCAGATGGGGGATTTGGCACCTTCGTCGGCCATTAAATTGTTTGCCATACTGGGTGGGCTCCCAGCGTGGCACTGGGAAGCTTTTTTTGGGGGTGAGGCTGGAGCTGCCAGAATTGGGCACTTCATCAGCCATACCATGTGTGCATTGGGGGGAGCGCGCACGAACATGCAAAATGCAATGCTTGTGTGCCCACATGCATGTGGGGGGGAGAGCTCTGCTCACTGAAGCGGAGCTCTCCCTTTCAACTGTATGCCACTGTATCCGGAATCTCGGATGATGGCACTATGTTTCTTGCACATGCGTGCAAGCAAGCATAAAATTGAGAGGTCTGTAGAGAGTTTCTAATAAACTCTCTACCAGCTGCCCACTGCCTTCCTAGTCTAACACTGATGGGATTCTAGTAACCCCAAGGGACTGGGTGGTTACACAATGTCAGGCCCCTTGGCATCTCCTCTTCCACATACAAATTAGCTTGCCTAAAACTGCACCAACCTGTAGGAGACAATGAAGTAATAAGGTGCTACAACCCTCCCTTTCTGGAGGAGAAGTGCATAATGGTATCTCCTGTACCCTCTAGCCATCCCCATCTTTGCCCCAGTTTTTGCATGAGAACCCAGGTCACTGAGTATTAAGGCCAGCCTTACTGCTCAACCAGGGGACTAGCATATTTCAGAAAAAAGGGTGGACAAGAACAAGGGGACATGATATGAAGTTGGAGAGGGATAAATTAAGGGGTAATGAGAGGAAGTACTGCTTTACAGAAATGGTAGTGGATGCTTGGAACAGGGTCCCCACAGGGGTGGTGGGAGCAAAAACAGTGGAGGAATTCAAGAATGCATGGGACAGACACAGGGCAACTCTAGAGTAAAAAAACAGGCAATATGGGCAGACTAGATGGGCCTGGTGGTCCTTTTATGCTGACAAATTCTATGTATCTATGTAACAGTGTTGGGCCCCTTGGTATCTCCTCTCCCCAATACTAATTAGCTTGCCTAAAACTGCACCAATCAGTAAGAGACAACCAAGCAACAAGGTGCTACAACCCTCCCTTCTGGTAGAAGTACATAATGACACCTCCTGTACCTACCAGCCATCCCCATCACTGCCCCAGTTTTTGCATGAAAACCTGGGTCACTGGGTATTAAATTGCACTCCAGCTTCCCACCCCTGTGTTGGCTACCTTCTTGCTGGTTGTAGACTCATTTGAAGACATATCTTTTTAGAGAAGGAATCTGGCCACTACCAAAGCAAGTCACAGCTGGGGAGGGCAGGTATGTCGGTTGCTGGAGGAGAGGAGGATGAGACTTGGGGGCTGCTGCTGGGGTACGGAACAATTTTTTCAAATCACAAAATTAGAAGAGGAGACAAGGCCGGATGTGGAGGCAGGCAGGTTGTGCTGGCTGCCCATAATGGGAATTTGTTTCCCCTAGAAACATAAAATGTGATAGCAGGCAAGGGCCACTGGGCCCACCCAGTCTGCCCAGTTTAACCTTCAGTCATATTTTACTGCAGATCTGCTGCTGATCTGTTTATATTTATTTATTTCAAAAGTTTCACCAAGAGAGACATACTGAGCTAAACAGAAGCTCTTTTTCAGATGTGTCCAGGAGGAGGGAGGATGAGGAGTTCATGAGAAAATAATCATGACACTAAATTATTTATTTATTTCATTTATTGAACGTTTCGGATTACAACCTTTGAGCCAACATGGCTCTTTTTCAAAGGCTACAAGTCAAACATTGAGACATGAGAAGTATGGTAGTTACATTCAGTTACATTCAAGGATACAGAGCACAGGTACGATACACGGACAATGGATTTATGATTTCTATCAGTAGTCAGGTATTTTTAAGACAAAGAATAACAATTCAGGATGAGGTTACATGTTACAATACATGAGATAAACACTGACAATAGAAAACAGTTATAAAAATAAAATTGTACTATATTTTGAGCTGAGCATTATCAATAGGCAAATTAATGGAAGGAACAGGGCAGGGTGCTTGCCCAGTGGGCTTAAAGAGGTACATTACTGGTACAGAGGCAACGCAGGGCTAGTTGATGAAGGCAGTGGAAGGAAATGGAAGGAAATGAAAGGAAATGGTAAGAAAGGTGGAGGACATGGAGTGGAGGAGGAGGAAAGATGGGGATGTTAATAAATAAAATTTAATTAAAGGAGGAGGGACATGTATCAGGTGCAGTTGTAGGAGTGAGAGGAAAAGTCATGAAGAAGGGAGGAGAGAGAGTGCTGGGATGGGGAGGAGCAAATGGTTAGGGGGAGAGAATTCCAAGGATTGTGGAAACAGTAGGAGAAAGAAGCCTGGCCAGCGAGTGATTTTCTTGAAACGAGAGCAAATAACAATACTTAGAGTGATGCAGAGAGTAGGAGGACAGTGATGGGAGGGAGAGGAGGGAGTGTAGGTAAGAGGAGAGGGAGGTGAACCAGAATTTCAAAATAAAAGAGGTACAATGAGTGAGGCATCTAGCTTCAAGGGAGGGGAGGGAGCGGAAGGAGTATAAGGAGCAGTGGCGGGTGTGAGGTGGACAGTCCAAAGCAAAGCAACAGAAGGAGTGAAAGAGGGGGTTCAATCTGGCAAGGGTGGGCTTTGATGCAACACTGTAGACAACGTCACCATAATCGAAGATGGGTAGAATCATGTTCTGGATAATAGTTCAGTGAGTAGGAAGAGGGATGCACCTTTTATTTCTGTATAATGTGCTGAGTTTAGGATGGAGTGCTTCACGGATGGTATCCACATGTTATGGAACCATCTCTTCCCTTCCTTGATTAATGCTTCAATTGTGAGTGCTGGGGGTGAGAGGGTTGGAGTGGGCTTGTTACAGATGGTGGGGGACAGGGGTTGTTTTTAACATGATTGGGCTGGGAAAGAGAGAGAGGAACTTTTTTTTTGTAGTATTTCCTGAAAACACATAGGCACGCACGGTGTCACTCTTCATTTTTCGTATCCAAATAATGAATAGTGCACTATTCATGGTATTCAGGAAATGTGTTTTGCTACTCACACATCCCTAATCAGCAGACTTTTCACATCTTCAACTCATGCTGCCAGTGTACCTGAAATGCTTTTATTGACTGAGACGCACACTCTGTAACAGAGCCTTATCGTTCACCTCTTGGATTAGAAACGATTGCATCAGTAAAGAATCAGTTTAGAGAATCCAGAAGAAAACATCTGAGGATTGATTATACTGCTAAGAAGGGGGGTTTAAAGAGCACCTGTCCCAGTCCTTTTGACTTTCATGCATAAATTATTCCTTCCTGCATTGATTCTGGAATTGTATTTCATTACTGTCCTCTTCACTTAGTTTTTGCATTCTGAGCTGCTAAAAACTGTAGAGTGTACCCAGAGCTTCTATAGCAAGCCTGGTGTTGCTGTGGACCCAGGGCTGTACTGCTGACATCACTATATGGCAGAGGATTGACACACTGCAGTACAGTGAAGCTGCAGCAGTTTACAATGGAAAACTACATTACTAGCTGTATATACTGTGATCCCCTTTTCACCAAGACACCCTGTTAGCAATGCATTATGCCAAAATCCAAATGCCTTGTCAGTATGTTTTTTGTAAAACTGACTTCTGCCTCTGTAACAAAGCATAGGGAGTGAGAGAAGATTGAGTTGCTATCAGCCAAGACAGCTGTCAGTTTATGCATCAGTGTGATTAGTGTCTAAATCTTGATAATTTAAAAGCAGCAATGCCTCCTTACCCATGCCATACTGGTGCCTTCCATGTTTTTCTGTAGTGAAGCACCTCGCAGTCACCCCATATCGAAAATCCCTTAATGCTCCACCATCCCATGCCTCCCTAACATCAGCATGGTACTGCGGAACATTGAAGACTAATTTTGGTACCATATAATACCAACAATGTGTTTAGATGTGCTATGTGCACTATAGAGGTGATTTTAAAAACTGAGGGCTATTTTTCAAGAGAAATTCTTGTTTGAAAAGTGAAACCAGGACTCCACACATGCGAGGACCGGTAGTATTATATGGCACCAAAATTAGTCTTCAGCATTCCCTGGTGCCATGCTGATGTCGAGGAGGTGCAGGACGGAGGAGCAGTAAAGGATTTTTGATCAGAGTGACTGACAAGCGCTTTACAATAGAAAGCCCTGGAAGGCATCAGTATGGCATGGGCAAGGAGGCATTACTGCTTTCAAATGATCAAGGTATAGACACTAATCATACCAATGCATAAACTGACAGGTGTCTCAGCTGACAGCAACTCAATCTTCACTTGCTCCCCATGCTTTGTTCCAGTCAGAGGCAGAAGTAAGTCAGTTTTACAAAAAAACATACTGACAAGGCATATGGATTTTGGCGTAATGCACTGCTAACAGGGTGTCTTGGCGAAGAAGGACCGCAGTATGTACACCTAGTAATATAGTTTTCCCTTGTAAAACTGCTGCAACTTCACTGTACTGCAGTGTGAGTCACTCCTCTGCCATATAGTGATGTCAGCAGTACAGCCCTGGGTCCACAGCAACACCAGGCTTGTTATAGAAGCTCTGGTATACCATGCAGTTTTTAGTAGCTCAGAACGCAAAAACTAACTGCAGAGGACAATAATGAAATACAATTCCAGAATCAATGCAAGAAGGGGTAATTTATGTATTAAAGTCAAAAGGACTGGGAAAGGTGTTGACAGCAACTTGATCTTATCTCAGTCCCCATGCTTTGTTACAGAGGCAGAAGTAAGTCAGCTTTACAAACAAAAACATACTGACCAAGCATTTGGATTTTGGCATAATGCATTGCATGCAGGGTGTCTTGGGGAAGGGGGGACACAGTATGTTCACCTAGTACTGGTAGTTTTACCTTATACAACTGCTGCAACTGCACTGTGTGAGTCACTCCTCTGCCATGTAGTGATGTCAGTGAGAGCCAGCAGCCCAGCAGCTGAACGGCAAAGGCAAGTGCAGCAGGGCTAAAGCAGGGCTCAAAAACGAATGCAAAGTATGGAAGGCAGAGCAAACCTTGGCCAAATATAATAAATGCACACACTCTTTCAGGACCAGTACTGCATATAATAACTGCAAGCTGTAATTGTTTGACCATCATGAAAGGTGCTCTTTAACAGCAATTTATTTCAATTACAGACATGCATGATGAACTGGAGGCCTCCAAGGAGCATCTCTCGAGTGAGTATTTCCCTTGTCCTTCTGATTCAAAACACAGTGGGGGCCAGAATGACCTAAGGGCCAGCACCTTCCCACCTGCCACATGTGAGGCAGAACGTGTTGAATTTTTTTGCATCTGTTCATTTTTTACCACAGATTTCCAGTTTTAAAAAATACAAATGGCTTTATTTGCAGTATTTCTTCCAATTTTATGACCATATATTTGAAAATGTTGTTTCACACACCCACAAGGGTACTTAATTAATGGCCATGCTCAAACCATGTCTACCATTTAAAAGGTTGCAAGAAAAAGGAATATTATGCAACGGCAAGAGAGAATGATGGCCTCTGATTGGTCAGTCTGGGAATGGACCCATGATATTATCCCAGTACAACATCACAGTTCTAGTCCCAGCTCTCAAAAGGCCTCATCAAATGTGAAAACAAATCATTCCATAAGCATGACCAGTTGCCTCAATGCCTTCCTCGCTGGACACAACGATAATCAATTCATGGTCTGCCACTACTTTCTGTGTAACAACAACCCCCCCCCCAAAAAATACACTAAAAAAAATGCGATCCCTGTCCAGTCAGTCTTAACCTTATTAACCTGATTTAAACACAAATTAAAAAAAGGCAGAGAAGCCCTCAGCACATTTGGCTTAAAGCAGCAGTGTGCCCATTTTAGTATTTTACTGTACATCATATGAGATTTGCATAACCTGGTGACTCTCAAGGTAAAAGTTAAGAATTTTATCTTTTCTGCCTCTGCACCTTCTCTCAGGATCATGTTGCTAGTCTGTTTATCTCCACATTTCACACAGACTCTCGTCAGGATCGCCATATTTGATCTCGGACCTGGAGCCAGTGTTCACACATGCACATTGTGAGCAGCGCTGTATGTTCCACTCTGCTTCCACATTGTCCTGTAAAGCCCAGAAGGATATGCTAGTGTCCGTGACATGCAGAGTACATGTCCTGAAAAGGCGTCCAATCACACTGCATGACCACAAATAAAAGATGCGTGTTTTAAATTTAGTTCAAATACAGATAACTCGCTTAGAAGGACAGGAAGAATAAAAAATGTATGTTAAAACACAACTGAATAAGTGGGAAGTTTTATTTGAGGCAAACAAAAGTATTAATTTTTTTTTACAATCCTTGCACTGCTGCTTTAACCGGCCCCCACTTCGGCAGCCGGGTTTACTCTCACCAACTCAGAATTGCATCAATGGCATTATAGATAAACCAACATTTTTTAATTTTCTTTGTTTTTCTTTAATTTAGTTTTGGAATGGCTTCACCCACTAGCAGTCTGACCATGTGCTTGTTGTCTCTACTCTGAAATGAGTGGCTGCAGCATTTCATTGACCCACTTCATCCCACGACTGCAAGAAAGCATGACTAAACATAAAGGATCATCCCCCATACCTCCTCTGAGAACAAAAATTAAAATAAAAAACTTAACATTTCCCATTTACTAGCAGCGCCAACATCTCCTACTTGTGTGACACAGTAAATCTTCACTCATGGCCCTCCTCTGTTGGAGAAGCAGTTTTGTGATTAAAATTGCAAAGAAGGTTTTTGCTTAGTTGTCCCAGGGTACATAGCAGGACTGGAATGATTGGTATCAGAAAAACTGAACTATGCAGATAGCTTGGGGAAACATCACAGAAGACGACAAACAGACAAAGAGGGGCTAAAACAAAGAAACCTAATGGTAAACAGCAGCAGCACCTAGTTGACAAAGAAAGAAGCAAGAACTTTTTTTTAAACAAGTATGCTTCCACACTCCAAAATGTACTGTAAAACTCTCAGAATTCCCTTTTTTGTTTATTTTAACTATTTTTAATTATAATGAGCCATTGTATAATAGCAATAATGCACTCCACGGTGTGTATTGTGCTGGGATAACGTCACGCCATACAAGATGACCCCGGATGCACTAGCCTGTGGCCTCGCCCAATCCACCCCAAGCATGACGTTATCCCAGCACAGCACACACTCTATCATGCATTATTGCTTAATCAAAGAACTAGCATTGGGGTATAACAAAAAAACAGTGCGGTTAGTGCCAGCACAGTTCTGAGGGCTTGGAATGCCCCAACCTAGAAAGTTGGCTTATAGAAGACTTTAACTGCAAAGAGGACTGTTTTTCCCATCAGCATTGTCTGTGCTAGAAAATTAGAAACAGTAGCATAAGTCATAGCTATGAAGAAGTGGATTTGTTGAAGTTTGTCATATCTTTTGTTGGACCAACCAAAAAATTGTACATAGATGTTATGGTACACAAACTTCCAAGCAGTAAGGTTATGGCACAATCCGAAGAAACCCTGCACCCACTTCCACACCCTCGGAGGGAATGGTATTGCATGATTGTGGTGTGTAGAGGTCCCGGCCCACACATGTGGGGACCTGTACACATCCACAGCCCTGGCAGATGTCCCCCTCCGTAACTGATCCACTGCTACTTGTGTAGCTATGTGGGCAGCTGGGAGGAGGATGGACATAGGCCACATACACAGAGCAGTATCTTGTACTGAGGACTGGTAGAGGGAGTGGCAACTATGCTGCCCTATGGACGGTATTAGTGACTATGCACTCCCTTCTACACAGTGACTGCAGCCTCCTCAGGACTCAATAGCCCCCCTCCACAATCCCCAGCACCCAGACAGTCCACCATGTGCTGGGGCCATATTGCCATGAACAGGTGCTCATTTCTGACTCTTACTAGATCTGACAGGAATATGGTTGTCCTTGGAGGACTGCCATGTCCCAACATCCCCTCATCCCCTGCTCCATACTGAGTCAGGGATCCATTGGCAGGACTATTGAATGCCCTAAGTTTTCTTCAGTTTCACTCACTTGCCAACCTGTACTCAACACTAGTAGAGTGTAACAAGCATGGTCTTGGACACTCCTGCTGTTAATATAGCTATGGGGGCAGCCAGGGGGTGGGAATATACATGCACCACTTCCACAGAGCAATATCTGCTGTGTGGAGGGATGGCTGAGAGGGTGGCAGCTACACTGCCCTAAGAACAGTATTAGTGGCAATGTGCCCCCCCTCTGCACAGCCATTGCAGCACCCGCAGGGCCTAGTAGGCCACCCCCCTCCACCAGACCCCAGCACCCAGGGCTAGATGATTAAGAGAAGGGCAAACAGGGCAATGTCACAGGCACAGTGAAAGCTGCCATTTTTGGCAGTAAAAATGTGTGGTAGAGGTACAAGAACAGGTCGCGCCCTTGAAGAAGTCTCAGAGAGTCATAGCAGTGCCAGTGGCAAGGGAATCAAATCTTCAAGTCAGACCAACTGCCCGTGTGAAAAGGAGGAAGAAGTATGTGAAGCATGCGTCAGCTTGGCTGTGGGCGGAGTTGCAAAGAGAGATAGAGAGACTGGACAGGACTGAAAATTTGAGAACAAGGCCACAGGGCCAGGCAGTGTGTCACTCATGGCTGCCGGCCATGTGGTAGTGCAGCAGAGTCACAGCAGCATGGAGCACTGAGACTGAGAGTGAGAGGTGGGACAAGAAAATCCTAACGCCAAAATGTCTAACTGGTAGACATAAATAAATATCATATTCCTCCATATAAGTTTACTGATGATATCTTAACACTAGCTACACCTAATGAAAAAATATGTGCATGAAAAAGGTTTATAATTACAAATGAATAGAATGCCATGTCAATCGTGTAAGGAAAAACATAAGGGATGTATTTAATGGTAATGAATATAAGGAGAGTATAACAGACACCTCTGTACTGTAACACACTTCCAAGACATCAGCACTCCAAGGCAATTATCACAGCAACAAATGAAATCACCACAGGATACAGTGTAAAATGCTGTGTTTATTCAAACTGTGCTGGAGCAGGAGCAAAACCAAGTAACCCCAGCGCTTCGGCAAACTGCCTTTGTCAGGGGGTGTGGCTAAAACAGTTCCATCATCACTTATAAAGCCCCAAATAAAGTGACATCGGGTAAAAACAAGTCATCACAAAATCATTACAAAATTAACAAATGTAACCCACTTTTGGGGCTTACCTGAAAGTGCCCCATTTGTCCCTGCATTGCTGGTGCTCCTGGTCTCCCCCACTATTCCGTTTCTCACCAGCGTACCATTTTCTGCTCCTTCAGGGCATAATCCTTTGGTTGCAAGGTGCCAGCATGGTGTTTTGGCCAGCACTTGCATCAGCGCCTAGGAGCGCTTTGATGCTGCGGACCACATTGAGGTCAGAAAACGGGGAGTTTGTTTGTGGTCCCGGTGCCCCTTCCGGTGTTCTTGGGGACCAGAGACCTGAAGAAGGTCAAACAGAGGCCCATGGAGGCAGCACAAGGGGAGTTTACACAATAAGGCCGCTCAGGGGCTTATGAATATTAATGAGCAGCCCCACAAATAGTAATGAGTGCTGACCACCACCCGGGGGGACAGAGTTGTGGAGGCAGCAATAGCAAAATGGTTGGGGCCATTGGGCCAATGTAATGAGAGTGGGTGCATTTAACAGAGTGCAGTTGGGGCTGCATTCCGGTAGGGCATTGGTGCAAATAATACACTGTGTTGGGCTGCATTAAAGCTAATAAGGGGAGAGACTGCATTAAACTGTATGGGACTTCAGGTAAACAAATGGGAGCAGACATGTTGTTGACATTTAACCTCAGACTCGCAGCCAATAAGAGATCTAGGCACCCAAACTGGACACAGAGGGCCTCCTAGGAAAAGTAAATGAATAATTCTGGTGCCTAGATCATGCCCCAGTAAACAAGCAGGGAATATTGATCATTATGGTTATTGATTATTGAAAGGCTCCAACAGCCAATCAGAGTGCTGGATTTTTGACTGATACAGTGTGGACTTGCTGGGATTTCTTCAGTCTGTGGTTGGACACTGTACACGTCAGGACTGTGCTGAGAAGGTAGACATTGCACTTCAGGGGCTTCCTCAGGCCTCCATTAGAAGAGCTGTTGGTCAGCAGAAGTGGATTGAAAGGGGACAGTTAGAAAAGAGATAATGCTGAGGTTCTGGTTCCCCAGATACTTGCTTCTGGACTGGTCAAGAAAAGGAAAGTGAGAAAGAGACTGGACTGTGATTCCCCAGGTTTAGAGAAGCTGTTTGTGGTTAATGAGAGAGACTGAATGCCGTAGAAACCCTGCATTGAAAAGTAAAATTGCTGACAGGGCAATGCGGATTGGCAGAGTGTCACAACCAGGACTGATAAGCCATTTTGCCTGTGTTTGGGACTGCAGTTTGGATTCTGAAGGGGCAGAGCATCTCTGGTCGACAGGGTGCTAGCAGAAGCTTTGTATGTGTGTGCTCTGTGTGAACTGCTTAAAGTAGCTGAGAGCTGAGTCCCAACTGCATCTGAGGCTAGCACCTCTACTACTTGGCACTGGACTTTAGTGGAGAAACTGGCTAAGAACTTTTCTTTTCTGACAACTCAGTGCAGAGACTGCAGTAGAACCCCCACTGTTAGGGAGTTCTCATTCAGAGCCAGGGAGGGAACTTGCTAACCCCTTCCATGTGGGACTTACTGTCTCAGGAGGTTACCAGCGCTTGCTGGGGTGCTAGGGCATCTGCGACCCGTCGTGGGGGCCAGGCTGTGGAACCACTCCTGGTTCAGGGCCTTCTGGGGCTGGAGTTGTCCTGACACAGTGCTCTGCAATGGGCCAGAAGCAGCTGAAGGTGACAAGCAGCCAGAATTACAAACAAGGTGACCAGCTGCAAGATCCTCGAGCAAGTTCCATCCAGACAGAGGGATCCTGGCCAGCCTGTTTTTCCACTTTGCTGCACTGGTTCAAGGAGCTTCATTTCCCCTTAGTGCCGAGATTGACTAACCATGAATACCTGGACCTGACTTCTGGAAGGGAAATTTGTTCTGTTATTCATTCTACTAGTTTCTAACAATATTTCAGGGCCGCAACAGCCTGCCCACCCATGGTACCGATCAGGCCTGCACCTAGTGGATACCCCTAGAGACAATTTGGGGACATTGGTACCACTGGGGGAAGGCTTGGCCTACAGGTCCATATGTTGAAGTTGCAAATTGCACTAACCTTTTCTGTTAACTTCACATCTACCCTATATCCAGGTATCCATTCCCATATTCCTCCTCCCATGAATAAAGATGGGAATTTGTTGTTTGCAACTGTTGTGTTTGTGAAATCCATTGTATGTGCTTACTTCTGAGGTATATGGTTTATGGTGGAACAAGTTATTGGGGGACACAGGGTGAAGAGTGGTTGGCTGGGGAGGTGGGTAGGCACAGTATCCCAGGGGACTGTGCTAAGCAGATATCTGATCCACTAATACTTTACTCTGGGTGGAGACATCACACTATTATCAGTATTTCTGTTAATGAACCCCCAACTGTCACCGTAGCAGGACCCAGGCCCAGTACCCAGTATCAGAGGTTGGTGGCAAGGGGGGTAGCCTATTGGCATACAGCACTGGGGCTACACAAAGATTTACATATATCATTTAATGCAGTCCTAAACTAAAATTGCAATGTACCAAAACTACAGAATAAAAAAAAGTCTCCCGGTATAAGTGCAGGAGTTAATGTTACAATATTTTTAACATTTTATCAGTATTTTTACATTTTATAGTTGCCTGCAACCAAGATATAGGACACATTAAAAAAAATCAAAACACAGCGCAAAAGACAGAGAAAAGGTGTAATCACATAAATTTATTATGGCTACTTTTCCAGAATTCTTGGGGGTGGGGGTTCCACATACTTGTAGGAAGATATAATGGTAGCAGGAGGAACCTGAAAAAGAGAGAGAGAAAAAATTAACAGTAAACAGTGATTGTATTATTTACAAATAATAAAGTGGTCCACTTAATGGAATTATTGTAAACTAAGAAATGCATTCAGGTAACAAAAATGATTACTGTCTGATCAAGAATGGTTTTAAATCCCATTGATTGTTCAACCCCACTAGTTTGACACTTTGAAGTCTGAAGATACATTCGCTCTCCCTTTTGAGCAATAGATTAACTTTGTCACACCCAAATTTTGGTGCTGGCATGTATTCTATGCCCATAAATTTAAGACCTTTGGGGTCAGAGTTATGATGTTGCATAAAATGAAGCCCAACTGGTTTATCCTCTTGTTGGTTGTATATTGATCTCACGTGCTCTTGTATTTGGGTTTTCAGACTTCTCACAATGTGCCCTATGTACTGTAAAGTGAATTACATAGGCACCACAGCACATATACAACGAATGTAGTGTCACATGCAACCCCATAGTCAACACTACTCCTAGAGTTACACACCTTCCTACTACCTACAACTTAGGCTGAAGGGTTTGGGTTCTCAAACTTACATTAGGTTCTATAATGTGCAGTGCCTCCACTCATGGTGTAACTTTAAAGTGGGCTAGATGTTACCTGGTAAAACCCCTGAGATGTTATATCACCCACAATTACCTTTTGCCACTCCAAAATATCCTAAAATATCTTAGAATATCAACATATAAGAATCTGCACCTAAATGTGTATCTAAATTCACAGTTTACAAGTTTTATTAACCAGAATATTAATTTACTCTCTTCAAAAGTGTATAACTCATTGAACTTCACAAGTCACAGATGAAAGATATAACACATCGATAATATACAATGTATAGTTAGTATGTCCTTAGAATCTAGTCTCTGTTAACTCTGGCAACTCCTTTATATATGTTCAATTTGTGCAAATCTTTGTTATTTGATTCAACCTCACATTCTTCTCTTTGCACAGAAAACCTGGAATAGTTTCCCCTCTTTTTCTTATGCCACTCTGAAGCATTATAATTGGCTGAATTCCGGAGGGTCGAAGTCGAAGTTATAAGCTCCCCATGTAAATAAATTCTCAGGAAATATACATCAAAACACCTCAGAACACAAACATGCCCAGTCTGCTCTTGATAAATGTTGAGCACTCTATAAAAGGGAACAGATCAAGTTTTTAGTTAAGTACTCCAAAACAGAACATACATATAACTTTCACATTTATAACCACAATGATATCCACCTAAAATATAAAATATAAAAGAATAGTCTAAGTCTCTATCTACTGACTAGTTTCCTTCCCTCCTTATTTAATATTCTTTCTATTTGTACCCTAAGATATGAAAACAAATCCTCTTTTATATTATCCAACTCTATTTTGGATTTCTTTCTTACTTACTTAGATCCATGTATAATCTCTTAGCTGCAATGGCCTCAGAACTCCTTTCTTTCAGCTGATTAAAGCCTGCCTCTTTACTTTCCAGCCCGTCAGCTTCTTGACTCAAAAGTAAAAAGAGCTTGCCAGTGCTCTATGTGGTTGGCTAAATTATTTTTAACCAATGATTTTGCCACAAAAGAATCTGACTATGCCTCAAAATTCCTTTTGCAAATTTTAAGGAATAATCGCAGAAAAGGAAAAACGATAATGACAACCAATTATATTCTGATCCCCTCTATTCTGGGGCTTCACAATGTTGTGCTGCTTCTAGTTTGCTTTTCGGCGTAATGGTGATCTGTTGTGTGAATGCCGTGCATGCATCTTTATTGAGGTACGTGTGCTCAATCACATGACCTACTGGCATGAAACTTTAAAACAATTTAATTATTTAAAACCTTTTAAATGTTTTTTCTGTATGAACTAAACTTGTCAATCATAAAATCTGAAAATCTGAAAGCAAATATAAACCATCTCATACTGGCTACACCCCTGGCGGAGCTCTTCAACAGGTCACTTGAGACAGGGAGGGTACCTAGGGATTGACGAGAGGCACATGTGGTGCCAATCCATAAAGAGGTGTCGAGAAAAGTACCAGGTAACTATAGACCCATCAGTTTGACCTCGGTGGTGGGAAAATTAATGGAGAGTATACTAAAGAAACGATTGGGGGTGTACTTGGAGGAGGTGGGAGGAATGGATAGTCGGCAACATGGGTTTGTGCCAGGTAGATCATGTCAAACCAATCTTGTGGAGTTCTACGAATGGGTAACATCAGAACTGGACAGGGGAAAGCCTGTGGATGTATTATTCTTGAACTTCAGCAAGGCGTTTGACTCTGTCCCCCGCAATGGTCTGGTGGAGAAACTGATGGGGTTGGGAGTAGGCCTTTTGATGGTCAGATGGATTGAAAACTGGCTAGCTGGATGCACCCAGAGTAGTGGTCTGTGGGAGCTCTCGAACCCTAGAGAGGTTGGTAGTGGGGCACACGTGAGGGCTGAACCTGGGTCCGATCCTGTTTAATGCATACATATCGGACATCAGGGAGGGTATAGGGTGTGAAATGAGTCTCTTCGCTGATGACTCCAAGATGGGAGCAGTAGTTGAGGAGAAGATGAGAGGTTGGCCCTGCAGGACCTGGACACCCTGAAAGCTAGGGCTCACACTGGAAATTAAATTTCAATATCACCAAGTGCAGTGTTACATCTTGGTGGAGAAACCCTAAACACAGGTACACCCTGGGAGGAGGTGCTGAAGGCCTCAATAGGGGAAAAGACCTAGGTGTTATGGTGGATGCATGTGTGAATAACTCTGAGCAGTGCAGGAGAGCGGCTAGCAAGGCAAACAGGATGTTGGGATGCATCGTAAGGGGGATCACCTCTAGGAGCAAGGAAGTGATTCTGCCACTGTACAATGGGCTGGTTAGACCACATCTTGAGTACTGTGTACAGTACTGGAGACCACACTTGAAGAGAGACATACAGCTCCTGGAGAGGGTACAGAGGAGGGCAACTAAGATGATATGAGGGCTAGGGGATTTGACGTATGAGGACAGACTTGAGGAGCTCTGCCTGTTTTCATTGGAGGAGAGGAGAGACAGGGGACATGATTGAGGTCTTCAAGTACCTCAAGGGAATAAATAGGGTAAACATGGAGGGGATCTTTAGACTAAAGCAGGGAGGTATCACCAGAGGGCATGGTTTGAAGTTGGAAGGGTGAGGGGGGAAAAGAGGAGGAGGTTTTTCACTGAGAGGGTGGAGGACCCTTGGAATGCACTGCCTGGCGAACTGGTTCAGAGATCCACAGTGGAAGGCTTCAAGAGAGGGTGGGACAGACACAGAAAGTGGATGTATCAGATGATGGCCTGTCCCAGGGGGTGGGGATGGATGATAGGGGTTTCTGGAATACAAAGGGGGGGGCCTCGGCACCCAACTAGGGATCTGAGGTTCGAGCAGACTCGATAGACCGTAAAGCTTAATCTGCTGGAAAATAGTGTGTTAGTATGTTAGTATCTCTCTCTTTCATGTGTAATAAAAGTTCTAGAGGAGGAATATTTTTGGGCAACGCAACATATAGCTTATATTTGCATTATCCAGCCTTTTACAACTACAGTACTCTACAATAATCTCATTCTCATGCTTTTCTCACAAATTCTACCTATTCCCCTACTGAAACTCCAAATGCAAGCCTGGTTTTTAAAACAGAGCGGGCTGTAAAACACATGGAAGCTCCAATATATTTTAGCAAAATGCAAGCAAGCAAGATGGGGGCAGGGGTGGGCTAAAAAAATCCTCCCAGTTCAGCAGTTTATCAAAACTCAGCTATCTTTCTCTTCTTGTCCTAAAATGGTAAAAACAGCGAATATGGTAAGTTATAGAAAACAACCGAGGGACCAGTGATAAACTGTATACTGTATAAAATCATGGCTTCTTGTTTTCCTCGCCGACGGCTTCACTTCCTAAGGTCCGTTTTTCAGCTGTATCTGATCTTTCCTGTTCTTTCATTCTCCCATTCACAGTTTGCCATTGCCATCCACTGGGTTACTTTCCACAATGCTCCAATGCTCCGATACTCCACTCCATTCCTCCACCGCACTCTACAGCTTTCCCAACTGTTTACCCTTCCTTCTCTCTGGTGAAGACTCCATGTAGCCCCACGCAGGACTTGTTGCTCTCAGACTTTCCACTACAGCTGGCTTCACTATCGCTTGAACTCCAAACTGTTGGAAAAAATGGAACAAAGCAAGGAAACAGAGTCCTGTTCAGTGGCACAAGATAGTTTGGAAAAGAGCAGGATTCAATATCTGTATACAGGCAACAGTGGCATACCTTTTATAAATGCCCTTTGGGGTAACCCTTGCCTCAGTGTTTGCACACAGAGGTTCTTTGTCTTTTAAATAGTTTTTATTTTAATGGGTTCACCACAATATATCCAAGGCACATTGCCTTAAGGGTAGCTGGTCCATTCCACTGGGGTGTCAAACAGATGAGGCATACTGATGAGTCCTGGTAGGACGAAACACGTGTCTATGTCTTCTGTTAGCACCCTTTGCAAACTGTGTGAGAGGCCTTTCGGCACCATGCAATTCTGCTTAAAGTTGGACCAGCATAACATTCTGTGGTGATTTGCATATGCAGCCCATGATGCTTTGCATTGTGGAGGCATGTGTGATTTTGTATTTACCTTTTATAGATACCTTTAAAGCTTTTCTCTGCTCTCTGCTTTGCACTGTACTCCACAGCTTGCAAGTGGCAAGCTGCACCTCCTCAAACTCAAACTCAATCATTCCACTTGGCATCACAATCAAAAAGTTTTCCTGGCTTTGTTATCTTGGCTTTCTAATTGGCTGTGGCTGCTTGCAATGGCTGCTTAACCCACTGTCCTTTGAGCAGAATAGCTACAGTCCTAAATCAAAGTTCTGGTGCAGTGAGAAATAAATATTTGCCCCAGTGTCCCACAGTTCTTTAGCCCTGAAGGGGTACTTGCTGTCACGGCACAGATAAAATTGCTCAATCTGTTTTCCTATTGCTGCTGCTGATATTTTAACTCCCTGTCATGCAGCAGCAGACAGGCTGTCAATTCTCTGATTCCCAAAATTGGTCTGGTGTAGCCAGGAGCAAATCATTCTTTTATTTAAACACTTTCTTCTGCAAAAACACTTTCCTCCAACATACAAGGCAGTTACCATATTTCATTTTACATTTCTTTTCTTTTTCAGCCACAGCCTAGGACAAGCTGCCCCAAGGGCAGAACATGACCCTCATGAATATTCATGCAATCGAGGCTCCAGCTCATTAATATTCGTGAGCCCCAACTGAAATTCCCCCGTGGCTCTCTCTTAATTCTAAAGAGAGTTGCGTCTTAGGGGTCAGTCAGGAGTCACCGGGTCACACTTAGCTAATAATGATCCTGGGACCGACAGAACACTCTCTGGTTCAACCACAACACTGGCAGTTGAAAGATCAAAAGGCTCCGCTCACGTCTGTGTGATCCCCAGTGCCCAAAGGGCATGCTTCAAGCGGGAGATCATGGTTGCTTTTGTGGAGCCGAAGAGGGCTGAATTTTACAGGAGGCTGTGACTGGGGCACCAGAAAAAGGCAGAAGGAACCAGGGGACCCAAAAAAAATGTAGGCCAGTCCTGGAGGCGCTAGGGAGAGAGGCTGGAAACAAGAGCTGCATCCTTAGGTAAGCCCCCATTTTGGCGGGGAGGGGGGTTACACACAAGTAATACATTCTCTCAAATCAAAATTCAATGTGGAATTTCCTGGGTGTTTTAAAGTGTTTCCAATTTGACAATATTCACACACGTTACATTTGTGACATTTATACATTCTCTTGGGCCTTTTAGGTAGCAATTCAAGTGCTGTGTGGGGTTAATTGTCATTTGAAATCTACTGTGGACCAATTTGTCCCTGAGGTTGGGATCTGTGTTTTTTCTAGAGTACAGTATTAGGTGAAATGCATGCCTGGCTGTTCTTTCTCTTTCGGAAAGAAACTGACTTGTGCAGTCTCTTGAAGTTTCAGAATGCTGTTGTACCACAGAAGGGTACAACATCACATTCCAGGACCGTTGAACTGTGGCACAACAGCATTTGGAAAGGGATGGAATTTTATACAATACAATGCTCTACTATACACCATAAAAATAAAAATCTCTGTGCAATTGCATAGTTAATGTCATCCTAGAGTGACATCATTCAGACCTACAGTAGGTCAGACACAAGATGCAGCACTGGCACTTGGAAGGAAGGGGATATTTAAAAGCAAAACAAAGCTACACAGTTTACAAACACTGACTAATGTAACATTTTCGTTTCCCTTTTTCTCTCTTTAGCTCGCGGACTCAGTGAGAATCCAAAGTCCTGGAAATGTAGTTTTCAACTTTGTCAAAACTACTATACTGTATATGTGCATACCAACATGGAATGGCAAACAAAATATGCTTTTTTAAAACATAATCTTCTTTATTTAATTTTCAGGAAAGAGGATGCAAAAAAAAGGTGAGTGTGGCCGGTCTGTCAGTGCAGCGGTTGGATCTCTGCTTGCAACGCTGGCGACCAGGGTTCGGGAATGGACCTGGGACCCTGGAGGGCCGGCCAGGAGAAGAAGACTCGAGCATCCAATGACTGCTCGCCTTCTCCCGGGGGGAGGAAGGGGATGCAGCTTGCTGTGTGCCACCTCCTGGTGGAGGCTGGGAATGTGACACTTCAGCGAGCCCCACTGAGTGCTAAGGATGTGGTGGACGTTGGAATGTGCCTTGATGTCTGTGGCACACCATGCCCCCCAGGGGAGCAAATCTAGAAAAACTGCTTCTTGGCAGGCCAGATGATGGCTGCCAGCTCCTGCCACCACGAGTGCCCTGAGGTCCTGAAAGCCACCTCAACAGCTCCCAGGGACTGAACAGGCAGTGCACTGGTTGTCCTCCCTGGAGCCTTCCTCCTCGAAGGAGAGGGACCTATCCAGTGCAGGGATATACCAGGCTACCCCTGGGACTGCTGCAATATGAGGTAGGTAGAGGGGGTTGGGGTGAGGGTGTCGTTGGGGTCCATGGCTGGTCAGAAGGAGAGGTGGACCGAGAAGCGTAAGGAAGGAGCAAAACAAAAAAAAAAAGATGAGTGTTTTAAAAAAATAATAACAACAAAAAAAAAAAGACAACGGTATCACTGTTTTGTTGCTTCTATTGTCAAACTCCCATAAGTGGAACTGCTTCACACATTGTGTATGTTTGTGAACTCAGATCTACAGACCAGTGAAAAAACTATAACTTTTAGATCATGTGAGTCCAGTTTAACCTTAAGTCAAGTTTCTTTATACCTGGAACCATGTATACATATCTGAGGTAAGATTACAGATTTCTTTCCAGAAGCATTGTGAGAGTAGGAATGAGAATGTTGGGAGTGGTGCAATGCACTGGCAAGGGAGTGGCAGTCTTCAGGGAGACCTTTTGGAGACTGAGGTGCTGCCCCATCTGCATTCACCTCTCTGGGCTGAGGGTGGAGGTCACTAGACTCCTAGACAAGTTGTATCCTGCTGGAAGGTGGGGGGGGGGCAACTGAAACATAAACTTGGAAAAAACGATGCAACTTAGGATGCATGAGAACTGCATCCCCCATGGCTCACCAAGAGGGATTTTCTAACTCTACCCCTTGCTGATTGAAAATAATTGGTTCAATTCATATGTAGTTTCTGATTTCTGTAGTGTAAATGTTTGCATTATTACTGTTAAAGTTCTTAGTGCATACCATGGCATATGCCATTAAGTTAGAATGTCTTTATTCCTCAGTTTAATTATACCACCCGCCCTTTAAGGTTTGGGCCCCCTTATAGATGATCTGGTTGGCTGCTTATGACTAAGCCAGACTAACAAAGGCTCCCCCGCTTCTTACAGGTGTAAGGGCCACAAAGATCCTGTGGGGGGCCGGGAGAGATGGAAAAAGAGGTTCCACCCATTCAGAGTGCTGGTGTTAGTGCACCCGGTCATCAGGGTGCCAAGTCGGGATTTCGCCCCCCACACCCCCTTTATTATTAGTCTAACTCCGAGAGGGGTGGAACTCTGGGAGGGGGTGCAAATCCCAAAATCGGCACACTGATGTGCTGGCACACTAATGCTGGCACTCTAATGACCAGAAAGGGAAAAAAGAGGTAAGAAAAAGGTAATATGAGTAGCAGCCCAAAGAGAAAGTGCTGACACAAGCAGCCACTTTCCTAAAATTCTGGGCTGATGTAGTGTCAGACAACACCAAGACTCCAAGCATCAGTTTAACCACTGCACCTTCCTCTGTTCAACAGCATGAGAAGGGAACCGCAAAGGACACCCCTCATCCCTTGGTTCCTGACCCAAACTCCACAGAACAAGGCTGAACCTTATGTCAGATAACTGCCACTTCTTTTTTTGGGGGAAGGTGGGGAATGGAGATAGGAGGCTGTGAGACTATAACTACCCTGGTGATACATGAGTGGATACACCCCACTGGAAAGTGCAGGCTAGGGGTTAGATGTAGGGTAAATGTCTACCTCCCCCTCCTAGTAATCCCAGTGAGCGCTATATGGGAGCCTTGTCTACCCTCTCCACTCCTCCATGCCTACTCCATGAAAGCTGCTCACAAGCACTGGATTGCATACCACTCAACTAATCAGGCCTGGTTGGTGCCTGCATGTAACAGTACAGTATAGCTTGATACAGAATACAGGTGTGGACTGCTGTGATGAGGTTCACAACACCCTGTCCCTTACCTGTCTCTCCCCCCACTCCCTACCTCTTCAGAGAAGCTACCCTGCTGGAAGGTGGGGGGGGGGGAGACCATCTGAAACATAAACTTGGTAAAAAGGTACAGCTGAGGATGCCGTGAGAACTGTAGCCCCCCTGACTCACCAAGTGGGGTTTTCTAACTCTACCCCTTGCTGATTGAAAATATGTTCAATTCATATGTAGTTTCTGATTTCTGTAGTGTAAATGTTTGCATTATTACTGTTAAACTTCTTAGTGCATACCATGGCATATGCCATTAAGTTAGAATGCCCTTATAACAGTGTCAGTGGCTCAGTAGGTAGCACACGCGTCTCTGAGGCCGGGAGATCAGAGGGCTGTGGGTTCAGTTCCCACATCTGGCACTTGGGTTAATATCCCAGTACTGACACTGTAATGCAGCATGAGAGGGGTGCTGCATTTCTGAGGTGCCGTCTTTTGGATGAGACGTTAAACCGAGGTCCCATCTGCCTGGATTGGTGGTAGTTCAAGTGGATGTTAAAGATCCCATGGCACTTATCGAAAAGAGTAGGGGAATTTCCCTGGTGTCCTGGCCAAATTTCCCTCATTCACTAAAAATACCACCAACAGCTTAATCTGGTTCAAGGTCAGTTGGCATTCATCTGTATCCCCCCTCCCCCGGGTTGTGCCTGAAAATAGGCAGGATTTGTCTAGTGCACTTACCCGGTCAACAAAAGCTAAATAAATAAATAAATTTCTCAGTTTAATAATACCAACCCCCCCTTTAAGGTGTGAGCCCCCACAGCTGATCTCGTCAGCTGCTTATGACTAAGGCTCCCCCACCTCTTACAGGTGGAAGGGCCACAAAGATACCTGTGGGGGAGAGAGAGGTGAAAAAAGAGGTAAGAGTCAGGTAATATGAGTAGAGTAGCAGCCCTTCAATAATATACCTTACAGACTTTACCATCATAACTGTTGTGTTTCCTGTAGATAATTTTCAGTGCTCTGGCTACATATGGTACAGGACTCTATGGTGTGTTATACAAGCAATAAGACACGACAAGATGTGGGTTATCTCCTGATAAGAGCACACCCAGGTGTGTTGTTAGGCATGAAGTGCTTGCGCCGAGTGTCTTATGCACCTGGGCATGCTTTTATCAGGAGATAACCCACACCTCGGAGTGTCTTATTGCTCTTATAAAATGGGTTTCAAAGTAAATGTGTAAGAAGAAGAAAAAAAAAAGAGGGAAAACATTTTTTATAGTTTTAGTTTTTTTTTTGTAGATAAAGTAGTAAAATAGTCCCTTTATTTAGGTTGTTTTTCTATTGTGTGACATTGAGTAGATGCTCCCCCCCCCGCCCCTCACAGACACACACACACAGACACAGAAATGTTGGTCAGGTTGTTGTGTCTGTGTTTTACTTTTAGTTTCCATTTTGCTGTCCTTCTCAAGATATCATTAAAGAGGTACCATATTCAGCGTTTACAGTATATGCATTGCCATTGCCAACTGCTGTTAATGGCAGCGAGCGTGTCCATGCCGACCCCCGTAGAGAGCCGTTTCTGGGTTGGTGCCGTCTTTTTTAAAAACAACATTTCCTTCATTTAAAAGTGTGTCCAACAGTACATAAATATAGAAAAGGACTGCATGGGGCTGAGGGATCGACACTACGGGCAACATGATGAGAGTTGGAAACCGGCGCGAGCGCTTTCCGTTTCAGTGGTCTCGGCAGTTACGCTTGTTTTTTCAATGATAAAATGTATTGAAATTTTGGGGACATGCAGAGAAAGGATGATACTGTATTATTAAGGACCCCTTTTGCGCTTGCAGGTTAGTCTTTATGAGTTTATGTTTGCTGCTAACATCGTGTGGTGTTTCGTGCTGCTGCTGTGGGTCCTGTGCCTGCTTCTGAGAAACAGATTCCCGGTTCAATAGGTTACTGAATTTTTTGTTAGTTGTGAGGTTGCCACAGCGAGAAAAGTGCCAGGTGGCACAAATACTCGCTGATAAGGACACGGGTGGAAGGTTCTTCCAGCCAATGAAAGTGAAGCATTTTCTTTAGCCATTTTATAATATAGGATATGTCAGTCTTCTCTGGCTATAGAGGCGATAGTCTGCCTGTAGCAGGCACGTATCCCTTGCAACTGCTGTCAACCTCGAATGGCAGTGGACATGTCTGGCAGCAGCTCTTTATGTTCTGGTTTGTTATGCTCCTTCCAGATAACCACATCCGTTCAACATGCAGGATTGCAAATGCCATGCTCTCCACAGCAAAAAGGTTGGCCTTGATCAGCTTTTAGCTGCTGGCCCAAAGTCTTCTCTGCTCTTCCTGGTATTGTGTTCCTATTTATGTTAACAGTTTTGCATCTCAGTTTGTTGGTTACAGATTAGATAACTGAAGAGATGTGTATGTAAGCATTAAGCCACTCCGAAGGAGGCTTCTACTGTGGAATTTATGCATGGGGGGGGTTATGGCACGAGGCCAAAGTTCGAGTGCTACAGCCACCCAACTAGGGGTGTGCAAAAAAAGACTTTCGCTGGTGGAACTGAAGCGAAAGTCAGACTTTGCCTTCCATGAAAGTTCGAAAATCCTTTTCTGAACTTTTACTGAAATTCTGCCTCCCCTATGATACATGAAAAAAGCTTCCCAATCCCTGGTGCTCTCTGGTGTCTAATGGTTCCTCCCCTACCTGATAGCCCACCTGAAATTAATTAAAAAATTGCCCAAATCCCCCAATAATTCCTGGTGGCTAGTGGTCCCTCCCTCCATCCATCACTCACCCAACATTAAAAACAATTTCCCTACAGGCACGATCCTGACATATCATTGCATGACTTCTATATCCAGACACCCAAAACACCATCACACACAAAATGCCGACTTCAGAAATCTCTCCACTCATTCTTTATTGAAGCAGCAAACATCATGAGCTTTGATCTAATGTAAGTGCTTCGAACTAGTGCCGCAAACATCGAAACCCTGTTCAAAAACGTTAAAGTCAAACCCATTTCAGACAGCAATCCCAATCCGAATCTCCACTCATTCTCGCAGTAGCAAACTACACAATTCGGATTTATGGCACAACTTCTGGCAGAATGCGTAGACCAGGGCTTACACTTCCAAAATACCTTGCTTACGTGCAAGTAGTATCAGCAGTAGCTGCATCGATTTAATGTAAGATCTAAGTGCTTTTGTGTGAGACTGAATCTCTCCCTAACTCACTTCAAATAGCAGGAACCATCTGACTTAATTGATTTCACCCACACTGGCATTTCAAGTTAGCTGTGGTTTCGCATGTTGAGCTTTCAGCCAGACAAACAGTCATTAACGCATGGCACAGGTAAAGTTATGTTATGTTTTGGAGAGAGAGAGAGAGAGAGAGAGAGAGAGAGAGATGGTTTACAGTTCAAAGTGGTTTGGAGAACACTTAGTTGCTCTTCGAAATGGGTTTGAAAGGCAGAATACATGCAAAACCTCCTGACACCCAGTACAAACACCAAGCAGCCACTTTGGGGGTCAGAATATAAGCCGTCCCTCACCCCTGTCTCCCTTGCCTTATCTTAATGAATGATTGGATAATGAATGATGGGAACTTGATTGATGGGATTTTAATCAAGTCAGGATTTAGGTGTTAGGCATTTGTCTGAGACTTTTGGGATTCTGTCAGTCAGGAAATAGTATGGATCCTGTTGACATGATGTGTTCGGGTGGGTGATTGGGTGGGGATAGGTTACACTAGCCACCAGGGCTTACAGGGGATGCTTTTTTAAAAAAAAAATGTCAGGTTGGTGATGGATGGGGGAGAAACCGCTAGACATTTACAGGGATCTGGGCAATTTGCTTACTAGTGTTGGGCGAGTTATCAGGTGGGGGGAGGGACCTCTAGCCACCAGGCATTTATTATTTTTTATTTCGGGCAGTGCTGGTGGGGCAGCATTGGACAGGAGCACCACAGGACAGTCTGTTTTTTTTCTTTCTTTCGCATCTGCTGACTAGGTGAGCGGAACTTTTACACAAAATCTTTCGGAAGATTTCGTCTCTGCCAATGGTGGAGGTTCAGAAACTTCCACGAATGTTGCAAAATTTTTCAGGAGTTCCGATATGACGGAAAAAACAACTTTTGCCCACCCCTACACCCAGCCCTGCATTAATTCCACAGTAGAAGTCTCCTTCGGAGTGGCTTAATGTACTTGTAACACATCAAGCACTGTTAAGGAGTGATTATTTCTGCTGTTGAAATAGACAAGACGTCAGAAAGACAGCAAGATTTATTAATATAGTTATGCTATAAAACATATGCAGTGATAAATAACATGGCCCCTTGGCCCGGATATTCAGACTGCACCTGGCAATGGCTCAAGAGGGGACTCAGTGCATCGGGGATGCACTGGAGCCATGACCAGGTGATATTCAGTGGTGATGCACCATGGCGCATCACATAGATACATAGATAGTGTCGGCAGATAAGGGCCTATGGCCCACCCAGTCTGCCCATTTAAGTTTGTAAGTTCAGTTTATGTTTTCCAGGAAGTCTGTTGCCCCTTACCCCTGACCTCCAGAATTCCTTTATGTCTATCCCATGCATTCTTAAATCCCGTGATTGTTTCAGCCCCCACCACTTCCTCTGGCAGGGTGTTCCCATGTCCACCACCTGTTCTGTGAAAATTCTTCCTCACGTTTCCTCTGAATCGTCCTCCCTCCAACTTCATCCATGCCCTCTAGTCCTGGAACATCTTTTTGCTTAAAATAGTGTTTTCCTGCACCCTGTTCCTCCCTGTAAGATACTTGTATGTCTCTATCATATCCCTCTCTCCTCCTCTCCTCCAGGGAGTACATGTTCAGTGCCTTCAACCTGTCCTCATAGGACTTGTGATGCAATCCATGCACCATCTTTGTTGCCCTCCTCTGAACCTTCTCTACCCTGTCTATGTCCTTACGTAGGTATGGTCTCCAGAACTGTACACCGTACTCCAGGTGTGGCCTCACCAGTGTCTTGTACAGTGGAATTATGACCTCCCTTTTCCTGCTGGTGATGCCCCTG
Organism: Neoceratodus forsteri; assembly: GCA_016271365.2. Taxonomy (NCBI): domain Eukaryota; kingdom Metazoa; phylum Chordata; order Ceratodontiformes; family Ceratodontidae; genus Neoceratodus; species Neoceratodus forsteri. The sequence continues at coordinate 540,047,174 of JADMNL010000022.1, forward strand.
CCTATGCATCCCAGCATCCTATTTGCTTTACCTGCTGAATCACCATTGAATATAGCACAGAATGCGCATGGCGCAGTGACAATGCACCGGCACATGCCACAGATAAGGTGGAGTGGGATGCACCAGCACAACTGTGGTTGCACTGCAAGCAGCACCCATGATATTCAGACATGGGAATGCAAATGAGGCCATAATATATGTATGGCACATATGGGTCCATTTGCATGTTAGTATAGCCCTGTTTGCATGCATTGCACAGGGCAGCCCAGCAAACTGTGACTGGCACCCTGTGTAGCCACTGTTGCCATATGCTGAGACCCTAGAGGTCTAGTGATTAAACCCCACCAATGACCGATCGTGGGCTGTACATGTATAACCCCACCCTGGCGGTCTAGTGGTGAACCCTCCCCAATGTCCGATCTCAGGCTGTACATTAAGTGATCCAGCCCTGGAGGTCCAGTGGCTCCTCCCTCCCTCCTGTGTGCCCGATCATGGGCTGTCCATACTGACATGTCACCCCAGTGGTCTCGTGGCTCCTCCCTCCCTCCTGTGTGCCTGATCGTGGGCGTGTATCTGAGAAACCCGTAACCTGGTGGTCCAGTGTTACCTCCCCACCCACCACAGGGCCCCCGGTCACCCAGCTCCCCCGTCATTGGTGGCGCAGCCCCAGCCACATACTGCCCGGCCACCTGCGAATGACAGCTTACAGTATGACCTATAAGCATTGGTCCACAGTGTGGACCAATGGGTTCATGACCATACTGTACTACACAGGCACAGATATGTGACTGGAAGTGTTCATTCATATATTTGTGTAGTACAGTATGGTCTGAAGCCCATTGGTCCACACTGTGAACCAATACGTGTACAGGTCATACTGTAAGCTGTCAATCGGTGGGTGGCGGGTGGGATGCCAGTGGGGTGTTGCCACCGGCCAAAGACAGGGGGAGCTGGGTGGCCAGGGGCCTCTGTGGGTGGGTGGGAAGGGGCTACCACTGGACCACCAGGCTGGGGTTTCTCAGGTACACACCCATGATTGGGCACACAGGAGGGAGGGGGAGCCACTAGACCTCCAGGGAGGATCTCTGTATGTACAGCCCGCAATTGGGTGTTTGGGGGTGTACACCACTAGACCTCCAGGGTAGGGGTTATTCATGTGCAGCCCATGACTGGGCATTGGGGGAACACTGGTGTGACAGGGGAGGGTTTGGGTGCTTGTGGACGGTGTCCCTGCCGGGTGGGTGGCCACCCACGGCTGGCAGCTGCTGTGTTGTACCTTGCAATACAGAGGCCTGCCTGTGGGTGGCCAGCATTTGTTCCTGCATTTTTGTGGCACAACACTGCACCCAGGTTTGCGGTGCATCTGAGGGTTGTGCCAGCAGATGCACCACACATCCCGGGTTGAATATCGGGATGTGCCGCATATGCATGGGCATACCCCCTTCACATGTGATGCATACATTAGCAATGCACCCCGGTGCATCGGAACTTGTGCTGTGTAGGTGCCCCTTTTGAAGATCTCAGAGGGGCGCATTGCGGGGTTGCGCTGGTGCAACTCTGTCATGCCAGGCGCATCCCCTTTGAATATCCTGGCCCATGCGTACTGTACTATAATATATTTTATTTATATTTTTCACATTTCTAAATGGTACTTTTAGTGCTACATCCCTAAATATTTCAGAAATACACAGTTGTACACAGTGCTGAGTGCTGGCACACTGTATGTTGGGATATAAGCCCTACCATATTTGCATACCTAGATAAGAAAAGTGAGAAGACTGCTATGCTTTTATTAACAATAATCCATACCTTTTTTCCCCTGAGCACGACTAAAGTTTCTTTAAACTACAAATATTTGTTATCCTCAGTTGTTTTACACATTTTAAGATTCTTTCAAAGGAAACGTACTGCTATCACAACTTGTGATTTACATAACTCGAACAAACAATGTGAAAACAATTTAACATTGTTTAGACATTGTCGGATGTATTCTTACTTTACTGCTTTCTTTTAAACAGCGATACACCAACAGAACACGTTCAATGCAATAACAAGTGGCAACTGGGTAGGTGGGTGGGAAATTCCCTAAATCTCACTGTGACATGTATTTGTTGAAAACAACTAGTGGTAGACAATAATATTACAAGTTAGAGAGGGCATTACTTTGAAATTAATGATGTCTCCAACTTGTGTCATGTGATCTGTTTGGACCAATCAATCTGTTCGTTCATTATGAAAACCTTTTATTCTACTCTTTACTTGACCTCCCATGGCTATACAGGCATTTCTAATCACTATTAACCTCCCTTGCCTGTCTCCCTAACAAGCCACGTTATGTGCTGTGTACCCCAATGTCCATGGCAGAGGTCTCAAAGGCCCTTCTTTCCCTGAATACTGATTAAGCCATCAGAGTGGATGGACTCCCTGCAGAGCTCCTACAATCCCTTACTTCCATAATTCTCCCTGTATTGAGCAAGTAATACTCACAGGCGGTATCCTTGGACCACTTCCCCCCACCCTTAGAGAGGCAACTTCCACCAGCCCTTAGAGAGGCAATTATTACAGTGCATCCCAAAAAAGAAAAGGACCCTACACTAGCTGTCAGTAATAGACCTATCTCCTTAATTAATGTGGACAGTAAAGTCTTTGCCAAGGCACTAGCCAACAGACTTCATCCCACAATTAATCCATCCCTCTCAAGTCAGTTTTGTTCAGGGACATTATAGTGCAGATCACATCTGCTCCCTCATTAATCTAATTCATACAGCAAAGACCCTCCCCACCCATGCTGCTGTAGTCACCATAGACTTTGAGAAAGCCATTGATTCTATTGAATGGGATTATTTACAATCAGTGCTTGCCAATTTGGAGTTTAGGGACCAGTTTCAGTCGTGCATCCACTCCATTAACTCCTTCCCTTCAGACCAATTCCTCACCAATTCTCTCCTGTCCGACCCCTTTACATTAGTGAGGAACACATGACAAGGATGCCCCTTGTCCCTTCTCCTCTTTGTCTTAGCAGTGGAACCACTGGTCATGGATATCAGACAGCATGAAGTTATTCATGGCTTAGGAACTGGTCAGTGAATGTATTTATTTAAAAGTTGGTAACCAGGAGAAGCACACTGAGCCAAGGCTCTTTTCCAGGTGTGACCCATGGGAAGAGGTAAGAGGAGGCAAAACATATATACATACAAGAAATATACAGACAAGTAACAATGGTATCTCAGGCAGGTTACCATAGAACCTGGGTAAGAAGGCAAGTACATAAGCACAAAGATGCAGGTAGGTTACAATAGTGCCTAAGGTGGTAGAAGAAGTACAACAAAAGAACTGACAAAGTACAGAATATACAATTCAATTACTGGTTGCAAAATGACATATTAAAATACAAAAGATACAGTGGTGAACACAAGGTACAACAATAATGACATATCACAGACATGGTACTTGAAGAGCTCGAAAAAAACTGACTAGAAGCTGTCTTAAGTTAACTCGGGCTTCAAAAGGAAATTTTGTGAGGTTGATGGCAAGAGCGGGGGGAAGGGAGCAGTAGAGTATCTGTTTAATGAAGTTTAGCGAAGGTAGTAAATGGAGTGAAGTGGGAAGGGAGTTTCATGAATGGGGGAAGAAAAAGGAGAGAGCAGCCTTACCTGAGTTTGAGTGTGGGTGTGGGAGGGTGAAAAAACGAGGGTCACATGTGCGAAGGTGGTAGGATATGTGAGGGGAGGGGAAAAGGAGGGAGGCAAGCAAGATAAGGGTGAAGCAAGCCAAACCAGAATTTAGCAGAGATGATACAGGTGTGGTGGTTTCAGTGAGAGGATAGGGAGGGGAGTGATAGTGAAGAGTAGAGGGAGCAATGATGAGTCCTGAGGGGGACATTCAAGGTGAAATGACAGCGTAGAAAAGGACGTCCAGTCTGGAAAGGGTGGATGCAGAGGCGGACCCATAGACGATGTTAGATTAGTCAAATAGTAGTAGGATAGTTTTAGTAAGGAGTATCCATCGAACAGGGAGGGAGAGGGCATCTTTGTTTCAACAGAGAGCACCATATTTGGGGTGGAGCTTGGCATGCATGTAGTTAACATGTTCTGAGAAATCAACGCAGCTGTCTAGCCAGATACCTAGATACTTATAGGATGGAACAGTATCCAAGGGGTTGCCGTCAAGGGTTGAGAAAGAAGGGTGTGTGGTGAGCTTGGCTAGTTTTTGGTGGGTGCTGAAAATCATAGAGACTGTTTTAGTGGTATTTATGCTGAGTTGGTTGGTTTAGAACAAGTTTAGGACACAAATGAAATCTGTTTGCAACTGAGTGGTCACCACAGGAACAGAGGGACCAGATGAAAAGATGATAGTGTCATCAGCATAAAGGTGAATTAGGGAAGAAGAACATACAGTAGGAAGATCATTAAGAAAGATGGAAGATAGGATAGGACCAAGAATAGAGGCTTGAGATACAACTGCAAGGATTGGGAAAGGGGGAGAGCACATCTCCCACTTTGACACGTTGGAAGTGACCTGAGAGAAAAGATTTGAACCATTTTGTAGATAGAGGGGAGAGTCCGCAAGTTCAAGTTTATTGCGAAGGAGAGATTGAGAAGGAGAGGGTGAGAGACAGAGTTGAAGGCCTTGGCTAGGTCTATGAATATAGCTGCAGTAAGATGACCTTGATCTATGCCTGTAAGAATGACATCAGTAACCCGGAGAAGGGAAGAGACAGTTGAATGATTTTTCCAAAAAGAAGCCTGGAATGGAGACAGGAAGTCAGAAGAGGTGAGAAAATGGGGGAGTCTGGTAAGGACAAGGGACTCTTGGAGCTTAGCTAGAATAGGGAGGAGGGAGATTGGGCAATAGTTTCCAGGTGAGGAGTGATCACCACCTTTGTGGATCACTCTTATGTATACTGATCACCTTTTATTTCCCCTAGCTGACATAACCTTGTCCCTAGAGCCTTTTTTAAGTTCACTAAACCATTTCACACAATACCCCCATTTAAAAATCAATCGGTCTAAAACGGAAGTCCTCTCTTTGAATCCGATTTGACAGTCCAGCATCATAACATCACATGGCCTGAGAGGGGCCACGGCACGAACCATATACCTTGGAATCAAGGTTGCCCCAACCCTCACCCAACTATGAGAATTAAACCTACAACCACTACAGACTACCATTAAAACAGAATTCAAATGCTGGAAACTGCTCCAACTCACTATGGCTGGGAAAATCACTGCCGTCACAATGGTGACTGCCCCTAAACTATTATACCTGTAATCCCTTTTACTAGTAGAAATTCCAGTTATTGCAGCTGGTATGCAAAGATAGACAAAATTATTGGTGATTTTATATGAGAAGGGGAAAAAATAGATACAATCATAATAAGCTGAGAGCACACTGGCAGCAAGGTATGGTTTGAGGGATACAAATGGGTCTTTCAAGCAGTACAAACATTACAGTGGTTTAGGCAGAAAACTGACAACTCTCCTCAATGGGTCTGCAAGGAAGAGGATTAGGATAAGGTACACTTCCTCCCCTTACTTCTCTATGCTACACCTCCTAAGGGACTAGCATCTCACTCTGCTATCTGGCGTACAATCAAATATTGGTCCTTGCTCCACCGGAAGCTTGGTGCAAACCCAGCTCCCCTACATTTCACCCCCTTATGGGGTAACGCAGCCATATCCGTAGATGATAAACCCATTTATTGGCCCCAATGGGCCATCAAGGGCATGCAATACCTTTGTGACATACTGGAGCCTGGGAAATTATTGGTTACTACTTTCCAGGACCTACAGACTCATTGGGGCCTCTTCACTACAAACTTCCGGAGGTAACTTCAACTCAGAAGTCCAACACAATCCTTTCTTTACACCAGATCAGTAAGCTAGCTCCACTACTCAAGTGGCTGTCACTACCAAAAGGTCAGGCAAGCAAAATCTATTCAGCTATTTGTGACACCCTGCCAAGTCAATAGCAGGACTATAAGCCCAAATGGGAAGCTGCTTTGCACATCCCCATATCTGAGCAGCAATGACCTGGCTGTTGGAAGTTTGAGCAAAATGCTTTTTCAGATGTTAGGAGCAGGCTGATTCAAAACAAAATCCTCCATTCCTGGTATAGAACCCCTACAATCCTTCATACTGCAAAGTGTCTTAGCATGGACGAATGCTGGAGATGCCAGACATACAAGGGAGATCTATATCACATATTGTGGGCTTGCCCCACACTTCAACCATTCTGACAACAGATTTCTCACCTAGAAACCAAAATCCTCCATAAACAAATACCCCAGTCTGCAGCCCCACTGGTACTAGGTCTGACATCCACAGCATCTCACCTTAGTAATGTCTCCTCCTACAAGTACCTGATAGTTTGGCTCAATCCCTCCGACGGCTTCTCCCATTTTAATGCCTGCACTGAAAGTTGCATCCTAAACTTGGGCTGGTGTATTGCCATAAGGTCAGCCTCTCCCTCCTCATCAGATGTGATCTGTTAGTCAGACGGATCCTCCCATCTTTTGACTATGCCAACATCTTCTGCAGTGCTACACCTGCCACCTCCCTAGCCACACTCGATGTTCTGTTTAATGCCTTCTGCAGGTTCATTACCAACTCTCCCTTCTCATCTCACCATTGTGACCTATACTCCTTACTTTACCTCCAATCCCTCACACATAGATGCTCCTCACATTGCTCCACCTTCATAGCTAAATTCTGGTTTGGGAAGAGGAATAGGGTAATTTTCCCCTGCTGCTTTACCCTTACCCTCTGGTATATTATGAGAGTTGGATCTTTGCATTCCTGACAAATTACTTTTGCTTCTGCATCATGTCTCTGTACTGCATAGAAACATAGACTTTGATTGCAGATTTGGACCGCTTGGCCCATCTACAGTAGTCTGTTCATTTCCCTACCTATTGGATAAGCTACAGATCCTAGTTAATCAACAGCCTACTTCTTCCTAGCCCCCACCAGAATTGCCATATGTCTGTCTCATGTATTCTTGAATTGCTCCACTGTTTTTGACCCCACAACCTCATCAGAAAGGCTCTTCCATGTGTCCACCACCCTCTCCTTAAAAAAATGCTTCCTCACATCGCCCTTGAGCCATTCCCCCACTATCTTGAAATTATGCCGGTCAACAAAAAATAAATAAATAAATAAAATAAAATGCCCCCTTGTTCTTGCACATCTCTATTTCTGAAAGATGCTACCCCCCTGGACTTTGTTGATTCCCTTGAGGTACTTGAATGTTTCTGTCATGTTTCCCCTTTCCTTCCTTTCCTCGAGGGTATACATATTAAATTCCTTTAGTCTCTCTTTGTATGACTTCTGTTGCAGACCCTGCACCATTTTAGTTGCCCTCCTCTGGACTGCCTCCATCCTGTCTATGTCCTTGCGGAGATGGGGTCTCCAGAACTGCATGTAGTACTCCAGATGGGGTCTCACCAACTGTCTGTACAGAGGGATGACAACTTCCTGTTTCCTACTGGTGATATCTATTCCTGTACATCCTAGTATCACCTCAGCCCTCCATACTGCCTTCTCACATTGCTTGCTTTCCTTTAGGTCATCTGATATGATTACCCACAGGTCCCTTTCCATTTTTTTGTTGTTAGTGCCCCCCCCCCCCATTGTGTACTCTTCCTCTGGGTTTTTGTTTCCCAGGTGCATTACTTTGCACTTCTTTGCATTGAATCTAAGCTGCCATACTTTTGACCATTCCTCCAACCTTACCAAGTCCCTTCTCATCCTTTCCACACCTCCTTGTGCATCAACTCTGTTGCAGATCTTTGTGTCGTCTGCAAAGAAGCATACTTTTCCTTCCAGTCCCTTTGCAATGTCACTTATAAAGACATTAAAAAGGACCGGACCCAGTTCTGAACCCTGTGGTACTCTGCTAGTAACCCCCCTTTCTTCAGAGTGGACTCCTTTTATTATTATTACCCTCTGTGTCCTGTTGTCCAGCCAATTTTTACCCAGGCTACCACCTTGGGGCCCACTCCCAGGCTAGTTAATTTGTTTATTAATCTTTTGTGTGGGACTGTGTCATATGCCTTGCTAAAGTCTAGGTAGGCCATGTCCACAGCCCCTCCCTGGTCTACTACTTTGGTCACCCAGTTAAAGAAATCTGTTAGATTATTCTGCCATGACGTTTTCCCACTGTGAATCCATGCTGCCTTGGGTCCTCTGCCCCACTAGCCTCTAGGTACTCAACAATTCTTTCTTTCAGAAGTGATTCCATCATTGTCCCTACCACTGAGGTCAAACTAACAGGTCTTCAGTTTCCTACCTCTGCTTTGCTCCCACTTTTATGAAGGGGAATCACATCCACCCTCCTCCAGTTCTTAGGTACCACACCATCCTCCCATGATTTGCTAAAAAGGGTAGTCAGTGGTGCCACTGTTTCTCCCCTTAGTTCTTTTAGAATTCTAGGGTGAATCCCTTCAGGACCCATTGCTTTGTCCACCTTCAGCTTTAGGAGTTCTTTCAGAACCCTTTATTCTGTGAATCGACCCCCCTATCCAGAGTGCTTCTGTTGATTGGATTAGGTATCTCCCCCTCCACTTCTTTTGTGAATACTGAGCAGAAGTATTATTTTAGTATTCCTGCTTTTTCACTATCACGCTCTGCACACACACCCTCCCCTTTATTAAGCCTCAATATCCCTCCCTTGGTCTTTCTTCACTCCCTAATGTACCTATAAAATGTTTTATCCCCCTTCTTAACTGACTTTTCCTTGGTTTGGGCCTTTGCTGTTCTGACTGCCTTCCCCACTTCCTTCTGCTTTAACTGGTACAACAGTTCTCTGTCCTGCTCCTTCTGAGTTTCCTTATACTTCCTGAATACAATCGCATTCTCTCTGACCTTCCCCTTCACCTTATTTGAGAACCACAGTGTTTTTTTCCCTTCGTTTTGATTTGTTTATTTGCTTCACTCTAAGGATTGTTGTCTCTGCAATGGCAGTTCTGATATTTCTCCACACCTCCTTTTTTCCTGTTGCTAGTGCTTTTCTGAGACACTCTCCCATTTTGACAAAGTCAACCCTCCTAAAGTCCAGTACCCTCACTTTTGTATGGCTTGACTCTATGGCTGTGTTTATCGTGAACCACAATGTTTGGTGGTGACTTGTTCCCAGATGGCTACCCACTTCTTAATCTGAGATCCTCTCTCCGTCCTCATTTGAGAGTACCAGGTCTAAGATTGCTCCCTCCTGAGTGGGTTCCAACACTAGCTGTCTGAGGAATGCCCCCTGTAGGGCATCAAGAATGACCCTGCTCTTGGATGTAGCTGCAGAAAAGGTGCTCCAGTTAACCTCTGGCATATTTAGGTCTCCCAACAACAATATCTTCCCTTTTTCTGCCATCCTAAGGATGCCTTCTATCATTTCCTTGTCCATTTCCTCCCCCTTAGACGGGGGTCTGTATGCAACACCCATGCAGATTGTGGTGCTATTTCCTGTCTCCAGGGAGACCCACAGTGCCTCCTCTCCTCCCTGTTTACCATTTACTTCCATTGCTTTGATCCCATCCCTTATGTAAAGAGCAATTCCTCCTCCTCCTCTTCTGCCCTCCCTGTCCCTCCTGTAAACTGTGTAATCTGGCATGTTGACATCCCAGTCATGGTTCTCTGTGTATCATGTTTCTGTGACTGCCACAATATCCAGCCATCCCTCTTCCATCAAGGCCACTATTTCAGAGAGCTTGTTACCCAGACTACAGGCATTGGTACTTATTGCCCTCCATTTGTGGATGGCCTTACCCCTTTTAACCTGATCTCTGTCCTTATTGTCTTTACCTATTTCTTCATTTACCTCTGCCCTTCTCGTTATTGACTTTTCTACCTTCATGTTTACCTCACTAACTACCCTGGTTTTTTTTAGAGGGAGCTGGGATTTCCCTGCTCCTTATCAGTGTGTCCCCCCTTGACTAGTTTAAATGCTTGCCAATAAAGCATTTAAACCTATTACCGAGGATCCTGATTCCACTCCTGGACAGATGCAGACCATCGCGCCAGTATAGGCCTGCATCCCTTCAGGTGGACCCCCAGTCCCCAAAAAAGCCAAAACCCTGAGCTCTGCACTAGTTTTCAACCATCAATTGAATCCCATGGTGTGGAGCTTCCTAGCCTCACCCATGCAATAGACAGGCAGCACCTCCGAGAAGGATACCGTGCGTGCTACTTGTCTAAGGTCCCTACCCAACTCCACAAACTCCTTCCTGAACTGCTCTGATCCCATTCCCAGCCAGGTCACTTGTCCCTAGGTGGACAATGATGTCCAGCTCCCTTCCCCATGCAGCTGTTCCTACTATTCTGTGGATTTGCACCCTGTCCATCCAAGCCATGGCGCCAGGCAGGCACCTTACATCCCCTCCCTCCCCCAGTTCTGCTCCCCTAACAATTGAGTCCCCCACCAGGAGTTGTTTCCTTCCCCTGTGGGATCCCATGCTACCCTCCCGTGGGTCTCCTTTGCGGAGCTTCCCAGCATCCTCCTTGATCTCCACTGAGGAAGCACACTCTGCCAGAACGGTGTATGAATTGTGGAGAGGTACAACTGGACGGATGCACCTTTGTTCCTCCGCACTCACCCTCCCTAAGCCCACTGTGGTCCAACCTCTCCTATTTCTTGGCAACCTCTGAGGCAGCGGCGTTGAGCCTTTTGGTCCCTGGGTGGGAGAGGAGGTCCCCGAATCCTGGTCAACTCAGCCTGGAGATGATCATCCTTCTACCTTAACCCAGAGAGGTGCCTGCAGTTGGGACAACACCGCATCCTCCAGAACATAACCCAGAAGACTGCTGCTCCACACCCACTGCACTGCGCCACTCCAGTCAAGGGGTTGAACTATTTTGGGTCATTTAACCAGAGTGGTGGGAGCATTCTGGTCTCAGAACTCAAATTGCACTTTATTACTGTGAATGTTTTTTTCCTTGTTCTATTTTGGCTAGGTATAATTGTATTGATAATTCTGTATAATTTTTATTCTATTTTATTTTTAGGAGTGTGTTGAATCTGGTTGTAGTGTGTATGGTTTTGTATGTGTGGGTGTGTGTGGGTGTGTGGATTACACTGGTTTATAGGTTAAAGTTTGATTTGCTTTGTCAGCAGTTTTGTTGAGCCGAAAGATGTGATGGCAGACCGCTCTCCCAACCAGGCACTACTCCCCTTCTGAACTTCAGGACCTCTGCCACTTTGATTCGTCCCCCCCCCCACCACCACCAGCAGCAGTTTATAGATGCTGCAGAGCACTGGGAATAGTAGGTAGGAGGTGGAGGGGGGGCTGGGGGTCCTGAACCTCAGAGGGTGGGTGAGCTGGCTGGTCGTATCGGGGTAGTGAGGACCAGGAGATGCCCTGGGGTGAAATGGATTCCAGAACGTGGCCCTCCATATCTGGTCTCTATACCCAAGGGCTCCAGTGTTTCCGTGCCGATAGCTCGTCCGGCACTGGAATCCCATCTGCTTTGAGTGATGTTGTGCAATGCCAGGTCTATTAGGAACAAGACAGCTGTTATTGCTGATCTTGTTGGGACAACAGACCTGGCTTGCATCACCGAGACCTGGCTGGATGATATGCTGGCCTCATTTTGGAGGGGGCTATTCCTGCTGGGTTCTCAGTGATACATTGCTCGAGATCAGATTGCAGGGGCTGGGGCATAGTCATTTGTTTTAGATTGGAAATGGGCCTTATAGGTGTGCCAGTTGAGGAATCCAGATCGTTTGAGTGTACTGTGGTTGCAGGTGGGGGGTGTAGGACCATTCTCATCTACCATCCACCTGGGGGTGAGAAATTGTTCCTACAGGAAATAGCGGACTTCGTGGTTGACATGGCATTTATGTCACCTAGGTTGATGGTCCTGGGTGACTTCAATGCCTTGGTCGATGACGAACTCTCGCAATTTAGTCAGGACTTCCTCCAACTGATGAATTCATTGGGCTTCACACAAGTAGTTGCCTCTGCAACCCATAATCATGGTCACTCACTCAATCTGGTTTTCCTCCTGGGGATGGAGACCTTCGATTTAGTGGTGGAGCCAGTTGGATGGTCTGATCACCACACCATAAGGTTCAATCTCCGGGCTCCCCCTTATAGGTCTGCCCCTGTGGAGATGATCAGATACCGCCCATTGAGGTATGTGACCCCTGATGGTCTATTGGCAGTATTAGACCTATCAGGATTTCCAAGGGAAAGTGAGGGTCCAGAGAGTTTGGTTCAGGCTTATAAAAAGGCCATCACTGAAGCTCTGGACTCTATCGCTCCTGTCCATGTTCATCCTCTCTCTCTTCGCCCATGATCCCTGTGGTTTGATGGGACCTTGATGGAGCTGAGACGAGTTGGACGAAGGTTAGAGCGAGGCTGACCAAAATCTGCCCTGGATGCTGACCACCTTAGATTGATAGAACGTTACCAAGTCTGCAAATCAGCAATCACCTGTAAGAAGGCAGAGTTCCTGTTCAGGGAGATTGCTGCAGCTGAGAATTGACCTGCTCGACTCTGTCTAACCATGGACAGGCTATACAACACAGCCTGTCTGCAGGTTTGAAGTCCATTTTCACATGCTAAGAGTGATGAGTTTGCTCGATTCTTTGCACATAAGGTGGCCAATATCAGGGCCAAGATCTGGCTTGCTCACTCTACGGGGGTTGGTGGTGGTCAGTGCCCAATCGCCTCTCCTTGGTTTTCCTGGATATCTTTTGACCAGCCAGAGATCATGGATATCGTGTGGATTGTCCAAAGTATGCGGCCAACGTGCTGTAGTTTGGACCCGGGCCCAACACACCTGATAATGGGGTGTGTGGATTCCATCAGCTCCTTCCTTGCGAAGATCGTTTGGTGCTCCTTAGAGTCAGGTGAGTTCCCTAGCTCCCTGAAAGAGGTGGTGGTGACACCGCTCCTTAAAAAAGCTTCTCTGGACCCAAACTGCTTTGCTAACTACAGACCTATTTCTAACCTTCCCTTTGTAGGGAAGGTAATTGAGAAAGTAGTTGTGTTGCAGCTGGAGAACCATCTTATCATCCCCAATGTTTACAATTCTCTCCAGTCTGGTTTCCGGAAGAGGCATAGTACCAAGACTGCTCTGGTTCAGATGCTCAATAATCTCCTGATGGCAAGAGATCAGAAGCGGAGTTCCATTCTGGTGCTTCTTGATCTCTTTTCATCCCTTGATACTGTGGACCACGGGGTGCTGCTTGAGTGCCTGAGGGTCATCTGTGGCCTGGCAGGTTCAGTTCCTCAGATGGTTTCAGTCATTCCTCACTGGCAGATCTCAGAGGGTGGTGTCAGGGATATTTTCCTCAGACTCATTCTCTCTGTCATGTGGGGTCCCCCAAGGCTTGGTGCTGTCCCCATTGTTGTTTCTGTATATATGCTGCCCCTCAGAGACATTATGAGATGGTATGGGCTCAGGTTTTACTGTTATGCAGATGATACCCAGCTCTACCTGTCCTTTATACCCAACCAAGATAGTGCGGTCTCAGTCTTTAACAGCTGCCTTGCCAAAATCCAGAACTGGATGAAATCCAGCTGGTTGAAATTGAATTCCGAGAAGACTGAGGTGTTGGTGGTGGATCCAGGTCATCGGATACAGGGGTCGGTGGCCGGGCTGTCCTCTGGGATTTAGCTCAGAGGTGTCCAGCTGCCTTCCTCCAAATGGGTGTGAAACTTGCAGGTAATTCTAGATGATGGGCTGACACTGTGTTCACAGGTGTTGGCAGAAGTCAAGTCCTCATTTTATCACTTGAGGAACATCACCAGGATTAAGCATCTCGCTCCCTCCGATGACATCCTGACATTGATCCATGCCTTTGTGACCTCGCGCTTGGGCTACTGTAACTCCATCTACATAGGGCTTCTGGGGGTTGACATCTGCCACTTGCAGCAAGTGCAGAACACTGCAGCACGGTTGTTAATGGGGATTCCTCGTTCAAGCCATATCACTCCTGTGCTGTGTGAACTGCACTGGCTGCCCACACAGTGGTGGATCACCTTCAAGGTCAGGCTTCTGATCTATAAGGCCCTGCACAGACAAGGTTCAAGCTGTCTGCAAGAGCTCCTGAATCCTTACTGTCCCAGCTGACCTCTCCGCTCAACTGAGGAGGGATTGTTAGAGATTCCCAGGGTACGATTGAAAACCTCGGGGGCTAGTGCTTTTATGTACACAGTCCGTACCCCATGAAATTCTCTACCTTGTCAGACTCAAGAGTGCCGGACTGTGGAGAGCTTCAAGACGTCCTTAAAGACTCATTTATTCTATCTTGCTTATGGAGATTGTACATAGTAATTCTGTTTGTATTCTCTTTATGTAATCATTTGAATTTGGTTGATTTTACAATTTTTTCTGTTTTTAGTAGTTTTCTGTCTTGTACAGTGCTTTGGTTTTGGAATAGTGCTTTAAAAATAAAGATGAGTATTATTATTATTATTATGTCTTATTTGTGGCCCCTTACTGTTGTTTTATATATTTACTCTTTTCTTTTCTCCATTTACTTTTTTTGTTGTTTATATACTTGTGTTGAGTGTTTTAGTTTTCTTTTTTCTTTGTGATTGCTTATTTTTTTCCTTTTTTAGGGCAGGGTGTCCTCCTTACTAAGTAGTGGGGTACCGCAGGGTTCAGTATTAGGACCAGTCCTCTTCAGTGTCTTTATAATGTCTTTATAAGCGACATTGCAGAGGGACTGGAAGGAAAAGTATGTCTCTTTGCAGATGACACAAAGATCTGCAACAGAGTTGATGCACAAGGTGGGGTGGAAAGGATGAGAAGGGACTTGGCAAGGTTAGAGGAATGGTCAAATGTATGGCAGCTTAGATTCAATGCTAAGAAGTGCAAGGTAATGCACCTGGGAAACAAAACCCAGGGAAGAGTACACAATGGGGGTGAGATACTAACAACAACAAAAATGGAAAGGGACCTGTGGGTAGTCATATCAGATGACCTAAAGGTGGGCAAGCAATGTGAGAGGGCAGCAAGGAGGGCTGGGGGAATACTGGGATGCAGAGGGAGAGGCATCACCAGTAGAAAACAAGAAGTTATTATCCCTCTGTACAGACAGCTGATGAGACCACATCTGGAGTACTGTGTGCAGTTCTGGAGATCCAATCTCCAGCAAAGACATAGACAGGATGGAAGCTGTCCAGAAGAGGGCAACTAAAATGGTGCAGGGTCTGCACGGAAGACATATGAAGAGAGACTTAAGGAGCTTAATATGTATAGCCTCGAGAAAGGAGGGAGAGGGGGACATGATAGAAACTTTCAAGTACCTCAAGGAATCAACAAAGTCCAAGAAGGTAGCATCTTTCAAAAAGAGGTGTGCAAGAACAAGGGGGCACAATTTGAAGATAGAAGGGGGGCAGCTCAGAGGTAATTTAAGGAAGTATTTTTTCACAGAGAGGGTTGTGGATGTATGGAACGGCCTTCCAGAGGAGGTTGTGGAGTCAAAAACAGTGGTGGAATTCAAGCATGCATGGGACAGTCATAAGGCAATTCTAGGGGGTGGGGGTAGGAAGAAGTAGGCTGCTGGTTAACTAGGATCTGCAACTTATCCATCAGGTAGAGAAATGGGCAGACTGGGTGGGCCAAGCGGTCCTTATCTGCCGTCAAATTCTATGTTTCTATGTTTACTTCCAACATAGCTAGTTAACTGGTCCATGAGGTGTCAGCTGCTTCAGCTGGCACACTATATACTCCTATGGAAGTTTGTATCATTTCCTTAATGATTGTATACCTGCATTCAATATTTATCAAAATGTCTTTAATGCATTCTGCTGTTTGTTTGCAAAAGGAAAATTTCCAATAAAAAGTTTAACTGCAAAAGAAAGTTCATTCCATGGAGCAACTCAGACACACTCTAACTCGAACCAGGCAACTGTTCGATGCTCTGGGGATCACTGTCAGTGTGCCAAAGTCTATTCTGACTCCTTGCCAATGTTTGCAGTATATAGGGACTGTTTTGATATATGGCCATAGGCTCAGCATTTCTGCCTCTGGACAGGACTGAGCATCTGATGGCACAGGCCCATCTAGGTTGCAACAGCCAATATGTCACAGCCAGAATATTTCTATGGTTTCTGGGTCTAATGTCAGTGGCCATAGTCACAGTACCTCTGGTCAGGCTCCACCTGAAGATCTCTCAGTGGACCTTGAGTGTCCAGTGGGATCAATTCACAAATGATCTGGAACAAAAGGTTCTAGTAACCTCTCCTGTACCCAAGGTTCTCAAGTGATGGATGGAACCCAGCAGCTTCTTGAAGGGGGTCACTTTTCTGATCCCTCCCCCTCTCCAGATTTTAACAACAGATGCCTCAGGAACAGGCTCGGGGCATAGTTAGGGCCCCATCAGATGCAGGGTGTATGGACCAAAGTGGAGAGCACCCTGCATATAAATGTTCTAGAGATGACAGCTGTTCTGTATGGCCTACAAGCCTTCCAGGCCCTGACATAATCTACAACTCTTCCACAATTACCAACCTTCATAAGCTAGACATCCTCTACCACCATGCCCTGCATTTCATCACAAACTCCCCGTACCGAATCCACCACTGTGATCTATACACAACTGTTGGCTGGACCTCGCTCACCATTAGACGGACAATCCATGCTGGTACCTGGACTCTAAAACTTCTTCTGAATAAACTTCCAAGATACCTAACTTCTCTAGTAGACATATCTTGCAGTGTCTACTTACTCAGAAAGTCAGACTTTCTCCTCCTTGATGTACCCAGGACTCGTACCTCCTTTGGCACACGTGCTTTCTCATGCTCCCTTCCAACCATTTGGAATCGGTTACAATCCTTGCTGAACTTATCCAGTATCAACCCTGTTAACTTCTTCAAAAGGATAGCTATTGATAAACTAAAAGACACTTGTAGCTGTTTCTAAACTACATTCCCCTTCTTAGTAGTTCCCACTCTGTTACCACCCAGTCCTTCCCCCTTTTACTTGTACTTTACTCTTACTCCTCTTGTTCCAATGGCCTCCCCATAGGCTCACACTCTTTACATCACTAGTGCTACTTTTCATCATGAAGGTTATGTACCTGATGGAACTTCTGTTGCATATTAAGTGCTGTTATGTTATTCTCTATATATATATATTGTTTATTTGTCTGTATACCTGTCTCAGGACCTCCTTGTGAATGTGCTTTCTCAATGGAGATTTCCTGCAATACACTTGAACTTGAACTTGTCCCCAGGTCCTCTGTTAGTACAGGTGGACAGTATCAGTGTGATGCATTACATCAACAAGCAAGGGGGAACTCACTCTTACCCTTTATGCAGGGAGGCAATGAGAGTATGTACTGGGCTCTAGAACACAGTCTAGAACTCTCAGCAGTACATATTCCAGGTGCCCAAAACATCTTAGCAGACAGATTAAGCAGGCCACAGTTCAAAATGTGTGAGTGGTAACTACTGATCTCAGTAGTTGATGATCTGTTAGACAAATGGGGTCATCCAGAGTTGGACCTTTTTGTGTCCCCACACAATACAAAACTGCCATGTTTCTGCTCACTCGTTCCAGAGCCTGGAGTTTTCTGGTGAGACACATTGTCCCTCTCTTGGAAGGGGAGGTTTCTCTATGCCTTCCCTCTCCTCCCTTCCCTCTAATTTAGAGGGTACTATTCAAACTTCAGATGTGGGGCAACTCTAATCCTCATTGCTCCCCTATGGCCTCAACAGATCTGGTTCCCCTTACTGCAGCAGCTGGCAGTGGAACTACTAATACCTCTACCATTATGCCAGGGACTTCTGTCATAGGAGCAGTGAACTCCAGTCCATCCCGACCTCAGATTGCTTCATCTACTGTACATTCATGGCTCCTGAAAACATAACCATCGCTAGAGATGGAGTGTCCCAGAAAAAGGCTGATGTCTTGATGGCTGCTAGAAAGCCTTCTGCTAAGGCCACTTATTCCATGAAGTGGAAGCAGTTTGCTTTGTGGGCCACTTCTCACCATTTGTACCCTTTTACATGTTCAGTAAATCAGGTTCTAGAGTATCTACTGTCCTTGCCAAATGTAGGCCTGCAGTACTCCTCTATTAAAGTACACTTTGCTGCTATCTCAGCTTTCCATTTACCTACTGAAGGACATAAGGTGCCCCACTTGGAGGTGGTCCATACATTTTTAAGAGTCATTTTGTATTTAAAGCTTTCTATCTGTAACCCAGTCCCTGAGTAGGACCTGAATTTGGTGTTGGAAAAACTTACTTTGGCTTCTTTTGAGCCAGACGCAATTTGTGGCCCATGCTTTCTTTCATGTAAAGCATTGTTTTTAGTTGCTATTACTTCTGCTCAAAGGATTTCAGAGCTGCAGGCTCTAATGTGCGAGCCTTCTTACTTGATTTTCCACAAAAACAGGGTGTCATTGCATACTAATCTTAAGTTTACTTTAACTCAAGCCATCCACCTGCCAGTTTATTTTTCTGAGCATGCCAATCCAGGGGAAGCATTGCTTCGTACTTTAGATGTACATAAAATACTCATATACACTGCACAAAGGACTGCAGAAAGTCCTCACAGCTTTTTGTTTCATTCTGCCCTGGGAAAGAGAGTGCTCCAGTTTCCAATCAGTACCTGTCCAAATGGTTGGCAAACTGTATTACTTTTTGTTACAGGAACTACGGTAAGGAATTTTTTATTTATTTCAAAAGTTTCACAAGGAATGACTTACTGAGCTGGTAACAACTCATTTCCAGATGCATCCTGGGGGAGGGTGATGGGGAACATCGTATAAGCATTTACAATAAATATATATGGAGAATACAGCAACACTATTTAAATGAAGAAATTATAGAACTTTAAATACAAATCAGAATGATATATTCATAGGTAAGGGGAAAAACAGATAGCCAGGGGAAAGCTAGTGAGGAGGAAAAGGAAGAGTTCAAGTTCAAGTTCACATTTATTGGCAGGAAAACAACTCTGTTGAGCAGGCTCATTTACAAGGAGGTCCTGATTAACAACAGGGACATTACACAAGCATATACAGTACAAAATAATATGCACTAAACACACGAATAATCCATGAGAAGAAAATAGGACAATAATATTTACATCATATATACATAGTTGCACTAAAGCTAGGAGTTAAATAAATGGTTAGCTCTGGGTAACAAGATAGTACCTCATGAAGGAAGCAGAATTACAAGGCCAGCGAGGAAAATAAAGATAGTGGCATGGGCAGGGTGGGATAAGGTCTAAGGGAAGGGGGGGACAGAGGATGGTAGGAAGAAGGCATGAGGGGGCAGACAACATGGAGGAGGGGTTGGGAAAATGAATATAACAGGGTTGCTATGTTGGCTGGGGAAAGGGCACTATAGAGGTGGCAGTGAGAGGAGGTAGAGCTAGAAGGTAAAGAAACGATAGCTATAGATAAGGACAGGGACTGTTGAGTGATGATAGTGTGGGATACAGACTAGGGGTAGATCGTGTGGTGATGGTAGTGTAACATGGAGAGAAAAAGGAGGAGAGGAAGAAGGGGGAATGGAAGTAGAATGGAAAGTCACTTAAGGGTGAGGTAGGGGGGTGGACAAGAGGATAGAATGGTCACTGCAATAGACCAGGCAGGGAGAAAGCGCTTTATCAACCGCAGTCACCAAAGTCCCGTAGGTTGTCATAAACAAGTCTTTTGAAGCTATTCAGGGGGATCAGGCTTTGCAGTTTGAGCCTGGATTGGGCTTTATTCCAGGCAGCCAGGAGGGCACGGCTTATAGCCATGTTTCCAAACTGGGAACGGGAGGTTGGAACATCTAGCATAATTAAGAAGTTACTGCGCAGGGGGTAGGGGCAGGTAATTTTTTGAAAGAGGTTGGAAATATAGGGGGTAGTTTTGCCAGCAGGAATTTGTACAGCCAGATGACAGAGTGGAAGAGATGCCTGGTTGCTAAGGAGGTCCACCCGAGGGAGGCATACAGGTCACAACGATGAGTCAGACGGTGAGCTTTGGAAACAAAGCGTATCACTCTGTGATAGAAAGTGTCCAGTTGATGCAGCAAGGCATCAGAGCATCTGCCATATAGAATATCAACATAATAGATAAGTGGTAGAAAGGTTGTTTGGACCAGGCACAATCTGGAGTCAGAATCAAATAGAGATTTATTCCTATAAAAGAAGCCAATTCTTTGATGTAATTTCTTTGCAAGGGAGTTGATGTGAGCTGAAAAAGTTAGATGTCAATCTAGTTCACAGCCTAGGTATTTAAAATTGTGTACTAACTTGAGATCATCATCATGGAGAGACTTGATGGGGGGCAGGGAAGCAAGCGAGATAGGGACGGAGGGCAAGTGGTTGGAATAGAAGAACACCACTTTTACCTTTTTAGCATTTAACAGCAGTTTGGAACGTAAGAGATTGTGCTGGAGGAGATTGAATTCTGCCTGTAATTCTGTGCGGGCTTCGTCTACCAAGGTACTGGATATGTATACCACTGTATGGTCCGTGAAAAGGTGTAGTTTTGCTTTGGTGATGCCATTTTCAATGATGTTGATGTATATCATAAATAGAAGTAGTCCAAGGATCGAACCTTGGGGTACCCCTCTCCTGAGCGGAAGAAGTGGAATAGAGAGCCATCATCCTTCACCTGTTGAGATCTAGCTGACAAGTAACTGTTGAACCATGACAGCGCAGTCCTGGAGATTCCACGCCGGTTCAATGAATCAAGGAGTAGAGCATGATTGACTGTGTCGAATGCTTTGCTGAGGTCCAGGAAGACTGCCCCTGTGACTTGTTTCCTGTCCATTGCAAGGAGCCAGTCATTTGTAACTGAGGCAAGAGCTGAAGTGGTGCTATGGGAAGAATGAAATCCTGATTGGGCTGGGTCTGTAAGGTTTGCTTTCTCGAGGTAGTTTCTAATTTGTGCATTTACTAACTTCTCATGGAGCTTAGAGAGCAGTGGAAGAATGGAAATGGGTCGGTAGTTATTTGGGTCAGTAGGGACACTTGACTTAAATAGCGGAAGTACCTGAGCTATTTTCCAAGCCCCAGACATAGTGCTGGAATTAATGGAGAGGTTAAATAAGTGTAAGATGATGTTTGTGAGCTACTGGAAGCTCAGTTTTAGGAAGTATGGTTCTAAACCATTGGAACCAGCACCTTTGTTAATCTTTAGGTGGTGAAGAAGGTCTTCCACCTCTTTGTACTGGAATAGGGAGAAGGTGAAGACTGAGCTGGGAGGTGTTGGGGAATGTGTTGGAGCATTGGGGACAAGGGAGGCAGCTTTGGAAAAGTCGAACATGAAACCCACGGTAGAGAAGTACTCATTAAAGCAGAGTAGAATATCGGATTTATCAGTGAGAGAGTAGTGTCCTTGTAGGAGATCATCTCGGGTAATGAGGATGACTGTTTATTGCCTTCAACTGACTTAGTGATATGCCAAAACATACTGGAGTTACCTTTAGCAGTACCAAAGGCTGACAGGTAAAAATTTGCCTTTGTATCCCTTATTCTTTTGGTGCAATTGTTATGACAGGCTCTAAAAGCTGCCCAGTCAGAAGGGAGGTTGGTCTGCCTGGCTGTAGCCCAGAGGTGATCCCTCCCATTTAGCAAGGTCCTTAGCTCGGCTGTGAACCAGGGGCAGGAGAATAGCAGAAGAGGGTCAAGAACAGTTGCAGGAGGAAGAAAAAGTCATGAAGGAGAGACTTTAGTAAGAAAGAAAAAGAGACAGAGCAAATAGACAAGGAAAGAGAGGGTCAAAGTTTAGGAAAGCTGTAAGAGAAAGCACATTGAACAGCTGTACATTTCCCAGTAGGAGTAGCAAGGAAATAAGAAGCACAATTACATAAAGGATAGCAGGAAGCTGAGGAAGAAGGTAAGAGGGAATTAAGGTAGGTAGGAATGGAACCAAACCAGAATTTAGATATAAAGGAGGCACAGTGGGAAAGGCACCTGGCATCAAGAGAGGGGAAAGAAAGGCCAGAGTAGAGTGAATAGTGGTGAGTACGTGGGGAACAATCAAAAGCAAAATGACAAAAAGATTTGAAAAGAGGGTCCAGTCTGGCCAGGATGGATTTGGGAGCACTGCTTTAGACCATATCATCACAATAAAAAATAGGGAGTATCATTTTCAAAACAATCTCATGGCATATAGGAAGTTGGATATTTGCTAGTGCTAACTTTTCGCCTATAGAAATCTTGCTTCAGAGCGGGAGCAGCCGACTATAAAAGTAGAACTTTTTTTCTACTAATAGAACACTTCTATCTCACCAGGAGTCAGTGCCTGATGGGATTAAGAAAACAGATACTTTATTAGAAGGGGGGGTCTCATTTAGGATAAAAAAGAAAGTCAGTGTGTTTTGCTGTGTTATGGAAAGGGAGCTGACTAAGTCAGGAGGGGAGAAGTTAATTGGGGTGTGGCTTAGGAGTACAAAAGCAGTGTCTCCAATTACAGTTCCCTAGTGCTAGCTTTTGGCAGACAGAAATCTTGCTTCAGAGCAAGGAGCAGATGACTACAAAACTAGAACTTTTTTTTTTACTAATTGCCCTCCTTCCCTCCTCTCCACCCTCCCACCCTTATGCAGTTCTACTTTTATAGGCACTGGATTTGACTGACAACAGGAACTTCCTGTTTGGCAGTAGGAAGGGAAGGATCACTGAGACACATAGGTTTCATCATCTTTGAAGGAAAAGAGTAGCTCTCCATCTCCCCCAGTTGCTGGAAGTCTGACTCCGAGCAAGGAAGGAGGAGACTACTGAAGAATACAGGAAGTTCCTGTCCCAGAAAAGGAAGGGCGACAGCTGTAAGGGCACATACTGTAGGCAGTAGGAGGAAAAATAAACAGGGAGGAGAGAGTAAGCATACAAAGCAACAGGAGATGGGCAACATAATAAGACATGATGGGAGTGGTGCAGTGCAATGTCTGTGGGGTGGCAGTCTTCTGGGAGACATTCTGGAGGCTGCGATGCTGCCCTATTTGTAGGCACCTCTCTGGTCTGAGGGAGGAGGTTGCTTATCTTCAGGCTAACTTGTCTAGGATTCGAGAAACCTCCTCCCCCACCCAGGGACCACTGGGGACACCACTGCTACCTCAGAGGTTGCCAAGAAAGAGGAGCGGTTTGACCAAGGTGGGCTCAGGGAGGGAGAGGGTAGGAGAACAGAGGCACATTCCTCCACTTGTACCTCTCCACAATTCATACGCTGTTCTAGTGGAGAGTGGTTCCTCTATGGAGGCAACCTGCAGTGGAGACCAAGGAGGATGCTTGGAACCTCCACAAAGAAGACCCACAGGAGGGTGGCATGGGACCCCACAGGGGAAGGAAACAACTCCTGGTGGGGGACTCAATCATTAGAGGGGGTAGAACTGGGGCAGGAAGGGGAGAGGGAGGTAGGGTGCCTGCCTGGTGCCATGACTTAGAGGGCCAGGAAGCGAATCCTCAGGATCGCAGGAGCAGCTGCATGAGGGAGGGAGCTGGATGTCATTCTCCACCTAGGGACAAATGACCTGGCTGGGAATGGGATCAGAGCAGTGCAAGAGGAGTTTGAAGAATTGGAGAGGGGCCTTAGACAAGTAGCATGCACGGTAACCTTCTTGGAGGTGCTGCCTGTCTATGGCAAGTGTGATGCTAGGGTACTCTACACCATGGGGATTCAATGAATGGTTGAAAAACTAGTGTAGAGCTCAGGGTTTTGGCTTCATTGGGGACTGGTGGTCCACCTGGAGGGATACAGGCCTATACTGGCATGATGGTCTGCATCTGGGGGGGGAACCAGGATCCTAGGTGATAGGTTTAAATGCTTCATTGGCACGCATTTAAACTAGCAAAGGGGGAGGCACAGAAAAGCCAGCCTCCCCCACAAAACACAGTAGTTAGAGAGGTAAACACCAAGGTAGAGAAGTCAATAGGGAGCAGGACAGGGGATAATACAGAAAAAGGCAGTAAGGAGAGGGATGGGACTAAAAGGGGTAAGGCCATCAAAAATGGAGGGTGATGAGTACCAATGCCCATAGTCTGTGTAACAAGCTCCCTGAACTACTGGCCTTGATGGAAGAGGGGCACCTGGATATGATGACAGTCACAGAAATATGGTACACTGAGAACCATGACTGGGATGTCAACATACCAATGTACACAAGCTACAGGAGGGACAGGGAGTGTAAAAGAGGAGGAGGAGTAGCTCTCTATGTAAGGGAAGGGGATCAAAGCAACAGAACTAAAGGATAAACAGGGAGTAGAGGAGGCACTGTGGGTCACCCTGGAGACAGGATATGGCACCACAATCCACACTGGGGTTGTATACAGACCCTCATCTCAGGAAGAGGCAATGGACAAGGAAATGATAGAAGGCATCCTTAGAATGGCAGAAAAAGGGGAGATACTGTTGATGGGGGACCTGAACATGCCAGATGTTAACTGGAGTACCTTTGCTACAGCCACATCCAAGAACAGGTATATTCTCGATGTCCTACAGGAGGCATGCCTCAGACAGCTAGTGGTGGAATCCACTTGGGAGGGAGCAATCTTAGACCTGGTACTGTCAAATGGGGATTGAGAAAGGATCTCAGATTTAGAAGTGGATAGCCATCTGGGAACAAGTGACCACCAAACAGTGTGGTTCACAATAAACACAGCCATAGAGTCAAGCCATACAAAAGCAAAAGTATTGGACTCTAGGAGGGCTGACTTTGGGAAAATGGGAGAGTGCCTTAGAAAAGCACTAGCAAACAGGCAAGAAGGAGGGGTGGTGGAACAATGGGGAAAAATCAAAACAGCCATCACAGAGGCAACAAGCCATTGTGTGAAGCAAATCAACAAAGTAAAACAAAGGAGAAAACCACTATGGTTCTCAAAAGAGGTGTGGGGGGGAAGGTTAAGGAGAAAAAGGTAGCATTCAGGAAGTATATGGAAACACAGAAGGAGCAGGACAGAGAACTGTACCAGTTAAAGCAGAAGGAAGCGGGGAAGGCAGTCAGAATAGCAAAGGCCCAAACTGAGGAAAAGATAGCCAACTCAGTTAAGAAGGGGGATAAAACCTTTACTAGGTACATTAGGGAGCGAAGAAAGACCAAGGAAGGGATAGTGAGGCTTAATAAAGGGAAGGGAGGGTGGGCAGAAGGGGACAGTGAAAAAGCAGGGATACTGAATGAATACTTCTGCTCAGTAGTCACAAAAGAAGAGGAGGGGGAGGTACCTAAATCAAAGAATAGAAGCACTCTGGATAGGGAGGTCGATACTGGTCCATTCACAGAAGAAAGGGTTCTGAAAGAACTTTTAAAACTGAAGATGGAAAAAGCAATTGGGCCTTATGGGATTCACCCAAGGATTCTAAAAGAACTAAGGGTAGAATTAGTGACACCACTAACTACGCTTTTTAACAAATCAGTGGGAGGATGGTGTGGTACCTGAGGAATAGGGGAGGGCAGATGTGATTCCCCTTCACAAAAGTGGGAGCAAGACAGAGGCAGGAAACTATAGACCTGTTAGTTTGACCACAGTGGTAGGGAAAATGATGGAATCACTTCTAAAAGAAAGAATTGTTGAGTTCCTGGAGGCCAGTGGGGCACAGGACCCTAGGCAGCATGGATTCACTGCAGGAAGGTCATGTCAGATGAATCTAATAGATTTCTTTGACTGGGCGACCAAAATAGTAGACCAGGGAGGGGCTGTGGACATGGGCTACCTAGACTTTAGCAAGGCATTTGACACAGTCCCACACAAAAGATTAATATATAAGTTAACGAGCCTTGGACTGGGTCCCAAAGTGGCAGCCTGGGTAAAAAATTGGCTGGATAATAGGACATAGAGGGTATTTGTAAATGGATTTCACTCTGAAGAAAGGGGACTACTAGCGGGGTACTGCAGTGTTCAGTATTGGGACCGGTTCTCTTTAATGTCTTCATAAGTAACATTGCAGAGGGACTGGAAGGAAAAGTATGTCTCTTTGCAGATGACAAAAAGATCTGCAACAGGGTCGATACAGAAGGTGGGGTGGAAAGCATGCAAAGGGACCTGGCAAGGTTGGAGGAATGGTCAAATGTATGGCAACTTAGATTCAACGCAAATAAGTGCAAAGTAATGCACCTGGGAAATAAAAACCCAGAGGAAGAGTACACAATGGAGGGTGAGACACTAACAACAACAAAAATGGAAAGGGATCTGGGGTAGTCATATCAGATGACCTTATGGTTGGCAAGCAATGTGAGAAGGCAGTAAGGAGGGCTGGCAGGATACTGGGATGCACTGGAAGAAGCATCACTAGTAGAAAACAAGAAGTTGGTATCCCTCTGTACAGATAGTTGGTGAGACCCCATCTGGAGTACTGCATGCAGTTCTGGAGACCCCATCTCTGCAAGGACATAGATAGAATGGAGGCTGTCCAGAGGAGGGCAACTAAAATGGTGCAGGGTCTGCACCAAAAGACATATGAAGAGAGATTAAAGGAGCTTAATATGTATACCTTTGAGGAGAGGTGGGAGAGGAGGAACATGATAGAAACTTTCAAGTACCTCAAGGGAATCAACAAAGTCCAGGAGGGTAGCATCTTTCAGAAAAAGAGATGTACAAGAACAAGGGAGCACAATTTGAAGATAGAGGGGGGACGGCTCAAAGGTAATGTGAGGAAAGTATTTTTTCACGGAGAGGGTGGTGGATATATGGAACAGCCTTCCTGAGGAGGTAGTGGAGTCAAAAACAGTGGGGGAATTCAAGAATGCATGGGACAGACACAAGGCAATTCCGGTGGAGGGTAGGAGGAAGTTGGCTGTCGGTTAACTAGGAACTGCAGCTAATCCATTAGGTAGGGAAATGGGCAGACTAGGTGGGTCAAGCGGTCCTTATCTGCCATCAAAGTCTATGTTTCTATGTATCTATGCTTTATTACTATAAAGTGCACCAATGTAAGGGTGAAGCTTTTGGTGTGAAACTTCCTGTGGTTGTTCGCGGTCATTCCACTAGAGGTATAGCCACATCTGTCGCATGTTTTAAGAATGTGCCCACTGCGCAAATCTGTGCAGCTGCTACATGGAGTACTGTCCACACCTTTACCAAACACTACAGTCTGGACAAGCTTCATAGAAATGAGCTGGCTTCTGCCTAGCTGTGCTCCAAGGCCTACTTTCTTAGGCCAGTCAGCTCCTGCCACCCAGGCTGTTTTATGGTCAGTACTAGTTAGTACTCATTCCATAGGTGTGGCCTGATGAAAGAGATATTCTTGATGAAGATAGAACAGTTATGTACTTGCGTAACAGTAGATCTTGAGAGAATCTTTTTCATCAGACTATGCCATCCCAACCTCCAACCCCTTACTGGATCCTGAGAATCTTGGTAAGGCTGTCCCCTTCTCCATAAGGGTCTATGTGCTGCTCTCTGCATTGCTTGGTTGGCAGAGTCCTGCGCTATCTCCGGTTCTCCTACAAGGAGGTCCTCCAAGCATGATTTCTCTCAGGAAACTGAGGAGGGAAGGTGCTGCCTATGTTTATATGGGAGAGCTGATGTCTGACATTATTGTGGGCGGCCCCTGGTTGACTGCTTGCAAATAATTTCTGTGTGGTCCTAGCACCTGGTGGCTTATAGTTCCATAGGTATGGCCTGATGAAAGAGATTCTCTCAAAGATCTACTGTTATGGTAAGAACTGTTCTTTTCCTAGCCCTTTTAGTGAAGTGCTTATTTGTCATCTGGTACAGTATTGATGTGAAACTCTGATTGCAATTGGCCATTGTGTAATTTATGATCTGGTTCTTTCATTTGGGTGAAAGGATTTTGACCATTAATTACAGTGCATATTTTTTTCATAATTTATTAATAGACATAACGGCAATACAATCAGATAAAATTGTAAACCACTAGCAACACATTATAAATAAATATTTTAACTCGTTATGAGCTGTACTTAGAATTGTGCATAAACAACAAATCAATGTACATTCTTTGATCAACATTTGAAAAACAAATTATTTTGGTATACTGTAAGATAAATAATCCCAGTTTCATCAAACAAATTTCTATACAGTTCTAATGAACTAGCAGAGGGAGAAGGAACATTACACATTTAAATATTCATTTGTACAGTAGTGTATAAAGTGCTTACCCTACCCTTTATCACACTGTATGGGAATAGATAAGAAGTAGTGTTTAACAAATTCATAAGAACCTTGAATGTAAACAAGTATCTAGCATGGGTTGGGGTGGGGTGGGTCTGGTTACCTACCCCTGTCCCCCTGTTGGGTTAATCTTGTAATCTCCCATTCCTAAATGGGAAGAAGGGTGCCTAGGCACCATTACAACAGTACCATCGTATTTGACCAAACCCTAGTCAGTCTGTGATCTTAAACAATTATCTACAGTACTATTAATCTTCCAAAGAGAAGTTCAACGGACCTAATCTGCCTAGTGATTTTTTTTTATTTAATAAGCTTTATTGAATTTCAACAATCCAGATAAAACAATGCAATGGTAAAAACAATATTACCAGCTATCAAATCCATCAAATCAAATATTTAAAAACATAAACTCATTCAAATAAAGCCCATGCCCCCCCCCAGAAGAAAAAAGGAAATAAAATAACTACCCCCCCCAGGCCACACACTGTTATTTACATTTAGACCAGAACCCAGGGTGTAGACCAAACCATCAAGGCTTCCACACTGCCAAAAGAGTCTCCAAATTGCCCCATATCGATAAGTAGGTCTTTATTCTATCTTGCATAGAGGCTATGTGCCTTTCCAATTGTAACGCTAACATGATCTCCCTATACCATTCCATTGTAAATGGGAGTTTATCTTCTGCCCAATGCCTCATGATAATCAGTTTAGCTACTGCAGAGATAAATAGCATATGTGCTCTTCTGACTCTTGGGGTGCCAGGAGGGAAATAACTTAGCAGGCACACTTCCGGGGTAAACAAAGCCTCTAAACTCAAAATAGGGTCTAAGGTATTACTAATGGACTGCCAGAGTACTTGCACCCCGGGGCAAGTCCATAGCATGTGATAAAGTGAACCCATGTCACCCTTGCACTTGCCACAAAGTGGTGAAGCCAATCTCCTAATTTTAAACAGTTTCACAGGTGTAAGGTAAACATTGTGCATAATATTAAAATGGATTAACCGGAGCCTGTCTTGTTTTATGTATTGATACATTGAATACCAAAGATTCCCCCATAAAACAGGATCCTCAGGAATTCCCAATTCCTTCATCCAGTAGTAACAAATCCCAGTTGGTAGTTTAGAGTCTAAAACCTGCAAAGTTTTGTAAAAGGTAGAAACCGAGTGGGGTTGGGAGGCCATCTGGAGAAGTGAGGATACATCCATACCCACTGAGTCTTTCATCGGAACACAGGAAAAAAAAGAGGTAAGGGCCTTGCTGACTTGAACATATTTGAAGGCGCTTTTGTCTGAGACCCCAGTGGAACTCTGGAAGCGATTAAAAGGGAGCGGTCTCCCATCGACCAGATATCAGAGACCTTATAATAATTCATCTGAGGCCAAAAAGTGGGGGGTATTGGATAGCCTCCAATCTTAAAATGCGGGTTACCTATAATAGGCTGGTCCGATGACTTGACACCACCTCACTCCAAGATTTTTCTGTATCTGAAGAGAGGCCTTAAGTGACCAACCCATCGGGTTGTTCCTAAGGGGCTTAGGAACATGGGATGGGGAAGCATATAAAAGAGCCTCTAGTGAGCAGTTAACTCTGGCCGCCAGATGTTTCTCTATATTGAGCCATAAGGGGAAGTATTCCAACGGCCCAAATTCTTTATTCCAAAAGGCCAATTTACTGAAGTGAGCTATATAATATAGGAAAAGGAGAAGCATAGAAATTCCTCTAAACTTTCGGGCAGTTAATTTAAAATAGGATCTACGGATGCCTTTCCCCTTCCAAAGGAAACCATTCACTAACCTTTGGAATTTGGAAAACCATGCTTTCAGTAAAAAGCTCCCTAGCATTCCCATTGGATATAAAATCCTCGGCAGAATATTCATGTTAACAACATTCAACCTACCCCACAGGGAAAAGGGGAGCAGGCCCCATCTCTCCATATCCCCGGCTATCATTTTGATTAAATTACCAAGGTTATCTTTGATCATAGTTCCAATATCTCTAGAAACTTTTATGCCCAAATATACTATGGACTTTGCTTCCCATGAAAGGCCATAGAGAGACAGTTCCGCCTTGCTCACTCTACTATTTAAGGGTAAGTCCCTAGTTTTGGCCCGCTTCAGCTTATAAATGATATTTTAGAAAATTCCTCAATTTCAGTTAGCATGGCTGGGACTGATAGACTAGGCCCTCTACATGTAATAAGATATCATCCATCACGCTGAAAAGGTGAATCTTGGGTTCCATCTGAATCCTTTAATACTAGTGTTGCTTAACAACCTGCAAAGCAAGGGCTCTAGATATAGGTTAAAACAAGGAGACAAGGGACACCCTTGCCTTGTGCCCCGAAACAACTGAAAAGGAGGAGATAACACTCCATTACATTTAACTCTGGCTGATGGGGAGGAGTATAGAAGTTGTACCCATCTCAAGAACTCATCAGGCATACCAAAGCAGGTCAGGGTGGCGAAGAGGAAGTCCCAGGAGACCCTCTCAAATGCCTTTTCCGCGTCCAGGGACACCAACACCATTGGTATGCTGGAGTCCCTGGCAGCGGAAATAAGATGTAGCAATTTCCTCATATGATCCCCGGATGACCTTCCGGCCATAAACCCAACCTGCTCGCTGCCTATGAGGTTACCCATTACTTTTGAAAGCCTGGTAGCCAGGATTTTAGCCAAGATTTTTATATCAGAATTCAGTAGGGAAATAGGGCGGTAACTTCAGAAATTTAGTGGCTCTTTCCCAGGCTTCAAAATTAATGATATCACTGCTTCTTGAAAACTAGAATCTGATATACCATTATCATACCAATAGCTAAATACATCCTTTAATACTGGGCTTAATATGGATTGACAAGCCTTATAGAGATTGTTTGGTAACCCATCAGGCCCGGGGAACTTATCGATAGGTAACTGCCGAATAGCCTGTTCGATCTCTACTAGAGATATTGGAGCACCCAGGGAAGTAGCCTCCACAGCTGTAATCTTAGGCAAACTCACTGAGCTGAGATAGCGTTCT
The DNA here is from genome assembly GCA_016271365.2 of Neoceratodus forsteri. NCBI lineage: Eukaryota > Metazoa > Chordata > Ceratodontiformes > Ceratodontidae > Neoceratodus > Neoceratodus forsteri. The sequence goes on from JADMNL010000022.1 coordinate 540,078,209, forward strand.
ATGTCAGCATTGGTGAGGCGCAAAGATGGATCCACTGCATAAAGGTCTTGAAAGTATCTACCAAACCCTTTTGCAATTTCTTGCGGGTCGGTACATACCTGACCATCTTGCCCAGAGCTAATTCCTGCAATAAATTGTGAAGTCTCCAGTTGCTGGATACGCAGAGCAAGTAGCTTCCCTGCTCTCTCCCCATCTCTAGATATTTAAATTTAGTCCTCTGAAGAGCCAGCTCTACTCTCTGAGAGATAAGTCCTGTGTACTGGGCCTGCAACTGATACAATCTGGTCCACATATCTGTGGAGGAGACCCGGGACAGATTGTGCTCCAGACTTTTAATAGATGCAAGGAGGGTATCCATTTGAGTCCTCTGACACTGGGCCCTTTTCCATGCCATTCTCATAAACTCCCCCCTCAGAGAACATTTTAAAGCCGCCCATACCAGATCATACTTGGTGACTGACCCCTGATTACTATTAAGGAAAAACGTAATAAAATTCATGATCTGTTCTAAAGATGTATTGTCTCACAGTAACTGACTGTTCAGTCGCCACTGAGGGGACCGTTTACCTCCTGCCCCTAACCAGAAGTTCATTCTGACTGGCGTATGGTCAGACAGGACTCTGGCTGATATCTCCACTTGAGAGACCCCAGCCATTGCAAAGGAACTTATGAGCAAGTAGTCAGTTCTGGAGTACGTTCTATGTGCCATGGAGAAAAAGGTATATTGCCTCTCTGTAGGGTTAAGTACCCCCCACACATCCAACAGTGCTGCCCCATTGATCACATCTTTCATAGCTCGCTGAGCTGGAGATAGACCGCGTTTACCGCGATCCGATCTGTCCAGCTCTGTCTGGAGTGCTAGATTCCAGTCCCCGCCTAATGCTGTAAGCTTTGGTGGGTTAGTCACCATCAAATTTAGCAAGTGTACAAAGAATGAAGGAGAGTCAGTGTTCAGCCCATAGACTGAGCCAAGCAGGACCGGGTGGGATTCTAGCATGCCGTGTATCAAGACATAGCGGCCCTCTGGATCCCAAACTTCTTGAGTTAACTTGAAGGGAACATTTTTTGCTATTAATATCGTTACCCCACCCTTGTTTGTTGCTCTCCCTGCTCCAAAAACTTGCCCCACCCATTGCCTTTTAAAAAGGGCGATATCCTCCCTCTTCGAGTGGGTTTCTTGGAGGAAAGCTATTCTTGCTCGCAGCTGCGATAAATGCTTCAGTATTATTTGTCTTTTAGCCTATCCTTGGCCCTTTAATATTCCAGCTTACAAAAGGATATTGTTTACTCATGCCCCGGAGAAGCAGTAGAAGAAAGGGTAGGGGAGAACAGAAGCATAAAACTAAGTGACCGCAGTTGCCCTCGCCTAGCAGATGCTGCTAGTTCAGGATTGAGCTGCAAACTCAGTAAGAAAGCCGAGCTGACCTTTAAAACATTCCTGGACCAGGAGTGCTGGTAGTGTGTAGCCTTACCCCCTTTTCCACAACCACCCCCCTTAAAAATAACCCCATTAACCCCCCAATAGCTATCCCTCTCATAACCTACAAACCCCAACTTGAAAAACCCCCCAGTTCAATATAACTGCACTCCAGTCATCTAACTGCCACATGATGTTAAATAAAAGCAAACCTAAGCATAACATTCTCATACCCATTAGCCCCCTCCTCACCCAGTTGCCCGTCCATATGAGCGCAAATGCGCAAACGCTGTCTAAAGGTAACTCTGTTTTAAATTTACCTATGTTCCTTATGTTCTTATCAGACCCTAAATACAAAAACTCAGGATTTCAGCGATTTAATATCCCTGTGAACATTCAATAAGGCCCTATTATTTAGGTTGATAAGTTCCATTTCTGTAAAACTTAAACATGAAAATAATCTAGTACTAGGATACTCTAAATAATATAATTACTAACCACTACAGCAGCTATAGTGGACTCCTTATCCCTCATCTAACTAGGGAGAAGGACCCTGTGCAAACAACTATCACCTAAACCTAATTATCTAAGAGCAAAGTAGCCTGCTTGGATCCAGTAAATGATTTATAAGTCCTTGAATCATATTGGACAGTCTACCATCCAGAGAGCCCAGAACCTCGACCCTCTTCGAGTCTCATTGAGTCACTAGCTTCGAAAGGAAAAAACTAAAAGCTATGTATGGGATTCGGAAGCTCTTGGTGCCTTTGACTGCTCCATTTCCTTGGCTAGTCCTTCCAACACTGGAAAATATCAGAACATTTATCCCCCTCTTGTATGAAATCTTCGTAAAAGGCCAGTCTTGTTGGAATATCACCCATCCAGCTGCCTTTCTCGCCTTCAATGTAGCGCTTCCTCAGCTTTAACATGACACTCCAGGACGTCATTCTCGTATTCTTAAAGGATCCTAAAACCGAATAAAGGCCTGCTACGAGGCATTCTTCCTCAAAGTACTGATGTGATCACTAGAGGGATAAAATAAATCCAGTCCACTCCCTCATTCTTGCCTTCACTGTGAAGGTGTAGGAAAGAATTCGAGCTAAGTACAGTCACTGTTATAAATTGAAAACTCAGCACTTCATTTCTTTATTCATTTGTAAAGATCCGGGAAAAGCTCTTTTAGTTCTTTCAGTGCTTGTGCAGGGGAATCAAAGGAATGCCATTTATCTTCATGCTTGACCAGAAGAATTGCTGGATATTTAACACGAAACAATGTACTGGCTGCCAACAGCTTGGAGACTACTGGGTGAAGCTCCTGTCGCCTGAGGAGAACCGAGTGAGGGAGATCCTGCACGACACGAATTTTCCGATCTTCCCAGGTTACTTCCCTGATCTCCTTGACCTTGGTCAGAATATGCTGTTTATCCTGAAAGTTTAACAGCTTGAAGATGATTGGTCTGGGAGATTGACCTGCTGCTGGTATAGGACGTAGCGCCCGGTGAGCTCTTTCAATTATGTAGTCTCCTCCACTTGGGGATGGACCAGCAATTTTAACACAAAGCTTTTGCAAAAACACAATTGGGCATTCCTTCCTCTTTCTCTGGCAATCCAATAATTATCAGGTTATTACACTCTCGTCCCTCCAGGTCTTCTAGCTTATCTTCCATTTTCTTAAGCCTCCGTACATAACTCGCCATTTCCATCCCGGCTTTTTCTTGCTTCCTCTCTAGTGAAAGAATTCTGGCTTCAGAATCTCCGACTCTCATTGACAAAGATGCCACTGAATTCTTAATTGCTTGAAGATCCTCAGAAATCGCAGCAACTGCCACCTGTAGTGGCTGCATAATTTCCAAAAACCTCTCTTCCGAGAGTGCTGCTGCTGTTGCGGGCATCTTCGGCAGGCTAGAGGCTTGATGTTTAGGCCGTTTCGTGGCCTTGTCTTTCTCTGGCGTGAGGGGTGGAGAGTGCCTCGGCGGTGCTTTTTTCATATAGATTTCCATTCAGCACTCTGCCTTGAGGTTCTTGATTAAGTTATCCCAATAAGTAGCTGCAGGAGAGAGCAGGTTTAACTTGCCAATCCTGTTATAATCGAGAAAATAACGAGTGGAAGACAAAGCTCCAGGGACAAGCTGCTTCAGCTCAGGCTGCCATCACATGACTCCATCTGTCTAGTGATTTAAAAAATGTGATTGTAATATAAATTGTGAACTCCTGATGTCTTTAAGGTAATTAGCAACAATTCTTTTTTTTTTTTTAGGAGTAACACACTAAGCTGAAAGCTTGTTTATAGGTGTGCCCTAGGAGCACAGGGAAGTTAAGTGACTTGCTCAAAGCCACACAGTATGCAAGTGGGGGCTGTGGGATTCAAACCCAGGTCTCCAGATTTGCAGCTCAGAGCCATAAACCACTGTGCTATACTGCCTCCTCTTTTGCTAGAAACATAGCATTTGTCAGCAGAAAAGGACCCCTTGGCCCACACAGCCTGCCAAGATGGTCCCTGCCTCGTTTGTCTCTGCAGAACCTAACTGGTCTCGGGCGACCCTCCTTCCTCTCTGCTTATTTGCTGATATTCTCATCTGTCTATCCCAGGCATGCTTGGAACAAACAGTCCTGTTCATATTCCATCTGTATTCTAGCCAGTGTGGTTCCAGGTACCTGCAAATATAAAGAAACACTGGGAGAGGACCGTGCAAACAGCAGTAGTAACTCAAACAATTATGTTGAAACTAAGGCCTACTCATCCAAAACTATGTAAAAACTGACTAATATTATTGTTTTGACTGTCAGTTCAGGTGAAAGCCAACATTTCTTGAGAGATGCTCACTTCCTTAGGGCATTTGAGGCATACCCAATGCCTCTATCAACTCTACTGCCTCTACTGACCCTAGCCCCCTTCTCAGTGTTAGTTCTCATAGCTTCCTCACTTTCCCCTACTCTCTCCCCTTTTTCCTAAGCCTTCACACTCCCTTTGCAGGGTTCTCAGCATCCTAAAGGGGTCCTATAGTGTCTAGGCTTGCCATCTTTTCTTCCCCCATCTACCTATCCTTGGCCTTGCAGAGTCCCCAGCATCCTGGAGGGTTCCTTGGATCAGGCCTCACCCCCCCCAGATGTTTTTATCATTCTCTCCCTTTCACTATCCCTCTATAATTACAACATCCAACCACAGGAGGGTTTACAATCACCTGAACTTCCCTTTCTCATTGCAGGGTTAATCACATCCCGAAGGGTTCTCTTTTTAGGTCAGGCCTTATTTCCCCTCCTAGGTGTTAATCACACTTACTCCCTCTCTCTCCCTCTGTAATCCCTGCTCCAATCCCCTACCCCCTTGCAAGGTTCCCTGCATCCTGAAGGGGTCTCTCCGGGACACGACTCTGCACTATCTGGCATCTCATCCTCTCTCTCCTTCACCCCTTATTTCACAATGCCACTTCTTCACTTATTACCATTACACTTACTAATTGTTCTCACAAATTACATATGTATGCAACACTGTTTGTAACAACTGCCTTAATTAATTGTATGCTATCTTGATCTTTGTAACCTGAATGTAAAATGTCTCATTTCTATTGTACCACTTTCCCCCAGGTTGCATCGGAAGACGAGCAACCTTTTGCTCAGTGTGCCTTCCTGGTGAAGCATTTCAATAAATAAATAAATAAATATGTACAAACTTTTGTAGTGGCTCTTGTTTATATACATTTTAATTGTTCATCCCCACCCTCTAAGTGGAAGCACCATGTAATGTGGTCAGTATTTGAACACACTGATCGGGGACCACCTAGTGAAGTGCTAATGAGATTTGCTTAACTTAATCTCTGTTCTTAATATATTTGTACACACAACAATAGTTAGTTGTCATATTGGTCCTTGTAAGAACAGATCCAGAAACAAATGGTTTGATACCTTTTATTGGATCAACATAAATTAAACAAAAGAAAACCGTGCTTAAGCTTTCGGACCAACCAAGTCCTTCCTTGGAAGCTTATGGCAGTTGTTTGGTAAATCACATACTATTAACACCCAGATCATACATAAAAAAGCAGAAGAATTTCTCACTGGTTTGAAATGCCTTTAAAAAAAAATAACTGAGGCTTAAATGCAAAAAAACAGTTTAAGACAGCAGCTAACTATGAAGCACTCCAAGGTTAAATGTCAACAGAGGCAAATGAGAGGGATACTTCGAGGGGCCAAGCCGTTTCATTAACTGACATCATGAGTGATTGTGTTATGTGAATACACTCTTAATTAAACACAAGACCTTTGGATATAATGCTCATGTAAGTACGTGTTAAAAAAGATAGTATTCAAGTTAAAAACTATAAAACAAAAATATTCTATGTATGGCAATAGGAGGGTATAAAGAGACATTTCCCTAAAGTGAGCTACCTGTTTAACACATTCATAATCTGGTAAACCTATCTGGAGACAATTTATCAACTATATACTGAACCAGATACTCAGTGTTGGGTAAGTTACTTTTTCTATTACTTTTGGAAACTTGTTCCAGAAAGTTCTGTACAGTAACTAGCAAGGATGGAGAAGTACTTGGAAAAAGTAATACACCTTACAGTTGCAATTACTTTATGTTGTTTTATACAAAAGAAATACGTAACTGTAACTGATTATATTTATTTGAAAGTAACTAGTAACTAACCTATTACTTTCAAAAAATATAATCTATTATAGTTAATTATTATTTTTGTATTGTTTTTGTATAAAAAGGAATAAGTAACTATAATTGTAAGGTGTATTACTTTTTCTAGTACTTCTCCATCCTTGCTAGAGACTGCACAGAGCTTCCTGGAACAAGTTTCCAAAACATAATAGAAAGCAATAGAAAAAATAACTTACCCAATGCTGCAGATACTATATTTCATAAACATTGAAACCTAAGTGGTGTAACAAGATTTTTATAAGAAATATAAAATGTCAGAATTAGTACCCAATAAAAAAACAAAACTACCAAGGACACCTGAGGGAATGAGATCATGCATCCTAATATGTTTACAGTTCAAACTGTGACAGTATATAATTAATCTACCATAAGTACAGAAACAGTTTTAGGAATCTAAATAAAAAACTAATGGATTTAACCCCGTAACATAATAATATAGACAACTAGTTGGAAGGAAGTATAAATACACTGTGTATTTGAACCAAGAGTCCTAACACACTGTAACATCATAATGTCATGTACTGTACCTGAATATAAGCCTTACCTCATAAAAGCACTCCAGTTTGGAGAAGTGGTATCTGTGGTGCTATTCAATTGGACAGCATGTCTTGCTGCTGGTGTTTCCAATAAACAAACTCCTTTGTGCTTAGTATAAACAGAATATCATAGTTAGAGGGTACAGATTATCTGGGAGATTTAAGTTATACTGTGTCTGTGGTCATGGTGCTCTAAACAAGAATTTGAAGGTTGGAAGTGTGACTTGCATTGTGTTTTATTTGTGAAGCCTTCTGCTGAATGCTCCCCAGCCTTTCTGCCTGAGCATGTATGAAGCTGCTATGAAAAACAGGATAGCATGCTGTCTGAGGAGTGTAATATACTGACATTTGCAGAGCTGAATCTAGAGAACATACTGGCGACTGGCTGGTTGGTTGTTCGGTTGCTAATTGGTTGATTTATTGCCTGGTGGTTGGTTGATTGATTGGTTAGTTGCTTGAATAGAATGTGTTTTTTATAGTGCTTTTCATACACCTACTCTCTCAAAGCACTTTACAAAACAATGACTGAAAGACTAATAATACAGTGATTTGCAGGAATACAAACATCATCAGTGACATCACAGAAGAATTAGAGGGGAGGGTGTGCCTGTTTGCATATGATACAAAGCTCTGCAACAGGGTGGATACATAGAAGGGGGCAACAAGCATGGTAGCTGACCTCAGGAAACTAGAGGAATGGTCAAAACACTGGCAGTTAAAATTTAACACCAAGAAATGTTAGGTCATGCACCTGGGAAAGCAAAACCCAGGGGAAAAGTACACTCTGGATTGGCACCAATTGAAAGTGATAAAGCTGGAAAGAGTCCATGGTGTACTTATCACCAATGACTTCAAAGTCACAAAGCAGTGCAAAAAAGCTGCGAAGAGAGCAAGTGGCATCCTCGGATGTATAGGTAGGGGCATTACAAGCAGAAAGCAAGAGGTAATCATGCCACTGTACAGATCCTCGGTAAGGCCACACCTGGAGTACTGAGTCAAGTTCTGGAGGCCACACCTGAAAAAGGACATAGACAGATTTGGCAGTGCAGAGAAGGACTATTAAAATGGTACAAGGGCTGTACCATGAAACATGAAACTAGACTCAAGGTACTAAAATTGTACTCACTAGAACAGAAAAGAAATAGAGAAGACATGATAGAAACATTCAGATATGTCAAGGGAATAAACAGGATGGAGAATCTATTCAAAGTAAACAAAGGAACTCAGACATGGGATCATAACTTGCATCTGGTGGGAGGCAAGTTCAGGAGCAACTATAGAAAGTACTTCCTCATGGAGAGTGTGACAGACCCATGGAACAGTCTGTCAGCACAGGTGGTGGCTGCTAAGATAGTAAGAGAATTTAGACTAGCATGGAACAAACAGTGTAGATAGCTTGGTTTAAACAATTAAAGGGGAAGGGGTAGCCACCTTGGGCAGACTAGATGGATTAAATGGTCACCATCTGCTGACACCATTCTTATGTTCTTATGTTCTAAACATTGCAGCAACTCACAAAGAGTTTTATTGAGAGAGGAAATATTAGTCAAGACAGCAGGATTATCCCATCTCTTTTAATAAGGGGCCTTTGGATTCTCCACCCAGACAACCACAAGAGATCAGTAGAAGAAACCTACCAGGAGGCAATATAGCGCAGTAGTTTAAGGCTCTGAGCTGCAGACTTGGAGATCTGTGTTTGAATCCCACAGCCCCCACTTGCATACTGTGTGATCCTGAACAAGTCACTTAACTTCCTTGTGTTCCCAGGTTGCACCTTTGAAAAAACTTCAGCTTAGTGTGTGTCTCTGGGTTAAAAACAAAAAAGAAAAAAACAAACCTCAGTTTAATATGTCACATGAAGGATGATACCTTCATGGTGTAATACCCCCAAATACTACGCTGCATAGTGAGCACTGTGAGCTAAAGTCCTGTCTGGGACACTGTAGTACTTGCACCAGAGTGCCAGTACTGGGTATCAGTTCATGCCATGTGTAACAACATTGTACTGCACTGTAGTGTCAGCACTGGGTATCAGCTCATGTTCTGCATGGGACACCACAGTACTGGTGTGCACTTTAATTCCCAAATATACAGTTCAACGACACTGGGTACCCAGGATGGAAAGTTAGCTAGCCAGAGGCATTGCCTGTGGGTGGCCGGTGTTGCAACTGATGTTGGGGCCATTGATGGAAAGAAAGGCAAAACAACAAGATGATTATTTGTAATCTGAGCCGGTTGGCTCAGTCTCTTGAAAACCCAGAAAGTTAAAGAAATTAGATGGCACCACAGATGATTTAAATATCCATTGCAGGGTACTACCCTGAGTGTACTCATGCTACTAGATTTCTGTAGGATGGCAGGCGATATGGAGACCTCGTGGTGTTCACTGATGAGCATGGGGAAGCAGAGCCAACACGATGCACCTCCTCTTCATGGTCTTCCCCACCAGGTGGCTGCAACCTGTGAGTTGCCGCTGCACATGGGCTGGATCCCCAAAGCTGGTCTCTCACCGATGACAGTCTCTGGTGAAGGGCAATCAGTCTGGGCCAGACTGGCAAAGGCCCAGGCAGGATGAGCAAAATGGCAAAGTTCATTTGTTTCTTGCTGGTGAAGCCTCCAGCTGGCATAACAGGTTGGGTCATAGGCAGGGAGGTCTCAACCCACCAGAAACATTCAGCACAGTCAAATAAAGCAGCACTAACTTTGTACAGTTCAGATACAATCCAGTTGTAAATACAGTAGATTCACTGATCAAACTTCTCGATTCAAAATTCGTCTTGCACACTAGCTGGGCCAATTGCTTCACAGGAGCAAATCTTCAGTCCAAAACGCAGGTGGTACTGATAAACTTATTTCTTCTTTCTGCCACATTACCAGGCTTAAATCAGAGCAGGTCCGATGTTTGCTATCAGGCAGTCCCAGGCAGGAGAAACATATCAGGGAGGCAAGTTAGGCCTCTTCCTGCCAATTCCCCTACACTCCGTCCAGGGAGCTCAACAGCTCAAGCTGTTCATACTTCAAACTCCAACTCTAACTGATCCACTGTCTCATACAGTTTTGGGTATTTCCCTTGGATTCCAGGACTTGGGTTGCTGGTTAGGAAGCTGTCAGTCACAGTTAGGGCTCCCCCTCCAGGTTAATTTGGTGCCAACCTAAAAACTACAGTTTTTCTTCCCATGAGACACTTGGGCCAGGATCCATTTTAGGCCCCCGGAGTCCTATTAGTCAAATCACTGGAAGTCCCTGGACCTAACATGGTGGCTTCTATTCCAAAGGCATAACCTGCAAAGAATGCAGGTTAAACAAACTTCTCTGTCTCAAATACAACAGCATGTAAGTAGTAAACAAGTACAGTTCCCATACAGGATCCCTCTGCACAAGTACTGGCTGCAGAATGGAGCAAATCAGAGCGGTGTCTGGCTGGTTGCGAGCATTAAATCACTCGGACACAGCTCAGACCATTCGCTATATACAGATTAGCTAAGTTCTTAAAGGGACAGGCACAGAGGCCCAACATGGCACTCACATGTAAATGAGCAGGATCACACCAAGACAGGACACCAGCCTGGCAGTGGGCATGGAAGGAGCCCAGGAAGACAATATGGTAAACCCCATATTTGTGTGGGGGGTTACACCTATCTTGCCTCCCTCTCTGCTTGTTTACCTTCTCTCTCATTTCAATATACTGTAGCACTTAGTATCCTTTCCCCAGTACTCTAAGCACTTGGTATCCATATGCACATTTTTTCTGTCTACCTGTCTAATCCTCAAGTACTTAGCATTGTACACTCCTCAAAGTACTTCACTTATGTACTTATGCTTGTATTAATGCTGGTATTTTCATAAGTATGATTAATTCATATGTTGTGTCCTAAACGTTATGCTTTTACATTAAGTTTATCCATTCACTGTTGCGTCTCATCTCATAATTACATAGAACATAGAAACATAGAAGTTGATGGCAGATAAGGTCCGCAAGGCCCATCCAGTCTGCCCATTTCTTTTTCTACCTTATAAATGTGCCATTGGCCATTGCTCTGTCAATGGCTAATCTATTCATACTCATCTGTATTGCTCCCTTATGTCTATCCCATGCCTGTTTGAAGCCCTGCACTGTATTGATATCTACCACTTCCTGAGGTAGGTTGTTCCATGCATCCACCACCCTTTCAGTGGAAAAGAACTTCCTCACATTACCCCTTAATTGGTCTCCCTCTAACCTCACCTTGTTAATGCCCTTAAGGTGTTTTAATGTTTCGATCATATCACCTCTCTCCTTCCTTTGTTCTAGGGTATACATATTGAGCTCCGTTAATCTGTCCTCATATGTTTTCTGATGTAGTCCCTGCACCATTTTGGTTGCCCTTCTCTGGACTGCCTCAATTTGGTTAATGTCCTTGTGAAGGTGTGGCCTCCAGTACTGCACACAGTACTCCAGATGGGGCCTAACCAGTGTCTTGTAAAGAGGGATTATTACCTCCCTTTTCTGACTTGTGATACCCCTACTAATACACCCTAACATCCCCCTAGCCTTACCTACTGCTTTACTGGTCTGCTTGGATAATTTCAGGTCACCGGTGATGATGATGCCCAAGTCTTTTTCCTCCCTTATGACTGCCAGCAACTCCCCTCCCCGCCTATAGGTGGCTTCAGGGTTTCTCTTCCCTATGTGCATGATCTTGCACTTCTTTGCTTTAAACCCCAGTTGCCACTCTTCCGACCATTTTGCTAGTTTATCCAGATCTCTTCTCATTCTGCCCACCCCATCTGGATCATCTACTCTGTTGCAGAGCTTGGTGTCATCTGCAAACAGACAAACCTTACCCTCCAGTCCATCTGCAATGTCACTGATGAAGATATTGAAGAGGACTGGCCCCAGGACTGATCCCTGAGGTACCCCACTCGTGACTTGCATCTCTTCTGACTGTATACCGTTTACCACCACTTTGTGTTTTCTGCCCATCAACCAGTTTGCCACCCAGTTGACCAACTTCTGACCCACCCTGAGCCTACCCAGCTTATTAATCAATCTTCTATGTGGAACAGTATTGAAAGCTTTGCTGAAGTCAAGGTAGGCGACATCAACTGCTCCCCCTTGGTCCACCACTCTGGTTACCCAGTCAAAGAAATCTATGAGATTAGTTTGACAGGACCTTCTTTTTGTAAACCCATGCTGTCTTGGATCCTGTGCTCCTATGGATTGCAGGTGTTGCAATATCCTTTCCTTAAGGAGTGCCTCCATAATCTTGCCCACTACTGAGGTAAGACTGACTGATCTGTAGATCCCTCTTGTGGAGCAGGATCACATGAGCCCTTCTCCAGTCTTCTGGGACCTCTCCTGTACTCAGAGACTCACTAAACAGTTCTGATAATGGCTCTGCTAGTTCCACCCTTAGCTCCTTTAGTACCCTGGGATGTATGCCATCAGGTCCCATTGCCTCGTCCACCCTGAGCTTAGCGAGGTCTTGTAGGACCCTTTCTTTTGTGAAGGGACTAGTGCTCACCTCCCTCCCCCCGTGTCCATGGTGCTGAGCTGTGGGCCCTGCCCTACCTTCTCTTCAGTAAATACTGAGCAGAAGTATCTATTTAGGATAGATGCTTTTACATGGTCCTTCTCTTCACACGCCCCCTTATCTCCTTTGATCTTAGCAATACCCCCCTGTACTTTCTCCTTTCACTAATATATCTATAGAAAGTCTTGTCACCTTCTTTTACTGTTTGTACCAGTGTTTCCTCATTTTTGGCCTTTGTCTGCTTTACTGCCTTCCCTGCTTCCCTTAGGGAAGTTTGGTATGCCTCCCTATCTTCATCCCACTGTGTTTCCTCATATTTCCTGAAGGCCAGCGTTTTGGCTCTGACCTTTTCTGCTACTGATTTTGAGAACCAAAGTGGTTTCCTTCTTCTTTTGCACTTCCTTTTCTTTCTAACACAATGGGATGTTGCTTTAAGCATTGCATTCTTAATGCTTGCCCACTTTGCCTGTCTATTGTCTATTGATCTTGTGATCCCTGGATATAAACTATGCAGGAGGGACAGGGTACTCGGCAAGGGGGGAAGGGTGACAGTTTATATCAGGGAGGGAATAACTTGCACAAGGGAGGAGTCAGATGAAGGGGAGGTGGAGGCATTATGGGTTCAGTTAAGGTCCAATAGAGAGATGAAAGTGAGGTTGGGGTGGTTTACAGACCACCCAATCAGGATGACGAGAGAGACAGGGAACTGAGCTTACAAATATTGGAAGCTGTGGGGAAAGGCGATGTAATTGTGGGGGACTTCAACCTGCCCAATGTGGACTGGAGCATACCATCCATGACATGTGCAGGGAGTCAGGTGATCCTGGAAGGACTGCAGAGTGGATTCCTGACTCAGGGTGTCACTGAACCAACAAGAGCTGAGGCAATTCTTGATCTGGTGCTCACAAATGGGGAACATTTACAGGAAATAATGGTCAGAGATCCACTGGGTGGAAGTGACCATTGCACAGTGTGGTTTCAGTTGGATGTGGGCAGGGAAATCATCACAACTAAGACCAAAATCTTGGATTTCAGGAGGGTGGACTTCAGAAAAATGGGCAAAGTGCCAAGGATCCATCTGGCGAGCATTAGAGCAGACATGGGGTGGATCAAAGGTGGTCCATCATTAAGGAAGGAATACTGGTTGCCACAGATGAGTGCATTAGGCTCAGGGGAAAGAGCACAAGGGCCAACTTGCCCAGCTGGTTCAGTTCTGGGGTTGCTCAGGCAGTAAAGGAAAATAGGTTGGCCTATAAAAAATTCAGGAAGACCAAGGTTGGCTAGTGAGGCAGGTAAGGAAGTATGGTGAGCAAAGGCATGGAAGGAGTTGCAGATAGCTGAATAAATTAAGAAAGGGGAGAAGGCTTTCTTTCACTATATAAGTGAGAAAAGGGACAAGAAGGAAGGGATTGTTAAGCTTAAGAAAGGGGTGGAGTGGGTGGAGGATAATGGGGAAAAGCAGAGATACGAAATGGATACTTCTGTTCTGTCTTCACCAGGGAAAAGGATGGACCAGTGCCTTTAGGAGGAAAAAGAGGAACGGGGGAAGGGAACAAAAATGTAGTGATAGAGGAGCTACAGTAAGGGAAGGGCTGCTGGCATTGAAGGTGGACAAATAACCAGGCCTGGACAGAGTACTTCCAATGGTACTAAAGGAACTGGCTGAGGAGCTGGCAGGGCACTGGCAGACCTATTTAATAGTTCACTAGAGTCAGGCATGGTACTGCAGGACTGAAGAACAGCACATGTAGTGCCCCTCCACAAAAGTGGTCCCAAGGATGACCCAGGGAATTATAGACCAGTCAGTCTGACCTCCATCATGGGCAAGCTCATGGAAACCATTCTAAAGGAAAGATTGGTGGAATATCTAGAGGAGCATGGTCTCCAGGATGCAAGGCAGCATGGGTTCATGGGGGGAGACCATGTCAAATGAATCTGATTGACTTCTTTGACTGTGTCACTAAGATGGTAGACAGATGCCAAGTGCTAGACATACTCTATCTTGATTTCAGCAAGGTCTTTGACTCTGTGCCTCACAAAAGGTTTATCGGGAAACTAGGGGATCTCGGGGTTGGAGAAAAGATGGTCAGATGGGTTTAAAACTGGCTGAGGGACAGAACGCAGAGGGTGATGTGGAGGAGAGTTATCTGGCACCAGAGAGGTAACCAATGGGGTCCTACAGGGTCCGGTGCTAGGGTTGGTATTATTCAATGTCTTCATCAATGACATTGGGGATGGCATTAAGGGCAAAATGCGTCTATTCATGGATGACATCAAGCTCTGAGGGAGAGTGGATACAGCTGAAGGGATATAGGACCTACAGGAAGATCTGAAAAAGCTGGGGAGGTGATGCAGGATCTGGCAGCTTGGCTTCAATGCCAAGAAATGCAAAGTTATGCATATTGGAGTCAAGGATCCAAGGACAGAGTACTACCTGGGTGGAGTCTGAGTATCTGTATCAGAGGAGGAGAAGGACCTGGGAATGATGATCACTAGTGACCTGAAGCATTCCATGCAGTGCAAGAAAGCAGCAGCAAAGGCAAATAAGATGCTGGGATGCATATCTAGAGGGATCAGTAGTAGGTGAGAGAAGGTTATACTGCCCTTGTACAAGTCACTAGTAAGGCCGCATCTAGAGTATGGAGTTCAGTACTGGTACCCACATCTCAGAAAGGACATTAATCTGTTGGAGAAGGTCCAGAGGAGGGCTACAAAGATGACAGCCGGTCAGCAGGGTAAGGCATATGAGGAGAGGCTGAGGGCACTGAACATATACTTCCTAGAAGACAGGAGAGAGAGAGAGAGAGAGAAAGGGGACAAGATTGAGACCTTTAAGTACTTGACAGGGATAAATAAGGTTGATAAGGAGAGTCTCTTTAAGCTGAGTGGCAACCATAACGCAAGGGGGCACAGTCTTAAGCTAGAGGGTGGGAGGTTTAGGAGGGAGGTCAGGAAGCACTTCTTCACAGAGAGGGTGGTGGACACTTGGAATGCGCTGCTGGAAGAGGTCATCTCATTGAAGACAGTGGGAAGCTTTAAGTGAGGCTGGGATAGGCATGGGGAAGGTAAGGATCATGGGTAGGGAGGATGGGAGGAGTGGGGTGGGAGGGTGGGACCGTAACGGAAGTTGTGGACCCTGCAATAGAAGCAGACTTGATAGACCAAATGGCCTTCTGCTGGCTTCTTCATATGTTCATATGCTCATATATTTATAGTGACTTGACTTGTAATAGATGTATTTGTTTTGTACACTGTTCTTTATTGTTTGGTTTTGCTCTTCCCCTCTATATAACCCCCTCCCCCAGGACGCTTCTGAAAATGAGCTGTTCACAACTCATGTTATCATTCCTGGTGAAGCTTTTCTAATAAATAAATAAAACTTCAGACTGCCGGCTCTTGGTCTGATCTCAAAATCCACAGCTCCTAGTCCCGCACTATACCATGGTTAGTAGGAACCAACTACCATTTCTTTAATAGCTCGTCTCCATTAGCCCCCCTCAATCTGATGCTCTCCACTCCTTCCCCATCGACTTTTCAATGTAGCCACAAATAACAAGTCATTTTCTCATCTTGAAGCGCAAAACTACTACAATTTGAAAGATGCGAAGGAGAAAACCCACACTGTATGGCAGGGGCAAGGGGGACACACTCGCTCTTGACACAGCAGGCAGAAAGCACGTATGTTAAAAAAGGAATACAGACTAAACAGAAAAGAAAGTAGAAAACAAAATAGGTGGCATTTATGACTGTGTTTGTATGTGTGTGTGTGGTGCTGAAATGTAGGATCATCAGAATCAGCAGACACCCTCCGTACCAGTCATACTGGCTGCTGCCTGCCTCCCTGGCAAAGACATGCAGAAAAAAACAGTACAAAAAAAAAAAGACAAACAAAACTGCTTCTATGTGTGTGTGTGTGGGGGGGGGTAGATATCACTTTCCTAAACTATAAAAATGGGATTAAACATGTTCTGTAGCTCTGCAAGAAAAGGGACTAGTTTCTTGAAACCTGAAACAAAAAAAATAAAACAAAAAGATTCATAAATATAATTTTACTTTTTAGAGTGCAGTAACTTGCTAAGAAACTATATTGGAAATGTTTTACACATTTTATAAATGGAATAAGACACTCTGAGGTGTGGTTTATTGGGTGATAAGAGCACTTCCCAGGTGCTAAAGGCACTTGGCGCGGATGCCTCATGCCTCGTTAAACACCTGGAGCATGCTCTTATCACCCAATAAACCACACCTCGTTGTGTCTTACTCCTTACATATGGTGGGTGTTGCAAAATGTACTGTACACCATGGAAGCAAAGCTTTGGCCTGGTGGCTGGCAACGGCTACTGGGCATGGGGCATGGGGCCTGCCACCCATATGTGGTGCTGTGTACTAGTTAATAACCATTGTCAGCTTCCTCACCAACCTCAGTTCTGTGCACCAGGAAGAGAAAAAAAGGGGTGACAAAAACAAGACAGGGATTAAAGAATTCTCTAGCCCAAAGGGATAGGGAGACGAATATAGGAAATAAAATGAATCCTGACTAACAACCTCTAAACAGAGAGGGAAGAGGCAGATTACATGGCACAGCGAGGTAGATGGGTATGAAGCCAGAGCCTCATCATCACTAGCAGACAGCAGGGGGGTAGTGACACTAAGGTAGCAGCCCTGTAAGGGTAAGACACTGGCAGGCAGGGGTATGCAACAAAATTTGGCACCCCCTTGCAATTTAGAAGGCACAAATGAGTCCAATAGACGAGACAAACCACAAATGACTCGAGGCTGACTAAGTGATCTGACTATAAATTGGCTAGATTATGTCTTCCATCCCCAAAGTAAGATGGGAATGCAATTCTGGTGCATGTGGAATTGCAGGGCAAAAAAGCCTGAGGCAGTTGATATATAGCCATCTCCCCAGTTATCCCTGAGCCTAGTGGGTTAATAGCCAAGCTAGCAGAAGATGAGAAAAACACCTACCAACCAAGAGAGGAAAATCCTGGCATAGCCAGAAGAAAACCATAAGAGAAGAAAACTGACCTGTCTCTTCTGCAGCAACATGGATTAGCCCTGTAAAAAGGGCTAGAACAGCTTGATCCTGTCTAGTGTGCATCATATTAGATGGGCAAATATCTGAAAAAGCAGTGTTCTCTCCTTATCTGTCTCTGAGCTACATATATTAATAGACAGTAAATTCCTGAAACGAATGTTACTCCTTTTCCGAATGATACTTTGTATGCAAAATAGCCACAGTGTGCTCTGATATGTTTTAATATAATAAGTATTTATCATTTCATTTTCAGGAAAGAAGGGCTACAAGAAAGGTTTGTATACTAACCTCATTACTAATGACCTAAAGACTAAATTTTCTGTCTCCTATAAATGAAGCATATTTATAAAATGTAATGTGTGTGCGTGTGTGTGTGTGTGTGTGTGTGTGTGTGTATATGCGCACATGCGCACTACATGTGTATTTTTATATGATGAGCAAACTGGTTTGGATTCAGAGCCACACACCCCCATCCACCCTACCAGTACCACCCTGGGGTATGCCTCAAGTCAACACAGATCATTTAACTCATATTCTCCAAGATCCAGGTCAGTTCTGATCTGAATCCATCACCTGGCTGGGATTCAGATATGCCATCCTTCCTCCCTACCAGCAAAGTGAAGTGTCTTCTATTGGCCCAGATCATCCAGGTCAACTTCCTGGAGATCTGAGCCACAATCCAAACTAGGTCACAACTTCATGTGTGTATGTATGTGCACGTTTGTATGTATGTATGTAATTGTGCATTATACAGTGTGTGTGTGTGTGTGTGTGTGTGTGTGTGTGTCCATGGGGGGGGGGGACACCACAGTACTGTATTGCAGTGTTAGTGTTAGCACTTGGTATCAACTCATGCACTGTATGGAACAGCATAGTACTGGACTGTAGAACTGAATAATTGGAACAGCCATATCTTCTGGTGGTGGTCCATGACACAGTCAGAATATGAAAGACAGAAGAGCTCTCTATCCTCCCAGATAGTATTTTTCCCTTTAGGAGAATGCATAGAGCTGGTGCTTTTAGGACTCTGGGTCCCAGGTTTAGATTTCAGGGCCCCAGGTTTAATTCCCACCAAGGGCTGCAGGTGTGTTTACCAATATATAGATGTAACCCTGGCACCATTATACCAAGGGCTGCTACCCCTGCCTGCTTCCCTGACTGCAGGTTGAGGGGCTTGGGTTCACTATTAGGGGTCACTGTGGTGTCACTACCAACAGTAATACTACAATTATGGTGCTTCCACCCAGAGTAATGATTTAGTGGGTTAGATATTTTTATTTATTTATTTATTTATATTAAGATTCAAATGTGCAGGTACAGAAATACATATAACTTTTCTTTCCATACATCAATATATGCCTTATTAATAATCCCTTTATTATCTACTTATGTAATTTAACATGGTTGAGGATATGAAACATTTTTCAAAATTCTGCCATATCTTTTCAAATAGCAAGTATCAATCTAAATATATATAATGAACTTTTTCTAATTTGTAAACATCAGTCATGAGATTTGGCTACATTTTAAATTCTGGTGGTTTATCATTTTTCCATTTCATCAATAAACATGTGCATTAATTATTGCTAATATAATTAATCTTTGCTGATAAATATCACCTTTATCTAATAAAAACCCTAATGTCATAATCAAGCATTCACTGTGTTTATTTAATTTTATATTGGAAATTTGATGTATTGTTTCCAAAACTGCTTCCCAGAAATTGCTGATATTATTGCAATAAATCAACATATGCTCAAAAGTTCCATTCGCTGATTTACATCTAGTACATCAATCAATCAATCAATCAATCAAGTCTTTATTTAACCAGGCACTCATGGTTGAGCAGAAGCTCATTTGCAAGATGGACCTGGGTGGAGCATGAACAGTTGTATATACAGGTCAACACAGGTATTTACAAGGCAATACAGATAATACTCTTTACAGAGAGGAAGAAAAAGAAGTTCATATGTACGTAGAATTATACAGATATTGTACAGATTACACGGTATTTACATACGTAGAAGTGTCTATAGGAAGATAAAGCAGGTTATCTAAGGTTGCAGGAGGAAGTAATGGAAGAAAAAAAATAAAAATATACACCAGGTACATTTGAGCAACTCAAGTTCATCAAGCTTAAATGATAAGGAGTGTAATATACTCTGTGAATTATATTAAAATATATTTGCAATCATTTTGATGATAAAATTCCTACTTCTTTAAGATTTATTATTTTATCCCATGCTTTATCTGAGATTGGGGAGTTTTGCTTAGTTTCCCATTTAGTTTTTAATGTACAGAGCGATTGTGTTAATTGATTCTATATTATTTTACATATTCTAGAAATCAATTTCTTATCATTGTTTAGAGTTAATTGAACTTCTATTTTGTTTAGCTTTGGTTTGCTGTATAAATGTCCTTTTCATTCTAAATAGTTTTTGATTTGTAGATATCTGAAAAAAATGGGTATTAGGTATATTGAATTTATGTTTAATATGTTCAAACTCCACTAGTCCATTTTCATAATATAATTGATTAATTTCTTTAAGTCCTTTTGTATACCAAATTTTAAAGCCTTTATCTGTTAAATATATTGGACTTAGGTGAAATCTCCTCAAAATGTGCCAGGTTATTCTTAATTATGTCCCATATTTTACATGTTGTTGAAGTAGAATCTAGAAGTGAAGCTATGTTGTTATGATGAGATCCCATATACAGAATATGTTTAATTTGGTTCTAAGGAATTGCATTTCTTTCAGTTTGGGACTGGTCTTTATACTGCTCTTGATGAAACCATATGTGAGTCATGTTGATATTTGCGGCATAATAATACTATAGTAAATTAGGTAAGGCCAGCCCACCTCTTTCTTTAGGGATATATAGCTCATCTATTTTCAGCCTTGGTTTCTTACCTTTCCATAAAAACTTTTTTATGATTTTTTCCATTTTTTTAAAAACAAATTATTTATATTTATATTTATCAGCAATGTTTGAAAAAGGAATAGGAATTTAGGTAGAATATTCATTTTTATAGCATTCACCCTTCCTATCAGTGTTAATGGAAGGGATACCCATCTATTGAGCTCCGTTTGTGTTTTATTCACTAGTGGCTCGAACTTGTCTTGGTATGTTTGATTTATGTTGTTATCTAGAATTTCCCCTAAGTATTTAAGTTTTGTAACTTTTTTATAGTTAGATTTGTCATATGGTTAACTGGATCAGTGTGTTTTGAAAATTCTAATAATTCAGTCTTGACCCAGTTGATTTTGCAGCCTGAATATGTCCCACATTTGGTTAAAGTATTATTGAGTTCAAAATATATTTTGTTCAGATTTTCTGTGTAGATTAAAGCATCATCTGCAAGTAAACTAATCTTGTGTTCTACTTGGTCAACATTTAGTCTGTGAATTTTCTGATTGTTCCTAATAATAATAGCTAAAGGCTCTATAGCTAACGTAAAGATTAGGGGGACGTGGACAACCTTGTCTTACTCCTTTTTTCAAAACAATACTATTTGAAATTTCTGTGTTGGCTTTTATTCTGGCTGTATTGTTTTGATATAATATGTCTATCCATGTTCTAAATATCAGACTGAAATTTCATGAGTTTAAATAAAGATTTAATATAACCCCATTCTACTCAGTCGAATGCTTTCTCAGCTTCTAGCAATAGAGAAGTTTTTAGTTTTAAAGGTATCTATTAAGTTGATAGTTCTCCTAATATTTAATTTCAATTGTTTGTTCTGGATGAAACCATTTTGGTCTGTGAATCAGATCTGGTAATATTCTATTTAGTCTAGTAGCTATGATTTGAATTAATATTTTGCAATCTGTATTTATTAACAAGATAGGTCTATAGGAAGGTGTTATTATATGATCTTTATCTTTTTTTATACAGCAATATTATAGCTTCCTTTGCTGATGGGTTGAGTTCTTTTTGTTATAAGATATATTCAAATAGTGTTTTTAGATGAGGACAAATCAGATTAATATGTTTTTTATGGAAGTCAATGGGAATTCCATCAGGGCCTGGCGCTTTGCCAATTATTAATGTTTTAATGGATGAGAGTATTTCTGCTTGAGTAATTTCCCATTCTGATAGCTATGTGTTGTGCTCCACTAGTTTTGGCAATGTTATGGTGCTCAAATATTTTTCTACTTCCTTTGAATTTAGTGTATTTTCTAATTCATATAGTTTCTTATAATATTTTTCAAATACGTAATTAATTTCTACGGGTTCTGTTTTTTTTATCCGAAGATAATTTTTTATTTTTGTTATTGTGTTTGAGACGGTTAGATCTTAAACTGATACAGCCCTCTGGGGAGCTATATCTACCCACAGCCCCACCTAGTGGCCCCACACTTGAAATTACAATAACCCCCTTACTTTGCATTCAATTCACAATTAATAGAGAGTGCTAGTGATATGCTCATTGTGACCACTTACCAACATGGTCTGGAACTCTGCAGTCACACTGTGCACCTGTAAAGAGCAGTTACCAGCAATAACATGAAACCTTTCAGTTGTTTGCATTAATCCAGCACTCAGTAATAATATGCTCATGAACCAGATTAACATTTAAACAACAAACAGATTTATTTAGGGGTTTAAATAAGTTGTGGGGGATGCAAATGAAAACTTGATCAATTTTCACTTTTGGTTTTAGCAGTATTTTGCCTTTGTATAAACATTCAACCAAATGCATTAACCCCTTTGAACTGTCCAGTTAACCACACTGGATACCCGGGAAAAGCTACGTTGCAGGCATGAGGCAGTGCCATGGGTTAGACAGCGCTACAGCTGGTTGTGGCCCTTAAACAAAGAAATGGTTAAGGCTTTAATTTGTACTTGGCTGTAGAAATCATAAAACACCTTTTTGAAACCCAGAAATTTGTAATACCCAGGCCCGATGGCCTGCAAAGAAATTCTAAACCAAAGTGCAAACTTGAAAGGCAAATCAGTTGGAACAAACAGGTTAATTGGTCTTGTAGGGTAAAACCCTGAGGTACTCACTGAACCTTGTACCTTGGGACCTGGGCTGATTTCCAGGATGGCTCTCCTTGAGGCAGGATGTGGCTGCAGGCTGCAGGACTTTGTTCTTTCTGGCAAGGACGAGGATACAGGGACCAGAGCTAGCATGACTCACCCTCTCATCAAGGTGTGGCCCCCAAGGGTGGCCGCAGCTCGTGATGAACTTCTCTGTAGGAGCTGATTCCCTTCTCTGGTCATCTGGCAGCTTGGCTTTTATAGGCAGCAACAGTCTTTTAGGCACATTACTTAGCCTCACCAGTTCAGCTTGGATACATTTTGGTAATAGGACGCACAACTTTCTCACTTGCAAGTTGCAGTCCTGGAAATGTAAGCTGGCACACAGCAAATCAGATTTCCCTCTGGCCAGTCAGCTGGAGACAATTTTGGTGACCACAGGCATTAACTCTAGACACAGTCCCTGAGGCAAAAGCAGCTTCTCTCACTGGTTTGCAGATATGGAATCTTTCAGCAGCTCTTATCCCAATTTCAAATTGGCAATTTACTCTGAGGAATTCTCCCTTTTTGGAGGATTGCAGGTTGTTCTGGAGACTTGGCAATCCCAACACTTACTTAGCAGGTGTTTTGGTTGAGAAGAGGCAAAGCAGGCCTCTCCCCACATTCCCCGAGATACAGGGAGCCTCCTTTCCCTTCAGGAGCTCCAAACAGACCCCTAGAACTGCTGCTCAAACTCTCCTTCAGCTCACTAGATTCAAACAGTTCCTGCTTTTATAAAGAGGAAAATTTCTGAAATCTGATCAGCTGCCCAGGCTGAGAATCACAGTCCCAGTCCTTTAATTGGACAGCATTTTGGCACCTAGATTTTGTCCCTGATTTTTCCCCACAAGTATCTGGCACTGCCTCAGAAGTCCCTTGGCTAAATCCTGGCCACTGATTAGTTGATAGGCACAAAGATGGTGGCTGCTGATAAAGTCTGTGCCAGTCTGTTCAATGTCCCCAAATATAAAGTCCTGGTGCAGCCAGATATATCACTTTCATTAAATAATGTCCCCACAGTCATGAAGCCCCAACAGTGCTCTCTCAAACGTATTTATTCTATTAGATTTATTTTGCTCCCCTACACTGTCACTGCCACTGATCCACTGACCCCCTAGGCGGCAGGCAGCTCCTCATCAATATTTATGCAGGGCTCATTAATATTCATGAGCCCCGCTTATGACACCTTGTTGAAACTTTTATTTTTTAATTTTCTGGGGCTTTTCTCTATTTTCCCTGAGGTCACCAGTCCCCATTTAGCAAAGGAGGAACTGGACCCCCCAAAAAACTCCTTAGTTTTGACTGCATACAGAGTGGTCAGTAAAACAAAGCACTCCAGTGTGCATGTGTGGTCACTGGCAGCTCTGGAATATGCCAGTGACTTGAGATCAAGGAGTAAGCCTGAAAATGGACTAAAACAAACAAGTATTGGGTGGTGTTTGGAGGAACAAGGGAACACCAGGGTACCAGAGGACAAGTACTAAGAGGCAGGAGGTGTCGGGAGGAAATGGGAGGACACTAGAGGCAGTGGGAGAACAATGGGAGGCATTTAAAAAGGTAGTCCCCATTTGGGGGACATTACATAAAGGATAGATGTAACAATCCCAAATTTCCTTATGGCACCTCATGCTGTACTTACAGCTTCTAGGCAGTCAGTAGCCATCCAGTTGGGTATGACGCAAGAGCCTCAGCATCACTAGCCAGACAGCAGAGGGGTAGTGACACTAAGGTAGCAGCCCAACTTCTAGAAATAGAAAAAGGGGCAGATTACATGGCACAGAGAGGTAGTTGGTATCAAGCCAATCCTTCAGCATCACTAGCCAGACAGCAGAGGGATAGTGGCACTAAGATAGCACCCCTGTAAGGGTAAGACATGGGCAGACAGGGGTATGCAATAAAAGTTGGACACCCCTTGCAATTGAGAAGGCACAAATATGTAAAATAGCAGAAACAAACCACAAATGACTCAGTAGACAACATGATGACACCAGACTGAGTGATCTGACTGTAAATTAACTAGAATATGGTTCCCCCCAGGAGAAGATGGGAATAGAATTCTGGTACATGTAGAATTGCAGGGCGACACCGGACGAGGGAGTTGAGATATGGCCATCACCCCAGTTATCTCAGAGCCCCGTGGGCTAACAGCTAAGCTAGCACAGGAAGAATAAAGTACCTAGCAGTCAAGAGAGGAAAAATCTGACATAGCCAAATGAAAACCATCAGAGAAGAAAAGAGACCTGCCTCACCTGCAACAATAGGGATTAGCCCTCTATAAAGGGGTTGAATAGCTTGCTCCAGTCTAGTGCGCAGTATATTACACAGGAAAATATCTGAAAAAGCAGTATTTTCTCCTCCTCTATCAGCTACAGATTTTAATAAACAGTAAATCCCTGAAATAAATGTTACACCTTTTCTGAATACCACTTTGTATGTGAAATAGCTACAGTGTGCTGTGACATGTTTTGTTATAATGAGTATTTATAATTTCATTTTCAGGAAAGAAGGGCTGTAAGAAAGGCTTGTATTCTAACAGCATCAGTAATGAACTGAAGACTGAACTTTCTGTCTCCTATAAAAGAAACACATTTATAAAATGTAGAGAGAGTGTGTGTGTGTGTGTGCGTGCGTGCATGCACATGAGTGCACATATATTTCTATATGATGGGCAAACTGGTTTCAATTCAGAGCCACACACACCCATCCACGCTACCATCCCCACACTGGAGTACATCTCAGTTGACACTGAACATTTGATTCAAATTCTCAAAGATCCAGGTCATTTCAGATCTGAATCCCTGTGGTCTACCAGGGATTTAGATATGCCATCCCCTATTGGCCCAGATCATCCAGGTCAACTTCCTGGAGATCTGAGCCATAGTCCAAACTAGGACACAACTTCATGTATGTATGAGCCTGTTTGTATGTAGCTATGTGATTGTGCATTATATAGCATGTGTGTCTGTGCATATGTGTGTGTGTGTGTGTGAGTGCATGTGTCTGTGTATGGATGGGACACCATAAAACTGCACAGTAGTGTCAGCACTGGGTATCAGCTCATGCCCTGTGCTGGACACCATAGTACTGCATTTTAGTGTCAGCACTGGGTTTAAGCTCATGCTCTGTGTGAGACATCATAGTACTGCACTGTAGTGTCAGCAAGGATGTTATCAGCTCATGCCCTATGTGGGACACCATAGTACTGTACTGTAGTATAAGCACTGGGTAAGAGTTCATGCCCTGTCTGGGACACCATAGTACTACATTGTAGTGTCAGCACTAGGTAGCAGCTAATGCCCTGTGTGGGACACTATAGTACTGCACTGTAGTGTCACTAGTGGGTACCAGCTCATTTCCTGAGTAGGACATCATAGTAGTACATTGTAGTATCAACACTGGGTATCAGCCCATGCTGTATGTGTGACACTGCAGTACTGCTCCGTAGTGTCAGGACTGGGTATCATCTCATGCCCTGTGTGGGACCCCATAGTACTGCACTGTAGTATCAGCACTGGGTATGAACTCATTCCATTTAAGGGACAACATGGCACTGCACTGTAGTGTCGGCACTGGGTCTCAGCTCATGCCCAGTGTGGGACACCATAGTACTGCACTGCAGTGTCAGCACTGAGCATCAGCTCATGCCTTGTCTGGGACACAATAGTTTTGCACTGTAGTGTCAGCTCTGGGTATCAGCTCATGCCCTGTGTGGGGCAACATGGTACTGCTCTGTAGTGTCATTACTGGGTATTAGCTCATGCCCAGTATGGAACACCATAGTACTGCACTGTACTGTCAGCACTGGGTATTATCTCATGCCCTGTGTGGGACATCATAGTACTGCAATGTAGTGTCAGCACTAGGTATCATCTTATTCCCTGTGGGGACACCATGATACCGCATTGTGGTTTTAATGTCATGGGGAGAAAATAAAGCAGTTAGCTGTATCTTAAAGGATTTAGTCTCACGGATAACAAAATATGCAGAAATAACATGCTTAATATTTCAAGATAATTACACAGATTCTACAGGATAACACAAAAAAAGTGTAGCGAACAGTAATTCTAAAGAAAAGAAACTTTTTTTAGCATTAGATTAGAAGCAGAATCTCTCTCTGTCTCTCTCAGATTAGCATAACACCAGACAGTTTGAATTTTGGCAGACATGAACTGTTTGCTGCCATTTTGTTCATAGTCCCAGTTATGATTAACTCTCTGAAGCTCTGTCCAGCCTAAAACCCTG
Organism: Neoceratodus forsteri; assembly: GCA_016271365.2. Classification (NCBI taxonomy): domain Eukaryota; kingdom Metazoa; phylum Chordata; order Ceratodontiformes; family Ceratodontidae; genus Neoceratodus; species Neoceratodus forsteri. Next base: position 540,104,655 of record JADMNL010000022.1, read on the forward strand.
CAGTTGCCCCCCCTGACCTCCCCCGCCACACACACACACAATACATCATCCAGTGTGTCATTTTGATATCAGATTCAAAATCTTTCATCTCAAGGAGCCATCTTGTTCAGAAGCAATGATAATTGCCTGTTGCAGGCTTTAACATTATGTCTCAACAGTGACCCAGCTGAGTTGCCTTCATATCCAGGAACTTTGTGCTCACTAAATACAGCTTCTTCCATACAGTACTGTATACTGATAATCCCTCACCACATTCATTAGAATATATCATTTGTTAGACCCAAATGCAGAATGCAGCACCTGCAACCCCCCCCCCCCCAAACTCAGCATGACAGTGGCATTGGATTGGCATGGCTGGATCTGCTAGTCAGAGACGTTTTCATCATCATTAAGGAGGACTCCGGCCCCGAGTTACATACCTGGAAGAAGTCTATCACCTATAGCGGCACACAATTTCATCATTGTCATAGGAAGAGTGCACTGCCTGCCTGCCAATGTGGGGGTAGATACAGTAGCATACTCTTCTGACAGTTATGGCTGCAAATAAAGCAAATCCATCTTACAGTACTGTTGTACAGAGGAAATGCAGTCAATGCAAAGCAATCCCATCTAGTAAAGAGAGATCTGAATAACGGAGCTGAGCCAATTTTTGAGTCATTGCGACAACTAGATGTCTGATTGTGTTCCATAAGATATCAAGTATAGAAAACATGGACAAGGAAGGGATACTCTGCCCTATAAAAGGGAAGCACCATTCTATATAAGAGAAGGCAGACTGTGCAAAGCCACACAATCTAGTAGTGAAAGCTGTGAATGGCAGAGTGAAAGTAGGACTGAAAAACTGGACCAGCCATAACCTTGTGGTGGCCCATGAAACTGCCAGTACATGAAAGTCAGAAGAGCTCTCTAGTCTCCCAGATAGAGTGTTTTTCCCTTTAGTTGAACTCTTTGAGCTGGTGCCTTTGGGACTCTGGGTCCCAGTTTGGATCTCAGCACCCAAGGTGTAATTCACATCAAGGACTGCAGTCGTCTTTGCCAATGTACAGAGGACAGACATAACAATCCCAGACCTCCTTATGGCCTCTCATGCTCTATTTCTAGCTTCAAGACAGTCAGCAGCCATCCATACCTTTTCTTGTAGTACCCTGTTGGTGTCGAATGATTTTTTCCAATACAGTAGGTCTCAGTCCCTCAACCCACAATCTTTCAAGCACAGCTGAACCATTATTCCTTTCCTAATTATTTGTTTGTGTGATGAACATTTTTTGTATAGCATGTTGGGTGTTGCAAAATGTACTGTACACCACAGAAGCAAAGCTTTGGCCAGGGGGGCCAGCAACAGCTACTGGGCATGGGGCCTGCGCATACTTATGTGATGCTCTGCACTAGTCAATAACCATTCCTGGGTTCCTATGCAAACTTAGTTCTTTGCACCAGGGAAAGAAAAAAAAGAGAGAAAAACAAGACAGGGATTAAAAAATTCCCTAGTCCAAAAGGGATAGGGAGAAGGATATAGGAAATAAAATTAATCCTGACTACCAACCTCTAGACAAAGAGATAGGGGCAGATTACATGGTACAGAGAGGTAGTTGGGTATGAAGCCAGAGCCTCAATATCACTAGACAGGCAGCAGAGGGGTAGTGAATCTAAGGTAGCAGCCCTGTAAGGGTGAGACACTGGCAGGCACGGTTTGCAACAAAAGTTGGGACCCCCTTAAAATTGAGATGACACAAATGTGTCCAACAGCAGAAACAAACCTCAAATGACTCAATAGGCTACATAATGATTCCAGAATGAGTTAACTAACTATAACTTAACTAGATTATGCCTTACCCCCAGGGGAAAGTTGGAGTAGAATTCTGGTGCATGTGGAATTGTAGGGCAAAACAGTTCAAGGGAGTTGAAATATGCACATCTCCAGAGTTAACCCTGAGTTTTGTTGGCTTACAGCCAAGCTAATACAGTAAGAGAAAAACACCTGCCAATCAAGAAAGGAAAAAAGTGGCATATCCAGACAAAAACCATCAGAGAAGAGCAGAAAAGAGACCTGCCTCACCTGTCATAATAGGGATTAGACATTTATAAAGGGATGGAATAGATTGCTCCAGCCTAGTGCACAATATTTTAGACAGGCAAATATGTGAAAAAACAATGTTTTCTCATCTATTTTTCAGTTAGAGATTTTAATAAACAGTATATCCCTGAAATAAATGTTACTCCTTTTCTGAATTATACTTTGTATATGAAATAGCCACAGTGTGCTATAACATGTTTTGATATAATGAGAATTTATCATTTCCTTTTCAGGAAAGAAGGGCCACAAGAAAGGTTTGTATACTAACATTATCAGTAATGAACTGAAGACTGAACTTATTATCTCGTATAAAGGAAGAATATTTATGAAATCTAGAGCATGTATATCCACGTGCACATGCATGCATATATATTTCTATATGATGGTCCATCTGGTTTGGATTCAGAGCCACACACTCCATCCTTCCTACCAGACCTATACTGGGGTATGTCTCAGTCAACACAGATCATGGGAGTAAAATTCTTCAAGATCCAGGTTAATTCAGGTCTGAATCCCAATGGCTTAGCTGTGATTAAGATATGCCATGCTTCCTCCCTACACCCAAGGTGAAGTGTCTTCTATTGGCCCAGATTATCCAGGTCAAGCTCCTGGAGATCTGAGTCACAATTCAAACGAGGACACAGCTTCATGTATGTACGTGCCTATTTGTATGTTTGTATTTAGGTGAGTGATTGTGCATAATACACCGTGTGTGTCTGTGTGTGTGTGTGTGCGTGTCTGCATCTGCGTGTGTGGGTGTGTCTGTGTGTGGATGGGACACCATAGCACTGCACTGTAGTGTCAGCATGGGTATCAACTCATGTCCTGTGTGGGACACCACAGTACTGCACTGCAGTGTCATCACTGGATATCACCTCATACCCTGTGTGGGACACAATACTACTACACTGTAGGGTCAGCACTAGGTATCAGTTCAGTTCCTGTGTGGGAAATCATAGAACTGCACAGCAGTGTCAGCACTGGGTATCAGCACATGTCCTGTGTGGGACACCATGCTACTTCACAGTATTATCTGAACTGGGTGTTACCAGCTCATGTACTGTCTGGGACACCATAGTACTGCACTACAGTCTCTGCACTGGGTATCAGCTTATACCCCATGTGGGACATCATTGTACTGCACTGTAGTATAAGTACTGGGTATCAGCCCATACCCAGTGTGGGACAACATAGTACCACACTGTAGTGTCAGCACTGGGTATCAGCTTGTGCTGTGTGGGGGACACCATAGTACTGCACTGTAATATCAGCACTGGGTGTTATCACCTCAAGCTGCATGTGGGACACCATAGTTCTGCACTGTAGTGTCAGCATTGGGTATCAGCTAATGCTGTCTGTGGGACACTAAAGTAGTGCCCTGTAGTGTCAGCACTTGGCATCAGCTCATGCTCTGTGTGGGACCTCATAAGACTGCATTATAGTGTCAGAATTGGGTGTTATCTTATGCCCTGTGTGGGACACCATAGTACCGCATTGTGGTGTCTGCACTGTGTATCAGCTCATGCACTGTTTTTCACACTGTAGTATTGCACTGCAGTGTCAGCACTGGGTTTCAGATCATGCCCTGTGCAGGACATCATAGTACTGCACTGTAGTGTCAGCACTGGGTATCACCTCATGCTCTGTGTGGGACACCATTGTACTGCACTCTAGTGTCACTGATGGTTATCAGCGCTTACCCTGTGTGGGACACCATAGTATTGCACTGTAGTGTCAGCTCTGGGTATCATCTCATGCCCTGACTTGGACACCACAGTACTGCACTGTAGTATCAGCACTGGATATCAGCTCATGCCCTCTGTGATACATCATGGTATTATGCTGTACTGCCAGCATAGGGTATCATCTCATGCCCTGTCTCAGACACCACAGTACTGCACTATAATATCAGCACTGGGTAGCAGCTCATGCCTTGTGTGTGATACCATAGTACTGCACTGTAGTGTCAGCACTGGGAAACTGCTAATGTCCTGTGTGGTACAACATGGTATTGTACTGTAGTGTCAGCACTGGGTATCATCTCATGCCTTGTGTAACACCATAGCACTACACCCTTTTGTCAGCACTGGGTATCAGATCATGCCCTGTGTGGGACACCATAGTATTGCACTGTATTGTCAGCACAGAGTATCTTCTCATGCTCTTTGTGGAACACCATAGTACTGCTCTGTCATGTCAGCACTGGGTATCAGCTCATGCACTGTGTGGGACACTGGATTACTGCACTGAAGTGTCAGCACTGGATATCAGCTCATGCCATTTGTGGTACACCATGATACTGAATTGTAGTGTCAGCACTGGGTATCAGCTCATGTCCTGAGTAGGACACCAGCGTACTATGCTGTTGTGTCAGCACTGGCTATGATCTCATGCCCTGCGTGGTACTCCATAGTACTGCACTGTAGTGTCAGAACTGGGTATCATCTCATGCCCTGCGTGGGACTCCACAGTACTGCACTGTAGTGTCAGCACTGGGTATCAGCTCATGCCCTGTGTAGTACACCACAGTACTGCACTGTAGTGTCAGCATTGTGTGCTAGCTCATGTCCTGTTTAGGACACCATAGTACTGCACTCTAGGGTCTGCACTCAGTATCGTCTAATGCCCGGTGTGGGACACCTCATTACTGCACTGTATTGTCAGCACTGGGTGTTAGCTCTTGCTCTGTGTGGAACACTATTGTACTGCACTGTAGTATAAGCACTGGGTATCAACTCATGCACTGTGTGGGGCACCATAGTACTGCATAGTAGTGTCTACACTAGGTATCAGCTCATGCCCTATATGGGACACCATAGTACTGCACAGTAGTATCAGCACTGGGTATCAGCTCATGCATGGTATGGACACCATAGTACTATACTGTAGTGTCAGCACTGGGTAACAACTCATGCTCTGTGTGGGACACCATAGTACTGTACTCTAGTGTCAGCACTGAGTATCAACTCATGCCATTTGCGGGACACAATAGTATTGCACTGTAATGTCAGCACTGGGTTTCAGCTCATGTTCTGAGTGGGACGTCATAGTTCTACACTGTAGTGTCAGCACTGGGTGTTAGCTCTAGCCCTGTTTGAGACACCATAGTACTGCACTGAAGTGTCAGCACCGGGTGTTAGCTCATGCCTGTGTGGGACACCATTGTAGTGCACTTTAGTGTAAGCACTGGGTGCCAGCTCATGCCCTGTGAGGGACACCATAGTACTGCACTATAGTGTCAGCTCTGGGTATCAGCTCATGCCCTGTGTGACACCATAGCAATGCACTGTATGGTCTGCACTGGGTATCAGCTCATGCCCTGTGTGGTACACCATATTACTGCATTGTAGTGTCAGCACTGGGTATCATCCCATGCTGTCTGTTGGACACCATAGTACTGCACTGTCATGTCAGCATACTGTAGTATTGCACAGTAATGTCAACACTGGGCATTAGCTCATGCACTGAGTGGGACCCCAGATTGCTGCACTGTAGTTTCAGCACTGGTTAACAGCTAATGTCCTGTGTGGGACAACTTAGTATTGTACTGTAGTGTTAGCACTGGGTGTCAGTTCATGCCTTCTGTGTGACACCATAGTAGTGCACTATAGTGTCAGCAGTGGGTATCAGCTTATGCCCTGTGTGGTACACCATAGTACTGCACTGTAGTGTCAGCACTGTGTGCTAGCTCATGTCCTGTTTAGGACACCATAGTACTGCACTCTAGGGTCTGCACTCAGTATCGTCTAATGCCCCGGTATGGAACACCTCATTACTGCACTGTATTGACAGCACTGGGTGTTAGCTCTTGTTTTGTGTGGAACACTATTGTACTGTACTGTAGTGTAAGCACTGGGTATCAACTCTTGCACTGTGTGGGGCACCATAGTACTGCACAGTAGTGTCTACACTAGGTATCAGCTCATGCCCTATATGGGACACCATAGTACTGCACAGTAGTATCAGCACTAGGTATCAGCTCATGCATGTTATGGACACCATAGTACTACACTGTAGTGTCAGCACTGGGTATCAACTCATGTTCTGTGTGGGACACCATAGTACTGCACTCTAGTGTCAGCACTGAGTATCAACTCATGCCATTTGTGGGACACAATAGTATTGCATTGTAATGTCAGCACTGGGTTTCAGCTCATGTCCTGAGTGGGACGTCATAGTTCTACACTGTAGAGTCAGCACTGGGTGTTAGCTCTTGCCTGTGTGGGACACCATTGTAGTGCACTTTAGTGTAAGCACTGGGTACCAGCTCATGCCCTGTGAGGGACACCATAGTACTGCACTATAGTGTCAGCTCTGGGTATCAGCTCATGCCCTGTGTGACACCATAGCAATGCAATGTATAGTCTGCACTGGGTATCAGCTCATGCCCTGTGTGGTACACCATAGTACTGCACTGTAGTGTCAGCACTGGGTATCATCCCATGCTCTCTGTTGGACACCATAGTATTGCACTGTCATGTCAGCACTGAGTATCAGCTCATGCCCTGTGAGGACACCGTAGTATTGTACAGTAGTGTCAACACTGGGCATTAGCTCATGCACTGAGTGGGACCACAGATTGCTGCACTGTAGTTTTAGCACTGGTTAACAGCTAATGTCCTGTGTGGGACAACTTAGTATTGTAGTGTATTGTTAACACTGGGTGTCAGTTCATGCCTTCTGTGTGACACCATTGTCCTGCACTGTAGTGTCAGCACTGGGTATCAGTTCATGCTCTGTGTGAGACACCATAGTACTGCACTATAGTAATAGTATTGGGAGTTGTCAGCTCATGCCATGTGTGGAACAGCATAGCACTGTTCTGTAGTGTCAGCACTGGGTATTAGCCCATGCTCTGTGTGGGACACCATAGTACTTCATGTACTAGCTGCACTCAGTGTTATCAGCTCATGCCCAGTGTAGGACACCATAGTACTGCACTATAGTACCAGAACTGGATATTATCATCTCATACCCTGTGTGAGACACTACAGTGTTTCCCTGTAGTGTCAGCACTGGGTATCAGCTCATTTCCTCTTTTGGACACCATAGTACTACACTGTAGTGTCAGCACTGGGTATCAGATAATGCCCTGTGTGGGATGCCATAGTAGTGCTCTGTAGTGTCAGCAGTGGGTATCAGCTCATGCCTTGTGTGGGACTCCATAGTACTACATATGGCTACACTGTAGTGTCAGCACTAGATACCAGCTCTAGCCCTGTGTGTAACACCATAGTTCTGCACTGTAGTGTCAGCACTGGGTATCATCTCATGCCCTATGTGGGACACTATGGTACTGCACTGTAGTGTCAGTACTGAGTATTAGCTCATGCCCTATGAGGGACACCATGGTACTGCACTCTAGTGTCTGCACTGGGTATCAGCCCATGCTCTGTGTGGTACACCATAGTACTACACTGTACTGTCAGCACTGGGTATCAGTCCATGTCCTGTGTTGGACACCATAGTACTGCACTGTAGTGTCAGCACTGGGTATCATGTCATGCTCTGTGTGGGATGTCATAGTACTGCACCATAGTGTCAGCACTGGGAATTAGCTTGTGCCCTGTGTGGGACACCATGGTACTGCATTGTGGTTTTAATGACACTGAGATAAAATAAAACAGTTAGCTGTACCTCAAGAGATTTAGTCTCACAAACAACAAAATATGTAGAAATAACATGCTTAACATTTCAAGATAATTACACAGATTGTACAGGATAATACAAAAAAGTGTAGCAAACAGTAATTCTAAAGAAAATAAACTTTTTTTTAGGAATAGATCAGAAGCAGAATAGCTCTCACTCGTTTATCTAGCTTTTGCTTTCTCTTTCTCTCTCTCACTACAAGGAAAATTAGTTTACAATCAGACAGTTTGAATTTCAGCTGACATGAACTTTTTGCTGGCATTTTGTTCACAGTCTGAGTTATGATTGACTCTCTGAGGCTCTGTCCAGCCTAAAACCCTGTAGTTGCCCCCACGCCCCCCCCCACACACACAAGATACATCATCCAGTGCGTCACTCTGATATCACAGATTCAAAATCTTTCATCTTGGGGGGTACTGCTGAGCAGCCTAGAGGAAGCAGCAGAAAGCTAGAGGTCCTGGAAGAGAATTCTTTCAAAATAATAAAATCAAGTTTTTTTCTGAGTGGAAGAGAGTGCAAAAGTAATTTAATGAGAGCTAAAGTACTAGAGGTCGGTGCAATGGGTAAATCGATGGGCACAGCTGCCACTGCGGGAGACTTCTTCACTCCTATAAGGCAAAATAAAGAAAAGCGGCCTATGCAATGTGGAGGGACCACAACCTCCTATGCCGGCCAGCTGGAGGAGGCCTCAATACATACAATTCAGACAACTCTCCATCAGCTTGTGAAAATGGTGTAGGAACTTGTCAAAAAGTTTGACATCCTTACCCCGTCAGTGTCTGGCCTTGAAAGATGGATGGAGCACTGCGAAACAGTAGTCCAGTGTTCTGAGTCCTCCACCTTAAATTCATCTGAAGCAACTTCTAAGCTTATTAAAGAAAATGCCTATCTGTGACAGTGACTTAAAACACTCAACAATCAGACTCATGAAAGAAACTTACGGGTTATAGGGTTGTCAGAAAATTCTGAATTGGAGGACAGTCTTGAATTCACCAGAATCTTTGTACCACAGATCTTGGGCTCTGATGACTTGGACCCTCCTTTTTCTTTGGAGAAGGCCTACTGCATAACCCCAAGGTGAGCAGCATTGGATCCTGTGTCTGCCAGAACCTTCCTGATTGTCTGTATGGGGATCGATGATTGGGATAGGGCCCTCACAATTGCCAAACACTGCAAGAACTTAAAATACAGATAAGATGCCCTTTCTTTGTTCCTGGACCTCTCGTATAGTACACGCCAGCGTCGGAAAGCTTTTGATGGCCTCAGGGGATGGCTTCGGCAGATGAAAATACACCATCATTTACTGCTGCCTGCCAAGCTTCGGATGTCATAGAACAGCCAGTAGTATCTTTTTAATGAGGTCAAGGATGCGGAGAAACTTCTGGGCGGCATGGAGCAACAGCTGCGAGAATCTGACGAGCAGTGAGAGCAGTGATCATCAGAGGAGGACTGAACCCTAATGTTGTGCTGGTACTGTACAGAATACTCATTGGGTTTTAGTTGGGAGACTAATGTTTGAGACTCACAGCTTAAACAATTTCCAATATTTGCTTGTGCCTCTTGACTTTAAATACATGCCAAGTGATGATTTGCCTGGCCTAAATTGAATTTCCATTCTTGGAGTCCCTGATGTTTTGGTGCTTATCCTATACCATTGTTAATAATGAGGGGACTGATAATGGATAAATATTTATTCAATCTGTTCTTTTGCTGATGTTTAACACTTCTGTAAACCCTGTTTTATTACAGTATACCTGATTTTATGCCACTGAAATGTGAACATCTAGGGAGTTTGGGATAGATTTCGTATATTGTACTTTTGTTTCCTTCTCAAAACAGGGAATCTAACAGACATTTAGTCAAGTTGGTAAATTGGACTGTTGATTGAACTAACCTTTTTTTTGATTCCCTATTGGCCTTCCTAGCTGCATGCTTTTGGATATATTTTTGCTATATTATTGATTTAGGAAATACCTCCCTTGACGTACCATACAATGATGTTTTTTACATTAGTCCTTTGTAAGACAATACTCTGTATTAGGCTATTTTATGGTATCCTCCTGTGTTTTATTGTATTGTAAATAATGCTTATAAAATCAATAAAAAAAAAATACAAAAAAAAAAACTTTCGTCTCGAGGAGCCATCTTGTTCAGAAGCATTGATAATTGTCTCTTGCAGGCTTAACATTATGTCTCAACAGAGACCCAGCTGAGCTGCCTTCAGTTCCAGTAACTTTGTGCTCACTAAATACAGCCTCTTCCATACAGTACTGTATACTGACAATCCCTCACCACATCTATTAGAATGTATCATTTGTTAGACACGAACACAGAATGCAGCACCTGCCACCCCCATTCTCAGTATTACTGAGACATTGCACTGGCATGGCTGGGTCTGCTAGTCAGAAACGTTTTCATCACCATTAAGGAGGACTCCGGCCCCTAGTTACATACCTGGAAGAAGTCTGTTTATCACCTATAGCGGCACACAGTTTCATCATTATCATAGGTAGAGTGCACTGCCTGCCTGACAATGTATCAGTAGATAGTGATTCATACTCTTCTCACAGTTACGGCGACAAATAAAGCACATCCATCTTACAGTACTGTTGTAGAGAGGGAATGCAGTCAATGCAAAGCAATCTCGTCTAGTAAAGAAAGATGTGAATAACAGAGCTGAGCCAGTTTTTCAGTCATTGCAACAACTAGAGATGCCTGCTGCTGTTCCATGAGATAGCAAGTATAGAAAACAAAGACAAGGAAGGGATACTCTGCCCTAAAAATGGAAGCAGCATTGTTTATGAGAGAAGGCAGGCTGTGCAAAGCCAAACAATCTAGAAGTGAAAGCTCTGAATAGCAGAGTCAAAGTAGGACTGAATAATTTGAACAGCCATAGCCCTCTTGTGGTGGCCCATGAAACAGACAGTACATGAAAGACAGATGAGCTCTCTAGCCTCCCTGCTAGAGTGTTTTTCCATTAGGTAAAAGCTTTGAGCTGGTGCCTTTGGGACTCATGGTCCCAGTCTGGATCTCAGAGCCCCATGTTTAATTCACACAAAGGGCTGCAGTTGCATTTGCCAATGCACAGAGGGTAGACGTAACAATCCCAGACCTCCTTGTGGCCTCTCATGGTCATACAGCTTCTAGGCAGGTCTCTGTCCCCAACCCACAATCTTTCAAGCACCGCTGAACCATTATTCCTCTGATAGTTATTTGTTTTGTATGATCAATATTATTGTATAATATGGTGGATGTTGCAAAATGTACTGTACACCACGGAAGCAAAGCTTTGGCCAGGGGGCTGGCAATGGCTACTGGGCATGGGGTCTGCACACACTTCTGTGATGCTCTGCACTAGTCAATAACCATTCCTGACTTCCTATGCAAACTTAGTTCTGTGCACCAGGGAGAGACAGAAAAGGATGAGAAAAAGAAGACAGGGATTAAAAAATTCCCAAGTCCAAAAGGGATAGGGAGAAGGACATAAGAAATAAAATGAATCCCAACTACCAACCTCTAGACAGAGAGATGGGGCAGATTACATGGCACAGCGAGGTAGCTGAGTATGAAGCCAGACCCTCAAAATCATTAGCCAGGCAGCAGAGGGATAGTAACACTAAAGTAGCAGCCCTGTAAGGGTGAGACACTGGCAGGCAGGGGTATGCAACAAAAGTTGGGACCCCCTTGCAATTGAGATGGCACAAATGTGTCCAACAGAAGAAACAAACCACAAATGACTCGATAGGCTACATAATGACACCAGAATAAATTAACTGACTATAACTTAACTAGATTATGCTTCCCCCCAAGGGAAGATGGGAATAGAATTCTGGTGCATGTGTAATTGCTGGCGGAACAGTTCAAGGGAGTCGAGATATGCACATCTCCCCAGTTAATGCTGAGCCTCACGGGCTTACAGCCAAGCTAGCACAGGAAGAAAAAAACACCTACCAATCAAGAGAGGAAAAAAGTGGCATAGCCAGGCAAAAACCATCAGAGAAGAAAAGAGGCCTTTCTCACTGCAACAATAGGGAATAATTATTTATAAAGGGATGGCATAACTCCATCCAGTCTAGTGCACAGTGTATTAGACAGGCAAAAATGTGAAAAAACTGTGTTTCCTCCCCATCTTTTTTTCAGTTCCAAATTTTAATAAACAGTATATCCCTGAAATAAATGCTACTCCTTTTTTGAATGATACTTTGTATATGAAAAAGCCACTGTGTGCTATGATATGTTTTGATATAATAAGTATTTATAATTTCCTTTTCAGGAAAGAAGGGCTGCAAGAAAGGTTTGTATACTAACAGCATCAGTAATGAACTGAAGACTGAACTTTTTGTCTCGTATAAAGCAAGCATATTTATAAAATATAAAAGTAGTGTCAGCACTGTGTATCAGCTCATGCCCTGTTTTGGACACCATAGTTCTACATAGGACAATACTGTAGTGGCAGCTCTAGGTATCAGCTCATGCCATGTGTGGGATACCACTGTACTGCACTGTAGCGTCAGTGCTGGGTATCATCTCATGCCCTGTGTGAGACACAATACTACTACAGTGTATTGTCAGCACTAGGTATCATCCCATGCCCTGTGTTGGATGTCATAGTACTGCACTGTAATGTCAGCACTGGGCATCATCACATGCCCTGACTCAGACAAAACAGTACTGCACTGAAGTATCAGCACTTGGTATCAGCCCATGTCCTGTGTGTGACACCATATGACTGCTCTGTAGTGTCAGCATTGGGTATCAGCTCATGTCCTGTGTGGAACACCATACTACTGCACTTTAGTGTCAGCACTCGGTATCATCCCATGCCCTGTGATCGATGTCATAGTACTGCACTGAACTGTCAGTACTGGGTATCATCTCATGCCCTGTGTGGGACACTATAGTACTGCACTGAATTGTCAGCAATGGATGTCAGCTCATGCCCTTTGTGGGATAACATAGTACTGCACTCTAGTATCTGCACTGGGTATCAGCTCATGCTCTGTGTGGAGCACCTTACTACTGCACTGTAGTATCATTTCATGCCCTTTATGGGACACCATAGTACTGCACAATAGTGTCAGCACTGAGTATCATCCCATGCCCTGTGTTGGATGTCATAGAACTGCACTGTAGTGTCAGCACTGGGTATCAGCTCATGCCTTGTGTTGGACACCATGGTTCTGCATTGTGGTTTTAATGTCATGGGAAGAAAATAAAGCAGTTAGGTGTACCTTAAACGATTTAGTCTCACAAACAACAAAATATGTAGAAATAACATTCATAGTATTTCAAGATAATCACACAGATTCAACAGGATAATATAAAAAAGTGTAGTGAACAGTATTTCTAAAGTAAAGAAAAGAAACAATTTTAGCAATAGATTAGAAGCAGAACAACTCTCTCCCTTTTCTCTCTCTCTATCTGTCTCTACAAGGTAGATTAGCTTTCCACCGGACAGTCTGAATTTCGGCAGACATGAACTTTTTGCTGGCATTTTGTTCACTTTCCCAGTTATGATTGACTCTCTGATGTTCTGTCCAGCCAAAAACCGTGTAGTTGACCCTTGCTCCCCCCCACACATGATATATCATCCAGTGTGTCACTCTGATATCACAGGTTAAAAATCTTTCATCTTGAGGAGCCATCTTGTTCAGAAGTATTGATAATTGTCTCTTGCAGGCTTTAACATGTCTCAACAGAGACCCAGCTGTGTTGCCTTCATTTCCAATAACTTTGTGCTCGCTAAATACAGCCTCTTCCATACAGTACTGTATACTGACAATCCCTCACCACATCTATTAGAATATATCATTTGTTAGACCCAAACATAGAATGTAGCACCTGCCAACCTCACCCCACCCCACCCCAAACTCAGCATTACTGTGGTATTGGATTGGCTTGGCTGGGTCTGATTGTCAGAAATGTTTTCATCATCATTAAGGAGTACCCACACACCTTGGTATATATCTTGAAGAAGTCCGTTTATCACCTATAGCAACCCACAATTTCATCATTATCATAGGAAGATTGCACTGCCTGCCTGCCAATGTGGGTGTAGATAGAGATTCATAATCTTCTGACAGTTATGGCTGCAAATAAAGCAAATCCATCTTACAGTACTGTTATACAGAGGAAATTCAGTCAATGCAAAGCAATCCCATGTAGTAAAGAAAGATGTCAATAACAGAGCTGAGCCAGTTTTTGAGTCATGGCAACAACTAGAGATGTCCCCTGTTGTTCCATGAGATAGCAAGCATGGAAAACAAGGACTAGGACGGGATACTCTGCCCTAAGAAAAGGGAAGCAGCATTCTAGAAGGTAGGCTGTGCAAAGCAACACAATCTAGTAGTGAAAACTGTGAATAGCAGAGTCAAAGTAGGACTGAATAATTGAAACAGTTTTTGCCTTCTTGTTCTAGAGCCTTTCACCCAAAGAAGGACGCCACACTCAGTATTGCTTTTGGTTGCTCAGTCGGCGTAGCATTTATTAAAACTTTGTCATTCAAATTTTCATCAACAATACTGAGTTTCTTTACATGCCATATTTATAGCATTTATTTTCAAATTCTCTTTATTCCAACCATCACAATTTATATAATATTTACATCGCATTTCATATCACATTTTATATCATATTTTCTTCCCTCTCCACCCTCTGGATGTAAACTCAAAGGGGTCTTTCTTTCCTGTCCATTTTCTCTTTCTTCCCCCCCAATGTAAACCTGAGGGGTTGTCTCTTACTGTCTGGGCCAGGTCCAATTTCTGCCCCCACATTTCCATTCCTGGGTGTCCACATCCTTTCCTCTTGTCTGGGCCAGGTCCAATTCCTGTACCCCATTTTATTGCTGGGTGTCCATGCCCTTTTTCTCTTACACCCCACCTTGGTGTAACTCCAGGATTATTCCCCCTTCCCTCCAGAAAATATTTTCTTTTTCATTATTCCTTCACTGTATCCCATAATTCCTTGGGTGGTGGGTGGGAAATCAACATTTTGCCTAGTAAAAGTGACAGAGAGCTTCCTTGTGCAGCCCATTATATCCCTCTCTTTGCACCCACCCCTTTGCTCCCTCTCTCTCTCTCTCTCTCCCTCTCTCCCTTCAACCTATCCCTGGCTCTCTTTTCTTAATGCCCCACCCATATCGTGATGTCATCCTCTCTGGAGCCGAGCTCCCCCCTCTTCCTTCCGTGGCCCTTCCCTATGACCACTTTCCAAACCCCACCGCTTGGTTCCCAGTCCCCCCCCAACTCCTTCCCCATTCTTTGTCCCTCCTTCTAGGCTTCCAGGCCTATAACAATGGGGCTTGTCTTTTTACAGACAATCCTTCTTGTGGTGGCCCATGAAACAGCCAGTATATGAAAAACAGAAGAGCTCTCTAGTCTGCCAGATAGAGTGTTTTTCATTTAGATTAAAGCTTTGAGCTGATGCCCTTGGGACTCTGGATCCCAGTTTGGATCTCAGAGCACCAGGTTTAATTCACACCAAGGGCTGCAGTTGTCTTTGATAATGTACAGAGGACAGGCAAAACAATCCAAGACCTTCTTATGGCCTCTCATGCTCTACTTACAGCTTTTAGGCAGGCAGCAGCCATCCATATATTTTCTGTTAGTACCCTGTTGGTGTCAAATGATTTCTTCCAATACAGTAGGTCTCTGTCCCTAACCCAAACCCTTATTCCTCTGCTAGTTAGTTGTTTTGAGTGATGAACATTATTGTATAATATGGAAGGTGTTGCAAAATTTACTGTATACCATGGAAGCAAAGCTTCGGCCAGGGGGCTGGCAACGGCTACTGGGCATGGGGTCTGCGCACACTTCTGTGATGCTCTCAATAGTCAATAGCCATTCCTGGCTTCCTATGCAAACTTAGTTCTTTGCACCAGCAAGAGAAAAAAAAAGGGTAAGATAAACAAGACATGGATTAAAAAATTCCCTTGTCCAAAAGATAGGGAGAAGGATAGAGGAAATAACAAAATGAATCCCGACTACCAATCTCTAGACAGAGAGAAAGGGGCAGATTACGTGGCACAGAGAGGTGGCTGGGTATGAAGCCAGAGCCCCAATATCACTAGACAGGCAGCAGAGGGGTAGTGAATCTAATGTAGCAGCCCTGTAAGGGTGAAACACTAGCAGGCATGGTGTGCAACAAAAGTTGGGACCCCCATAAAATTGAGATGGCACAAATGTGTCCAACAGCAGAAACAAACCTCAAATGACTCAGTATGCTGCATAATGACACCAGAATGAGTTAACTGACTATAATTTAACTAGATTATGCCTTACCCCCAGGGGAAGATGAGAGTAGAATTCTGGTGCATGTGGAATTGCAGGGCAAAACAGTTCAAGGGAGTCGAAATATGCACATCTCCAGAGTTAACCCTGAGCTTTGTTGGCTTACAGCCAAGCTTGCACAGGAAGAGAAAAACACCTGCCAATCAAGAGAGGAAAAAAGTGGCACGGCCAGGCAAAAACCATCAGAGAAGAAAAGAGACCTGCCTCACCTGCCACAATAGGGATTAGTCATTTATAAAGGGATGGAATAGACTGATCCAGCCTAGAGCGCATTATTTTACACAGGCAAATACGTGAAAAAACAATGTTTTCTCCTCATCTATTTTTCAGTTACAGATTTTAATAAACAGTACATCCCTGAAATAAAAGTTACTCTTTTCTGAATTATATACTTTGCATATGAAATAGCCACAGTGTGCTATGACATGTTTTGATATAATGAGTATTTATCATTTCCATTTCAGGAAAGAAGGGCTACAAGAAAGGTCTGTATACGAGCAGCATCATTAATGAACTGAAGACTGAACTTATTGTCTCATATAAAGGAAGCATATTTATAAAATGTAGAGCATGTATGTCCCCGTGCACATGCATGCATGTATATTTCTATATGATTGTCCAACTGGTTTGGATTCAGAGCCTCTCACCCCATCCTTCCTACCAGACCTATACTGGGGTATGTCTCAGTCAACACAGATCATGTGAGTAAAATTCTCCAAGATCCAGGTTAATTCAGGTCTGAATCCTAATGGCTTGGCTGCGATCAAGGTATGCCAAGCTTCCTCCCTACACCCGAGGTGAAGTGTCTTCTATTGGCCCAGATTATCCAGGTCAAGCTCCTGGAGATCTGAGTCACAATCCAAATGAGGACACAGCTTCATGTATGTACGTGCCTATTTGTATGTTTGTATTTAGGTAAGTGAGTGTGCATAATACACTGTGTGTGTGTGTGTGTGTGTGTGTGGGCGTACGTGCACATGTCTGCGTATGTGTGTCTGTTTGTGGATGGGATATCATAGCACTGCACTGTAGTGTCAGCATGGGTATCAACTCATGTCCTGTGTGGGACACCACAGTACTGCACTGCAGTGTCATCACTGGATATCACCTCATACTCTGTGTGGGACACAATACTACTACACTGTAGGGTCAGCACTAGGTATCAGTTCAGTTCCTGTGTCGGAAATCATAGAACTGCACAGTAGTGTCAGCACTGGGTATCAGCTTATGCCCTGTGAGGGACACCATGCTACTTCACAGTATTATCAGAACTGGGTGTTATCAACTTATGCACTGTCTGGGACACCATAGTACTGCACTGCAGTCTCTGCACTGGATATCAGCTTATACCCCATGTGGAACATCATTGTACTGCACTGTAGTATAAGCACTGGGTATCAGCCCATGCCCTGTGTGGAACAACATAGTACCACACTGTAGTGTTAGCACTGGGTGTTATCACCTCATGCTCCATGTTTGACACCATATTTCTGCACTGTAGTGTCAGCATTGGGTATCAGCTCATGCCCTCTGTGGGACACCAAAGTAGTGCCCTGTAGTGTCAGCACTTGGCATCAGCTCATGCTCTGTGTGGGACCCCATAAGACTGCACTGTAGTGTCAGAATTGGGTGTTATCTCATGCCCTGTGTGGGACACCATAGTACTGCACTGTAGTGTCTGCACTGTGTATCAGCTCATGCACTGTTTTGGAACCGAAGTATTACACTGCAGTGTCAGTACTGGGTTTCAGATTATGCCCTGTGCAGGACACCATAGTACTGCACTGTAGTGTCAGCACTGGGTATCAGCTCATGCACTGTGTGGGACACCATAGTACTGCACTGTAGTGTCAGCACTGTGTATCAGTTCATGCCCTGTGTGGGACACCATAGCATTGTGCTGTAGTGCGAGCATTGGGTATCATCTCATGCCCTGACTCAGACACCACAGTACTGTACTGTAGTATCAGCACTGGGTATCAGCTCATGCCCTCTGTGATACACCATGGTATTACGCTGTACTGTTAGCACTGGGGATCATTTCATGCCCTGACTCAGACACCACAGAACTGCACTATAGTATCAGCACTGGGTAGCAGCTCATGCCCTGTGTGTGATACCATAGTATTACACTCTAGTGTCAGTACTGGGAAACAGCTAATGTCCTGTGCGGTACAACATTGCATTGCACTGTAGTGTCAGCACTGGGTATCATCTCATGCCCTGTGTAACACCATAGCACTGCACTCTGTTGTCAGCGCTGGGTATCAACTCATGTCCTGTGTGGGACACCAGAGTACTATCCTGTTGTGTCAGCACTGGGTATCAGCCCATGTGCTGTGTGTGACATTATAGTACTGCACTGTAGTGTCAGCACTAGGTTTCATCCCATGCCCCGTGTGGAAGTCCATAGTACTGCACTGTAGAGTCAGCACTGGGTATCAGCTCATGCCCTGTGTGGTACACCATAGTACTGCACTGTAGTGTCAGCACTGTGTGTTAGCTTATGACGTGTTTAGGACAATAAAGTATTGCACTCTAGGGTCTGCACTCGGTATCGTCTAATGCCCAGTGTGGGACATCACATTACTGCACTGTATTGTCAGCACTTGCTCTGTGTGGAACACCATTGTACTGCACTGTAGTGTAAGCACTGGGTATCAACTCATGCACTGTATAGGGCACCACAGTACTGCACAGTAGATTCTACACTAGGTATCAGATCATGCCCTATATGGGACACCATAGTACTGCATAGTAGTATCAGCACTGGGTATCAGCTCATGCACTGTATGGACACCATAGTACTGCACTCTAGTGTCAGCACTGAGAATCAACCAATGCCATTTGTAGGACACAATAGTATTGCACTGTAATGTTAGCACTGGGTTTCAGCTCATGTCCTGAGTGGGACGTCATAGTTCTACACTGTAGTGTCAGCACTGGGTGTTAGCTCTTGCCTGTGTGGGACACCATTGTAGTGCACTGTAGTGTAAGCACTGGGTACCAGCTCATGCCCTGTGAGTGACACCATAGTACTGCACTATAGCGTCATCTCTGGGTATCAGCTCATGCCCTGTGTGACACCATAGCAATGCACTATATGGTCTGCACTGGGTGTCAGGTCATGCCCTGTGTGGGACACCATATTACTGCACTGTAGTGTCAGCACTGGGTATCATCTCATGCCCTCTGTGGGACACCATAGTACTGCACTGTCATGTCAGCACTGAGTATCAGCTCATGCCCTGTGAGGACACCATAGTATTGCACAGTAGTGTCAGCACCGTTCATTAGCTCATGCACTGAGTGGGACCCCAGATTGCTGTACTGTAGATTCAGCACTGGTTAACAGCTAATGTCCTGTGTGGAACAACATAGTATTGCACTGTAGTGTTAGCACTGGGTATCAGCTCATGCCTTCTGTGGGACACCATATTAGTGCACTGCAGTGTCAGCACTGGGTATCAGCTCATGCCCTCTGTGAGACACCATAGTACTGCACTATAGTAATAGCATTGGTAGTTGTCAGCTCATGCCCAGTGTTGGACACCATAGTACTGCACTATAGTACCAGAACTGGATGTTATCATCTCATACCCTGTGTGGGATACTACAGTACTACCCTGTAGTGTCAGCACTGGGTATCAGCTCATGCCTTGTGTGGGACACCATAGTACTACATAGGACTACACTGTAGTGTCAGCACTGGGTATCAACTCGTGCACTGTGTGGGGCACCATAGTACTGCACAGTAGTGTCTATACTAGGTATCAGATCATGCCCTATATGGGACCTCATAGTACTGCACAGTAGTATTAGCATTGGGTATCAGCTCATGCACTGTATGGAAACCATAGTACTACACTGTAGTGTCAGCACTGGGTATCAACTCATGCTCTGTGTGGGACACCATAGTACTGCACTCTAGTGTCAGCAATGAGTATCAACTCATGCCATTTGTGGGACACAATAGTATTGCACTGTAATACCAGCATTGGGTTTCAGCTCATGTCCTGAGTGGGATGTCATAGTTCTACACTGTAGTGTCAGCGCTGGGTGTTAGCTCATGCCTGTGTTGGACACCATTGTAGTGCACTGTAGTGTAAGCACTGGGTACCAGCTCATGCCCTGTGAGGGGCATCATAGTACTGCACTATAGTGTAATCTTTGGGTATCAGCTCATGCTCTGTGTGATACCATAGCAATGCACTGTATGGTCTGCACTGGGTATCAGCTCATGCCCTCTGTGGGACACCATAGTACTGCACTGTCATGTCAGTACTGAGTATCAGCTCAAGCCCTGTGAGAACACCATAGTATTGCACAGTAGTGTCAGCACTGGGTATTAGCTCATGCACTGAGTGGGACCCCAGATTGCTGCACTGTAGTTTCAGCACTGGTTAACAGCTGATGTCCTGTGTGGGACAACATAGTATTACACTGTAGTGTTAGCACTGGGTATCAGCTCATGCCTTCTGTGGGACACAATATTAGTGCACTGCAGTGTCAGCACTGGGTATCAGCTCATGCCCTGTGTGGGACACCATTTTACTGCACTGTAGTGTCACAACTGGGTATCAGCTCATGCCATGTCTCAGACACCTCAGTGCTGCACTGAAATGTCAGCACTTGGTATCAGCTCATGCCCTGTGTGTAATACCATAGTTCTGCACTGTAGTGTCAGCACTGAGTATCATCTCATGCCCTATGTGGGACACTATGGTACTGTACTGTAGTGTCAGCACTAAGTATCAGCTCATGCCCTATGTGGGACACCATGGTACTGTACTCTAGTGTCTGCACTAGGTATCAGCTCATGCTCAGTGTGGTACACCATAGTACTGCACTGTAGTGTCAGCACTGGGTATCATGTCATGCTCTGTTTGGGATGTCATAGTACTACACTGTAGTGTCAGCACTGGGAATTAGCTTGTGCCATGTGTGGGACACCATGGTACTGCATTGTGGTTTTAATGACATTGAGAGAAAATAAAACAGTTAGCCGTACCTCAAGAGATTTAGTCTCACAAACAACAAAATATGTAGAAATAACATGCTTAATATTTCAAGATAATTACACCGATTATACAGGATAAAATGAAAAAGTGTAGCAAACAGTAATTCTAAATAAAAGACATTTTTTTAGGAATAGATCAGAAGCAGAATAGCTCTCACTCTTTTGTTTAGAACTCTCTCTCTCTCTCTCTCTCTCGCTCTCTCTCTCTCTCTCTCTCTCTCTTTCTCTCTCTCTCTCTCTCTCTCTCTCACTACAAGGTAGATTAGTTTACCACCAGACAGTTTGAATTTCGGCTGACATGAACTTTTTGCTGGCATTTTGTTCACAGTCCCAGTTATGATTGACTCTCTGAGGCTCTGTCCAGCCTAAAACCCTGTAGTTGCCCCCACACCCCAAACACACAAGATACATCATCCAGTGCGTCACTCTGATATCACAGATTCAAAATCTTTCATCTTGGGGGGTACTGCTGAGCAGCCTAGAGGAAGCTGCAGAAAGGTAGAGGTCCTGGAAGAGAATTCTTTCAAAATAATAAAATCAAGGTTTTTTACGAGTGGAAGAGAGTGCAAAAGTAATTTAGTGAGAGCTAAAATACTAGAGGTCAGTGCAATGGGTAAATTGAAGGGCACAGCAGCCACTGCAGGAGACTTCTTCTCTCCTATAAGGCAAAATAAAGAAGAGCGGCCTATGCAACATGGCGGGACCACAACCTCCAGTGCCGGTCAGCTGGAGGAGGTCTCGCTACATACAATTCAGACCACTCTCCATCAGCTTGTGAAAATGGTGCAAGATCTTGTCAAAAATTTGACACCCTTACTCCGTCAGTGTCTGCCCTTGAAAGATGGATGGAGCACTGTGAAACAGTAGTCTAGTGTTCCGAGGCCTCCACCTTAGAATCATCTGAAGCAACTTCTAAACTTATTAAAGAAAACGCCTGTCTGTGACAGTGACTTGAAACAGTCAACAATCAGACTCGTGAAAGAAACTTATGGGTTATAGGGCTGTTGGAAAATTCTGAGGGAGAGGACAGTCTTGAATTCACCAGAATCTTTCTACCACAGATCTTGTTCTTGGACGACTTGGACCCTCCTTTTTCTTTGGAGAAGGCTTAACGCATAACCCCAAGGTGAGCAGCATTGGATCCTATGTCTGCCAGAATCTTCCTGATTGTCTGTACGGGGATCATTGATTGGGATAGGGCCCTCACAATTGCCAAACACCACAAGAACTTAAAATACAGAGAAGGTACCCTTTATTTGTTCCTGGACCTCTCATATCGTGCACGCCAGCATTGGAAAGCTTTGGATGGCCTCAGGGGATGGCTTCGGCAAATGAAAATACAGCATCATTTATTGCTGACTGCCAAGCTTCAGATGTCATAGAACGGCCAGTAGTACCTTTTAAATGAGGTCAAGGATGCGGAGAAACTTCTGGGCCACATGGAGCAACAGCTGCGAGAATCTGACGAGCAGTGAGAGCAGTGATCATCAGAGGAGGACTGAACCCTAATGTTGTGCTGGTACTGTACAGAATACTCGTTGGGTTTTAGTTGGGAGACTAATGTTTGAGACTCACAGCTTAAACAATTTCCAACATTTGCTTGTGCCTTGACTTTAAATACATGCCAAGTGACAATTTGCCTGGCCTAAATTGAATTTCCATTCTTGGAGTCCCTGATGCTTTGGTGCTCATCCTATACCATTGTTAATAATGGGGGGACTAATAATGGATAGATATTTATTCAATCTGTTCTTTTGCTGATGTTTAACGCTTCTGTACACCCTGTTATATTATACCTGATTTTATGCCACTGAGATGTGAATCTCCAGGGAGCTTAGGATAGATTTCGTATATTGTACTTTTGTTTCCTTCTCAAAAGAGGGAATCTAACAGACATTTAGTCAAGTTGGTAAACTGGACTGCTGATGGAACTAACCTTTTCTTTTGATTCCCTACTGGCCTTCCTGGCTGCGTGCTTTTGGATATATTTTTACTATATAATTGATTTAGGAAAAACCTCCCTTGATGTACCATACAATGATGTTTTTTACATTAGTCCTTTGTAAGACAATACTCTGTATTAGGCTCCTTTATGGTATCCTCCTGTGTTTTATTGTATTGTAAATAATGCTTATAAAATCAATAAATAAAAAATACAAAAAAAAACTTTCATCTGGAGGAGCCATCTTGTTCAGAAGCATTGATAACTGTCTCTTACAGGCTTTAACATTATGTCTCAACAAAGACCCAGCTGAGCTGCCTTCAGTTCCAGTAACTTTGTGCTCACTAAATACAGCTCTTCCATACAGTAGTGTGTACTGACAATCCTCACCACATCTATTAGAATGTATCATTTGTTAGACCTGAACATAGAATGCAGCACCTGCCCCCCCATTCTCAGCATTACTGAGACATTGCACTGGCATAGCTGGGTCTGCTAGTCAGAAATGTTTTCATCACCATTAAGGAGGACTCCGGCCCCTAGTTACATACCTGGAAGAAGTCTGTTTATCACCTATAGCGGCACACAGTTTCATCATTATCATAGGAAGAGTGCACTGCCTGCCTGACAATGTGGCAGTAGATAGATTTATACTCTTCTGATAGTTATGGCTGCAAATAAAGCAAATCCATCTTACAGTACTGTTGTAGAGAGAAAGTGCAGTTAATGCAAAGCAATCCCATCTAGTAAAGAAAGATGTGAATAACAGAGCTGAGCCAGTTTTTCAGTCATTGCAACAACCAGAGATACCTGCTGCTGTTCCATGAGATAGCAAGTATAGAAAACAAGGACAAGGAAGGGATACTCTGCCCAATAAAAATGGAAGCAGCATTGTTTACGAGAGAAAGCAGGCTGTGCAAAGCCAGACAATCTAGTAGTGAAAGCTGTGAATAGCAGAGACAAAGTAGGACTGAATAATTGGAACAGCCATAGCCCTCTTGTGGTGGCCCATGAAACAGACAGTACATGAAAGACAGAAGAGCTCTTTAGCCTCCCAGCTAGAGTGCTTTTTCTATTAGGTGAAAGCTTTGAGCTGGTGCCTTTGGGACTCTGGGTCCCAGTTTGGATCTCAGAGCCCCATGTTTAATTCACACAAAGGACTGCAGTTGCATTTTCCAATGCACAGAGGGTAAACGTAACAATCCCAGACCTCCTTATGGCCTCTCATGCTCTACATACAGCTTCTAGGCACGTCTCTGTCCCCAACCCACAAACTTTCAAGCATCGCTGAACCATTATCCCTCTGATAGTTATTTGTTTTGTGTGATGAATATTATTGTATCATATGGTGGATGTTGCAAAATGTACTGTACACCACGGAAGCAAAGCTTTGGCCGGTGGGCCAGAAATGGCCACTGGGCATGGGGCCTGTGCACCCTTATGTGGTGCTCTGCACTAGTCAGTAACCACTGCCAGCTTCCTATGCAAACTCATTTCTGTGCACCAGGGAGAGAAAGAAAAGGGTGAGAAAAACAAGACAGGGATTAAAAAATTCCCTAGTCCAAAAGGGATAGGGAGAAGGATGTAGGAAATAAAATGAATCCCAACTACCAACCTCTAGACAGAGAGATGGGGCAGATTACATGGCACAGCGAGGTAGCAAGGTATGACGCCAAACCCTCAATATCATTAGACAGGCAGCAGAGGGATAGTAACGCTAAGGTAGCAGCCCTGTAAGGGTGAGATACTGGCAGGCAGGGGTATGCAACAAAAGTTGGGATGCCCTTGCAATTGAGATGGCACAAATGTGTCCAACAGAAGAAACAAACCACAAATGACTTGATAGACTACATAATGACACCAGAATGAGTTAACTGACTATAACTTAACTAGATTATGCTTCCCCCCAAGGGAAGATGGGAATAGAATTCTGGTGCATGTGGAATTGCAGGGCGGAACAGTTCAAGGGAGTCGAGATTTGCACATCTCACCAGTTAATGCTGAGCCTCACGGGCTTACAGCCAAGCTAGCACAGGAAGAAAAAAACACCTACCAATCAAGAGAGGAAAAAAGTGGCATAGCCAGGCAAAAACCATCAGAGAAGAAAAGAGGCCTTCCTCACTGCAACAATAGGGAATAATTATTTATAAAGGGATGGCATAACTCCATCCAGTCTAGTGCACAGTATATTAGACAGGCAAAAATGTGAAAAAACTGTGTTTCCTCCCCTTCTAATTTTCAGTTCCAAATTTTAATAAGCAGTATATCCCTAAAATAAATGTTACTCCTTTTCTGAATGATACTTTGTATGTGATACAGCCACAGTGTGCTGTGACATGTTTTGATATAATGAGTATTTATCATTTCCTTTTCAGGAAAGAAGGACTGCAAGAAAGGTTTGTATACTAACAGCATCAGTAATGAACTGAAGACTGAACTTTTTGTCTTGTATATAGGAAGCGTATTTATAAAATGTAGAACATGTATATCCGCACGCACATGCATGCATGTATATTTCTATGTGATGGTCCAACTAATTTGCATTCAAAGTCACACACTCCCATCCTTCCTACCAGACCCACACTGGGGTATGTCTCAGTCAACATAGATCATGAGAGCAAAATTCTCCAAGATCCAGGTTAATTCAAGTCAGAATCCCAATGGCTTTGCTGGAATTCAGATATGTCATCCTTCCTCCCTGCCTCCAAGGTTAAGTGTCACCTATTGGCCCAGATCATCCTGGCCAACTTCCTGAAGATCTGAATCACAATCCAAACAAGGTCACAGCTTCATGTATGTACGTGAATATTTGTTTGTTTGTATTTAGGTAACATTGTGCATAATATAGCGTGTGTGTGTATGTGTGTGTATCTGTGTATGGATGGGATACCATAGTACTGCACTATAGTGTCAGCATGGGTATCAACTCATGCCTTCTGTGGGACACCATAGTACAGGTACTGAATTGCAGTGTCACCACTGGGCATCAGTTCATACCCTGTGTGGGGCACAATACTACTACAATTTAGTGTCAGCACTAGGTATCATCTCATGCACTGTGTGGGACAGCATAGTACTGCACTGTAGTGTCAGCACAGGGTATCAGCTCGTGCCCTGTGTGGGACACCATAGTACTGCAATGTAGTGTCAACACTGTGTATCAGCTCATGCCCTGTGTGAGACACTATACTACTGCACTGTAGTATCAGCACTTTGTATCAGCTCATGCACTGTGTGGGACACCTCCATAGTTCCACACTGCAGTGTCAGCACTGGGTATCAGCTCATGCTCTGTGTGGGACACCATACTACTGCATTGTAGTGTCAGTACTGGGTAACAGCTCATGCCCTATGTGGGACACCATAGTACTGCACTGTTTTAACAGCATTGGGTGTGGTCAGCTCACACCCAGTGTGGAACACCATAGCACTGCATTGTAGTGTCAGCACTGGGTATCAGCCCATACCCCATGTGGGTCACCCTAGTACTGCACTGTAGTTTCTGCACTGGGTGTTATCAGCTCATGCCCTGCATGGAACACCATAGTACTGCACTGTAGTACCAGTACTGGTTGTTATCATCGTATGCCTTATGTGGGACACCATAGTATTGCACTGTAATGTCAGCACTGTGTATCAGCTCATGCCCTGTTTTGGACACCATAGTACTGCACTGTAGTGTCAGCACTGGGTATCAGCTCATTACCTATGTGGGACACCGTAGTACTACATGGGACCACACTGTAGTGGCAGCACTAGGTAACAACTCATGCCCTGTGTGGGACACCATAGTACTACAAAGGACTACACTGTAGTGGCAGCTCTAGGTATCAGCTCATAATCTGTGTGGGACACCACTGTACTTCACTGTAGTGTCAGTGCTGGGTATCATCTCATGCCCTGTGTGAGACACAATACTACTACAGTGTATTGACAGCACTAGGTATCATTCCATGACCTGTGTTGGATGTCATAGTACTGCACTGTAGTGTCAGCACTGGGTATCATCTCATGCCCTGACTCAGACAAAATAGTACTGCACTGAAGTATCAGCACTTGGTATCAGCCCATGTCCTGTGTGTGACAGCATATGACTGCACTGTAGTGTCAACACTGGGTATCAGCTCATGTCCTGTGTGGAACACCATAGTACTGCACTGTACTGTCAGCAGTGGGTATCATCCCATGCCCTGTGATCGATGTCATAGTACTGCACTGTACTGTCAGCACTGGGTACAATCTCATGCCCTGTGTGGGACAGTATAGTACTGCACTGAATTGTCAGCTTTGAGTATCAGCTCATGCCCTTTGTGGGACACCATAGTACTGCACTCTAGTGTCTGCAGTGGGTATCAGCTCATGCTCTGTGTGGAGTACCTTACTACTGCACTGTAGTGTCAGCACTGGGTATCATCCCATACCCAGTGTTGGATGTCATATAACTGCACTGTAGTGCCAGCACTGGGTATCAGCTCATGCCTTGTGTTGGACACCATGGTTCTGTATTGTGGTTTTAATGTCTTGGGGGGAATAAAGCAGTTAGGTCTACCTTAATGGATTTAGTCTCACAAACAACAAAATATGTAGAAATAACATTCATAACATTTCAAGATAATTACACAGATTCTACAGGATAATACAAAAAAAGTGTAGTGAACAGTATTTCTAAAGAAAAGAAGAAACTTTTTAGCAATAGATTAGAAGAAGAATAATTCTCCCCCTTTTCTCTCTCTATCTCTATAAGGTAGATTAGCTTACCACCAGACAGTTTGAACTTCAGCAGACATGAACCTTTTGCTGGCATTTTGTTAAGTTTCCCAGTTATGATTGACTCTGATGCTCTGTCCAGCCAAAAATCGTGTAGTTGCCCCTTGCTCCCCCCCACACATGATACATCATCCAGTGTGTCACTCTGATATCACAGGTTAAAAATCATTCTTCTTGAGGAGCCATCTTGTTCAGAAGTATTGTTAATTGTCTCTTGCAGGCTTTAACATTTCTCAACAGTGACCCAGCTGTGTTGCCTTCATTTCCAGTAACTTTGTGCTCACTAAATACAGCCTCTTCCATACAGTACTGCATACTGATAATTCCTCACCACATTTATTAGAATATATCATTTGTTAGACCCAAACATAGAATGTAGCACCTGCCAACCTCACCCCACCCCACCCCAAACTCAGCATTACTGTGGTATTGGAATGGCTTGGCTGGGTCTGATTGTCAGAAATGTTTTCATCATCATTAAGGAGTACCCACACACCTTGGTATATATCTTGAAGAAGTCCATTTATCACCTATAGCAGCCCACAATTTCATCATTATCATAGGAAGATTGCACTGCCTGCCTAACAATGTGGGTGTAGATAGAGATTCATATTCTTCTGACAGTTATGGCTGCAAATAAAGCAAATCCATCTTACAGTACTGTTATACAGAGGAAATTCAGTCAATGCAAAGCAATTCCATTTAGTAAAGAAAGATGTGAATAACAGAGCTGAGCCAGTTTTTGAGTCATTGCAACAACTATAGATATCTGCTGTTGTTCCATGAGATAGCAAATATGGAAAACAAGGAGAAGGAAGGGAAACTCTTCCGTAAAAAGGGAAGCAGCATTCTAGAAGGCAGGCTGTGCAAAGTGACACAATCTAGTAGTGAAAACTGTGAATAGCAGAGTCAAAGTAGGACTGAATAATTGAAACAGTTATAGCCTTCTTGTTCTAGAGCCTTTCACCCAAAGAAGGACACCATACTCAGTATTGCTTTTGGTTGCTCAGTTGGCATAGCATTTATTAAAACTTTGTCATTCAAATTTTCATTAACAATACTGAGTTCCTTTACATGCCATATTTAAAACATTTATTTTCATATTTTCTTTATTCGAACCATCACAATTTATATAATATTTATATCGCATTTCATATCACATTTTATATCATATTTTCTTCCCTCTCCACCTTCTGGATGTAAACCCGAAGGGTTCTTTCTTTCCTGTCCGTTTTCTCTTTCATCCCCCCCTGATGTAAACCTGAGGGGTTATCTCTTACTGTCTGGGCCAGGTCCAATTTCTGCCCCCCATTTCCATTCCTGGGTGTCCAAACCCTTTCCTCTTGTTTGGGCCAGGTCCAATTCCTGCCCCCCATTTTATTCCTAGGTGTCCATACCCTTTTTCTCTTACACCCCACCTTGATGTAACTCCAGAATTATTCACCCTCCCCTCCTGAAAATATTTTCTTTTTCATTTTTCCCTCACTGTATCCCATAATTCCTTGGGTGGTGGGTGGGAAATCAAAATTTTGCATAGTAAAAGTGAGGGAGAGCTTCCTTGTGCAGCCCATTATATCCCTCTTTTTGCACCCACCCCTTTGCTCTCTTTATCTCTTCCCCCCCCCAACCTATCCCTGGCATCTCCTTTCTTAATGCCCCACCCATATCATGAGGTCATCCTGTCTGAAGCTGAGCACGCCCTTCTTCTTTCCCTGGCCCTCCCCCTATGACCACTTTCCAAACCCCGCCCCTTGGTACCCAGTTGCCCCCCTAACTCCTCCCCTGTTCTCTGTCCCTCCTTCTAGGCTTCCAGGCCTATAACAATGGGGCTTGTCTTTTTAGAGACAATCCTTCTTGTGGTGGCCCATGAAACAGCCAGTACATGAAAAACAGAAAAGCTCTCTAGCCTGTCAGATAGAGTGTTTTTCATTTAGATTAAAGCTTTGAGCTGGTGCCTTTGGGACTCTGGATCCCAGTTTGGATCTCAGAACCCCAGGTTTAATTCACACCAAGGGCTGCAGTTGTGTTTGCTAATGTACAGAGGACAGGCAAAACAATCCCAGACCTCCTTATGGCCTCTCATGCTCTACTTATAGCTTCTAGGCATCAGCAGCGATCCATACCTTTTCTTTTAGGACCCTGTTGGTGTCAAATGATTTCTTCCAATACAGTAGGTCTCTGTCCCCAACCCAAGCCATTATTCCTCTGCTTGTTATTTGTTTTGTGTGAGGAACATTATTGTATAATATGGTGGGTGTTGCAAAATTTACTGTATACCATGGAAGCAAAGCTTTCGCCAGGGGGCCGGCAACGACTACTGGGCATGGGGTATGCGAACACTTATGTGATGCTCTGCACTAGTCAATATCCATTCCTGGCTTCCTATGCAAACTTAGTTCTTTGCACCAGGGAGGGGGAAAAAAGGGGTAAGAAAAACAAGACATGGATTAAAAAATTCCCTAGTTCAAAAGGGACAGGGAGAAGGATATAGGAAATAACAAAATGAGTCCAGACTACCAACCTCTAGACAGAGAGAAAGGGGCAGATTACATGGTACAGAGAGGTAGCTGGATATGAAGCCAGAGCCTCAATATCACTAGACAGGCAGCAGAGGGGTAGTGAAGCTAATGTAGCAGCCCTGTAAGGGTGAGACACTAGCAGGCATGGTATGCAACAGAAGTTGGGACTCCCTTAAAACTGAAATGGCTCAAATGGGTCCAACAGCAGAAACAAACCTCAAATGACTGAATAGGCTACATAATGACATCAGAATGAATTAACTAACTATAACCTAACTAGATTATGCCTTACCCCCAGGGGAAGATTGGAGTAGAATTCTGGTGCATGTGGAATTGCAGGGCAAAACAGTTCAAGGGAGTCGAAATATGCACATCTCCAGAGTTAACCCTGAGCTTTGTTGGCTTACAGCCAAGCTTGCACAGGTAGAGAAAAACACCTGCCAATCAAGAGAAGAAAAAAGTGGCATAGCCAGACAAAAACCATCAGAGAAGAAAAGAGACCTGCCTCACCTGCCACAATAGGGATTAGTTATTTATAAAGGGATGGAATAGCTTGATCCAGTCTAGTGCACATTTTAGACAGGCAAATATGTGAAACAACAGTGTTTCCTCCTCATCTGTTTTTCAGTTACAGATTTTAATAAACAGCATATCCCTGAAATAAATGTTACTCCTTTTCTGAATTATACTTTGTATATGAAATAGCCACAGTGTGCTATGACATGTTTTGATATAATGAGTATTTATCATTTCCTTTTCAGGAAAGAAGGGCTACAAGAAAGGTCTGTATACTAACTGCATCATTAATGAACTGAAGACTGAACTTATTGTCTCGTATAAAGGAAGCACATTTATAAAATGTAGAGCATGTATGCCCATGTGCACATGCATGCATGCATATTTCTATATGATGTTCCAACTGGTTTGGATTCAGAGAACCTCTCACCCCATCCTTCATACCAGACCCACACTGGGGTAGGTCTCAGCTGACACAGATCATGTGAGTAAAATTCTCCAAGATCCATGTTAATTCATGTCTGAATCCTAATGGCTTGGCTGTGATTAAGATATGCCATCCTTCCTCCCTACCCCTAAGGTGAAGTGTCTTCTACTGGCCTAGATCATCCAGGTCAACTTCCTGGAGATCTGAGTTACAGTCCAAATGAGGTCACAGCTTCATGTATGTACATGCCTATCTGTATGTTTGTATTTAGGTTAGTGATTGTGCATAATACAGTCTGTGTGTGTGTGTATATGTGTGTATGGATAGGACACCATAGTACTGCATTATAGTGTCAGTATGGGTATCAACTGTGCCTTGTGTGGGATACTGTACTACTGCACTGCAGTGTCTTCACTGGGTATCAGCTCATACCTTGTGTGGGACACAACACTACTACATTGTAGTGACAGCACTAGGTATCAGCTCATCTCCTGTATGGGAAACCATAGAACTGCACTGTATTGTCAGCACTGGGTATCAGCTCATGCCTTTTGTGGGACACCATAGTACTGCTCTGTATTATCAGCACTGGGTGTTATCAGCTCATGCACTGTGTGGGACACCATACTACTGCATCGCAGTGTCTGCTTTGGGTATCAGCTTATACTCTTTGAGGGACAACATAGTACTGCACTGTAGTGTCAGCATAAGGTATCTCTTCATGCCCTATGTGGTATACCATAGTACTGCAATGTAATGTCAGCACTGGGTATCAGCTCATGCCCTGTACTGCACAGTAGTGTTAGCACTTGGTGTCAGCTCATGCACTGTATGGGGCATCATAGCACTACACTGTAGGATCCACACTGGGTATAAACTCATGCCCTGTGTGGGACACTATAGCACTGCACTTTTTTGTCAGCACTGGGTATCAGTTCATAACTCTGTGGGACACCATATTAAGGCACTGTAGTGTCAGCACTGGGTATCATCTCATGACTTGTGTGGGACACCATAGTACTGCACTATTGTGTCAGCACTGGTTATCAGCTCATACCATGTATGGGACACCATAGTTCTGCTCTGTAGTATCAGCACTGGGTATCAGCTCATGACATTTGTGGGACACAATCGTATTGCACTTTAGTGTCTGCAATGGGTATCAGCTTATGTCCTCAGAGGGATATCATAGTTTAACACTGTAGTGCCAGCACTGGGTGTTAGCTAATACCCTGTTTGGGACACCAAAGTACTGCACTCTAGGGTCTGCACTGGGTATGTCTCATGCGCTGTGTGGGACACCATAGTACTGCACTATAGTGTCAGCACTGGATGTTAGCTCATGCCCTGTGTGGGAAACCATTGTACTGCACTGTAGTGTAAGCACTGGGTATCAGCTCATGCTCTGTGTGGGACACCATAGTATTGCACTTTGGTGTCTGCACTGGTTATCATCTCATTTCATGTATGGGACTTCATAGTACTGCACTGTAGTGTCAGCACTGGGTATCAGCCCATGCCCTGTTTGTGACACCATAGTACTGCTCAGTAGTGTCAGCACTGGATATCATCTCATGCCATAGTACTGCAATGTAGTGTCAGCACTGGGTATCATCTCATGCCCTGTGTGGGACACCATTGTACTGCAACCTAGTGAAAGCCCTGGGTATCAGATCACGCCATGTATGTGACACCATAGTACTGCACTGTAGTGTCAGTACTGGGTATCAGCTCATGCCCTGTGTGGGTCACCAGAGTTCTGTACTGAAGTGTCTGTAATGGATTTCAGCTCATGCCCTGTGTGGGACACCATAGTACTGCACTGTAGTGTCAGCACTGGGTATCATCTCATGCCCTGTGTGGGACACCATAGGTAGCACTATAGTGTCAGCACTGGGTATCATCTCATGTCTTGTGTGGGGCACGATAGTATTGCACTGTATTGTCAGCACTGGGTATCAGCTCATGTCCTGCGTGGAACACCATGGTACTTCACTGTGGTTTTGGTGTCATGGAGAAGAAAATAAAGCAGTTAGCTGTACCTCAAAGGATTAAGTCTCACAAACAAAATATGTAGAAATAATATGCTTTATATTTCAAGATAATTTCACACATTCTACAGGATAATACAAAAAATGTAGTGAACAATAATGCTACAGAAAAGAAAAGAAACAGTTTTTAAGCAATAGATTAGAAGCAGAATAACTCACTCTTTTGTTGCTCTCTCTCTCTATATATATACATATACTCCTCTCTCTCTCTCCTTCCCCCTCTCTCTTTCTGTCTCTCTTTACAAGCTAGATGAACTTGCCACCAGGCAGTTTGAATTTTGGCAGAGATGAACATTGAGCTGGCATTTTGTTCACAGTCCCAGTTATGATTTACTCTGTTAGGCCCTGTACAGCCTAAAACCCTTTTGCCCTCTCCCCCCCCCACACACACAAAATACACCATCCACTGTGCCACTATGATATCACAGATTCAAAATCTTTCATCTCGAGGAGCCCTTATCAGAACCACCTTGTTAAGAAGCATTGATAATTATCTCTTGCAGGCTTTAACATTATTTCTCAATGGAGACCCAGCTGAGTTGCCTTTATTTCCAGTAGCATTGTGCTCACTTATACAGCCTCTTCCATACAGTAGTGTATACTGACAATCCCTCACCACATCTATTAGAATGTATCATTTGTTAGACACGAACACAGAATGCAGCACCTGCCACTCCACACCCCATTCTCAGCATTACTGAGACATTGCACTGGCATGACTGGGTCTGCTAGTCAGAGACGTTTTCATCATCATTAAGGAGGACTCCGGCCCCTAGTTACATACCTGGAAGAAGTCTATCACCTATAGTGGCACACAGTTTCATCATTATCATAGGAAGATCGCACTGTTTGCCAGCCAATGTGGGGGTAGCTAGATATTCATAATCTTCTGACAGTTATAGCTGCAAATACAGCAGGTCCATTTTACAGTACTGTTGTTCAGAGGAAATGCAGTCAATGCAAAGCAATCCCATCTAGTAAAGAAAGATGTGAATAACAGAGCTGAGCCAGTTTTTGAGCCATTGCGACAACTAGAGATGCCTGCTGCTGTTCCATGAGATAGCAACCATAGAAAACAAGGACAAGGAAGGGATACTCCGCCTAAAAATGGGAAGCAGCATTCTACAGTAAATGGGAGAAGACAGGCTGTGCAAAGCAGCACAGTCTAGTAGTGAAAGCTGTGAATAGCAGAGTCAGAGCAAGACTGTATAATTGGAAGAGCTATAGCCCTCTTGTGGTGGCCCATGAAACAGCCCATACGTGAAAGACAGAAGAGCTCTCTAGCCTCCCAGATAGAGTATTTTTCCCTTTATGTGAACACTTAAAGCTGGTGAATTTGGCACTCTGGGTCCCAGTATGGATGTCAGAGCCACAGTTTAATTCCCACCAAGGGTTGCTTTTGTGTTTACCAATGTACAGAGGACAGATATAACAATCTCAAACCTCCTTATGGATTCTCATGCTTTACTTACAGCTTTGAGGCTGTCAGCAGCCATCCATACCTTTTCTTTTAGTACCCTGTTGGTGTCAAATGATTTCTTCCAATTCAGTAGGTCTCTCTCCCCAACCCACAATCTTTCAAGCACCTTTGAACCATTTTTCCTCTACTAGTTTGTTTTGTGTGATGAACATTATTGTATAATATGCTAGGTGTTGCAAAATGTACTGTACACCACGGAAGCAAAGCTTTGACCAAGGGGACAGCAACAGCTACAGGGCATAGGGCTTGCAACACCCTTATGTGGTGCTCTGCACTAGTCAATAACCATTGCTGGCTTCCTCAGCAAGCTCAGTTATTTGCACCAGGGAGAGAAAAAAAGGGGTGAGTAAAACAAGACAGGGATTAAAAATTCCTTAGCCAAAATGGGATTGGGAGAAGGATATAGGAACTAACCAAATGAATCCCGACTACCAGTCTCTAGACAGAGAGATAGGGATAGATTACATGGGACAGAGAGGTAGCTGAGTATGAAGCCAGAGCCTCAATATCACTAGCCAGGCAGCAGAGGGGTAGTGACACTAAGGTAGCAGCCCTGTATGGGTGAGACACTGGCAGGCAAGGGTATGTGACAAAAGTTGGGACCCTTTTTCAATTGAGAGGGCACAAATATGTCCAACAGCAGAAACAAACTACAAATGACTCAATAGTCTACATAAAGACACCAGAATGAGTGAACTGACTATAACGTAACTAGATTATGCCTTATCCCAGGGGAAGATGGGAATAGAATTCTGGTGCATGTGGAATTGCAGAGTGGAACAGTTCAAGGGAGTAGAGATATGTTCATCTCCCCAGTTATCCCTGAGCCTTGTGGGCCTACAGCCTAGCTAGCACAGGAAGAGAAATAGACCTACCAATCAACAGAGGAAAAAAGGGCCATAAAGAGACAGAAACTATAAGAGAAGAAAAGAGGCTTGCCTCACCTGCAATAGGGAATAGTTATTTGTAAAGGGATGGAATAGATTGATCCAGCCTAGAACGCATTATATTAGACAAGCAAATATGTGGAAAAAACAGTGTTTCCTCCTCATCTATTTTTCAGTTACAGATTTTAATAAACAGTATATCCCTGAAATAAATGTTACTCCTTTTCTGAATGATACTTTGCATGTGATATAGCCACAGTGTGCTGTGACATGTTTTGATATAATGAGTATTTTTCATTTCCTTTTCAGGAAAGAAAGGCTACAAGAAAGGTTTGTATACTAACAGCATCAGTAATAAACTGAGGACTGAATATATTGTTTATATAAAGGAAGCATATTTATAAAATGTAGAGCATGTATGTCCACACGCACATGCATGCATGTGTATTTCTATATGATGGCTCAACTAGTTTAGATTCAAAGCCACACACCCACATTCTTCCTAAAAGGACCACACTGGGGTATGTCTTACTCGACACAGATCATGTGAGTAAAATTCTCAAAGATCCAGGTTAATTCAGGTCTGAATCCTAATTGCTTGGCTCCAATTAAGATATGCCATACTTCCTCCCTACCCCCAAGGTGAAGTGTCTCCTATTTGCCCAGGTCAACTTCCTGGAGATGAGACCCTACCCAAACAAGATCACAGCTTCATGTACGTATATGCCTATTGGCATGTTTGTATATAGGTAAGTGATTGTGCATAATACAGCATGTGTGTCTGTGCATGTCTGTGTGTGTGTGTGTGTGTGTGTGTGTGTGTGTGTGTGTGTGTGGATGGGACACCATAGTACTGCACTGTAGTGTTAGCCCAGGTATCACCTCATGCCTGTGTCGAACACCATAGTATTGCACTGTAATGTCATCACTGGGCATCAGTTCATACCCTGTGTGGGACACAATACTACTACACTGTAGTATCACCACTAGGTATCAGATCATGGCCTGTGTGTTACACAAAAGTACTACACTGTAGTGCCATCACTGGGTGTTATCAACTCATGCCTATGTGGGACACCATAGAACTGCACTGTAGTGTCACCACTGGTTATCAGCTCATGCCCTGTGTGTTACACAATAGTACTGCACTGCATTATCAGCACTGTGTGTTATCAGCTCATGCACTGTGTGGGACACCATAGTACTGCACTGTAGTGTCAGCACTGGGTATCAGATTATACCTGGTGTGGGACACCACAGTACTGCACTGTAGTATCAGCACTGACTTTTAGCTCATGCACTGTGTGGGACACCTCAATAGTACTGCACTGTAGTGTAAGCACTGGGTATCAGCTCATGCTCTGTGTGGGACTCCATTGCACCACACTGTAGTGTCAGCACTGGGTATCAGTTCATGCTCTTTGTGGGACACCATAGTACTGCAATCTAATTTCAGCATTTGGTATCAGCTCATGCCCTCTGTGTGACACCATAGTAGTGCACTGTAGTGTTGTCAGCTCATGCCCTGTGTGGAACACCATATCACTGCACTGTAGTATCAGCACTGGGTATCAACTCATGCCCTGTGTGGGACACCATAGTACTGCACTGTAGCATCTGCACTGGGTGTCAGCAGTTCATGCCCTGTGTGGGACACAGTAGTACTGCACTGTAGTTCCAGCATTGGGTGTTATCATCTCATGCTCTGTGTGGGACACCATAGTACTGCATTTTAGTGTCAGCACTGGTTATCATCTCATGCCCTGTGTGGGACACCATAGTACTACACTGCAGTGTCAGAACTCAGAATCAGATCATACCCTGTGTGGGACACCATAGTACTGCACTGTAGTGTCAGCACTAGCTATCATCTCATGCTCTGACTCAGACACCACAGTACTGTACTGTAGTGTCAGCACTGGGTATCAGCTCATGCCCTGTGTGTGACACCATAGTACTGCACTGTGGTGTCAGCACTGGGTATCAGCTAACATCCTGTGTGGGACACCATAGCATTGTGCTGTAGTGTCAGCACTGGCTATTATCTCATGCCCTCTGTGGGACACCATAGTACCTCACTGTAGTGTCAGCACTAGGTATCAGCTCATGCCCTGTGTGGGACACCATATAACTGCACTGTAGTGTCGGTACTGGGTATCCGTTCATGCACTGTCTGGGACACCCATTTACTGCACTGTAATGCCTCCACTGGGTATCAGCTTATGCCAATTTTGGGACACCATAGTACTGCACTGTAGTCTCAGCACTGGTTATCAGCTCATGCCCTGTGTGGGAGTCCATAGTACTGCACTGTGGTGTCAGCACTGGGTATCAGCTCATGCACTGTGTGGGACACCAGATTACTGCACTGTAGTGTCAGTACTGGGTATCAGCTTATGACTTGTATGATACACCATAGTACTACACAGTATTGTCAGCACTGGGTATCAGTTCATGCACTGTATGAGGCACCATAGTACAGCGCTCTAGTGTCTGCACTGGGTACCATCCCATGCCCTGTGTGGGACACCATAGTACTGCACTGTAGTGTCAGCACTGGATATCAGCTCATGCATGTGTGGGACACCACAGTACTGCACTGTAGTGTCAGCACTAGGTATCAGCTTATGCCTTCTATGGTACACCATAGTATTGAACAGTATTGTCAGCACTGGGTATCAGATCATGCACTGTGTGTGACCCCATAGTACTACACTGTTGGGTCAGCACTGGGTATCAACCAATTCCCTGTGTAGGACACTATAGTACTACACTCTAGTGTCAGCACTGGATATCAGCTCATGCATGTGTGGGACACCATAGTACTGCACTGTAGTGTCAGCACTTGGTATCATCTCATGCTTTGTGAGCACTGCACTACGGAGTCAGCACTGGCTATCAACTCATACCATATATGGGACACCATAGTAGAGCACTATAGTGTCAGCACTGGGTATCAGCTCATGTCCCAAGTGGGACATAATAATTCATAGAAATATAAAAGTTGACAGCAGAAAGGGACTGCAAGACCCATCTAGTCTGTCCATTTCTTTTTCTACCCTATGAATGTGCCATCAGCCTTTACTGTGTCAATGGCCTATCTTTTCATACTCATCTGTATTGCTTCTTATGCCTATCCCATGCCTGTTTGAAGCCCTGCACTGTATTCATATCCAGCACTTCCTGAGGTAGGCTGTTCCATGCATCAACCATCCTTTCTACAAAAATAACTTCCTCACATTACCCCTTTATTGGCCTCCCTCTAATTTTATGCTGTGTCCTCTTGTCCTGCTATTTTTCTTATATTGAAACATGTTGGACTATTTTACCTTGTTAATGCCCTTAAGGTGTTTGAATGTTTCGATCATATCACCTCTCTCCCTCCTTTGCTCTAGAGTATATATGTTGAGCTCCGTTAATCTGCCCTCATATGTTTTCTGATGCAGTCTCTGCACCATTTTGGTTGACCTTCTCTGGACTGCCTCAGTTTGGTTAATGTCCTTGTGAAGGTACGGCCTCCAGTACTGCACACAGTACTCCAGATGGGGCCTAACCAATGTCTTATAAAGAGGGATTATTACCTCCCTCTTTCAGATTCTGATACCCCTTCTAATACACTCCAATATTCCCCTAGCCTTATCTACTGCTTTAGTGGTCTGCTTGGATGATTTCAGGTCATTGGTGATGATGATGCTCAAGTCTCTTTCTTCCCTTGTGACTGCCAGCAACTCCCCTCCCAGCCTATAGGTGGCTTCAGGGTTTTTCTTTCCTATGTGAATGATCTTGCACTTTTTGCATTAAACCACAGTTGCCACTCTTTCAACCATTTTGCTAGTTAATCCAGATCTCTTCTCATTCTGCCCACCCCCTCTGGATCATCTACTCTGTTGCAGATCTTGGTGTCATCTGCAAAGAGACAACCCTTACCCACCAATCCATCTGTAATGTCACTGATAAAGATATTGAAGATGACTGGCCCCAGAACTGACCCCTGAGGTACCCACTTGTGTCTTGCATCTCTTCTGACTATATACCGTTTACCACCACTCTCTGTTTTCTGCCCACCAACCAGTTTGCCACCCAGTTGACCAACTTCTGACCCACCCCAAGCCTACCCATCTTATTAATCAATTTTCTATGTGGAACAGTATCAAAAGCTTTGCTGAAGTCATGGTAGACGACATCAACTGCTCCCCCTTGGTCCACCACTCTGGTTACCCAGTCAAAGAAATCTATGAGATTAGTTTGACAGGACCTTCTTATTGTAAACCCATGCTGTCTTGGATCCTGTGCTCCTATGGATTCCAGGTGTTGTACTATACTTTCCTTAAGGAGTGCCTCCATAATCTTGCCCACTACTGAGGTAAGACTGACTGATCTGTAGTTCCCTGCCTCCTCCCTGCTACCACTCTTGTGAAGCGGGATCACATGAGCCCTTCTTCAGTCTTCTGGGACCTCTCCTGTGCTCAGAGACTTGTTAAACAGTTCTGATAATGGCTTTGCTAGTTCCAACCTTAGCTCCTTTAGTACCATGGGATGTATGCCACCATGTCCCATTGCCTTGTCCACCCTGAGCTTATTGAGGTCTTGTAGGACCCTTTCTTTTGTGAAGGGACACACCTCCGTCCCCCCTGTGTCTATGGTGCTGAACTGTGGGCTCTGCCCTACATTCTCTTCAGTAAATACTGAGCAGAAGTATCTATTTAGGATAGATGCTTTTACATGGTCCTCCTCCTTACATGCCCCCATCCCCTTTTATCTTAGTAATACCCCCTCTGGATTGGACACTGTAGTGTCAGCACTGGGTAACAGCCCATGACTTGTATGTGACACCATAGTTCTGCTCTGTAGTGTCAGCATTGGATATTTTTTTTTTTAATCTTTGGTAACCGGGTAAGGCCCACTAGGCACAAGTGCCTGTTTTCAGGGGTGACCTGGGAGCACTGGGTGGTTAAGTGACTTACTCAGAGTCACACAGTATGCAAGTGGAGGTTGTGAGAATCAAACTCAGGTCTGGTCTGCTGGATGTACCAAGCTCGTTCACACCTCATCCCTTTAACTACGCTATACTGTCCTGTGTGGGACACCATAGTACTGCACTATAATGTCAGCACTGGGTATCAGCTCATGCTCAGTGTCAGACACCATTGTACTGCAACATAGTGTGAGCACTGTGTATCAGTTCATGCCATGTATGGGGCCCCATAGTAATGCACTCTTGTGTCAGCACTGGGTATCAACTCATTCCCTGTGTGGGACAACATTGTACTGCATGGTAGTATCAGCATTAGGTATCAGCTCATGCCCTCTATGGGACACCATATTACTGCACTGTTGTGTCAGCACTGGGTATCAGCTCATGCCCTGTGTGGGACCCCATAGTACTGCACTCTAGTGTCAGCATTGGGTATCAGCTCACGCCCTGTAGTACTGCACTGTAGTGTCAGCACTGGTTATCATCTCATGCCTGGTGTGGGACACCATAGTACTGCACTGTAGTGTCAGCACTGGGTTTCAGCTCTTGCCCAGTGTGGGACACCATGGCACTGCACTATGGTGTTAGTGTCATGTGTGAAAAAAATAAAGCAGTTAACTGTACCTCAAAGGATTTAGTCTCACAAACAACAAAATATGTAGAAATAGCATGCTTAATATTTCAAGAAAATTGCACAAATTCTCCAGGATAACACAAAAAAAGTGTAGTGAACAGTAATTCTACAGAAAAGTAAATAAACTTTTTTTAAGCAATAGATTAGAAGCAAAATTACTCTCAGTCTTGTTTCTCTCCCTCTCCCCCTTTCACCCTCTCTC
The DNA here is from genome assembly GCA_016271365.2 of Neoceratodus forsteri. Lineage (NCBI taxonomy): Eukaryota > Metazoa > Chordata > Ceratodontiformes > Ceratodontidae > Neoceratodus > Neoceratodus forsteri. The sequence continues at coordinate 540,146,086 of JADMNL010000022.1, forward strand.
TCCAAGGTAGATTAGCTTACCACCAGACAGTTTGAATTTTGGCAGACATGAACTTTTAGCTGGCATTTTGTTCACAGTCCCAGTTATGATTGACTCTGTGAGGCCCTGTCCAGCCTAAAATCCTGTAGTTGCCCCCTCTCCCGGCCCCCACACACAAGATACATCATACAGTGTATCACTCTGATATCACAGATTCAAAATCTTTCATCTCGAGGATCCATTGTGACATTGTGAGAACCACCTTGTTCAGAAGCATTGATAATTGTCTCTTGCAGGCTTTAACATTATGTCTCAGCAGAGTCCCAGCTGAGCTGCCTTCAGTTCCAGTAACATTGTGCTCACTAGATATAGCATCTTAAATACAGTACTGTACACTGATAATCCCTTACCACACCTATTAGAATATATCATTTGTTAGACCAAAACATAGAATGCAGCACCTGCCACTCCCACCCCCTCCATTCTCAGCATTACTGTGGCATACGAGTGGCATGGCTGAGTCTGCTAGACAGTGTGTAAAGCAACACAATCTGGTAGTGAAAGCTGTGAACAGCAGATTCAAAGCAGGAGTGAGTAATTGGAACAGCCACAGCCCTCTTGTGGTGTCCCATGAAACAGCCAGTACATGAAAAACAGAAGAACTCTCTAGCCTCCCAGATGTGTTTTTCTCTTTAGGTGAATGCTTAGAGCTAGTGCCTTTCGGACTCAGAGTCCCAGTTTTTATCTCAGAGCCCAAGGTTTAGTTCCCACCAAGGACTGCAGTTGTGTTTGCCAGTGTACACAGGACAGACATAACAATCCCAGACCTCCTTATGGCCTCTCACGCTCTATTTACAGCTTCTAGGCAGTCAGCAGCCATCCATACCTTTTCTTGTAGTACACCTACCAAACAAGAGAGGAAAAAAGTGGCATAGCCAGTCAAAAACCATCAGAGAAAAAAAAGAGACCTGCATCACCTGCAACAATAGGGATTTGTCCTTTATAAAGGGATGGAATAGCTTGACTCAGTCTAGTGCGCATTATATAAGGCAGGCAAATATATGAAAAAACAGTTTCTTCCTCATCTATCTTTCAGTTAGAGATTTTAATAAACAGTATATCCCTGAAATAAATGTTACTCCTTCTCTGAATGATACTTTGCATATGAAATAGCCACAGTGTGCTATGACATGTTTTGATATAATGAGTATTTATCATTTCCTTTTCAGGAAAGAAAGGCTACAAGAAATGTTTGTATAGTAACAGCATCAGTAATGAACTGAAGACTGAACTTTTTGTCATGTATTTATTTATTTATTTTTTATTTATTAAATTCTCGGATTACAAATACCTTTGAGCAGAAACTGCTCGTCTACAAAGGTTCCACGTCAAAGGATGAGGGTCAACATACATACAGAGGTAGTAAAAGAATGCACAATAAACAACCAAAACAACTAAAAGAAAAAATAATGATACTCAGTTATAACATACATTGTGATAATATTCATAAAATGAGCAGCTTGAGTAGGCAGCTGGCTGCGGTAACAATAGGAGATAGGCACCATAGGCAGTTAGTATTGCAGGCATGCGACCAGGAGAGGAAGTTGGCAGGCTAATGGGCCACTGTCCATGGTGGTGGAAAATGTCTTGTACCAGTGGAGATGTGAAGCAGGATAGGAGTCACAAGGAGGCCCAGTGCCAGAGGAATGAGATTGGGAAAGGGTGGGCTGTGAGACATGAGTGAGCTGGGAGGCGTTAGAGATCTCTGTTCAACGAAACAGTCACATTAAGTGGTAGAGGTGAGGTAAAGTTTGAGATTCCTTTTGAAGGGTCCAAGTGTAGTAGAGGAAAGTGCTTCTTTATTGAGGGAATTGAACCATTGAGCGGCTCTATAGATAAAGGACCGCTGACCCATGGAGGTACGACATCTGGGAACCTGAAAGGTTAGAGATTGGGCACCAAGTGTTTGTTGAGTGCCACTGTAGGTAGTAAGGAGTGAGCTAACACCAGGTGGCATGAGACCAAGGAGAATCTTTTTGGTAAGTAAGCAGGTCTGGTATTGTATTCTGCTGCGCAGGGGTAGCCAGCTGGCCTGTGCATAGAGGTCACAGGTGTGAGTTTGTCGGGCTGCACCCGGCAGTAATCTACAGGCTTTGTTGAGAGCAACTGAGATCCTGTGGAGGGCACTTGTTGGGGCACAGCCATAGATGGCAAGGCCGTAGTCAATGATAGAGGTGACAGAGCTGTAGATGGCTAGTTTAAGGGCATTCGCAGGCATACAGTGCTTGTGTTTGTGTAGTAGTCCAATCCGTACATTGGCGGTCTTGACAACAGTGTCAATATGCCGAGTGTAGGAGAGGGTACTATCCAGGGTAATACCAAGGTACTTGAACTCCTTGACATGTTCAAGTGGGTTCCCAGCGTGGTTCTTGATGGTGAGGGACAGAGAAATTGTGCCTGCTCTGTCGGTTACTGAAGGACATGGCTTTAGTTTTGCTGTGGTTCAGGACAAGTTTATGAGAATTGAACCAGTCTTCGATGCGATTGAAGTTGAGCTGCAGCTGGGATTCAAGGACTGTAATGTCATGGTGGCTGGAAAACAGGACTGCATCGTCTGCGTATAGTAATATTTTTTGGTGGCAAGCACTGGGGAGATTATTGATGAAGAGGGAGAAGAGTAGAGGGCCCAGAATAGACCCCTGGGGACTCCGAGTGGACCGGTTTCATCCGAAGAGATCCCTGCAATCCTTACCGTTGGATCCGATTATCAAGGTAGCTAGTGAACCATGGAAGGGCATTGCTGAGATCCCAATGGAGGACAGTTGCTTGAGCAGTAGGGGTGGTTAACTGTGTCCGAATGCCTTGGTAAGGTCTATAAATACTGCCCCTCCACAATTCCCTTTGTCAAGCGTGGCATGGATGAAGGTTGTAAATTCCAGTAGTGCAGTGGTGGTGCTGTGCCCTTTTCTGAAGCCATGCTGCTCTGGGCACTGTACATTGTACTTATCCAGGAATTCCACTAGTTGGTCTGACACTATTCGCTCCAGCGCTTTGGATAGTGGGGGGAGAAGTGAGATGGGTCTGTGTGCAGTGTCCTATCTCCGCTTTTGTGAACCAGTGTGACAGTGGCTTTCTTCCAGAGAGAGGGGAAATGGCCCAATCTAAGTGAGAGATTAAAGATCTTTGTAAGTGGTTCTAAGATTTCATCGAGGACTTGTGCCAGCAGTTTCAGGTCAAGGGAGTCACCACTGTACCCTTGTTTGCCGATGGCCTTTTGAATGTATTTTCTAGCTACTTGTGGTGGGACCTCCTTAAAAAAAAACTTTGGGGTTGTACATTCTAGTTGGGGGGTAACTTGGGAGGAGCTGGAGGGGAGGTCGTCGAAAAAATTTGGTGGAAGGACACTGTCCAGGTTTGTAAATGCATTATTAAAAGTGCTGGTGATGATACCTAGGTCGAGTGTAGGAGTGCCATGAAGGTTGAGCATAGTGGGTGGTGCTTTAGGATCCTTGCCTGTGAGTTCTTTCATGTTGTTCCAGAATTTTTCCCTGGCCCCAAGAGTTGGTCAGAGCCTCTTTGTAATAGCTGCGTTTAGCATTCCATATTCTTCGAGTGCAATCATTTCTGGCTGCTTTGTATAATTGTATGTTTACTTGCGTCTGAGTTGCATGAGCACAATGCCAGAGGTGGTCTCTGTGCTTGAGCAGAGTTAAAAGGTCAGTAGTAACCCAGGGGTTGGTCTGTCCTTTGACCTTCATCTTTTTCACTGGTGCATAGATGTCACAGGCTTTGTTGAAACGTTTGATAAATAGGTCCAGAGCTTTGCTGGTGTCATTGAGGGAGTCAAGCACTGCCCAGTTCAGCCTGGTTAGATGGGATTTTAACAGCTGGAGGTGCCCTTGTTTGATAGCCCTGGCATAGATAAGCTTGGGAGGTGGCTTGTGGTATTTGTTTGACCAGGAGCAGATGACAGAAGAGTGGTCACTTATTGTATCTGGGAGTACAGAAACATTGGAGATGCGTTCAGGGTGGTCAGATAGAATCCAGTCTAGAAGCGGAAGGGAGCCTGTCCTATAGTTACACCTGGTGGGGGCATTGACCAGTTGAGTGAGGTGATGCGCCGCGACTGCATCCTTATAGGTAGCAGCCTCAGCGGAGAGCCAGTTAATGTTAAAATCACCCATGATTATTGTTTCAGAATTATGTTGCTGGACCCTTAGATATTCCATGATGCTATGGAAGCCAGCAGCCTGGTCTCTTGGAGTAGGTAAACCGAGATGACAGTGAGTTACTTGTTATGTGCACCAAGGAGGATTTTGATTGTGAGGACCTGAGAGGAGTTGCTCAGGCTAGGGATGGGATGATGAACCCATAAGGGTATCCTTAAGATAGATGGCACAGCCCCGCCTGCTTAGCAATCCTGTCTTGCCTGGAAAATGCAGTAGCCAGGATAGAGACTGAGGTATCAGGGATTTTAGGGTTTAGCCATGTTTCCACAACTGAGAGGACATCAGGGTTGTGCTGTAGGATCCATGTTTGGAGGGAGTCAAGTTTGTTGAGGATGCTGCAGGCATTGATGGATGCCATGGTAAGTGTCCCTGTCCTTCTGGTTGGTGCCACTGCTGGCTGCCCAGGTGGTCCTGGGTTAGGGTGAACATTTCCTGAGAGCAGGAGCAGCATAAGGAGAATTTGTAGGAGAAAGGATTTCAGCATCTTGTAGATACCTGGTGGTTAAGTCATAAGCCAAAAGAAATTATCAACAGCTGAGGTCCAGAGTCACAGAATGTGTTAGAATTCCTGCAGGTGATGAACTGTGCTCATGCGATATGCAGGATGTGAAATCCTTTGTCTGCATGCTTCTTTGTCATTCAAAGAGGTTGTTGAAAAGCCCACATACAGATCATGGAGCAGGTCAGACGAAAATGTGGATTCAAGCAGACCTAGAGTCACTGAGTTTGTCAGACTTAATTGCTTGACTTATGTCTTGCTTGGGATAGCTTCCAAAAAGTTGATTTTTAAATGAAAAATGCAGATACCTGGTTGTGATGTTTTGCAGAAATCCAGTTCAGGAGACTTTCATGGATGTAGTGAGCAAGAATGGTGTAGTGACTCCAAGCAGAAAACCATGTAAATCCACAAAAACTAAGCTACAGACACACACGATAGGATCCTAAATGGTGTGCACTGCAATAACCCAACCACCAATGCAAAAATGTATAAAGGAAGCATATTTATAAAATGTATAGCATGTATTTCCACGCACACATTTCCATGCATGCATGTATATTTCTATATGACGGTCCAACTGGTTTGGATTCAGAGAACCTCTCACCCCCATCCTTCCAACCAGCCCCATGCTGGGGTATGTATCAGTCAACACAGATCATAAGAGTAAAATGTCCAAGACCCAGGTTAATTCAAGTCAGAATCCCAATGGCTTGACTGGGATTCAGATATGCCATCCTTCCTCCCTACCCCCAAGGTGAAGTGTTTCCTATTCGCCCAGTTCATCCAGGTCAACTTCCTAGAGATCTGAGTCACAATCCTATCATGGTCACAGCTTCATGTATGTATGTGCCTATTTGCATATAGGTAAGTGATTGTACATTATATAGCATGTGTATCTGTGCATGTCTGTGTTTGTGTGCGTGTCTGTGTAATGATGGGACAACATAATACTGCACAGTAGTTTCAGCATGGGTATCAACTCATGCCCTGTGTGGGACACAGTTCTACTGCACTGTAGTGTCAGCACTAGGCATTAGCTCATGCCCTGTGTGGGACACCACAGAACTGCACTGTAGTGTCAGCACTGAGTATCAGCTCATGCCCTGTGTGGGACACCTTAGTACTGCACTGTATTATCAGCACTGGGTGTTTTCAGCTCATGCACTGTGTGTGACACCATAGTACTGCACTGCAGTATCAGCACTGGTTTCAGCTTAAACCCTGTATGGGACATCATAGTACTGCACTATAGGGTCAGCACAGGGTATCAGCTCATGCCCCATGTGGGACATCATAGTACTGTACTGTAGTGTCACCTCTGGGTATCAGCTCATGCCCTGTGTAGGACACCTTCATAGTACTGCACTGTAGTGTCAGCACTCGGTATCAGCTCTGCCCTGTGAGTGACACTATAGAACCGCACTGTAGTGCCAGCACTGGCAATCAGCTCATGTTCTGTGTGGGGCACCATAGTACTGCACCATAGCACCAGCACTGATTGTTATCACCTCATGCCCTGTGTGGGACAACATAGTGCTGCACTGTTGGTTTAGGAAACTGGGGAGGGGTCTCAAGCAAGTAGCTACTTCTGTCACTTTCTCAGAAGTACTACCTGTGAGATGCAAGGGAGAGCATAGGAGTGCATGCACCAGGAACTTTAACTCATGGTTGAAGAACTGGTGCTGTGAGGAAGGGTTTGGATTCATTGGTGAATGGGGACCCACCTGGAGGGATGGAGGTTTGTTCAAGCCTGACGGCCTGCATCCATCCTGGAGGGAATCAAGCACTCAATGATAAGTTTAAATGCTACATTGACAAGCATTTAAACTAGCAAAGGGGTGGCAGGCCAGCAAGGAGGGTACCTACTTGCTCACCCCCACAGCTAGCAGTGGAACCAGTGAACCAGAGGAGGGCTATCTCTGCAAAGCAGTGTGAAAAGATGGAGATTAGTGCCCAAGAGGTGGATAAGCAGAAAAGGGCAAAATTCAGCAGAAGGGCAGACAGCAAGGAGAACCAGGGATAAATGACAACCAAGGAAGGGGCTGGAGTAGAACAGTGAAGCAGTCTAGGAGGTCAAATCATGGAAAGCAATGTGCAAATGCCAGGAGCCTTAGCAACAAGAAGGAAGATCTGGAGGCTGTCATGGTACAGTCAGACCTGGACATTGTGGCCATCATTGAAACCTGCTGTAATGATAACCATGACTGGGAGATGGCCATACCTGGCTACAACATATTCAGAAGAGACAGAGCAGGCAGGAAGGGAGGAGGAGGGCACTGTATGTGAAAATGACATAAGGGCCACAGAGATCCAGGAGGAACAAAATGGGGAGAGATACTGTGGGTTAAGCTGGAAAGGAAAATGGGACAGCCATTCGCATAGGTGTGGTCTATAGACCACCAGCCCAGGAGGAAGAAACAGATAGGGAGCTGATGCTAGCCATCCAAAGGATGGCAGACAAGGGTGAGGTAGTACTGGTTGGAGACTTCAATATTCCAGATGTGGACTGGAGCATCCCAGCAGCAGCAGCATCAACTAGGAGCAGATTTATGCTGGACTCCCTTCAGGGTGCCTTCCTCAAGCAACTGGTCATGGAACCAACTCGGCAGAAGGCAATACTGGACCTTGTGCTCACAAACAGGAACAGTGTGATGGGGGTAACAGTGGGGAGCACCTGGGAAACAGTGACCATCAGTCATTGTGGTTTGAAATCACAGAAAGAGCAGAACCAAACCACACAAAAACACGTATCCTGGATTTAGGGGCAGACTTTGGGAAAATGGGAGATACTTGAAAGAGGCATTATGGGTAATGGGACAGGAATCAGGGTTGAGGAACAGTAGGCAGTATTTAAAATGGGGATTACAAACAACAGAATTATGCATTAAGCAGGTTAGCAAGAGGAAAAGGAAGAGGAGACCATTATGGTTTTCCAAAGAGGTAGCAAAGAAAGTGAAAGCCAAAAGATTGCATTCAGGCAATACAAAAGACACAGGCAGAAGAGGATAGGGAGAAGTACCAGGAGAAGCAAAGGGAGGCAGGGAGGTCAGTAAGGGAAGCCAAAGCTCAGACAGAAGAACACTTTGCAAAATCAGTGGGTAGAGGGGACAAAACCTTTTACAGGTACATAAGTGAAAAAAGAAAGACAAAGGAAGGGATAGTGAGACTGAAGGGGGAGGATGGGAGCCACGTGGAGGATGACAACAGTAAAGCTGACATATTGAACAGGTATTTCTGCTCAGTCTTTACTGAGGAGGAGGAGGGTAATGGGTCTGAAGGAGTACAAGGGTGAGAATGGTGCAGAAATGGACACAAGTCCCTTTACAGAAAAGGGTCCTGAAGGAACTGGAAGTAATAAGAGTTGATAAAGTGGGGCCAGAGGGGTGCACCCAGGGTCCTTAAAGAACTAAGAGAGGTGGTGGCTGAACCTCTGGCTATCCTGTTTAGCCGATCACTGGAAACAGGGAGGTACCCAAAGACTGGAGGACAGCAGATATAGTCCCTTATAAAAAGTGGGAACAAAGAGGAAGCAGGGAACTACAGACCAGTCAGCCTCACCTCGGTAGTGGGAAGATCATGGAAGCACTACTGAAGGAGAGATTGGTGGAACATCTGGTTATCAATGGACTACAGGACCCAAGGCAGCATGGTTTCACCAGGGGAGGTCATGTCAGACCAACCTCATTGAATTTTAACTGGGGTGACTAGGGAGGTGGATCAGGGGAGGGCAGTGGACATGGCCTATCTGGACTTCAGCAAGGCCTTTGACACTCTGCCACATAGAAGACTAATACACAAACTGGGGAATATGGGTGTGGGCAGGACAGTTGTGTGGTGGGTAGGTAACTGGCTGGGTGGCAGGACACAGAGGGTGGTGGTAAATGGCTGTCACTCCACAGAGGGAAGAGTGACCAGTGGGGTACCACAGGGATCAGTGCTGGGACCAGTCCTATTCAACATCTTCATCAGTGACATTGCGCAGGATCTAGAAGGCAGAACTTCACTGTTCGCTGATGACACAAAGCTCTGTAACAGAGTAGACACACCAGAGGGTGTAGACAGAATGAGAAGCGACCTGCAGAAACTTGAAGAATGGTCAGGGGTTTGGCAGTTGAAATTCAATGCAAAGAAGTGCAAGATAATACATATGGGACACAAAAACCCTGGCACAATATATCAGTTGGGGGGTGAGGATATAGCATGCACCAAGCAGGAAAGGGATCTTGGGGTTGTCATCTCTGATGACCCCAAGGTAGGGAAACAGTGTGACAAGGCAGCAGGTAAAGCAAATAGGATGCTGGGATGTATAGGCAGGGGCATCACCAGCAGGAAAAGGGAGGTCATAATTCCACTATACAAGACACTAGTGAGGCCCCACTGGAGTACAGTGTACAGTTCTGAGACCATACCTACGTAAGGACATAGACAGGGTAGTGAAGGTTCAGAGGAGGGCAACAAAGATGGTGCATGGATTGCATCACAAGTCCTATGAAAACAGGTTGAAGGAACTGAACATGTACTCCTGGAGGAGAGGAGAGAGAGAGGGATATGATAGAGACATTCAAGTATCTTACAGGGAGGAACAGGGTGCAGGAAAACACTATTTTAAGTGAAAAGATGTTCCAGGACTAGAGGGCATGGGATGAAGTTGGAGGAGGACGATTCAGAGGAAACATGAGAAGAATTTCTTCACAGAATGGGTGGTGGACAAGTGGAACACCTGCCAGAGGAAGTGGTGGGGCTGAAACAATCACGGGATTTAAGAATGCATAGGATAGACATAAAGGAATTCTAGAGGTCAGGGGTTAGGGGCAACAGACTTCTAGGAAAACAAACTGAACTTACAAGCTCAAATGGGCAGACTGGGTGGGCCATAGGCCCTTATCTGCCAGCACTGTCTATGTATCTATGTATCTATGTATCTATGTAGTGTCAGCACTGGATATTAGCGACACCATAGTAGTGCACTGCAGTGTCAGCACTGGGTATCAGCTAATGTTCTGTGTGATACACCATAATACTGCATCATAGTACCAGCACTTGGAGTTATCATCTCATGCCCTGTGTGGCACACCATAGCACTGCACTAAAGTGTCAGCACTGGGTATCATCTCATGGCATGTGTGGGACACCTTAGTATTGCACTGTAGTGTCAGCACTGGGTATTAGGCTCATGCCCTGTGTCTGACGCCATAGTACTGAACTGTAGTGTTAGCACTGGGTATCAGCTAATTACCTGTGTGGGTCACCACAGTTTTGCACTGTAGTGTCAGCACTGGGTATCATCTCATGCCCTGTGTGGGACACCACAGTACTGCACTGTAGTGTCAGCACTGGGTATCAGCTCATGCCCTGTGTCACACAACAGCACTGAATTCTAGTGTCACCACTGGGTAGCAGCTCATTCACTGTGTGGGATACCATTGTACTGCACTGTAGTGTCAGCATTGGTTATCAGCTCATATAATTTGTGGGACACCATAGAACTGCACTATAGTGTCAGCACTGGGCATCAGCTCATGTCCTGTGTGGAACACCATAATACTTCACTGTAGTGTCAGTAGTGGGTATCAGCTCATGCCTTGTGTGGTACACCATCATACTGCACTATAGTGTCAGCACTGTGTATCATCTCAAGCCCTGTGAGAGACACCAAAGTACTGCACTGTAGTGTCAGCACTTGGTATCATCTCATGCCCTGTGTGGGGCATCATAGTACTGCACTGTAGTGTCAGCACTGGGTTTCAGCTTATGCCCAGTGTGGGGCACCATGGCACTGCACTGTGGTTTTAGTGTCATGCATGAAAAAATAAAGCAGTTAGCTGTACCTCATAGGATTTAGTCTCACAAACAACAAAATATGTAGAAATAGCATGCTTAATACTTCGAGAAAATTGCACAGATTCTACACGATAATACAAAAAGTGTAGCGAACATTAATTCTACAGAAAAGTAAATAAACTTTGTTAGGCAATAGATTAGAAGCAGAATATCTCTCTCTCTCTCTCTCTCCCTCCCTCTCTCTCTCTCTCTCTCTCTCTCTCCCCTCCTCTCTCTCTCCTCCCTCTCTCTCCCTCTCTCCCCTCTCTCTCTATCCCCCCCCTCTCTCTCTCTCTGTCTCTCCCTTCCTCTCTCCTCCGTCTCTACAACGTAGACTAGCTTACCACCACACAGTTTGAATTTTGGCAGACGTGAACTTTTAGCTGGCATTTTGTTTGCAGTCCCAGTTATGATGGACTTTGTGATGCCTTGTCCAGCCTAAAACCCAGTAGTTGCCCCCTCTCCCCCCTGCCACACACACATGATACATCATACAGTGTCACTCTGATATCACAGATTCAAAATATTTCATCTCAAGGATCCATTGTGAGAACCACCTTGTTGAGAAGCATTGATAATTGTCTCTTGCAGGCTTTAACATTATGTCTCAGCGGAGTCCCAGCTGAGCTGCCTTCATTTCAAGTAACATGTGCTCACTAAATATAGCATCTTACATACAGTACTGTATACTGACAATCCCTCACCACATCTTTTAGAATGTATCATTTGTTAGACACGAACACAGAATGGAGCACCTGCCACTCCCACCCCCTCCATTCTCAGCGTTACTGTGGCACAGGAGTGGCATGGCTGAGTCTGCTAGACAGTGTGCAAAGCAACACAATCTGGTAGTGAAAGCTGTGAACAGCAGAGTCAAAGCAGGAGTGAGTAATTGGAACAACCATAGCCCTCTTGTGGTGTCCCATGAAACAGCCAGTACATGAAAAACAGAAGAACTCTCTAGCCTCCCAGATGTGTTTTTCCCTTTAGGTGAATGCTTAGAGCTGGTGCCTTTCGGACTCAGAGTCCCAGTTTTTATCTCAGAGCCCAAGGTTTGTTCCCACCAACTACTGCAGTTGTGTTTGCCAGTGTACACAGGACAGACATGACAATCCCAGACCTCCTTATGGCCTCTCATGCTCTATTTACAGCTTCTAGGCAGTCAGCAGCCATCCATACCTTTTCTTGTAGTACACCTACCAAACGAGAGGAAAAAAGTGGCATAGCCAGTCAAAAACCATCAGAGAAAAAAAAAGAGACCTGCATCACCTGCAACAATAGGGATTTGTCCTTTATAAAGGGATGGAATAGCTTGACTCAGTCTAGTGCGCATTATATTAGGCAGGCAAATATATGGAAAAACTGTTTCTTCCTCATCTATCTTTCAGTTAGAGATTTTAATAAACAGTATATCCCTGAAATAAATGTTACTCCTTTTCTGAATGATACTTTGCATATGAAATAGCCACAGTGTGCTATGACATGTTTTGATATAATGAGTATTTATCATTTCCTTTTCAGGAAAGAAAGGCTTCAAGAAAGGTTTGTATAGTAACAGCATCAGTAATGAACTGAAGACTGAACTTTTTGTCATGTATAAAGGAAGCATATTTATAAAATGTATAGCATGTATTTCCACGCACACATTTCCATGCATGCATGTATTTTTCTATATGACGGTCCAACTGGTTTGGATTCAGAGAACCTCCCACCCCCATCCTTCCTACCAGCCCCATGCTGGGGTATGTATCAGTCAACACAGATCATGAGAGTAAAAATGTCCAAGATCCAGGTTAATTCAAGTCAGAATCCCAATGGCTTGACTGGGATTCAGATATGCCATCCTTCCTCCCTACCCCCAAGGTGAAGTGTTTCCTATTCGCCCAGTTCATCCAGGTCAACTTCCTAGAGATCTGAGTCACAATCCAATCATGGTCACAGCTTCATGTATGTATGTGCCTATTTGCATATAGGTAAGTGATTGTACATTATACAGCATGTGTATCTGTGCATGTCTGTGTTTGTGTCGTGTGTCTGTGTAAAGATGGGACACCATAATACTGCACAGTAGTTTCAGCATGGGTATCAACTCATGCCCTGTGTGGGACACAATTCTACTGCACTGTAGTGTCAGCACTAGGCATTAGCTCATGCCCTGTGTGGGACACCATAGAACTGCACTGTAGTGTCAGCACTGAGTATCAGCTCATGCCCTGTGTGGGACACCTTAGTACTGCACTGTATTATCAGCACTGGGTGTTTTCAGCTCATGCACTGTGTGTGACACTATGACACTGCAGTATCAGCACTGGTATCGGCTTAAACCGTGTATGGGACATCATAGTACTGCACTATAGGGTCAACACTGGGTATCAGCTCATGCCCCATGTGGGACATCATAGTACTGTACTGTAGTGTCACCTCTAGATATCAGCTCATGCCCCGTGTAGGACACCTTCATAGTACTGCACTGTCGTGTCAGCACTCGGTATCAGCTCTGCCCTGTGAGTGCCACTATAGAACCGCACTGTAGTGCCAGCACTGGCAATCAGCTCATGTTCTGTGTAGGGCACCATAGTACTGCACCATAGCACCAGCACTGATTGTTATCACCTCATGCCCTGTGTGGGACAACATAGTGCTGCACTGTAGTGTCAGCACTGGATATTATCGACACCATAGTAGTGCACTGCAGTGTCAGCACTGGGTATCAGCTCATGTTCTGTGTGAGACACCATAATACTGCATCATAGTACCAGCACTTGGAGTTATCATCTCATGCCCTGTGTGGCACACCATAGCACTGCACTAAAGTGTCAGCACTGGGTATCAGCTCATGGCATGTGTGGGACACCTTAGTATTGCACTGTAGTGTCAGCTCTGGGTATTAGGCTCATGCCCTGTGTCTGATGCCATAGTACTGCACTGTAGTGTTAGCACTGGGTATCAGCTAATTACCTGTGTGGGACACCACAGTTTTGCACTGTAGTGTCAGCACTGGGTATCAGCTCATGCCCTGTGTTGGACACCACAGTACTGCACTGTAGTGTCAGCACTGGGTATCATCTCATGCCCTGTGTCACACAACAGCACTGCATTCTAGTGTCACCACTGGGTAGCAGCTCATTCACTGTGTGGGATACCATTGTACTGCACTGTAGTGTCAGCATTGGTTATCAGCTCATATAATTTGTGGGACACCATACTACTGCACTATAGTGTCAGCACTGGGTATCAGCTCATGTCCTGTGTGGAACACCATCATACTGCACTATAGTGTCAGCACTGTGTATCATCTCAAGCCCTGTGAGAGACACCAAAGTACTGCACTGTAGTGTCAGCACTTGGTATCATCTCATGCCCTGTGTGGGGCATCATAGTACTGCACTGTAGTGTCAGCACTGGGTTTCAGCTTATGCCCAGTGTGGGGCACCATGGCACTGCACTGTGGTTTTAGTGTCATGCATGAGAAAATAAAGCAGTTAGCTGTACCTCATAGGATTTAGTCTCACAAACAACAAAATATGTAGAAATAGCATGCTTAATACTTCAAGAAAATTGCACAGATTCTACAGGATAATACAAAAAGTGTAGCGAACATTAATTCTACAGAAAAGTAAATAAACTTTGTTAGGCAATAGTTTAGAAGCAGAATCTCTCTCTCTCTCTCTCACTCTCTCTCCCCCCTTCCTCTGTCCCCCTCCGTCTCTACAACGTAGACTAGCTTACCACCACACAGTTTGAATTTTGGCAGACGTGAACTTTTAGCTGGCATTTTGTTTGCAGTCCCAGTTATGATGGACTCTGTGAGGCCCTGTCCAGCCTAAAACCCTGTAGTTGCCCCCTCTCCCCTCCCCCCTGTGACACACACATGATACATCATACTGTGTCACTCTGATATCACAGATTCAAAATATTTCATCTCAAGGATCCATTGTGAGAACCACCTTGTTGAGAAGCATTGATAATTGTCTCTTGCAGGCTTTAACATTATGTCTCAGCGGAGTCCCAGCTGAGCTGCCTTCATTTCAAGTAACATTGTGCTCACTAAATATAGCATCTTACATATAGTACTGTACACTGATAATCCCTTACCACACCTTTTAGAATATATCATTTGTTAGACCAAAACATAGAATACAGCACCTACCACTCCCACCCCCTCCATTCTCAGCGTTACTGTAGCATAGGAGTGGCATGGCTGGGTCTGCTAGACAGTGTGCAAAGCAACACAATCTGGTAGTGAAAGCTGTGAACAGCAGAGTCAAAGCAGGAGTGAGTAATTGGAACAACCATAGCCCTCTTGTCGTGTCCCATGAAACAGCCAGTACATGAAAAACAGAAGAACTCTCTAGCCTCCCAGATGTGTTTTTCCCTTTAGGTGAATGCTTAGAGCTGGTGCCTTTCGGACTCAGAGTCCCAGTTTTTATCTCAGAGCCCAAGGTTTAGTTCCCACCAAGGACTGCAGTTGTGTTTGCCAGTGTACACAGGACAAACATAACAATCCCAGACCTCCTTATGGCCTCTCATGCTCTATTTACAGCTTCTAGGCAGTCAGCAGCCATCCATACCTTTTCTTGTAGTACACCTACCAAACAAGAGAGGAAAAAAGTGGCATAGCCAGTCAAAAACCATCAGAGAAAAAAAAAGAGACCTGCATCACCTGCAACAATAGGGATTTGTCCTTTATAAAGGGATGGAATAGCTTGACTCAGTCTAGTGCGCATTATATTAGGCAGGCAAATATATGAAAAAAACAGTTTCTTCCTCATCTATCTTTCAGTTAGAGATTTTAATAAACAGCATATCCCTGAAATAAATGTTACTCCTTTTCTGAATGATACTTAGCATATGAAATAGCCACAGTGTGCTATGACATGTTTTGATATAATGAGTATTTATCATTTACTTTTCAGGAAAGAAAGGCTACAATAAAGGTTTGTATAGTAACAGCATCAGTAATGAACTGAAGACTGAACTTTTTGTCATGTATAAAGGAAGCATATTTATAAAATGTATAGCATGTATTTCCACGCACACATTTCCATGCATGCATGTATATTTCTATATGACGGTCCAACTGGTTTGGATTAAGAGAACCTCTCACCCCCATCCTTCCTACCAGACCCATGCTGGGGTATGTATCAGTCAACACAGATCATGAGAGTAAAAATGTCCAAGATCCAGGTTAATTCAAGTCAGAATCCCAATGGCTTGACTGGGATTCAGATATGCCATACTTCCTCCCTACCCCCAAGGTGAAGTGTTTCCTATTCGACCAGTTCATCCAGGTCAACTTCCTAGAGATCTGAGTCACAATCCAATCATGGTCACAGCTTTATGTATGTATGTGCCTATTTGCATATAGGCAAGTGATTGTACATTATACAGCATGTGTATCTGTGCATGTCTGTGTTTGTGTGCGTGTCTGTGTAAAGATGGGACACCATAATACTGCACAGTAGTTTCAGCATGGGTATCAACTCATGCCCTGTGTGGGACACAGTTCTACTGCACTGTAGTGTCAGCACTAGGCATTAGCTCATGCCCTGTGTGGGACACCTTAGTACTGCACTGTATTATCAGCACTGGGTGTTTTCAGCTCATGCACTGTGTGTGACACCATAGTACTGCACTGCAGTATCAGCACTGGTATCAGCTTAAACCCTGTACGGGACATCATAGTACTGCACTATAGGGTCAGCACAGGGTATCAGCTCATGCCCCATGTGGGACATCATAGTACTGTACTGTAGTGTCAGCACTCGGTATCAGCTCTGCCCTGTGAGTGACACTATAGAACCGTACTGTAGTGCCAGCACTGGCAATCAGCTCATGTTCTGTGTGGGGCACCATAGTACTGCACCATAGCACCAGCACTGATTGTTATCACCTCATGCCCTGTGTGGGACAACATAGTGCTGCACTGTTGGTTTAGGAAACTGGGGAAGGGTCTCAAGCAAGTAGCTACTTCTGTCACTTCTCAGAAGTACTACCTGTGAGAGGCAAGGAGAGCATAGGAGTGCATGCACCAGGAACTTTAACTCATGGTTGAAGAACTGGTGCTGTGAGGAAGGGTTTGGATTCATTGGTGACTGGGGACCCACCTGGAGAGATGGAGGTTTGTTCAAGCCTGACGGCCTGCATCCATCCTGGAGGGGAATCCAAGCACTCAATGATAAGTTTAAATGCTACATTGACAAGCATTTATACTAGCAAAGGGGGGTGGCAGGCCAGCAAGGAGGGTACCTACTTGCTCACCCCCCACAGCTAGCAGTTGAACCAGTGAACCAGAGGAGTGGCTATCTCTGCAAAGCAGTGTGCAAAAGATGGAGATTAGTGCTCAACAGGTGGATAAGCAGAAAGGGGCAAAATTCAGCAGAAGGGCTGAAGCAAGGAGAACCAGAGATAAATGACAACCAAGGAAGGGGCTGGAGTAGAACAGTGAAGCAGTCTAGCGAGGTCAAATCATGGAAAGCCATGTGTCCAAATGCCAGGAGCCTTAGCAACAAGATGGAAGATCTGGAGGCTGTCATGGTACAGTCAGACCTGGACATTGTGGCCATCATTGAAACCTGCTGTAATGATAACCATGACTGGGAGATGGCCATACCTGGCTACAACATATTCAGAAGAGACAGAGCAGGCAGGAAGGGAGGAGGAGTGGCACTGTATGTGAAAAATGACATAAGGGCCACAGAGATCCAGGAGGAACAAAATGGGGGAGAGATACTGTAGGTTAAGCTGGAAAGGAAAATGGAGACAGCCATCCGCATAGGTGTGGTCTATAGACCACCAGCCCAGGAGGAAGAAACAGATAAGGAGCTGATGCTAGCCATCCAAAGGATGGCAGACAAGGGTGAGGGGTACTGGTTGAGACTTCAATATTCCAGATGTGGACTGGAGCATCCCAGCAGCAGCATCAACTAGGAGCAGATTTATGCTGGACTCCCTTCAGGGTGCCTTCCTGAAGCAACTGGTCATGGAACCAACTCGGCAGAAGGCAATACTGGACCTTGTGCTCACAAACAGGGACAGCGTGATGGGGATAACAGTGGGGGAGCACCTGGGAAACAGTGACCATCAGTCATTGTGGTTTGAAATCACAGAAAGAGCAGAACCAAACCACACAAAAACACGTATCCTGGATTTTAGGGGGGCAGACTTTGGGAAAATGGGAAGATACTTGAAAGAGGCATTAAGGGGAATGGGACAGGAATCAGGGGTTGAGGAACAGTGGGCAGTATTTAAAATGGGATTACAAGAACAACAGAATTATGCATTAAGCAGGTTAGCAAGAGGAAAAGGAAGAGGAGACCATTATGGTTTTCCAAAGAGGTAGCAAAGAAAGTGAAAGCCAAAAAGATTGCATTCAGGCAATACAAAAAGACACAGGCAGAAGAGGATAGGGAGAAGTACCAGGAGAAGCAAAGGGAGGCAGGAGGTCAGTAAGGGAAGCCAAAGCTCAGACAGAAGAACACATTGCAAAATCAGTGGGTAGAGGGGACAAAACCTTTTACAGGTACATAAGTGAAAAAAGAAAGACAAAGGGAGGGATAGTGAGACTGAAGGGGGAGGATGGGAGCCGCGTGGAGGATGACAACAGTAAAGCTGACATATTGAACAGGTATTTCTGCTCAGTCTTTACTGAGGAGGAGGAGGGTAATGGGTCTGAAGGGAGTACAAGGGGTGAGAATGGTGCAGAAATGGACATAAGTCCCTTTACACGAGAACGGGTCCTGAAGGAACTGGAAGTAATAAGAGTTGATAAAGCAATGGGGCCAGATGGGGTGCACCCCTGGGTCCTTAAAGAACTAAGAGAGGTGGTGGCTGAACCTCTGGCTATCCTGTTTAGCCGATCACTGGAAACAGGGGAGGTACCCAAAGACTGGAGGACAGCAGATGTAGTCCCTTATAAAAAGTGGGAACAAAGAGGAAGCAGGGAACTACAGACCAGTCAGCCTCACCTCGGTAGTGGGGAAGATCATGGAAGCACTACTGAAGGAGAGATTGGTGGAACATCTGGTTATCAATGGACTACAATACCCAAGGCAGCATGGTTTCACCAGGGTGAGGTCATGTCAGACCAACCTCATTGAATTTTTTAACTGGGGTGACTAGGGAGGTGGATCAGGGGAGGGCAGTGGACATGGCCTATCTGGACTTCAGCAAGGCCTTTGACACTGTGCCACATAGAAGACTATTACACAAACTGGGGAATATGGGTGTGGGCAGGACAGTAGTGTGGTGGGTAGGTAACTGGGCTGGTGGCAGGACACAGAGGGTGGTGGTAAATGGCTGTCACTCCACAGAGGGAAGAGTGACCAGTGGGGTACCACAGGGATCAGTGCTGGACCGGTCCTATTCAACATCTTCATCAGTGACATTGCGAGCATCTAGAAGGCAGAATTTCACTGTTCGCTGATGACACAAAGCTCTGTAACAGAGTAGACACACCAGAGGGTGTAGACAGAATGAGAAGCGACCTGCAGAAACTTGAAGAATGGTCAGGGGTTTGGCAGTTGAAATTCAATGCAAAGAAGTGCAAGATAATGCATATGGGGCACAAAAACCCTGGCACAATACATCATTTGGGGGGTGAGGATATAGCATGCACCAAGCAGGAAAGGAATCTTGGGGTTGTCATCTCTGATGACCTCAAGGTAGGGAAACAGTGTGACAAGGCAGCAGGTAAAGCAAATAGGATGCTGGGATGTATAGGCAGGGGCATCACCAGCAGGAAAAGGGAGGTCATAATTCCACTATACAATACATTAGTGAGGCCCCACCTGGAGTACAGTGTACAGTTCTGGAGACCATACCTACGTAAGGACATAGACAGGGTAGTGAAGGTTCAGAGGAGGGCAACAAAGATGGTGCATGGATTGCATCACAAGTCCTATGAAAACAGGTTGAAGGAACTGAACATGTACTCCCTGGAGGAGAGGAGGGAGAGAGGGGATATGATAGAGACATTCAAGATTCTTACAGGGAGGAACAGGGTGCAGGAAAACACTATTTTTAAGTGAAAAAGATGTTCCAGGACTAGAGGGCATGGGATGAAGTTGGAGGGAGGACGATTCAGAGGAAACATGAGAAAGAATTTCTTCACAGAATGGGTGGTGGACAAGTGGAACACCCTGCCAGAGGAAGTGGTGGGGGCTGAAACAATCACGGGATTTAAAAATGCATGGGCTAGACATAAAGGAATTCTAGAGGTCAGGGGTAAGGGGCAACAGACTTCTAGGAAAACAAACTGAACTTACAAGCTCAAATGGGCAGACTGGGTGGGCCATAGGGCCTTATCTGCCGACACTATCTATGTATCTATGTATCTATGTATCTATGTAATGTCAGCACTGGATATTCGCGACACCTTAGTAGTGCACTGCAGTGTCAGCACTGGGTATCAGCTCATGTTCTGTGTGAGACACCATAATACTGCATCATAGTACCAGCACTTGGAGTTATCATCTCATGCCCTGTGTGGCACACCATAGCACTGCACTAAAGTGTCAGCACTGGGTATCAGCTCATGGCATGTGTGGGACACCTTAGTATTGCACTGTAGTGTCAGCACTGGTATTAGGCTCATGCCCTGTGTCTGACGCCATAGTGCTGCACTGTAGTGTTAGCACTGGGTATCAACTAATTACCTGTGTGGGACACCACAGTTTTGCACTGTAGTGTCAGCACTGGGTATCATCTCATGCCCTGTGTGGGACACCATAGTACTGCACTGTAGTGTCGGCACTGGGTATCAGCTCATGCCCTGTGTCACACAACAGCACTGCATTCTAGTGTCACCACTGGGTAGCAGCTCATTCACTGTGTGGGATACCATTGTACTGCACTGTAGTGTCAGTATTGGTTATCAGCTCATATAATTTGTGGGACACCATAGTACTGCACTATAGTGTCAGCACTGGGTATCAGCTCATGTCCTGTGTGGAACACCATAGTACTTCACTGTAGTGTCAGTAGTGGGTATCAGCTCATGCCCTGTGTGGTACACCATCATACTGCACTATAGTGTCAGCACTGTGTATCATCTCAAGCCCTGTGAGAGACACCAAAGTACTGCACTGTAGTGTCAGCACTTGGTATCATCTCATGCCCTGTGTGGGGCATCATAGTACTGCACTGTAGTGTCAGCACTGGGTTTCAGCTTATGCCCAGTGTGGGGCACCATGGCACTGCACTGTGGTTTTAGTGTCATGCATGAAAAAATAAAGCAGTTAGCTGTACCTCATAGGATTTAGTCTCACAAACAACAAAATATGTAGAAATAGCATGCTTAATACTTCGAGAAAATTGCACAGATTCTACAGGATAATACAAAAAGTGTAGCGAACATTAATTCTACAAAAAAGTAAATAAACTTTGTTAGGCAATAGATTAGAAGCAGAATCTCTCTTTCTCTCTCTCTCTCTCTCTCCCTCACTCTCTACAACGTAGACTAGCTTACCACCATACAGTTTGAATTTTGGCAGACATGAACTTTTAGCTGGCATTTTGTTTGCAGTCCCAGTTATGATGGACTCTGTGAGGTCCTGTCCAGCCTAAAACCCTGTAGTTGCCCCCTCTCCCCCCTGTGTCACACACATGATACATCATACTGTGTCACTCTGATATCACAGATTCAAAATATTTCATCTCAAGGATCCATTGTGAGAACCACCTTGTTAAGAAGCATTGATAATTGTCTCTTGCAGGCTTTAACATTATGTCTCAGCGGAGTCCCAGCTAAGCTGCCTTCATTTCAAGTAACATTGTGCTCACTAAATATAGCATCTTACATACAGTACTGTACACTGATAATCCCTTACCACACCTATTAGAATATGTCATTTGTTAGACCAAAACATAGAATGCAGCACCTGCCACTCCCACCCCCTCCATTCTCAGCATTACTGTGGCATAGGAGTGGCATGGCTGAGTCTGCTAGACAGTGTGCAAAGCAACATAATCTGGTAGTGAAAGCTGTGAACAGCAGATTCAAAGCAGGAGTGAGTAATTGGAACAACCATAGCCCTCTTGTGGTGTCCCATGAAACAGCCAGTACATGAAAAACAGAAGAACTCTCTAGCCTCCCAGATGCGTTTTTCCCTTTAGGTGAATGCTTAGAGCTGGTACCTTTCGGACTCAGAGTCCCAGTTTGTATCTCAGAGCCCAAGGTTTAGTTCCCACCAAGGACTGCAGTTGTGTTTGCCAGTGTACACAGGACAGACATAACAATCCCAGACCTCCTTATGGCCTCTCATGCTCTATTTACAGCTTCTAGGCAGTCAGCAGCCATCCATACCTTTTCTTGTAGTACACTTACCAAACGAGAGGAAAAAAGTGGCATAGCCAGTCAAAAACCATCAGAGAAATAAAAGAGACCTGCATCACCTGCAACAATAGGGATTTGTCCTTTATAAAGGGATGGAATTGCTTGACTCAGTCTAGTGCACATTATATTAGGCAGGCAAATATATGAAAAAACTGTTTCTTCCTCATCTATCTTTCAGTTAAAGATTTTAATAAACAGTATATCCCTGAAATAAATGTTACTCCTTTTCTGAATGATACTTTGCATGTAAAATAGCCACAGTGTGCTATGACATGCTTTGATACAATGAGTATTTATCATTTCCTTTTCAGGAAAGAAAGGCTACAAGAAAGGTTTGTATAGTAACAGCATCAGTAATGAACTGAAGACTGAACTTTTTGTCATGTATAAAGGAAGCATATTTATAAAATGTATAGCATGTATTTCCACGCACACATTTCCATGCATGCATGTATATTTCTATATGACGGTCCAACTGGTTTGGATTCAGAGAACCTCCCACTCCCATCCTTCCTACCAGCCCCATGCTGGGGTATGTATCAGTCAACACAGATCATGAGAGTAAAAATGTCCAAGATCCAGGTTAATTCAAGTCAGAATCCCAATGGCTTGACTGGGATTCAGATATGCCATCCTTCCTCCCTACCCCCAAGGTGAAGTGTTTCCTATTCGCCCAGTTCATCCAGGTCAACTTCCTAGAGATCTGAGTCACAATCCAATCATGGTCACAGCTTCATGTATGTATGTGCCTATTTGCATATAGGTAAGTGATTGTACATTATACAGCATGTGTATCTGTGCTTGTCTGTGTTTGTGTGCGTGTCTGTGTAAAGATGGGACACCATAATACTGCACAGTAGTTTCAGCATGGGTATCAACTCATGCCCTGTGTGGGACACAGTTCTACTGCACTGTAGTGTCAGCACTAGGCATTAGCTCATGCCCTGTGTGGGACACCATAGAACTGCACTGTAGTGTCAGCACTGAGTATCAGCTCATGCCCTGTGTGGGACACCTTAGTACTGCACTGTATTATCAGCACTGGGTGTTTTCAGCTCATGCACTGTGTGTGACACCATAGTACTGCACTGCAGTATCAGCACTGGTATCAGCTTAAACCCTGTACGGGACATCATAGTACTGCACTATAGGGTCAGCACAGGGTATCAGCTCTGGGACATCATAGTACTGTACTGTAGTGTCACCTCTGGGTATCAGCTCATGCCCTGTGTAGGACACCTTCATAGTACTGCACTGTAGTGTCAGCACTGGGTATTAGGCTCATGCCCTGTGTCTGATGCCATAGTACTGCACTGTAGTGTTAGCACTGGGTATCAGCTAATTACCTGTGTGGGACACCACAGTTTTGCACTGTAGTGTCAGCACTGGGTATCATCTCATGCCCTGTGTGGGACACCACAGTACTGCACTGTAGTGTCAGCACTGGGTATCAGCTCATGCCCTGTGTCACACAACAGCACTGCATTCTAGTGTCACCACTGGGTAGCAGCTCATTCACTGTGTGGGATACCATTGTACTGCACTGTAGTGTCAGCATTGGTTATCAGCTCATATAATTTGTGGGACACCATAGTACTGCACTATAGAGTCAGCACTGGGTATCAGCTCATGTCCTGTGTGGAACACCATAGTACTTCACTGTAGTCTCAGTAGTGGGTATCAGCTCATGCCCTGTGTGGTACACCATCATACTGCACTATAGTGTCCGCACTGTGTGTCATCTCAAGCCCTGTGAGAGACACCAAAGTACTGCACTGTAGTGTCAGCACTTGGTATCATCTCATGCCCTGTGTGGGGCATCATTGTACTGCACTGTAGTGTCAGCACTGGGTTTCAGCTTATGCCCAGTGTGGGGCACCATGGCACTGCACTGTGGTTTTAGTGTCATGCATGAGAAAATAAAGCAGTTAGCTGTACCTCAGGATTTAGTCTCACAAACAACAAAATATGTAGAAATAGCATGCTTAATACTTCAAGAAAATTGCACAGATTCTACCGGATAATATAAAAAGTGTAGCTAACATTAATTCTACAGAAAAGTAAATAAACTTTGTTATGCAATAGATTAGAAGCAGAATCTCTCTCTCTCTCTCTCTCTCTCTCTCTCTCTCTCTCTCTCTCTCTCTCTCTCTCTCTCTCTCTCTCTCTCTCTCTCTCCTCTCTCTGTCTCTCCCTCCTCTCTCTCCTCACTCTCTACAACGTTGACTAGCTTACCACACACACAGTTTGAATTTTGGCAGACATGAACTTTTAGCTGGCATTTTGTTTGCAGTTCCAGTTATGATGGACTCTGTGAGGCCCTGTCCAGCCTAATACCCTGTAGTTGCCCCCTCTCCCCCCTGCCACACACACATGATACATCATACAGTGTCACTCTGATATCACAGATCCAAAATATTTCATCTCAAGGTTCCATTGTGAGAACCATCTTGTTGAGAAGCATTGATAATTGTCTCTTGCAGGCTTTAACATTATGTCTCAGCGGCGTCCCAGCTGAGCTGCCTTCATTTCAAGTAACATTGTGCTCACTAAATACAGCTTCTTCCATACAGTACTGTATATTGACAATCCCTCACCACATCTATTAGAATGTATCATTTGTTAGACATGAACACAGAATGCAGCACCTGCCACCCCACACCCCATTCTCAGCATTACTGAGACATTACACTGGCATGGCTGGGTCTGCTAGTCAGAAACGTTTTCATCACCATTAAGGAGGACTCCAGCCCCGAGTTACATACCTGGAAGAAGTCTGTTTATCACCTATAGCGGCACACAGTTTCATCATTATCATAGGAAGAGTGCACTGCCTGCCTGACAATGTGGCTGTAGATAGATTTATACTCTTCTGATAGTTATGGCTGCAAATAAAGCACATCCATCTTACAGTACTGTTGTAGAGAGGAAATGCAGTCAATGGAAAGCAATCCCATCTAGTAAAGAAAGATGCGAGTAATAAAGCTGAGCCAGCTTTTGTGTCACTGCAAAAACTAGAGACGTCTGCTGGCGCTTCACGAGATAGTAAGTATAGAAAAAAAAGGACAAGGAAGAGATACTCTGCCCTCAGAAAGGGAAGCAGCATTCTATATGAGCGAAGACAGTGTGCAAAGCAGCACAATCTAGTAGTGAAAGCTGTGAATAGCAGAGACAAAGCAGGAATGAATAATTGGAACAGCCACAGCCCTCTTGTGGTCACCCATCAAACAGCCAGTTCATGAAAGACAGAAGAGCTCTCTAGCCTCCCAGATGGAGTGTTTTTTCTCTTTAGGTGAATGCTTAGAGCATGTGCCTTTGGGACTCTGGGTCCCAGTTTGGATCTCAGAGCCTAGGGTTTAATTCCCACCAAGGACTGCAGTTGTGTTTGTTAATGTACAGAGAACAGACGTAACAATCTCAGACCTCCTGACCTCTCATGCTCCATTTACAGCTTCTAGGCAGTCAGCAGCCATCCATACCTTTTCTTGTAGTACTGTATTGGTGTCAAATGATTTCTTCCAATACTGTAGGTCTCAGTCCCTCAACCCACAATCTTTCAAGCACAGCTGAACTATTATTCCTTTGCTAGTTATTTGTTTTGTGTGATGAACATTATTGTATAATATGGTCGGTGTTGCAAAATGTTCTGTGCACCACAGATACAAAGCTTTGGCCAGGAGGCCAGCAACAGCTACTGGGCATGGGATCTGCGCACCCTTACATGGTGCTGTGCACTAGTCAAAAACCATTACCAGCTTCCTCAGCAACCTGAATACTGTGTGCCAGGGAGAGAAAAAAAGAGGGGTGAGAAAAACAAGACAGGGATTAAAAAATTCCCTAGTCCAAAAGGGATAGGGAGAAGGATATAGGCAATAACAAAATGAATCTTGACTACCAACCTCTAGACAGCGAGATAGCGGCAGATTACAT
Organism: Neoceratodus forsteri; assembly: GCA_016271365.2. Classification (NCBI taxonomy): domain Eukaryota; kingdom Metazoa; phylum Chordata; order Ceratodontiformes; family Ceratodontidae; genus Neoceratodus; species Neoceratodus forsteri. The sequence continues at coordinate 540,171,878 of JADMNL010000022.1, forward strand.
GGCACAGAGAGGTCTTTGGGTATGAAGCCAGAACCTTAATATCACTAGCCAGGCAGTAGAGGGGTAGTGAAAGTAAGGTAGCAGCCCTTAAAGGGTGAGACACTGGCAGGCAGGGGTATGCAACAAAAGCTGGGACCCCCTTGCAATTTAGATGGCACAAATATGTCCAACAGCAGAAACAAACTACAAATGACTCAATAGGTGACATAATGACACCAGAATGAGTGAACTGACTATGATTTAGTTAGATTGGCTTTTCCCCCAGGGGAAGATGGGAATAGAAATCTGGTGCATGTGGAATTGCAGGCTGGAACAGTTCAAGGGAGTCAAGATATGCACATCTCTCAGTTATCCCCGAGCCTCGTGGGCTTACAGCGCAGGAAGAGAAAAAACACCTACCAGACAAGAGAGGAAAAAAGTGGCATTGCCAGTCAAAAACCATCAGAGAAAAAAAGAGACCTGCCTCACCTGCAACAATAGGGATTAGTTATTTATAAGGGGATGGAATAGCTTGACTCAGTCTAGCGTGCATTATATTAGGCAGGCAAATATGTGAAAAAACAATGTTTCCTCCTCATCTATTTTTCAGTTAGAGATTTTAATAAACAGTATATCCCTGAAATAAATGTTACTCCTTTTCTGAATGATACTTTGCATGTGATATAGCCACAGTGTGCTATGACATGCTTTGATATAATGAGTATTTATTATTTCCTTTTCAGGAAAGAAGGGCTACAAGAAAGGTTTGTATACCAACAGCATCAGTAATGAACTGAAGACTGAACTTATTGACTTGTATAAAGGAAGCACATTTATAAAATGTAGAGTGTGTATGAGTGCACACACATGCATGCATGTGTATTTCTATATGAAGGGCAAACTGGTTTGGATTCAAAAACACACCCCCCATCCTTTCTACCAGCCCCACAATGGGGTATGTCTCAGTTGACACAGATCATCTGAGTAAAATTCTCCAAGATCCAGGTTAATTCAGGTCTGAATCTCAATGGCTTGGCTGGGATTCAGGTATGCCATCCTTCCTCCCTACTAGAGATGGGAGAAGTGGCCCCAATTTGCTCCATGAAGTGTTTTGCAGAGTGAAGGCGAATTCGCGGAGTGCTCTGTGATGTGAAGCAGAGTACTTCGCCTTATGATAGGTAACGCGAAGTCCATTGAAAACAATGACTTTGTGTTACTCTGCCTTCTCAAACCACTACTCATTATTTAAGGGCGGCACATTGAAAACAATGTATCACTACTCTCGCTTTGTTTTAAGCTCCAAAGGTGAATTTTACAGTGATTCATGGGATTTCAGGTCACATGGGCTCTAGATTGCTCAGCACGGCCTCAGTTTGGGGAAGTGTGTGTAGGAAGCTGTAGGAGACAATCTGGTCTGAGAGCTCTCTATGATTCAAACCTTCTAAAAGCTGTTAAAAAAGCCTTTTCTGAGTCATTTTTTTCTGAAACTTTAGTTCATCAATTATAGGAAACCCTCCTGTGCTCATTTCATCGACCGTTTATTGTTTATGTTTGGATTTTGAATGTTAATGTACAACATTCAGTCTGTGTATTGAGAGACAGTGTAAGTGTGCTTTGGGGGAGGGGCATATTTGTGGTGTAGGTAGATTAACTTGGAGAAAAAGAGTGTTTTCTGTTTTGGTGATATTTTTCTTGTATAACTGTGTCAATGTACACACAGTAATATTTTCAAAAATTCTTGCCATTTTTTTGCCGATTGTTGTGCAGCAGTGCATAATTTTAGTTTGTTTAAAATATTTGGTTATATTACTGAAGTTTTCAATTTGCTACGCATTACTTAGTGTGTGTGTATGTGTGTGACGTGTGTCATCAAATCAGACACCTTTTATTGTGCCACATAATAATTTCAGCAATGTGAACCTGCTATCCACTGCAGATGTGTGATTTTTGTACTTTGTGGTATCTTTACTGTTAATGGTACTAGTGACTGTTACTGCAGCAGTGCAGTACACTGCCGCCCCCCCCCATGGCCTGCCCCGACCAGCAAAGGTATTCTTTTCCAGATTTGAATTTCTGATGGTGAGCACTGGTTAGGTGTCATGCCTTTGCATCTGCATCTCTTCAGTGTGCAGCGCAATCTAAATCTGTCTGTGCATTTGCACATCTTTAGGGCCCAATCTCCATCTGTAACTTAAGTCACAGTTGTTTCTTTGGCTTTCCTTCAGAGTACTGGACAGGTGTGGTGCATAATTCTGCATGAACATTGTACTCATTAATATGCGTTTTTAAGTCAGGACCATCATCATGAGTCACTCGTGATACAAGTCATGTTCTTCATCATCACGGTCACAAATGCAGTCCCAAATCACGATTCATGATCATGTCACGAGTCACAATACTGATTTTTTTTACTAGTTACTTGGATGTATTTTTAAGCATGTTTTGTAGTATCTCTCCAGATTTCACCACCCCACCATTGTACTCATTAATGAGCATTTTTAAGTCTGGGAGTTTGTGCTACAGCTTATCGGGGAAGTACAGCCGTAGACATTTGCATTCCCAATACAGTTCCATACTGTTTATCTCACACCATCGACACCGAATCATGTTCATCATCATCATGGTCACAAATGCAGTCACAAATCATGATTCACGATCACGTCATGTATCACAACACTAATTTTTTGACTAGTTACTTGGATGTATTGTAAGCATGTGTTGTAGTATCTGTCCAGGCTTCACCACCCCACCATTGTACTCATTAATGAGCATTTTTAAGTCAGAAAGTTTGTGCTACAGCTCATCGGGGAAGTACAGCCATAGGCATTCGTGTTCCAAATACAGTTCCATATTGGTTATCTCACACTGTCGAAACCGAATCACGTTGTTCATCATCACGGTCTCAAATGCAGTCACAAATCATGATTCACGATCACGAATCACAACATAAATTTTTTTTACTAGTTACTTGGATGTTTTGTAAGCCTGTTTTGTAGTATCTCTCCAGGTTTCACCACTCCACCATTACAATCATTAATAAGCGTTTTTAAGTTGGGGAGTTCTGTGCTACAGCTCCCCGGGGAAGTATAGCCATAGGCATTCGTGTTCCTTCCCATACAGCATGTAAGTTACAGTACCATAAGTTGTGGTGGCCGAAGTGGCCCCCATTTGCTCGGTGAAGAGATTTACTGAGTAATGTAAAATCCGCGGAGAACTCCACAATGTGAAGCGGAGTATTTCACTTCATAATGAGGAACATGAAAGCTATTGAAACCAATGACTTTGCGCTATTCCGCCTTCCCCAAATCACTTCTCCACCAAATTTAAGGTGAAGTACATCAAAATCAATGTAATTTGCCTCACTTCTCCCTGTAATTGAGCTCCAAATGAAATTCTGCAGTTATTCATGGGATTGCAGGTCACATGGGCTCTAGACTGTTCAGCACAGCCTCAGTTCTGGCCTGGGTAGTGTGTGTGCAGTGGTAACTGGAGACAGTTTGCTGTCAGAGCTCTACAATTCAAAACCTCTAAAAGCTGTTTAATATACCTTTTTGAGTAATATTTTTTGCTCAAAATTTAGTACATTGATTGTAGGAAACCCTTCTGTGCTCATATCATTGAGTGCTGTGTGTGAATTTTGAATGTTAATTTACAAAAGTCAGTCTGTGTACTGTGAAGTGTGCTTTGGGGGAGGGATGTATCTGTGGTGTAGGTAGATTAACTGGGAGAAAAAAGCAGTCTTTCTGTTTTGGTTATATTTTTCTCTTGTATAACTGTGTTAATGTACACACAGTAATATTTTCAGCAATTCTTGACATTTTTTTGTTGATTGTAGTGGTGAGCAGTGTACAATTTGTCTGTTTAAAACATTTGGTTATATTACTAAAGGTTTTTTAATTTGCTACGCATTACCTGAGTGTGCGTGTGAGTGTATGTGCGATGCGTGCCATTAACTCAGACACCTTTTGTTGTGTTACATAGTAACTGTAGCAGTGTGAACCTGCTATCCACCACACATGCATGAATTTTTTATACTGCTTTGTGGTATCTTTACCGGTAGTGGATTGTTACTGCCGTGCACTAATCCCCCCAACTGGCAAATTGTATTCCTTTCCAGATCTGGATTTGTGACTTGTGAGCACTAGTTAGGTGTTGTGCTTTTTCGTATGCATCCCTTGAATGTGCAGCGCAATCTTAATCTGTTTGTGCATTAGAAACATAGAAACATAGAATTTGATGGCAGATAAGGACCGCTTGGCCCACCCAGTCTGCCCATTTCCCTACCTAACGGATAAGCTGCAGATCCTAGTTAACCAGCAGCCTACTTCTTTCTACCCCCCCCTCCCAGAATTGCCTTATGGCTGTCCCATGCGTGCTTGAATTCAGTCACTGTTTTTGACTCCATAACCTCCTCCGGAAGGCCGTTCCATGCATCCACAACCCTCTCTGTGAAAAAATACTTCCTTACATTACCTCTGAGCCACCCCCCATCTTCAGATTGTGCCTCCTTGTTCTTGCACACCTCTTTTTTTGAAAGATGCTACCCTCTTGGACTTTGTTGATTCCCTTGAGGTACTTGAACCTTTCTATCATGTCCCCCCTCTCCCTCCTTTCCTCGAGGCTATACATATTAAGCTCCTTTAGTCTCTCTTCTTATGTCTTCCGGTGCAGACCCTGCACCATTTTAGTTGCCCTCCTCTGGACAGCTTCCATCTTGTCTATGTCCTTGCAGAGATTGGGTCTCCAGAACTGCACACAGTACTCCAGATGGGGTCTCACCAGCTGTCTGTACAGAGGGATAACAACTTCCTGTTTTCTACTGGTGATGCCTCTCCCTATGCATCCCAGTATCCCCCAGCCCTCCTTACTGCTCTCTCACATTGCTTGCCCACCTTTAAGTCATCTGATATGACTACCCCCAGGTCCCTTTCCATTTTTGTCATTGTTAGTATCTCACCCCCCATTGTGTACTCTTCCCCAGGGTTTTTGTTTCCCAGGTGCATTACCTTGCACTTCTTAGCATTAAATCTAAGCTGCCATACATTTGACCACTCCTCTAACCTTGCCAAGTCCCTTCTCATCCTTTCCCCTCCACCTTGTGCATCAACTCTGTTGCAGATCTTTCTGTCATCTGCAAAGAGACATACTTTTCCTTCCAGTTCCTCTGCAATGTTGCTTACAAAGACATTGAAGAGGACCAGTCCTAATACTGAACCCTGCGGCACCCCACTAGTAACCCCCCTTTCTTCAGAGTGGACTCCATTTACTATTACCCTATGTGTCCTATTCTCCAGCCAATTCTTTATCCAGGCTGTCATCTTGGGACCCACTCCCAGGCTGGCTAACTTGTATAATAATATTTTGTGTGGGACTGAGTCAAATGCCTTGCTAAAGTCTAGGTAGGCCACGTCCACAGCCCCTCCCTGATCTACTATTTTGGTCACCCAGTCAAAGAAATCTATTAGATTCATCTGGCATGGCCTTCCTGCTGTGAATCCATGCTGCCTTGGGTCCTGTGCCCCTCTGGCCTCTAGTTACTTGACAATTCTTTCCTTCAGAAGTGATTCCATCATTTTCCCTATCACTGAGGTTAAACTAACTGGTCTAGTTTCCCGCTTCTGCCCTGCTCCCACTTTTGTGAAGGGGAACCACATCTGCCCTCCTCCAGTCCTCAGGTACCACCCCATCCCCCCATGATTTGTTAAAGAGGGTAGTCAGTGGTGTCACTAATTCTACCCTTAGTTCTTTTAGAATTCTGGGATGAATCCCATCAGGCCTCATTACTTTGCCCACCTTCAGTTTTAAGAGTTCTTTCAGAACCCTTTCTTCTGTAAATGGCTGGTATCAACTTCTGCATCCAGAGTGTTTTTGTTTGTTTTAGGTACCTCCTCTTCATTTGTAAATACTGAGCAAAATATTTGTTTAGTATCTCTGCCTTTTCACAGTCACCCTCTGCCCACCCTCCCCTTTATTAAGCTTCACTATCCTCTCCTTAGTCTTCCTTTGCTCCTTGATCTACCTAAAAAAGGTTTTATCCCCCTTCTTAACTGAGTTGGCTATCTTTTCCTCAGTTCAGGCCTTTGCTGTTCTGACTGCCTTCCCAGCTTCCTTTTGCTTTAACTGATACAATTCTCTGTCCTGCTCCTTCTGTGATTCCTTGTACTTTATGAATGCTTTGTTTTTCTCTTGAACCTTCACTGCCACCTCCTTTGAAAACCATAGTGGTTTCTTACATCGTCTTGTTTTGTTTATTTGCTTCAAACAAAGGCTTGTTACCTTTGTGATGGCAGTTTTTATTATTCCCCATTGTTCTGCCACCCCTCCTTCCTGCCCATTTGCTAGTGCATTCCTTAGGCACTCACCCATTTTGGCAAAGTCAGCCCTCCTGAAGTCCAGTACTTTTGCCTTTGTATGGTTTGACTCTATTGCTGAGCTTATTGTGAACCATACTGTTCGATGGTCGCTAATTCCCAGATGGCTACCCACTTCTACATCTGTAATCCTCTCTCCATCTCCATTTGAGAGGACCAGGTCTAAGATTGCTCCCTCTCGAGTGGGTTCCAATACTAGTTGTCTAAGGCATGCCCCCTGTAGGGCATCTAGAATAACCCCACTCTTAGAAGTGGCTGCTACAACTGCACCCCAGCTAACATCTGGCATATTCAGATCACCCATCAGCAATATCTCCCCTTTATCTGCCATTCTAAGTATACTTTCTATCATTTCCTTGTCCATTTCCTCCCCCTGAGTGGGGGGTCTGTATATAACCCCTGAGCGGATTGTAGTGCCATTGCCTTCCTCCAAATTGACCCACAGTGCTTCTTCTCCTCCCTGTTTACCGTTTTGTTCTGTTGCTTTGATTCCTTCTCTTGTGTAGAGAGCTACTCCTCCTCCTCTTTTACCCTCCCTGTCCTGGTGACTCTGTATTATCTGACCACTGCATACATGACTAAGTGCGCCATTAATTCTGGGAGACTTTGCATTTCTTGTTACACTCTCATTTCACTTCATCAGCACTGGAGAGTTTTCTGGACACAAGACAGTAGCACTTTGGGGATGCACATTCATTCTGGTGACTGTGTGGGTGGGATGCTGCCAATATTGTTGTCACTCTGCCTTACTTCGTGTTTAAGGTGGAATGGCAATGCTAAGTATTGACACAAGGCAACGGAGCTTTCCATGGGTCACTCCACATAGCGAATGCCCACTTTGCGTTCACTTCTCCGGCAGATTTTAAATTCACTGCATCTCTACTCCCTACCCCCCAGGTCAACTGCCTCCTATTTGCCCAGATCATTCAGGTCAACTTCCTGGAGATCTGAGTCACAGTCCAAGCCAGGCCACCACTTCATGTGTGTATGTTTGTGTTTGTATGTATGTATGTGATTGTGCATTATACAGTGTGTGTCTGTGTGTGTGTGTGTGTGTGTGTGTGTGTGTGTGTGTGTGTGTGTGTGTGTGTGTGTGTGTGTGTGTGTGTGTGTGTGTGTGTATGGGACACCATAATACTTTACCAAAGTGTCAGCACTGGTATCAGCTCATGCCCTGTGTGGGACACCATAGTACTGCACTGTAGTGTTGGCACTGGGTATTGGCCCATGCTTTGAGTGGGACATCATGATACTGCACTGTAGTGTCAGCAATGGGTATCATCTCATGTCCTGTGTGGGACACCATAGTACTGCACCATAGTGTCAGCAATGGGTATCAGCTCATGCACTGTGTGGGACACCATAGTACTGCACTGCAGTGTCAGTGTCATGGGGTAACAGCAATGTGGTTAGCTGTACTTCAAAAGATGCAGTCACAGAAACATGAAATATGTCAAAATTATATTTTTAATATTTCAGGATAATTACACAAACTCAGCATGACCAAAACTATAGGAAACAGTAACTCTACAGAAAAGAAAATGGGTTTAAACAATAGAAACAGAATAACTTTAACTCTCTCTCTCTCTCTCTCTCTCATTCTCTCTCTCTCAATCTATCTCTTTCTCTCTTTCAGTCTCTTTCTCTACAAGTAGATTAGTTTACCACCAGATAGTTTGAATTAGGGTAGAAATGAGCTTTTAGTTGGCAGTTTGTTTGCAGTCCCAAGCCCGACTCACTCTGTGATGCCCTGTCTGCCCTAAAGCCCACTAGTTGCTCCCCCATGACACATCATCCAGTATGTCACTCTGATATCACAGATTCAGAATCTTTGGTCTCAAGCAGCCATTGAGAACCCAGCTTGTACAGATGTTTTGGTAATTTTTTCTTTTCATAGCCGGAATAAAACTGGCCTGCCTCTCCTGCTAGAATAGCTTGATCCAGTCTAGTGTGGAAATATGTGAAAAAGTGTTTTCTCCACATCTATCTTTCAGTTACAGATGTTAATATGCAGTAAATCCCTGAAATAAATGTTACTCTTTTTCTGATTGATACGTTGCATGTGAAATAGCCACAGTCTGCATTAACAATTTTTGATGGAATATGTGTTTATAATTTCCTTTTCAGCAAGTATAGTATTTTGATACATAGAAACAGACTTTGACAGCAGATAAGGACTGCTTGGTCCACCTAGTCTGCCCTTATTTGAAAATAGACAAATGCCTTTGCTTGAATGCAGTGCATTCATTCACTGCACACTCCTCAGCTGCTAACATACAGACAGCAACTGTGTAGCCGTAAAGCAGCTGATGTACTCCACACTATCAAAATGCTGCAAACTAATTAAGTGCTGCAATAATAACTATGTCCACTAGGTGGCTCTGTTGAGTGATATTGATTATACTATTATATCACTTCTTTACTTTAGATCAAAAAATGATATTTCCTTTTTGTAACTGATACTTTATAAAACCGAATATACTACTAATAATTCAGATTTTGTTACCACTAATACAGGTGACTACGTTTCATTTTGCTAATTCTAACTTTGTCAAAGATAATCTTTATTGATAATGATAATACATTACAGCTACAAATGTAACTATGGGTACTAATAAAGAAAAAAATGTTCTGTCTTTTTTTATTAAACATACTGTATGCCTGTCTATTTATAGTCTTTAAGGTAGGCAGGTGGCTGTCTATTACATATGGTTAGGTAAATTTGGGGTGGTGTACTGGTAGTTGATCACACAGGTGCTGCATCATCCTCTTCCTCCAGGTTTGGGGCAGCATTATTGGACAGTTGGAGTTTCTTGAAGAATGAAGAGTTTCTGATCACTGACCGTCCATCACTTGCAGTTGTGACCATTGAAACTTTCACTTGTGTGACTGCTTAAGGCTCGGTGTTATATGGGGTAGAGAGCTTGTTGGTCTTCTGCTGCTGATATAGGACAGTATCACCAGGTGCAATTGTAGCAGGTGTTGCATGGTGACTCCTGGCTGAATATGCCTTCATCGTGGCTTTTTCAGCATGATCTGTGTGTTCTAAGTTACTATCAGGTACTGTGTCTTTTGCAGTCGGGATTTTAGTTTTCATTTTGTGGTTGAACAGCAGTTCTGCAGGGGATTGGTCTCTGGTCCTGCATAACGTGGAATGGCGGTCTCTGAGAAACTTGCATAGTACCTTTCTCCACAGTACACCTTGCATCCCAGTTACTTTTAGAAATTTTCTTTCTGACCACATAAATCTCGTTGCAGCAGCTTTGGCTTACAATGAGGGTGGGGTAATTTTCCTGTGCCAAAATCCCAAATACATTTCAAATTTACCACTTTGTATTAGTGCTTTTACTGTTTGGAGGAGTTGATCCTTCAACATCACTTGCTGTATTTCTTCCAGTATCATTGCTTTAGGTGTAGTGTAGTGCAGTGTACTATGCTAGAAGATACACATATTCTTCCACTACTTTTGCTGCTTTTAAGCTTTCAGATGTGTTTGCTGGAATTGGATGGCATGACATGTAGTCAGCTGGATTGCCTTTTCCCTTTCTGTACTGGACCTTGAAGTTGTAAGGCTGTAGCCATAATCCCCATTGTTCAATATGTGCTGGCGGTTTAGATCTCAGGTTATTCTATATCCACTCTAGAGGTCTGTGGTTGGTGATCAGTGTGAATAGATTGCCATAGATGTAAAGGTGAAAATGTCCACAACTCCATTCTATAGCTAGAGCTTCACACTCAGTCTAGGAATAACGCCTTTCAACATTGCTGAGAAACCTGCTGGTATATGCTATGAGATTGCTTTGAACTGTTTTTCAGGGCTAGCATTGACAATTATCTCCATTTCTCTGTCTGGGTTGAAATATGCCATCTTTGTTTTACTTTTAAGGCTTTCTTTAAGTGTCCTTACTGTTTCTTGTTCCTCTCCCCAACACCATTTGGTGTCTTTTCATGTTAGCTGTATCAGTGGTGCTGTCACTGTTACAAAGTTTTAAATAAAATAAAAAAAAATATGTAGCCATTCCAAGAAGAGTCCAAATTTCAGTAGTGTCATATGGATTGTTGGCTCTCTGGATGGCTTTCACTTTCTTTGGGTCAGCTAATACTCCACTAGCTGAGAAAATTAAGCCATAGTATTCCAGTCTTGTTTTTCTGAATTCACATTTAAGATGATTGAGTGTGAGACCACTTTTCCTTAATCTCTGGAAAACTGCTGTAAGGTTGCTATCATGATCTTGACTTGTCCCATACACAATGATGTCATCATTAAGGCACTGTCCACACTGAACATGGTTCGGCAATAACGTTGTAAAAATGTTTTTAAAACGTTCCATGCTTGTGTGTCCACACTTGTCCTACCCTGTTTTACCATGGTTAAGAATCCCATCCACACTTGAAAAGCAAACCCATGGCATTAAACACAGTTTCCAATCTGTGTTGCATTGAGTGGTGAGTTATGGCTCCTTGAAGGACTGCAGTGGCAGGAGAGGCTACAACATGGTACTGACACCCATCCACACAAACGAGGTAAGCGTCCTCATTTTCAAACCATGATGGAAACCATGCTAAAACCCTAATACGATTAGGGTTTAAACATGGTTGTCAAACACGGTTTGAAAACTACATGGGTGTGGACACGAACCATGTTTGGGAGCACCTGTAACATTCTATGGTGCCTGTAACATTACAGGAGCCCTAGTGGGCAGGGCCTTAGGTTCTTTACACCAGTAATGACTTGCAATTTTTAATGTATAACATTCTGAAATACGTCTGCAGTCAAAGATATCACAAAATTTAATCTCTGTACATTCTTAGCCCCATGTGGGTAGAAAAAGTAATGATATACCTGCTATCGGATGCAGCTCCAGTTGATGGTACCCTGCTTTAAGGTCTAACTTTTAAAATACTGTTGCTCCATTTAACTCGTGGATTACATCATCAATGTTTGGGATGATTTGGCACATAAAATCGTGGCGTTGGCCTGTTGCATGTTGACACAAATCTTCACTTTGTCGAGGTATTTAGGTTTCAGGGGTGTCACTATTGGTGAGACTCAGGGTATTGGTCCAGTCACCTCTTCAATTGTGTCTTCTGTCTCAAGGAGCTTGAATTCTGCTTCAGTTTTATATGGAAAGGAACTCTGAAGTGTTGCTGACTCATAGGCTTTACCTCAGGATTAATGTGAAAATATACTTGGAAATTTTTAAGCTTGCCAATGCCTTGAAAGAGGATAGGATAATGGTCCACAAGATGATATGCCACAGTGCATGTGTGTGTTAGAGGTGGTATTACATTAACAATTTTGATTAGCTCCAATTCTAAAGCTGTTTGGTAGCTTAGAAGTGAACTGCCATTTCCTCCATCAACATAAGATGTCCCATATGTGATTTTGTGTTTCGACTATGGAATTGGCAAATTTTCATAGGATTGTAAGTGCTTTTTTAGAGTCATAGGAGCATAGCCTTGTGTTGTTTGGCTGAAGTTCGGGCATGCAACACCTTCAGTGCGTTGTACACTGTTTAACTTATAATATTCACTGCAGCCCCTGAAATCAATCAGTGGAGTCATCTTGGTACCATGTGTTTGTACCTGCACTTGTGGTTGGCTAATATGCTTGTGGCTGTTCACTGCAAACACAGAGGTCTCACTTCTAAATGAGTCTGATTTTGCTTCTTCAACTTGTGATGCTATTTGATTTACCCTACATTGTGAGTTGTAATTTTTGTGTTTGCTTGTGTGCATGCACAAGGAACGTCTTGAAACAGTGTGATTTTTTGGAGGTGTGTGACCCTCCTCATGAATGCAGTGCTCAGTGTAGCAGGCCCGACCCTACTGGACCAATACATGCCAAGCTGTGTATAACAGCAGTTCAGCTGTGTGAGTCTTCACTTCAAACAAAAGGTCCACTGCAATCAGCAGTGGTAGCATGTGTGCAGTTAGCATACTGACATCTTTACGTCTTCAGCACAGCCGAATTGCTGTCACACAGCTCAGCATGAAATCCCTCCTGCTTCCTCCCTGTGCTAATGTCCTCCCCCCTCCCTCATTATTATCCTCCCTGGCCCCCATGTTGTGTACCGAGGCAGTACCCAATCCCCAGCACACTGTGTGGTCAATGGGGGTACCCAATCCCCTGTTGGCTGCAGCCCCCCCAACAACCAGTTGGCACACTGGGAGCACACACCAGCGTGTTCATGCCTCTCCCCCCACACACACACTCTATGGCCAATAGGGGTGCCCAATCCCCACCAGTTCCAGTTCCCACCCAACAAACATGGAGGTGGCATGCTGGGAGCCCACCCCAGCATACCAAAAGCATCCTGCTGCGTCTTTTTGTTTCAAAAATTCCTGTGAAAGAAGAAAATGGTCCCTCGGTGAGTCCCTTGCCCCCTTCCCCAACCTACACCCATCCTCTGTGCACCTGGCCTCCCCTCTCACACTCTCACCCCATACTTATCTCTGGAGACCAGCACAATGATCTTCGGTGGACCAGAAACACGTCTGCACTCTTCAAAGCTGGCCACAAACTGAGGAAATGCCAGTAAGCTATATAATGGCATAAATGTTTTTTTTTCAACTTAGGTGGATATCTCAGCCATTTTTTTTTTTTGGCACCAAATTTTCAACATGGGGTTCTTGGGACCCTTTCTCTTGAATTCAGTCACTGTCATGGCATTATTCGGTCCCAAAAGGTGATTTCGCGGCCACTGTGCAGAATCACCTTTTGGGACCGATTAATGAAACGACAGTGTCAATGTTCATGAGGTGGGTTCTCAAAAAGCCTATGTTGCAAATTTGGTAAAAAAATTAAAAAAATGAATGTTTTATGAGCGTGCGTTGTGCAGTTTCCATGCACATTCATAAGTTCGCGAATTTGTAATATTTTCACTCCAGATTTTCAATATTGGCATTTTTCCACACCTTCTTATGAACAGTACAGCTGTCATTTTTCACATCCTGGCTGAAATGTGTTTTCTTGCTTCTGGTGCAGAATATAACGGTCGCTGTCAGAAATCAGTGTTCAGTACAGAGTAAGACAATCACAGTGACACTGTTCAAGAGCAGAGGTCCTAAAATGCCTATGTTGAAAATTTGGTGACAAAAGTCCATAAAATGGCTGTGTTATGAGTGTGCAATGCACAGTTTCTATGCACACTCATAAGTTTTCAAATTTGTAAAATTTTCACTCCAGGTTTTCAACATTGGCATTTTTCCACATCTCCTTATGAACAGTACAGCTGTCATTTTTCACATTCTGGCTGAAATGTGTTTTCACACTTCCGACGTAGAATAGTGCAGTCACTGTGGGAAATCAGTTTTCAGGACAGATTAAGAAAATCATAGTGACACTGTTTATGAGCAGAGGTCCTAAAATGCCTATGTTGTAAATTTTGTGACAAAAGCTCATAAAACGACTGTTATGAGCATACATTGTGCACTTTCCACTCACCCTCATAATTACATGAATTTGTAATATTTTCACTGCAGATTTTCAACATTGCCATCTTTTCATTCCTCCTTATGAACAGTACAGCTGTTATTTTTTATTTCCTGCCTGAATTATGTGTTTGCGCTTCTGGCGCAGAATGGCGTAGTCGCTGTAGGAAATCAATGTTCATGACACATTAAGAAAATCATAGTGACAGTGTTCATGAGGAGAGGTGACAAAATGCCTGTGTTGAAAATTTGGTGAAATAATTCCACTGAATGACTGTGTTATGAGCATGCATTGCGCAGTTTCCACACAGGCTCGTAACCTTGAGCATGAGCAGGGCGTTAGGGTTCCGAAGACAAACACTTAAGAAGTATGAGGCTGAAATGTTAATCAGATGCAAGAGAAGTTGCAGAGGGGTACTCTGTTGGGACATGGATGCTTAAGGGACATGGATACAACTGGGGGGGGAGGCTGCATAAATGCCAAACATCATTGCAAATACCTGCAAGCGAACGTTCGCCATTGACAAATGCTTGTTATTTTTGCTACAGGTAGTCTTGTAATGTCCTGCTTGCTGCAGTTTTTCACTGCATTTTCTGGCAAAGTGGTTTGGCTTGCAACATGCTCCGCAACCTTTGCCTTTTGCTGGACATTCTCCCTGCTGCGGATACAAACCACCACAGTTTCTGCACTGAGTGCTTGTGGCCTGGTTTTGTGGCGTGCTAGTGGAAGCTGGCTTGGAATCTTGTCTGAAGATGATTTTATTAACAGTGGTTTCTTCACTAGTCATCTCTTTCTCATTGTCTGAAGCTTGCATGTCAGAAGTTTCAAGTGCTCTGCCATAGTTGAGCTCAGTTAAGGACAGTTCTGGCTCTCTTAATGCTCTGCAACACAGTCTAGTGAAGTGCAGTTTTGTATAATCTGTGCTTTTAATTCTTTCTCTACATTATCAAACTTGCAGTTCTTGACCAACATGCGCATTCTGGTCTAACATGATCTACAGTAGATTGTCATTCGGGTGTTGTGAGACTTTTTGAAACACATACTGTATATTTCATACTGTACTTTTTTGGGGGGAGAAAAACAGTTTGTGAACTGTTCAACATCTACGTATTTGTCTGCGCTTGCGGACAAAGTGTCATATATGTCATGTGCTCTCTCTCCAGCAAGATGCAAAAGAACAGCTTTTAGACTGTCATCCCCAATATTATTCATTGCAGTGGTGTAGTTTTCAAATCTTTGGGCCCATTTGATCCACCGTGGTCCTACAGAGCTGGGTTCAGCATCTAAATCAAAAGCAGAAAAATTGGACTGGCTAGGCAGGGCCATTATGTAACTTTCACAGGTACTCACAGCTATTTTCAATGCTTTCTTTTCCTTCTCGTTGAGTTTAGAAGTCTGGTCCAAAGATAGGGCTTCTCCATCTTGGTTCTGAATCCTTGTTGCCAGTGTAGTATTTTGATACTCTTATTTCAAAATGAAGACAAATGCCTTGGCTTGCATTCAGCATTTTTATTCACTGCACACTCCTCAACTGCTAACATACAGAAGACAATTGTGTACTTAGTACTGTTGTAAAGCAACTGGTGCACAGCACACTATCAAAATGCTGTGAACTAACTAAGCGCTGCAACAATAGTAAGTCCATTAGGTGGTTCTGTTGACTGATACTGATTACAACATTACAGCAAGGAGATTCTATGGTAGAAGTTTATATACTTTAACATCCATTTCTTAGTCCAAGTACACATATCTGATATGAAAAGTTGGAACAGTGATGGGCCCAACACAGGTCCCTGTGGGACATCATTCATCACAATACCAGTAGCTAAGTAGGCCGCATTAATGAATACTCTGTGTCCTATTCTCAAGCCATCTTTTGGTCCATTTTATAATAAATGAACTAATGTTTAGGTTAATCATTCTTTCAATTATGGCCCCATGTGGAACAGTGTCAAATGCATTTGAAAACTCTAAGTATATACAATCTATAGGTTTACCTTTATCTAGTGTTGATCTCATTGGGACAGTAATCCTGGCTTGCATCACCAAAACCTGGCTTGATGACAACATGGGCCCCATTTTGGAAGCAACAGTCCCAGCTGGGTTTTCGGTGGTACACCACTCAAGATCGGACTGCAGAGGTGGGGGGGGTGGATATTTGTTTTAGATCACAGTTGGGTCTTACTGATGTACCAGTAGAGGTGGCCAGATCATTTGATTTTGCTGCAGTAGCAGGTGTGGGCTACAAGATCATTCTCATGTACCATCCACCCGGGTGTGAGAAATTGTTCTTGCAAGAAGTAGCAGACTCCATCATCGATGTGGATTTCAGTCACCCAGGCTGATGGTCCTGGGTGACTTCAATGCCTGGGTCAATGATGAACTCTCGCAGTTTGGTCAAGACTTCCTCCAACTCATGTCTTCATTGGGGTTCACGCAGGTAGTTGCCTCTGCTACTTATAATCAGGGTCACTCTCTTGATCTAGTCTTCCTCCTGGGGATTGAGTCCACTGACTTGGTGGTGGAGCCAGTCATGTGGTCAGATTACTACACAGTAAGATTAAATTTCCAGCCCCCTCTTATATGCCTGCCCCTGTGGAGATGGTCAGATACTGCCCTTTGAGGGGTGTAACCCTGGAAGGTCTTTCAGCAGTGGTAGACCTATTGGGAGTTCTGAGGGCAGGTGTGACCCCAGAGAATCTAGTTCTGGCCTATAATAAGACCATTACTGAGGGTCTGGATGCTATTGCCCCAGTCTGGGTTCATCCTCTCTCTCTGTCCTCGGTCCCCCTGGTTTGATGGGACCTTGAGGGAGTTCAGACATGTAGGACGAAGGCTAGAGCATTGCTGGTGGAGAACGACCCTTGAGATCGACCACCTTAGACTGATAGATCATTATCAAAGCTATCAATCAGCAATCTCATGTAAGAAGGCAGAGTTCCTGTCTGGTGAGATAGCTGCTGCTTAGAATCGACTGGCTCAGCTCTTTCAAACTGTGGACAGGCTGTGCAACCAAACCTGTCTACAGGTTTGAGGAGATTTTTCACAAGAAAAGGTGATGAGTTTGCTCAGTTCTTTGCAGATAATGTGGCTGATATCAGGGCCAAAATCTGTCCAGCACCCTCTATGGGGGTTAGTGATGGTCAGTGTATGGTCACTATCTCTCAGCTTGCCTGGATATCTTTTGACCGGACGGAGATGGGGGACATTATGCAGCTTGTCCAGAATGTGCAGCCTACCTGCTGTAGTTTGGATCCAGGCCCTACACATCTACTATTAGGATGTATGGAGACTATCGGCCTGGTCCTTACTGGGATTGTTTGGTGCTCCTTAGAATTGGGAGAGTTCCCTAACTCCCTGAAAGAAGTGGTAGTGACACCACTTCCTAAGAAAGCTTCTTTAGACCCAAACAACTGTGCAAATTACAGACCCATCTCTAACCTTTCCTTTGTTGGGAAGGTGATTGAGAAAGTGGTTTTGCTGCAACTGGAGAACCATTTGACCATCCATGATGTCTTCAATCCTCTCCAGTCAGATTTCTGGAAGAGACACAGCACCAGGACCACTCTGGTTTGGGTGCTCAATGATCTCCTGATGGCAAGAGACCAGACAAGCTCTTCCATCTTGGTGCTTCTGGATCTTTCTTCAACGTTTGACACTGTAGACCACGGGGTTCTGCTCGAGCGGCTGAGGGTCATCTGTGGCCTGGCTGGTCCAGTACTCAGATGGTTTTATTCCTTCCTAGCTGGTAGGTCTCAGAAGGTGGTTTTGGGGATTTTGTTCCTCAGAGCCATTCTCTCTGCCGTGTGGGGTCCCTCAGGGCTCGGTGCTGTCCCTCATGTTGTTCGATGTGTATTTGCTGCCTCTCTGAGACATTGTAAGATGATATGAGCTGAGGTTTCATTGATATGCAGATGATACACAGCTCCATCTGTCTTTTGCACCTGACCAGGATAGTGCAATCTCAATGTTTAACAGCTGTCTAGCAGAGATCCATGACCGGATGAAGTCCAGCTGGTTGAATTTGAATTCCGGCAAGACTAAGGTGTTGGTGGTGGATCTGAGGCACCAGATAGAAAGGCTGGTGGTGGGATTACCCTCTGGGCTTTCGCTGAATTGGGTACAACTGCCTACCTCTGAACAGGTGTGAAATTTGGGGGTGGTTCTTGATGATGGACTGACTGCATGTGCAGGTGTCAGCAGTCGTCAAGTCTTTCTTTTACCATCTTAAGGACATCGCCAGAATAAAGCACTTTGTTCTGACTGATTTGCCCATGTTGATCCATGCCTTTGTGACCTCATGCCTTGACTACTGCAACTCTCTTTACCTGGAACTTCCGGGGGTTGATGTCTGCTGCTTGCAGCTGTTGCAGAATGCTGCAGCATGATTATTGACTGGGACTTCTCATTCTAATCATGTTCATGGTGCCATCCTTGTGGAACCCTCTACCTTGTCAGATTAAAGAGTGCAGGACCATGGAGAGCTTCAAGACTGATTTAAATACATATTTATTCAGAAAACTTAACATTTGGGGCAGGATTCACAAAGAAGATGCGCTTGGTGCAACTCAGATGCACTGGTGCAAGTCAGATGCACCAAGCCCAAGCATTGGTATTCACAGAGGGATGCACCATGCCAAGCACCAAGAGCAACACCACTGTGAATCACCACAGGACACAACGGCACAACTGCAGATGTGCCAGTGCATCCAGAGATGCTCCAGGGCAGGCAGACAGCCCTGCAGCCACACAGGGGAGCCAGCAGAACAACTGGAGCAAAACAACAGGGCAGGAGGAGCAATCACAGAGCAGACACAAACAGAACCATGGACACAAGTGTAGAGTAAAACATGTTTATAAATCGTAATGGCCATATAAACTGTACAAATAAAATGCCAGAAAAGGAACAACAACAACAACATCCACAGATGGGGAAGAGGGTGAGCAGGGATGGGAAGGAGGATGGGAAAGGGACCGAAACAGGGTAGAGTAACTATTTACACAGGAAGGCCCCCAGCTATTGGCAGGGGGACACTAGTGGTGCCATCACCTGCCACGCAGCACCCTGGCATGGCCCAGAAGGTGCAGCATGACCCCCTGCAGGGCAGCTGACAGGCACTGAACAGTCCATGTAAGAGGGCGCAGGACCACCTGGATGGCCATATGGATCCTCTGGTCCACATCCACCGGCACAGCACCACCACCATCACCACCCAGAGCAGCATGGTGATCAAGGACACCTACAGAAAGCGACAGAGGGAACACACATTGAGGGCCAAAACATGGAACACATCCCCACCTACCCACCACAGACCGTGCACCACCAGAAAGACTGCAATCATGTAAAGTGGTACTCACCTGCCCCTGGTGGGGCACCAGGCCTGGCACCCATGTATTGCCGACGATGCTTCTCAGCTGCATCCACGGCATGCTGCCTGGCCCCTGGGCCTGCAAAACACAACAAACAGCACCATGAGCAAACACTGCCACAGTGCAGGATGCAAGTCCCCAGCCACCCCCCCACCAGCACGTGGCCATGCATCAGGCAGTGATGCCTGTGTCCAAAGCATCTGGTGTAAGCAAGTAAACACAGCCATGGCCTGTCTCCCCGGCACCAGAACCATGCAGCACAGGAGCACCATGGGGGCAGTGATGGACACTTCCAGCATGTGCCACAGAAGGATACAACCAAAGAACACCAACCTGGCCATGGCATTGCACCCCTGTGTACACAGCGCCACAGCTGTGCAAGTCTCTCTGGGTCCTGCCTCTGGAGATCACCATAGCGATGCCTGTACTGCTCTCCTGTGCATGGCATGCCAGGACGCCACACAATCCTTGAAGCAATGGTGGCCCATAGCCTGGCCCTGGGCTCATGGAGGTCCTCTTGTCCAAACAGGTGGCTCTCTACAGCCATGACCTGTTCCACTAGATGTAGCAGCTCCAAATGTGACCAGTTCATGGCCCTAGGCACCATTCTCCCAGTTCCAGGCATCCTACACTGTGTACATATAGTGGCAAGGTGCAAACAGGGAATGTGCCATCCACTTACCGTTATGCGCCACATGAAACAGTGATACACGTGCAGCACACCACGTACTGAATGTGACGTACTATTGGCCACTGCTGATGGACCCACACATGTGCACACCACCACGCTATGGCATCGCATGGCAAGGACACTGTCGTGCATGCGTGGTGCGCATGCAGGTGCCATGTTGTGCACAGCATATGCCAGTAACGTGTACTGTGCATAGTGCGCAATCCGTGTGGAGGAACGGACAATGCAGCATGGGTGGCACATTGTGGGACATGCTGTGTGATACAGTACACAGCACCGCGATCATCAGGCACGCTATGGTGCACTGGACTACGGTAGAACAGTGCATAATGGAAGATGCACTGTATCACACACACACACACACACACACACACACACACACACACACACACACACACACCGTGAATGCGCGGGGGATGCGTAATATAGACTGCCCTGAAACCATGCAGATGCACCACCCAGACCACACATGTGCTAGGAATGTGCCGTACTGTGGCTGCGGCATCACACAGATGCTCCGTGCAAAGTGAGATGAGCTAGGAGCAATTATACTATTCAGAGAGACTGCACCCCAAACAGCCTCATCAACCATGCATGGGCATCTCAGCCGATTAGCATCTCATTAACAGGTGCTTAGGCCTCATTTGCATGCCCTGAGCCATAAATGCTCCCAATTCAGCAGGCTGAGTCCAGGGTACTGAGAGGAGTCAGTGCCTACAGGGTGAGTATACTGCCACAGTCACAGGGCTGCAGCACACACTGGTGTGCCTGCATCAGAGCGTGCACACTGCATATGGGACCAGACTACCATCAGGTAGCTCCCACAGCAATATGTGATGTACAACTGCAGGGATGTATCTACAGGGTGACATTGGACTGGTTCCTGCTGAGGCCACAGTGGAACACCATGTCACTGGGACACACACAGCACAGCATGTTCCGGGCACCACTGCACAACTGTGGTGTGGTTGGCATTGCACTGTGGCAGTGTAATGTGGGGGGGGTTCAACGTGTACAGAGGACAACACAAAGTACACAGGGACGGTACGGATGGCTGGGGGTGGACTACACTGTGAGGTGCATGCAGCGCCATGACACATGTAAGTACGTCACACAGTGAAACACCTGTGTAGTAAGTGTCACCACTGCCAGCACGCACACTGCTGCCATACAAATGCTGCATGCCACCACATGGCAGTCCCCCTCCGCCCTGCAGCCAACACAGTGGTGGCACCTAGGTATGATGGTGCACCATGGTGGTGGAACACACACTGCTGGGGTATTGGGGCACACCCATGGCAGATGGATCAGTGTCACACACTCTGCGGTCGCTACACAGTACCCCTACCACATCCTGGGTGCCTTGTGAGGTGCGTGCGCTGTCGCTCATGGACAGCACACTATGATGCGTGTCCACCAGTGCTTGGCAGCCCACATGTGGACCATGGCACAGGCCACCAGCACCACAGACCATGGTAAGTCTGCAGACAGTGGGAGATGGGTGTGGGTCTGTTTGTATACATGGGCGGGTCTGACACAAGGTTGCTTCTCCTCACAGTGTTTTGAATGTCTGAGGAGGCTGGTGCCACTGCCAGGTGGTGACTACATTTCACGCAGGATGAGGAGATGACACTCATCAAGCCATGCCATCTATGCCTGGATGTACACACTGGCAGGGGTGGCAGCAGGACAGCATGTGCAGAGGGCTGGGAGGAGGTGGCCTGGCATGTGAACACGGTCACAGCATACAACTGCACAGTGCAGGAGTGCAGAAAGCATTGGAATGATGGCCGACGGAGGGCCAAGGAGAGGGTGGCTAGCATCCAGGCCCCCCTGCGGTGGACAGGGGGTGGACCCGGGTCGGTGGCACAGCTGAGCCCCAATGAAGCCCTTCTGGCCATCCCTGGGGGTGGCTTCCAGATGGGGGGGCAGCCCATTGCAGCATGGTGAATAGCTGTGCACCCTGTCCACACCAGCCATAGACAGGCGTGCATACCCAGTGGTGTGTGGCTGACTGTGCAGCGTGTCATGTGCATCCTGTGCATTAACCATGTCTCCCTTTCTCTCTTCCACAGCTCCATTGTGACTCCATGGTGTGGTAATTGCCAACTGTGCAGCCCCCATAGGCAATGATGCAGGCCCACCCCATGGGGCCATTGACACTGATGTGGGTGTGTCCATGCCTGCGATGTCCATGCTCCACACACCACCGGTCATGGTACCAGTGGCGGAGGGCCCTGCGGAGCCCTCCATCAGTGATGGCGGTACTGCAGGTGGGTACATCTCATGGTTGGGGGGCCTGGATGGGTTGTCTGATGCTGACCCAGATGAGGCGGTGGACATAGCAGAAGCACTCATCATGCTTGCCAGTGGCTTGCAAGGTGAGGGCATTTGCATCGACACATGTTCCACTGTCAGCAGCACCACTGCCATGGAAGACTGCAGTGTACATAGCGCAGGCCTGCCTATGCATGGACCCTGGGTGCCAATGGCGTTCCCACCGTGCTGGACGCTGGTGCAGTGGTGGCACAGATGCCTGGGGCTGTGTGTGCCGTGCCCCCTGCACCACTTCCCAGCACAGTGCTGGCAGCGTCAGTTTCATCCAGTCAGGGTGCCAGTGAGCACGCACCTGCTACAGTGGGCCCACTGGATGACATGCATGGACAGCAGGTACCTGTGCCCAGCCATGATACGCACACAGCACAGCCTGACAGTGTGTGTCCACCACCCGTGGATGACCCTGGTGAGGCCGACCATTCCCCGGTTCATCGGCGCCACCCCTCTGCTGCATCACCTGCTGATGACATGGGTATCTACCTTGACCTGGAGCGTGCAACTGTGGACAGTCAGGAGGCACTCCTGGTGGAGTTCCGGAGCCACTGGGCCATCATGGTCCAGGAGCATGAGTCTGTGGTGGCGTGGTGTGCTCAGATGCTGGCTGAGACATGCTTCATGCGGGTAGGCATGACCGCAGCCATGGAGTGGATCGCAGCTGCTGTGGAGGCAGTGACTGCTTCCGCAGCATGCCGTGGACAGTGTGCATCCAGTCAGATGCCCAGGAGCACATTCCGGACACCCCGACGGTGTGGGTCCAGGTGGGCCCCCTGCTGCTGACCCCATCGCCACTGGCATCCACCCCACCAGCCATGGCTCAGTCAGGGGGCATGGAACGGCCACCCCACTGAGCACTCATTCACGGTCTCAGTGCAGCACCCCGAAGGACACCCCCTGTGGCCGGTGGTGGCACCCCTATCACCAGCGGCTGTGGCAGAGGCTGCCTGCATGTCTGTGGTGGTCATAAGGTGGCCCTGTGATGTCCATGCCCGGAGGCTGTGGTGGTGGGTGGCATGGTCATGCATAACGGCTGCCCTGCGGGTGGTGCCAGTGCCACTGTGCGTGGTGGTCTCCAGCCACACGGTTGCCCTGGCACCCACCCTGTGTCACCTGTGCATGTGCACTGGTGTGTTTGTGTGTACCACATTTGTGCTATGTGTCATGGGAATGATGAGTGTGTTACGGTGCATGCAGTGCCCATGTGGCAGCCGCAGTGCACACTGACTCACGATGGTGTGGGCGTGGCCTGTGTGGTTCTGGTGTGGTGCATGCATGGTGCCTGTGTGTGAGTGTGTCTGTCCCTCACCATGTGCATGTGCCCAAATGTGTGCCCTGGTGTGGCATACGGTGCCTGCCATTCCCCTGCCATGCTGTCCCTACACTGTGGTTCCCATACCTGCACATGTACCAACCTGCATACTCACCTGCGTGTCCGGAAATGTTCCTCCATCACTCGGGTGCGACATGCCCGTGACCTAGCCTCCAGCCTGGGATCCCTGTGCCCGTGTCTGCCGTCAGCTCCATTATTCCTCTGGTGTGTCCCTGCTGTGCCCTCCCCACCCCCCTCCTCCCCGAACTGTTGCCCTCACTGGCCTCGACAGGTATCCCATGGTCTTGAGCCATGTTGTGTAGCATACAACAGGCCAGGAATATGCTACAGGCCTTCTCAGGGCTGTACTGCAGGCCACTGCCTGACCGGCACAAGCACCAGAATCGCATCTTCAGCATGCCAAAGAAACGCTTGATGATGGCGCATGTTGCGACGTCTGCCTCATTGTAGCATTCTTCCGCTACTGTTCTGGGTCATCGGATGGGGTGAGGAGCCAGGGACGCAATGGGTATGCAGCATCACCTGTGGAAGTAGATGTGTCTTCATTAGTACATGGTGTTACACTGTGGTGTGTGACCCAACCCCGTTCCACCCTGTGTTGTGCGCCCCTGTCCTGCCCCCTCCGCCCATGCTGCCACATGTCTGGTGGTCCGGCATCCACTGCCCCAGCTGCTCCTGCCTGCCTCCATCCTTCCTGTGGTGTACATTGGTCACATGCCACCCTGCATCCACTCCAGCACCCTTCCACATCCCTGCTGACCCAGTGCCGTCATGCCTACAACCTCCTGCCCATGGCCCGCCCCAGGTGTCCCAGACATGGTACCCCCCCCCGGGCTGCTGTCGCCAAGTCACATGTACCTAACAGGTGTCCAGTTTGGATGTCTCTGGCCTCGAACCTTGCACAGAGTGGTGTCTGGTGCCATATGTATACATCATGTGCACTCCTAGGGTGTGTAGTGCAGACATTGGTGATGCACCCCATGGCATCACACACACCACCTGGCAGTTCACTGAATGGTACCTCTTCTGATTCATGTATGTGATGCCCTCCTCACCATGTGGTGCATGGAATGCCTCATGGGTGCAGTCGATGGCCCCTATGACACCTGGCATATGTGCCACCCTGTGGAACCCCTGCATGGCTTCTGTCTGCTCTGCCTGCATGCTGGGGAATCTGATGTTTTCTGAAGCATGAGGTAGCAGTGCAGTGAGGAACTGTGTGTGGAGGCGGGATGTTGAGGCCTATGATATGCCAGTGGTGTCCCCTGTAGGCCTCTGGAAGGTTCCCGTGGTGAGCAGGCACATGACCGTTGTCACCTTGGTCTCCACTGAGATGGCATGTGCTCATGCAGTGGGTGCCTGCATCACATCATGGCACAGCTCACATAGCTGCCTCAGCATGGCCCTGTTGAGGCGGTATCGCCTGACTGTCTCCACCTCTGTCAGCTGCTCAAAGGACAGCTGGGCATGGTACTGCCATGGGGCCGGCCACCTACGGTTCCTTCCAGCACCCTGCCTCCTCCTCCTCATTAGGGCACCAGCAGTGGTGACTGCTACTGGGTTCATCCCCTCTGTTGCTGTGGCACTGTGGAGTGGCTTGCTGTCTGTGCCTCTCCCTCTGTTGTGACTTCTCCTCTATGTGTGTCCTGCTGTCATTGTTCCATTGATGGCCTCCCTCTTTTGTACTTATCTTTCTATGCCGCGTCTTGGCTTTGCACTGAAGTTGCTCCATTGCTGCACCTTGGTTGTGCTCCATGAATAAGGATGCGCGGTGTATGCATGGGTACGCCCCCTGTACATGCGCTGCATGTCATTAAGTTGCACCTATGGTGCATGACTTTCAATGCAGGACATCTCGCTTGCACTGGCACTTCCTTCCTGTACCTGAATTGCCCTCTGGTGCATTTCCGACTTGTACCGGTGCATCTGTGTTGTGCCAGGTACACCTGTTTTATGAATCCTGCCCTTGATGTCTTGAGAATTTTAATTGATGTTATATTTATGTGAAACTAATACCAGGTCGTGCCTGAAAATAGGCAGTATTGTTGCCTAGTGCACTTACCCGGTTACCAAAAGCTAATAAATAAATAAAATATCTATGAGAATTTTAACTGGAAGTTTGATGTATTTATGTGATTTATCTAATATGTTTTTATGGAAAGCATTTTGATATTTCGAATTGCACTATATACAGTAAATAAAATCATTATCATTATTATTATTAAAGAAATGTTTTTGTTAAAGAAAAGCAAGTGGTTTCACTTGACCTCCCAGAGGTAAAACCATGCTAGTCAGTATCAACTGGATTATACATTTTTTGATGGATTAATTATATAATCTTCAATAATGCCTTTAAGAAGTTTACATGATACTGAAGTCAGGCTTATAGGTCTAAAATCTGTATACTTGGTTTTCTTCCCCTTTTTATGAATAGGTACCACTGTAGCTGATAATGAATTTTAGGGGATTTCACTATTTGCCAGTGATGCTTTAAAGAGGTATTTGAGCAGTTTTGGCAATAAATGGTGACATTATCATTAAGATTCTTGTAGAAATATCATCTGGGCCAGCAGAGTTATGATTTTTCAGATTTTGGATTCTCCTTACCATAACTTCTTCAGTTATGTCAATGGGATTTAATTTGCCATCAGGAATATTCCCAGTATGGGGTGAGGATTTGGGAAAAACACTAGACAAAGTATTTACTAAAAATGTCAGCAATTTGATTTGAGTCCTCAATTATAAGATTGTTTTCATTTAAAAACAGAGTCTGAAACCAATATTTCGTGAGGAGTTTACGTAACTGTACAGGTCCTTTAGGTTACTTTTTGTAGTGTGCATTGCCATTTTTAATCAAAATCCCTTTTTATTTGTTTATATTGTTTTTGCATTGTTTCAATGCTGCCTTATAGTTATTCCAGGCCCACGCTGATCTGTCTCAGAGATACCTCTTATATAGTTCCACTTTTTTCTTTATTGACCTTACTGACTTACTTAGTCATCTTGATGTGATATCATGATTATTATATTTTTTAATGTGTTTATTACAAACAGAGATAATGATATATTTTTATTTGGTCCACATTTCTTCCACTGGTTTATTTTCCAATAGCTGTTTCCAGCTCACAGTATTTAATTCGCTGTGAATTGCTTGCACATTACAGTACAGTGCAAGTAAAATTTCCTTACATCCCCTTACTTTGGCACAGGGGTCCTGAAATCGAAGGGTGATACTGCTGTGTTCATTACTTCCTCAGGGGGCTCCAACCTCACAATCTAAATCTGGAGAACTTAGCAGTACTGTATGTCTAATATATTTGTCCTCCTGTGGGTATATATATCTATATGTTGGATTAAACCCAATTGATCTAGTATCTTAAGAAAGTATATGATTTGTAGGCTAGTAGCTTGCTTAACCTCCCAGCAAATGTCTCTATAGTTTGTCACCCAATAAATTTAACCCCCCAAGTTCACAAGCTTTTTCAATTTCCAGATTAATGCTATCATTAATCTGGTTGCAAGCCTTAGTAGGTCTATAGCATAGCCCAAGTATTACATTTTTAGTGGAATTTATTTTGTTATTTAAGCCATATTGTTTCAGATTTGCTATCAGACCTTTTAACTTTATCAGAGACATTGGATGCTGACACTTGGTTGGATACATGAATTGCAATTCCACCACCTTTTTTAACTTTTCTATTGAGTGTCTATAATTAATAACCTTGAATTCCTTTTCCCCAGGTATCTTCCTCAGACCACCTTGTCTCAGTTATAAAAGCCATATCAATATTCTTCGCAATATTAAGCATTACCTCCAAATTGTCCATTTTATTATTGAGGCTTCTGACATTGCACATAGTGCATTTAATATCACTGGGCATTGTTTTGTTCCTGGGAACTACTTTTTTCTGGTTTCTTTTATCTGTGGTTACCCAATCTATCCCTCCCCCTTCTGTATTAGTTTAAACTTTCCCTTGATAGCGTTTTATTCAATAGTTTTCCTAAGTTATAAATTCCTGCACTAATTAGATGGAAGCCAGCTTTGGCATATGGTAGAGTTTTTCCATAGAAAGCATGCCATTTGTTTAAGAATATTATCCCATCCCTTTTGTACCATTTTCTGCAGTCTTACGTTTACGCATTCAATTGTTTAATTTTTTCCTGATATCCCTTTAAAACTGGTAGGATACCTGAAATCACAACTGTTCCCACTATTTGTTTTATAAAATTGCCTGTTTCTACAATTTCTTCACAAATGTCCCTCTCATGGTCCTTGCCGACATTTTTAATGCCACTGTAAATCACTACTGTTGGATTATTGTCATTGTTTTCTAATAGTTGGGGTAGTCTGGTAAGAATATAATTTGTCTTTGTACCTGGTAGGCATGTTACTATTCTGTTCTCATCCCTGCCACGTATTTGTGTGTCACATCTTCTTATGACTAAATCACCAATTACTGGAACTTTACTTCCATTTTGTGATTTATTTGTTGGCTGCACTAATCCTGAATTAGATTTGACAGTAGGCAATTATGATTTGCTTGAAAGGAGTAGATACCTATTTAACAGATTTATTTCACCTTTCCCTAACACACTTCTGCCTTTTTTGTAAGGGTTTGTTTTTACTAGGCACCATTCCTCATTTTTGTATCCTTTTTTTTTTTAATTTCCTTTTCCAGGAGAGCATTCACCATAATTTGAATCCCCACTAGTCTGCCTTATTCTTTTCCTGATGTTGTTTTGGTCCAGACTATTTAGATTAGTGGCCAGTGTGCTTACATCTGAGGCCTGTTTACTTGTGAATCCCTGAAGTTGTGTTTTTAAATTTGCAATTCATGCAATAATTGGCCCTGCTATGTGCATTTGGTACAAACATAATTTCTCTGTTGTAAGTCAGACATGGTCATAGTATACATCCAATAACTTCAACATTGTACCACAGAACCTTCAGTACAAAGGATTTCCAAAAAAATCTTCAAGTTGGTTTATAAAATCCATTTTTTTAAATCATACACCATTCCATCCAGAGTTTCTCTTATTGATCAACCTACAAAAAACATGCACTACACTGGTCAGAGTGCAGATTACAAAGTACTCAGTTTGAAATGATATGAATGATGTAAAACTCAATGTCAGCAATTAAATGCTATTAAATAAAAATAAAATCCAAGTGGAATTATTCTGAAACTCATACTGAAATCAGTGAAGTCAAGCAACCAACAAATACCTGGCCCCACTATCCCATCTGTCCTGTCTGACATGCCAGAGACATGCACTTGTCTCTGCGTGTCATCTCCATGTGCTCACCCCACTCGTGTTCACAAGAATTTAGTGTCTTGCAGGGTTTTCATTTCCTTTTACTGTAGTTACCACCACCCAGTTACCAGAATATGAACATTTTTTTTGTCTTCAAAGTTGAAGTCCCTACCTTTTCCACCTCTGTCTTTATATTATTGCCTCCCTTTAGTCACCTTTTTTCTCTTTCCCCGCATTCAGCAGATGGAATGTTTACCATAAACTGCCACAACCTTCAGTGGACTAAAAAAGAAAGAAGAGAGAATCCAAGGGGAGGAGAATCCCCCAGGGAGCAGGATTAAGAAAACAGCACAGTCGTAGTAGAAAAAGGGGATCAGAACAAAAGTTGCAAAAAGAGAGGGGAAAATGAAGCAAGACAAAAGGAAAGGAAGTGGGACTGCAGGCAAAATGGGAACAATGTATGAAAACCCATATATGTAAGTGCAAGAAGTCTTGGAAATTTAATTCCAGACCTGGAAACCATCATGGCATAAGCTGACCTGGATATTATGGCCATTACTGAGTCATGGTGCATAGATAATCATGGCTTGAACATGGCCATACCAAGCTATACTCAGTTCAGGAAGGGGGGAGGAAGGGAGGAGGGGTGGTGTATGTAAGGGAAGGTATAAAAGTGACAGAAATGCAGGGAAACCTAGGGGGAAGGAGGGGTTAGAAGCACAGTTCGCAACCCTGGAGACAGGAGTCAGAGCCACTATTCACATTGAGGTGATCTACAGATCTTCACCCCAGAAGAAAGAACTGGATAATGCACTGGGGGAGGTCATTAGTACAATAACAGAACAAGCATTTGTCAATGCCAAAAGTTTGACAATGGTATCGGTATTGGTAGTGTAGGGTTGGGCAGGACTACAGTTACCAGCAGCCTGGGCTGATAGCTTACTTACATGTGTTTTTTAGTGCTGTTGCCCTTTCCAAGTATAGACAGGTGGTGTCTGGGGATAAAACCATGGAGGTAAAATCCCACTCTCCCCTGGATGAATGGTGTAAGCAAGCTGGGATCCCATGCCAGGCAACTCAATGCCAACAATTGGATCCTGGTTATACTAGGTGTAGGACAGCCCTTCCTCAAACCTCTGTACCACAAATGGGAAGCCATGGAGGACAGCAGCAAGGTAGTAGTAGATGGTGCTGGGGGAGTTGCTAATTAGAACATGAAGGAAAGACATAAGACTGACGAGGAGAAAATGTCTATTTAAAATGGATGAAGTGCTGCCTTGCCAGCAACCTGTGTTTGGGAGTGAACTTGGGAAGCTGCCAATCAGGTGTCCAGCTAGAGAACATGCTGACAATGTTTTCCAACCCCACAGGTCTGCTGCCATGGTCCAGCACTGCACAAACCTCCAAAGAAGGTCCAAGAAGCATACTCCACCATAGAGGGCATGTTGCACGTTCCAAGGACACTAGATAGTTTTAGATGTTGTCACTGGAAAAAATAAAATCAGCTTCCTGAAACAGACCCAGAACACACAAAGTCATCTTTACTCTTTTGCAATACTTGCACCCACCTCTCCTGTACAAGCATTTTTTTTCTCATACTGCCTCAGCTCTGTTCCTGAAAGATCAATGGCTGTGTCTTCTCCCACCACATTACAGCATCCTTCTTCTTATTACAAATGTACCGATGCCCCCCATTAAGCACACAGTTTTCCGATCACAAAACAAGTGCAACTCCCTTGTTCCCAGGGGTTGCTAGAATCCCAATTAGAATTAATGGGAGATCACGTGATGCTGCTGTTGGACTAGCAGCGCTGGAGACTGGCTCCTGTCTCACTCCTCCACTTTGTACTAAAAATGTAATATTGGCATGGTCTTTTAGCTAGTTTCTGTGAAGAGAGGGGATAAGAAAGATTGCTGTCTCCGTATACCCGCGGTACTTTCAGCGACTCAGGCAATTCTCAACATTAAACTGTAAACAAGGGAGTCGGGCCTAGCAGGAATATGGAAGCTGAAATGCGCCAGGCTCCTCCGCGGCATACACCCCCACAAACTCCAGAGAAGGGCCCGAAGAGACCCAAAGGACAGCCCGGTAACACCTCGAAAGCTCTACTGCCTGCGACATCTCAATCAGTGTCGGCTCCGTTATCGGAGCAAAATTTCGAGGAACTACAGCCATTTAAGCTCGCTCTGCAAGAGATAACTAGGGAAATCATATCTTTAAGAGGGGAGCTCTCGGATACAAACCGGGCCATCTCCGATGTCTCGGCACGGACCACTTCGTTGGAGAGTTGGAAAAATAAGATGGAGCCAGAGGTGGTGACCTTAAAGTAACGTCTGCACAAAATCGAAGCCAAACTAGAGGATCTGGAAGGCCAGTAGTAGGAGGAACAACATCGTCATACTCGGCCTTCCAGAGGAGGCAGAAGGAGCATCACCTATTTTGTTTTTTCAAAAGTTTCTGGCTAAGATAGCCGGGCCCTCCCCGAATAACCCGGCATATATTATCGAGAGGGCACATCGATCACTCCGCCCCAAGCCTGTGAATGGCAAACCCCCGAGGCCGGTAATTATCAAGCTTCTAAATTACCTGGATAGAGCCCACATCTTGGAGCAAGTCAGAGGCCTACAGCAGGTGCTTTGGGAGGGTAAACAGGTTCGCTTGGCACAGGACCTCCCAGCTTCAGTGCGACAATGCCGAGCAGAATACCACCCCCTGGTGTCCAAGCTGATCGCGGCTGGTATTAAATACAAGGTCCAGTACCCCTCCAGGTTGATGGTACTACACTCTGAATCTTGGCACTCTTTTGATACAGCCCAAGCAGCTGCCCCTGCGTTGAGCACAATGTTCCCGGACCTGTTCCCAGCTCGTTGAAGATCCACAGACTTTATATGTATCTCCCTATAATGAAGAGTTTGTATAAAGCATCGGAGTAATCGAGAGATCGTTATGGAGAATTCTGTCCCTGGATTGATGGAAGACATGAGATTTTCTGTACAACAAGAGGATGACTGTTTTTACTGACACAATTGTGGCTAAATGCCTTTTTTTTTTTTCTCTCCTATTCTTCGTCAAGGAAGACTAACTTCTCGCTATATTATCAGCTGGAACTAAGTCACCGATAAACAACATGAGTCTGAAGCTTGACTCCCTCCCCCTTTTTTTTTTTTTTTCTTTCCTCCTTCCATCCTATTGTAAAAGTGACCGCTATCTGGATAGGCATAGTGGGGGATGGGGGCGGGAGGTAAAGGTTCCTGGGTAAATCTGCAGTCTATTCAGTACATCATGTACTGGCACAGGGTGGGATGCAAACTCACAGGGGTGCTCAGGGCCATGAGGTGGATATTACTGCTAATTGGAGTTCTAATGCTAAGGCTGTTGAGGATAGTGGCCCATGTTTTTTCCTTTTCTTGCAAGCATACAGTTCACCCCGGTGTGGGCAGTAGAAAACGAGGGAAGGGAAGCAGTGGAAATAGGGATGGGGATAATTTGGTGTGGGTGTTTAAGGGGAGGGGTTATAATTTTCCTTATCAAACTCCTGGTTCTGTACTGTATTATGGGATGAGATATTGGTTCAATGGGATTTGGTTGGTTTTGTACACATTGATGGTATTTGAGGGTGGGAAGGGATAGTTATGGAATGCCACTATATAATCAGGGACCATCACATGGGATGAACCCCTTTCTTGAGGAGGTATTACGGACACAGAAATATTACCAGTATATGGTCTGGGTATGGTATCCACATTAAAGTTCTGTTCTTGGAATGTTAAGGGCGCTCAATCCCCAACAAAAAGGGCCAAGATTTTGCTGCATCTTAATAAGCTCAATGCAGACATAGCCTTTATCCAGGAAACTCATCTACCCAATTCGCAGATCCTTAATTTAAGAAGATCCTGGGTGGGATATGCACTTGGGGCAGGATTAGACACCCATAAAAATGGGGTTGCGGTATTAATTGCCGTCGCATACCCTTTCGGGTTGCTTCAGTCGATGGCGACCCCAAAGGTAGATACATATTACTGAGAGCCATTCTGAGTCACACTGAAATAATACTAGGATCAATCTATGGGCCTGTAGGGATGACCCACAATTCTTTATGAGCCTTGTGGCTAATTTAGCACCCTGGGCCCAACTCCCCATTATACTTGGTGGGGATTGGAACTTAGTTCTCTGTAATACATTGGACAGGTCCAAAGGTAAAAATACTCCCCATACACCTGCATAATTGGCTCTTAAAGATTTTATGAGTACCTTGGGTCTTGTGGATCCGTGGAGGACCCTTTTCCCATCGACTAAAGACTATTCATTTCATTCCATGCCCCATAATACATTCTCTAGAATTGACTTCTTTTTGTTGGGGGTTGAGCACCTGGCGGGGGTTCAGAGTTGTGCTTATCTTTCTAAAGTGATCTCTGATCACCATTCAACTCTCCTGCAGTGGTCTATGCCCTCATCTGTTGACCGGGATAAAATTTGGAGATTTAATCCCCAACTGCTAAAGTCTCAGGAAATAGCCGACCTTTTCTCAAAATTCATAGTAGATTTTTACAAGCTTAATGTTGTATCTATGCCCAAGCTAGATGTGCTATGGGGTGCCCTGAAATGTTCATTAAGGGGCGAAATTATTAGATTGGCATCTATTAGGAAAAAGAAAATTTCATCAGAATCCTCCTCACTTCTACAACAAATTAGAGTCTTGGAAAAGTCCCTATCTTCCCAATCGCAACCTACAGATTTTGAAAGGTTAGATAATCTACGTTTCCAGTATAATATTCTTCTGGGAGACAGGGTTGAACACCTTCATCTTAAGGCTAAAGTTAATTATTTTGATCAGGGGGACAAGGCAGGAAAGCTCCTGGCCTTAAGGCTTAGGACACAAGCCACAGACAGGATAGTTGTAACTGTTCAAGATTCGGATGGTAGGTTCTATACCATGCCCAGGCAGATTGCTGAATGCTTTAAGAGGTACTACCAAACCCTTTATTCGCCCTCCCCACAACCCTTTCAGCATTCAGCATTAGACTTTTTTCTTCAAGATATAGACCTTTCATACTTGTCCCAAGATCAAATAGCCTTTCTACAGTCTCCCTTGACTGTAGAAGAAATACACGAAGCTATTGATGCTCTCCCTATAGATAAAGCACCGGGACCAGATGGCTACACGTCTAATTTTTATAAAGCCTTTAAATCTCAATTGGGTACAATTCTACTTGATATGTATAATTATATCTATAAACATGGTCTTACAGATCTTACCCTTACTGAGGCAACTGTGGTGGTCCTACCTAAGCTGGATAAGGACACTACACTGTTACCGAATTATCATCCAATATCACTAATAAATGTGGACATGAAAATTTTGGCTAAAATCCTTGCTTGTAGGATGGCCAGGGTTTGGCACACACTAATAAGCCCTGAACAAGTGGGTTTTGTGGCCGGGCACCTCTCATCAGACCACCTACGGAAGATCTCCCATCTTATTTCTGCATCCAGGGACTCTCAGATCCCTGTGGCTCTGGTGTCCCTGGACACGGAAAAGCTTTGACCGAGTCTCATGGGAGTATTTGTTCGATTTCCTAGATATCGAATTCACAAACAATTTATACAATGGATTCAAACTCTTTACTCATATCCATCTGCGAGGGTATTATGTAATGGAGTCCTGTCTTCACCCTTTCTCCTTCAACAGGGTACGAGACAGGGCTGCCCTCTCTCTCCTTACCTATTTAATTTGTTTTTGGAACCACTTATCAGGAAAATTAATCAGTCTGCAGTGGTATCTGACATCTCAATCAATCATACCCAATATAAGTTATCGGTGTATGCAGATGATATCATGCTCCATATTACATACCCGTCTACATCTATACCTGCCACCCTTAACATCATACGGGAATTTGGGGATTTTTCCAACTACAAACTAAATGTGGCTAAGACAGAAGTAATGCCGTTAAATTGCTATACCTTAAAGGCGGATATTGTACAGCTTGGGCTCACTTGGATAAGGGATAAGATAAGATATCTAGGTATTTATTTGTCACAGTCAAATACTAAAATGAAGTAGTATAACTTGGACCAGCTAATTGCAAATATTAAGTTAGATCTAAATCACTGGGTATTGCTCCCTATTTCTCTTTGGTGGCGTATTAACATTATAAAAATGAATGTTCTACCTCGCTTGTTATATCATCTCCAAATGTTAAATCTCTACCTCCCTCAATCTTGGTTTCTTCAAGTGCACAGCATAATTTCTAAATTTATCTGGAAAAATAAAGCCCCCAGAAGAGCAATAACTAAATTACAAAGACCCAAAGAACGGGGTGGTTTACAAGTCCCCAATGTCTACTATTATTATCTGGCTATTAACTATGCCGTAGTTTCGCAGTGGTTAAAACCCATGGAGGACTCCCCATTGTGGCTGCTAATTGAAAAATCAATTTGCGACACAGCTGGAGTAGACATTGGGTGCCTTCCGTACTTGACCGTTAAAAAAGTCCCTAAACAGTGTAAAGCCACGCCTGTTATGGTCTCTATCTGGGTACATATGCAGATGAACCAAACTTTTGGGTATCCATTTACAAAAGATGTATCCCAGCCTCTTATTAGAAATCCCAATTTTAGAATAGGGAATAAAAATATCACTACAGCTCTTTGGCCAGCTGGTTGCGGGGAAGTGGTGGTAGATCTAACAGAGAACCATAAGCTACTGGATTTCAGCGATCAGGGCTAAATACAACCTACCACTTTCTCATTGTTTTAAATATCTCCAAATCTCCCATGTTTTAACTCAGCATTTCGCAATGGCCTCTGGGACCAGTATATGTTGGGCCCCATTCTAGGTTCATTGCCCAGGAGACCCTCATCTCACCTCCTTGCCTTCTATTATAAGGAACTTCAGATGCGAAATAGTGAGTTAGAGGGTACCCCCCATTATGCGTGGGACAGATCTCTCCCTTCCACCTCTTCTGTGCCCCGCCAATGGCACCAAATATGGAAAAGGCTGTATAAGGACATTAGATGGGATCAATATAGATTGCTTCAATTCTATGTATTGCATGATCTATATTATACACCGGTAAAACGTAACAGAATGGGTCACTATTCATCGGAACTGTGTACCAGGTGTGGATCTCAGAGGGGTACGTTGCTTCACATTCTCTGGGAATGTGTTAAAGTAATCCCATTTTGGGAGGCCATCCGATCTAAACTTGACCCTGTATTGGATCTACAAACTGCCTTTTCACCAGAAATTTGCATTCTGGGAGATGTAGGGCAAATTTTGACAGGTACCAAAGAAAGCGTATGTCCCTGATATCCCTCTGTGCTAAGAAAATCATATTACGTCACTGGGTGGATCAACAAATTCCCACATACACAGAGTGGCACAAAGAAATTTTATTCGCCTTGCAGGCGGAATATTTCATAGCAAATATGTCCAAAAACAATAGCAAATACCAGAAGATTTGGGCACCCCTGCATACTTTACTATCTACTTAGAATGGTTCTGGCTATTTCCTGGCCCTGATATAGTGAGGTTTAGTAAAAGATATATACTGGGCCAAGACTTCGTTTCCCTATTCTGTTTGTCCTCCTTACTCGACTGGACTGTCTCCTTCTTTTTTTCCCTCTTTTTGGAATGGGAATTCTCCCAGTCAATATATTGTAGTGGCAAGGGGGGGATTGAGGGTGGGATAAGGGCGTTATTAATTACCTGTATCACTGCTAGGTTGTAGATATTAGATAGCCTGGCATTAAGGCCTATGTTAACTTTGTTGAACTGATCGGGTTTTTGCGAGGTGCTAGGCTTATGTCCGCATCTCAACACGTAAAGGGGATTGAACATTGCCATGTCTTCCCCCATGGTTGTCTAGGGATTTGAATGTCTGAGATGAGTTGTATATTAATCTCTGAATGTATACGCTCTGTTGAAAAGTCAATAAAGCATATTCAATTTAAAAAAAAAAGAATTAATGGTAGGCAGGGAAGGCAGCTAGTGAAAATTCAGTAAATGAATTTCACTCTGCAGCCCTCTCTGTTTTCAGTCACAGCTGAGAGCTGAGGAGGTAATGTCATTCGGAACTGTTGCAGCTGCATAAGCCACACCTCCAGCAGCTGGGAGTGAGGGAGATAGAATGTTCAAGTCAGTTCAGTAGTGGAGTGTCATCTTAGAGGCTGCAGAGTGTAGCTGCAGCTCCTGTAGCAGCTTTGACATAGAGCTGTAGTGTTTCTGGTTTTTTTTTTTCTCACCCTAGTGGAGGACAACCTTTTCAAGCTTGTTTGAAGTGGTGAAAACCATCTCCTATGAGATTTTCCTATGCTTCATCCCAGGAGGGATGGATCAGGATTTCAGGATTTCAGGGGCAATCCCCTGGTCCTTCCAGGACTTGTGAAGCTGCCTTTGTATGACAACTTTCTACGAGTACATTTGTTTGTTTGAAGTTTGCCCAGGAGTACCTGCAGTTTTAAAGGTGGATTCTCTGACAAAGGAACCCTGTCACCTTAGACTTTCTTAAAAGTTGTCTACCCACAGTGGAGTCCGGTATGTGACCATCCATGTAACAGAGCTTTTACTTCTTACACACCTGAGGTGTTTTTTGTATGATGTTAAGTGTGATATACATTTCAAGACAGCATCTACAGTGTTTTAAAGTATGTGAGGTGTATTTACTGGAAGAATGGTCAAGTATGAACTAGGAAACAAAAAGTGGGAGACCCCCCCATCTGGAGTGACCAGTTTACCGTACCAGGTTCTGAAGGGCACCTGTGCTTGTCAGTGCATGTGGCCAATGCCTGAAGAAACAGTTTTACCCCAGTAAGTGGGATTTTCTACAGTTCTGCCCCAGTGAGTGGGTTTTTCTTCAGTTACCTCTAGTATGTGGGTCCTACAGTGTTGAGCTTCTAGTGCTCTAAGTGGTCTAGTACCCCATCATATCCTATGCAATATGAGAAGTGTTCAAGTACTAGCCGGATGTGCCTAGTTGATGGAAAATGTCCAAGTACTAGCCGGATGTGCCTAGTCGAGGGAAAGTGTGTTCTCCTGGCTAGTCCACATTTTGATAACTGACCTGTGATAAATGGGAATTCCTGAAGTTCTGTACCCTAAATGTCTGCAAGTACCCTGTGTGTAACCC
The DNA here is from genome assembly GCA_016271365.2 of Neoceratodus forsteri. NCBI lineage: Eukaryota > Metazoa > Chordata > Ceratodontiformes > Ceratodontidae > Neoceratodus > Neoceratodus forsteri. The sequence goes on from JADMNL010000022.1 coordinate 540,209,776, forward strand.
TTGGGAGTCCATCTTTGCTTTGTGTTGTTTCTATGTGTATTTTGGAATAAAGCCACTCTCTAGAATCCCAACCTGGTATAGACATTCTTGTTATTGCTTCCCGTGTGGAATTACCTTGGGTACCCCTGTCCAGAAATGCAAACCTAGCATAGTCCTGCGTAAATGTTTTCTCCCCAGGACCTGGGTTGTTGGCCATGCATTGGTCCCACCGGGTGTGTGTTAGGTAGTAGTTCCACACTTGCTTATGTTCTGCATTGGTCCCGTCTTGTCTATGGTGGGAAAGCAGACACATTTCAGTAGTAAAGAAACATATTTATGGTTTCTGTCTCTTTCTTCTGTGTTTCGTATGTAAGCCCTACCCCCTCTCTTTCTCCCCCTAGACTTGTTGTGGTGAGAGGTGTGTCTTCTAGTTAAATAAGGGGCCGGTGGGGGGTTACACAAGTATTAAAAAAAACTGTCAAATAAGAACTATGGCTTTAACTTTCTCCTCAGTGTAAAACACAAACCAAAATGAGACGCTGAGGGATGGCAGCCCCTTACCACTTGTACCATGCGCTGTCACATAGGCAGAAAGAGAACTCACAACAGCAGCACACTCTGAATTTTTAAAACTGGAAAAGAAACAAACATCCCAGAATCATTTGATTATTGATTTGATTAACCGAGAACTTGCTTCTGACTTCTCTTCCCTTTAGGGTTGGTTCAGGCACAATCATCTTGTTCTGAATATGAAAAAGACGAAAAGTATGCTATTTACTTACCTACCCTCCTCCCTGCACACTCTCTCACCTCTTAGTATTACCTCTCTCGGTGGTGATACCCTCAAGGGTGTCCTTTCCTTTGAGTACCTGGGTATCACATCAGACTCCTCTCTCTCTCTCTCAAAATGCACGTCTCCAATGTTGCAAATTCTCTCAACCAGTGAGTAGGCCTCCTCTGTTGGATTCGTACCTTCCTATCCTCTGCCTCCTGCCTTAAGATTGCCTCATCTTCCCTAATACTTCTAAACTATGGTGCACCTTGCCTGTTTTCTATGAATTCCTCGGCCCTATCTCTCCTCTCCCAGGTCTACCTTAGGGTAGGAAGGTTTGCTCTGGGAGTTAATACCTGCTATCACCACTGCAGCATCCTCTCTTCACTTGGCTGGCTACCCTATGTATCTACTGTAAGTTGAGGTATTCTTCCCTTAGCTCCTTGTTTAAGCTGGTTCACAAATTCATTCCTCCTTGCTTCAATGAGATAATGTTTTAGACAAGCTCCTTTGTGCCCTCAGATCTGCCTCCCTTCCCCTACTAATTAAGCCTAAAATGCATCTTGCCATTGCCCGTAAGTCTTTCTCCTTTGCGGCAGTATCTGACTGGAACTCCCTTCCTCCCTCTGTCCTGTCCTGCTCCTCTTTCCCCACTCACTCTCAGCCTCAGTAGCTTGCCCCTGCTTCTGTTGATGTCTCATCTATATTACTTGCCTCGACACCCCCACCCCATTTCTCCCTCCTTCCCCTTGAACCCTGTCCTCTTACCCCTCCATAGTTTTAGGTCATTTGACTGTAGCTTCAATTGTCTAATTGCCTTGTAAGAAAAAAATGCTTTTGTTTTATGAAATGTTTATATCTCACCTGCTTTGCCTTTTATTATGTATAATATGTTTTGATGTTCGGTATGTCTGTTTTACTGCTGTCTTGGTTTTGCACTCTGTTTTATTGCACTGTATTGTATTGCTTGTTGTAACCCCCGTGTTGACCCTGAAAAAGGGACTGCAATTATCTCAGTGGACTTACCCGGTCACCAAAACTCAAATAAATGCATGTGTCTCTCCATTGGTACTTCCCTGATGCTTCACCCACCTCATGTGTCTGCATCTTTTTTTTTGCTGCACTGACTTGGCCTGTGTCCCTGCAAGATCATCAACTGTCACCTCCCCACACTATGGGATCTTTCACTGTATTACAAATGCCCTATGCCCTCCATGAAGCACACACTTTCCTGATCACATAAAACAAATATTACAAAAAAAACTCTGCCCACTCAGACTCACTGTATGACTTTCTCCTCACCCTAAAACTCAACCCGCTAGGCAGGATTCTCCTTAGCAACACATAACTGTTTTGGGGGGGCAGAGCAATCAAATCAATAAAAATAATATCAACTACAAAACAATTTTTGCAAAAAAGGAGGACACTGTGTAATTGCAATATACCACTCCAGGGTATGGGTTATGCTGGCATTTGCCCACTTCTGGTGTGAGGTACTCACTCAGCTTGAGGCTCCACAGCCTGTCATGGTTTATTTCTTAAGTAAACCACTAAAGTAAATGCAACAAGTGTAGGTAATATGTAGAGTGTCTCTTACCTGTGTGCTAGAGAGTCAGAAGTAGGACTTGAAGGGACCAAGTTAATCAAACCTGTAAAACAAAATGTAGGAAAGAGGTGACAAAGGATTCTCAGTTCTTAGGGAGTAAATAGGAAAGACAGGACTGGTTAGTCATAGAGCAATACTTATCTGAAGGGAAAGTAGTCAGCATCCTGGCAGACCTGTTTAAAAAAAAGAGAAAAACTGGTTAATATGGAGAAAATACAGTAATGAGAGAGTGAGAGAGAGAGAGAGAGAGAGAGAAAGGAGAAATAAAAAAGGGTATAGGACAACATAGGAGTTAAAGAAAAGGAGCTTTACACAAAAAATTACAGTTAAAGCAAATTAGGAAGGTAGAAATACGGGGAAAGAATGAAAATTTTTAAGCAGGGAAAGAGAAGAGAAATTGTTGTGGGGGAGGTAGACTCACCAAAAACACTGACTGCCACCTAGAAGGCCTACAGTACTTGTCAGTAATAATAAGTAGTAGTGGGGGAGGGGGGAACTAGTGTGGAAAATTTGGGCTACTGGCCCAGCATTATTAAAATAATGTTATCATTGATGATCAAGGGGCTATAGTTGTCCCAGGGAGTTATTTTTTTTTTTAACTTGCATAATTTTTGTTAGGAGTTTAAAAGAACTTCCATGAATTCAGTGTACAGTGTACATTCCATTGAAGGATTACTATACATCTAATAGTCATTATTTAAAAAGCACTTCAAACTCTCTGCAAGTGTACGACTTTCAATATGACTCCAAGGAGTATTTCCCTTTTGCCTCTACCCTAACTTAAAGTACAACTATCTCAGTAGCACTCAAACAGTACCATGGGGAAATACATTCCCATTACCCCTGCCCTTTCAATCCTTCTTTGTATAAACTGTTTTAAACTATATAACAGTTACATAAGCTCTACTTGATTGACCATATTTTTAATGATCCAATCTCAGTTATTTGATTTCACCATAAGTGCTCTAAACACAGTCTCACAGAAACAATAAAGCCAAAACCAAAAGAGACAGAGCAAAGGAAGAAAAAAGAAAGGAAAAAAAAGATTTTTTTAAAAACTTTCTAGTCGACGTGGGTGCAAAGTGTCTCAAAGTAGCAGATATTGAGCTAGTATGGGAGCGCCCTTCAGATTCTCAATGTATTCATAAAATGAAAGCCATCTAGCATTGAATTGATCTGTTTGTATTCTTAACTGGGCCGTTATAGCTTCCATCTCTTTAATTCTGTTAATATTGGCCCTCCACATGGAGAGAGATAACTGGTCCGAACTTAACCAGTGTTGGGTAATCACTTTTAGTGCAGCTGTCACTAATATATAGTATAAATATCTCTGGTTTTTGGCCCTCCCCTCACTAGGCAGAAGACCCAGGATCAGATGGGAGCTAGTTAGCACACAACTCCATTGAAAGATGCTCTGTAATGCCTGAGCCACCTGCTCCCAGTAATTATTTATCTGAGGGCAATCCCAAAATATGTGGGCATAAGAACCAACTCCTTCGCATCTCCTCCAACATTCCTGGGACTTATCCTTTGAATAATGAGCTGAGACCACTGGGGGAATAAAGTACCTGGTAACCACTCTCCACCTAAAATCCCCACAACTTGGAGAGCTAGAAGTGCTAGGGATCCCTGCCCAAACTCTTGCCCATTCCTCTTCTGCAAGATGCAAACCTAGCTCCTCCTCCCATTTTTGTTCAGTTTGTTGAGTCAGTACTTTACCCATATTATCCTGAAGTGACTTATAAATGAAGGCTATGTAGCCCCTCTAGTCTGTCCCCTTACTTTTGAAGAAGATGGTTCTCACTGGGACCAGCGGGTCTGCCAGAATCTCCCCCCACTCCCATGTTTGTTAAGATGTAGTGTCGGCATTGTAGGTATCTATAAAAATCCTATCTTGGAAGGTTATATTCACCCTGCATTTCCAAAAAGGATTTCAGTGTGTCCCTTTGAAAAAATTGGGTAAGGAACAACAATCCTTTTTCCCGCCACCTCCTGAAACAAGGGTCCCCTGAGGAGGCCTGAAATCCCGGCGATGAACAAAGGAGAATATACCTTCAAACTGGGGTCACCACCCCCCCAGTGTAGCCGTACCTCCAGCCATATTTTAAGGGTATGTTTAGTCCATCTGTTATTGATTAGTTTAAGATCAGAGTGTGTGGCAACCCAGGGTAGCAACCTCAAAGGTATGTTTTGATGTGCTCCTTGTTCCATCAGAGACCAACCCCCCTTCTGACCTGGATTTAATATGTTTAGGATAGGCACCACTTGAACAGCTTTGTAATAACTATATAAATCGGGGACTCCCCTACCCCCCCCAGTCTTTGTCTCTGTGAGGAGATCCCACCGCTTTCTAGGTTTCCTTCCCGTCCAAATGAATCTTGAAATTTTCTGTTTTAAATCTTTCCATTCCCTTCTAGAGAAAGCCAAGGGCAAGTTAGTGAACAAAAAAAGGTATCTAGGGAGCACGTTCATCTTCACTGTATCTATCCTATGAGTAAAAGTAAGGGGTAGAGAGTGCCATCTGTTTATGTCTGCAAAAACCACTTTCTGGAGTGCGCCATAGTTAACTTGATATAGTCTTGATAATTTAATCGTAATCTGAATCCCCAAGTACCTTACCTTCTCTCTGACCCAGTTAAACAGGATCAGCTCATGAAAACTCTATGTAATTCTCCCCTTTATTAGTAGAATCTCAGATTTATCCCTATTGATTTTAAAGCCCGAGATCTTTCCAAACTGGTCCAAAAGGGCCATCAATGGTGGGATCGACTTTCCAGGGTCCTGCATATATATCACCTTGTCATCTGCATAGAGTGACACTTTATTCTGGGCCTGAGCTATATTAATGCCCTGTATTTTGCTTTCCTTCCTTATGGCCTGGGCGAGGGGTTCCATGGCTAGTGCGAAAAGCAAGGGTGACAGGGGGCATCCCTGCCTAGTGCCCGTCCTAATCGGAAAGGCCTCTGACAAAGTCCCATTAACCCTGACCCTAGCCAAAGGGTTCTGATAGGCCAAAGTGGCCCACTGTAAAAAGGCACCTTCAAACCCCATCCTTGTGAGAACTGCTTTTAGGTATGACCTGTTTAGCCTATCAAAGGCCTTTTCCACATCCAAAAAAATAGCAATCTGGATACTCTGGGAGGCATTCTTGTAATCCAAGATATTTAGCAAACGCCTGATGTTATCAGACATATGTCTGTTTGGTATGAATCCGGTTTGATCCAGATGTATCAGATTTTCAATATGCTTTTGTAGTCGGTTAGCTAGGATTTTTGTGAGGATTTTATAATCTTGGTTTAACAGGGAGATGGGCCTGTATGATTCACAAAGCTCCAGGGATTTCCCCTGTTTCGGAATGACCGTGATCATAGCCTCACTCCAGGAACTTGGGGATTCATTATTCTCTAGGATAGCTTTCGGCACCATAGCCAACTTGGGTGCTGGTGTTTTTTTAAATTTTTTATAGAACTCGGCCGGGTAGCCATCAGTGCCCGAAGACTTACCTGAAGGAAGCTTATCTATAACTGCTGCTATTTCCTTCTCTGTAATCGGGGCAGACAGCTCCTGCTGCATTCCTGGGGACAGCTTGGGCAGCTTAAGGGTCCACAGAAAGGATTCTGCATTATTTTGTACCTCTTCTGAATCTCCCCTTTCACTATATAATTCCCTATAATAATTTCTAAAAGCCTTGGCTATTTCTCTAGGTTTCTCTATCCAGGGTGCGTTCCCTTTTCCACCTTGGAGAGATGATACATATCTGCCTGCTTGTTCCTTTCTCAGTCTCATGGCAAGGAGCTTTAAGGCCTTACCCCCCCCCATAATATTTATGATTTGTGTAACGCAGCATCCACTCCGCCTTGTCCGCTTCTAACTTATTGAGTTCTTTCCTGCTTTCCATTAAGTTCCTCCAGATTTTCTCCTTACCTTTTGGATTACTTTTATGTTCCTGTTCTAACCCTCGTATCTTAGTTTGTAGTTCTATCTTTTTGTTCTTCAATTTCTTCCTGGCTGAAGCTAGACTGATTGATTGTCCCCTTAGAACAGCCTTCATTGTGTCCCACCACACCATTGGGGTACTGTCCGAGATAGGGGAATCTGTCACAAGATTTTTTATATCCTCTGTAATTTGTTGTATGATATTTTTATCATTAAATAATGAGATATTCAATCTCCAATTCATTGTCCTGGGTTGCCTCTCCCAAACAAAATCTACTGAGATTGGGGCATGGTCGGAGATAGTCATTGGGTAGATTACCGAATTGGAAAATAGGTGGACATCTGTGGTATATGTTATAAAAAAATGTATTCGAGAGTATGATTTCTGGGGGACTGAGTAGAATGTATAATCCCTTTCTTTTTTGTGATATAGTCTCCAAATGTCCCCAACCCCGCATTAATGTATTCAAACACTTAGTGGCCTGTTTAGAAGTCTCCAATTTTCCAGATGATCGGTTTAAAACTGGGCACAATGTGGTAGTGAAGTCACTTTCAAGTATTAACTGACCCCTGGGAAGCGAGACTACCCTCTGAAAGACCTCCTGATAGAAGGTGGCTGCCCCACTATTGGGGGCATAAACATTTACTGCATGGATTAGGTTACCCTGAATTAACCCTGAGACCCTAATGCACCTACCCTAGAGTATAACCTCTACCTCCTGAATACAGAATGGGGAATATTTTTTAATTAATATCACCACTCCGGCCTTTTTTGTCTCTTTGCCTGAGGTAAATAGCACTCTGCCCACCCACTGCCATCTTAGTTTCATGTGCTCCACCTCAGAGAGGTGGGTTTCCTGGAGCAGCGCTATGTCACAGCCCCTCCCATTAAGTTCTGTTAGGATTTTGGCTCTTTTAATGGGTGAATTAAACCCATTAACATTACAAGAAATAATCCTTAGGCACATAGCCATAATCTATCCCTGTAAGTTATCTTCTTATTCATACTATCCCCTAGGAATACCTATCTCGACCCTATAGATTCGCCGGAACTAATCCAGATCCCTCTTTCCCCTTTGAACCCACGTCGACTTAATATAACCAGAAACATTTAAAACTGATGAACTAATAACACCAATCAACTGAAAAAATCAGATCCCACCTGGATCCACAATAAAAAAACTTTTTTCCAATCAAAGCAAGTGTCTGTTAGATTGACTTCCTAGGAAAAGTAACTCTGGTAGTCAAAGGCCACCCAGAGTTGTCACACATGTGACTCAATCAATACCCCTTTGATGTTTAGGGGCGTTGTCGCCTTGGCCAGCTAAGTGACTTCCCGGGCTGACAATGGTTAGTCTAATAGACGTCACTCGGTGTATATGGAAAGAGCCACCCAAACCACAACCACCCCACCACCCCCACCCTCTTATGCTTTACTGTGTCCTCCAATAAAGATCCCTCTGTGACTCACCAATCATTTCCTTCATTTCCATCCCCCCTAAAAAGGGGGGAGAGGAGCATGAAAAAAGGAAGGGAGTAAAAAGAGAGAGGCCCCCCCAAAGTCACCTCCAAAGGGGGAAATCACTGCCCAAATCAGAGCCCCCATCTAACATTTATATTCTGTGTAGCTCTTTACCGCCCTCTAATGGCTCCAACATATCATTACCTATTCAGTACCAGTACCTAATAGGGCTAACTTGTCTCAGGGAGTTAGAAATGTATATCATACCCTTTAGTAGTCTAATGAGCACTTCTCCTACTGGCTAATGTATTAAAACAAATTCATAATCTTTCCCCTGGTGTCTACTGTGTGTGTGTGTGGGGGAGGGGGGTCAATGGGCCACAGACATTGTTTAGGCAATATCTTCAACTGTCTCAAGTACATATTAGGAACTTTTCCATATTTTACCTCATCAAAGCCCCCATTCCACATTGAGAGAATTTGTCAGTGGTAAATAATGCAAAGGTTAACATAAGACTTTGTGAACTTACTTCACTCACATTTATAGTGTTCTGAACATCATGTTTTTAAATTTTGAGTATCCCACATTTTGCCTACTTGTACCACGCTTTGGAATTTGTGCAGTCAGCCAGACACACTCTGAAGTGAAGAGAACAGAGACACTGTTCAGATCCTAGTCCTGTAACTCTACCCCCACCCCTCCCAATTCACCATTGTGCCCTATGCCCTCCAGTTCCCTGCCCACCCATTTAAGTGACAAAAGGTTAAGAGGTATGCCTGGCAATGGCACTGAAGTGCAGATGGGATCAAAGATTTTGTATTATCTGAAATTTCTTCCCCCCTCTCAGTCAGATAAAACCCAGTGCTATCTAAGATGCTGTTTTGGGGGTGAAACCCACCGTTGCACATGCGGCTGCCCCTCAGCCCCCAGCATCAGTCTCTGTGTGAATCAAAACATCATTGTCACAGGTCAGCGAAGATGCTGTAGTACTCTCATTAGCAGAAGAAAATGTCACAGACCTATCATCAACTAGCACACCTGACACTAACGTCAATGATGTCCCAGTACCGCTAATTGAACTGTCGCTACCTGATGGAGCTGCAACTGAGACTTCGCATGACAGCAATGATGTTTCCCTGACAGATACTGCAGCACAATGTCTATAACTGTCTCTGCAGTCTGAATGCATATGCACCATACTTCCCTGCTCCCGCTGATGCCTGCTTATAGTCAAACCACCCACACTACCAGGATCTCTATGATCCAGATCACTGCTAACAGGCAACCCAGCAGCGCTCACAGGTTCGCTATGACCTTGATTCAGTTATCAAATTGATCACTGTTGACAGGCAGAAAACCCTCCACTAACATCCATACTTTTCTGTTAGAACTATTTATTTCTTTATTTGAATTTTGTTGTCCGGGTAGGCCCACTGAGACAAAGCCGTCCCTTTTTCAGGGGCGAACTAGGGAATATAAGCATTCCATACATAAGAAACATTGCTATACAGTGGGGGAAACAGATTACACTTATAAGTACAGGAAATTAAAATATATATTGTACAGAGATACACTGTGACTTGTGATTATGCTCAATATATCATACAACAAGCATTTGTCAATGTCGAATGTCTTGCTGGCATTGGCATTGGCATTGGTAGTGCCAGAGTTAGGGACACATTATAGGAATGGCAGTGAAGTACTGAAGTGGCACCAACCCCACCCCCACCCTGTAGAGACCGACAGGCATGGGGTGTGCCTTTGGGTCATCAGCTGTAACGCTCATGCCATTGCACCTTACCCTACCCTGTAGACACTGACAAGTGTCGTGGTGTGCTTTGGGGTCTTTGGTGTTATACTTACCCTATTCCATAAGGAAATACACTGAGGTGGGTGCAGTATAGGAGAATGGGGTGAACTTTGTGGCCAAACAGTGCAAGGCACACCACGATGCCTGTCATTGGCTGCAGGGTGGGGGTGGGGGTAGAATGGCGTGAGCATTACAGCCGATGATCCCAAGTCACACCTCTGATGCCTGTCAGCCTCTACAGGGTGGGGTGCTACAGTTGGAAACCCTAACACCATAGGCATGTGTTGGTATTTTCACTCAAAATTTTCAACATGGACTTTTTGTGAGCCTACCTCATGAAAAGTGGCAGAATCAGTTTGTTAGCCAAAAGGTGGTTTAGCACAGCAGCTATGCCATTTGGTGACACAGGGATGAAAACACATTTTGGGCAGGACGTGGAAAATGACAGCTGTATTGTTCATGAGGAGGCATAAAAAAATGGTAACATTGAAAATCTGGAGTGAAAATATGAAAAATTGGTGAAGTTATGAGCATGCATAGAAACTGTGCAACACACATCCGTAACCCAATTATTTTTGGGAGTTTGTTAGCCACATTTTTAACATAGGCATTTTGGGACCTCCCCTCATGAACAGTGGCACTGTGATTTTGTTAATCTGTCCCAAAAGTTGATTTTCCACAGTGATCATGCCATTGTGCACCACAGGTGTGGAAACACATTTTGGGCAGGATGTGAAAAATGACAGCTGTACTGTTCATAAGGAGGTGTGAAAAAAATGGCAGTGTTGAAAATCTGGCATGGAAATATTGCAAATTTGCGAAGTTACAAGGGTGCATGGAAACTGCGCAATGCACGCTTGTAACAGAGTCATTTTATGGATTTTCTGCACTAAATTTTCAACATAGGCATTTTAGGGCCTCTGTTCATGTACAGTGTCACCGTCATTTCCTCAAACTGTCCCTAAAACTGATTTTGCACAGCGACCGCACTATTCTGTGCTGGACGTGCAAAAACACATGTCGTCCAAGATATGTAAAATTATGGCTGTATTGTACATCAGGAGGTGTGGAAAAATGCCAATTTTGAAAATCTGGAGTGAAAATATTACAGATTCACAAAGTTACGAGCGTGCGTGAAAACAGAGGAACACATGCTCGTAAAACAGCCATTTTGGGGATTTTCTTCAGCAAATTTGCAACATAGGCTTTTTGAGAGCCCCCCCTCAAGAACAGTGGCACTGTTGTTTCTTTACTCGGTCCCAAAAGGTGATTCCGCTCAGTGACCGCGAAATCACCTTTCGGGATGAATAATGCCATGACAGTGACTGAATTCATGAGGAGGGGTCCTAATAACCCCATGTTGAAAATTTGGTTCAAAAATTCCGAAAAAGGCCCAAGATATGCACCAAAGTTGAAAAAAACCTATTTATGCCATTATATAGCTTACCAGCATTTCTTCAGTTTGCAGTCGGCTTTGAAGAGTGCAGACATGTTCCCGTCCACTGAAAATCGTTGCACTGGACTCTGAAGGTAAGTATAGGGGAGGGGGTGGGAGGCAGAGGCGAGAGGGTGGGCGGGTTGTGGGGGGCAGGAAGACATCGAGGGGCAGTTTTATTTTCAGTGGATTTGGCACCCTGGGTAGGCTCCAGCATGCCACCTAAGTGTTTAAGGAGATACTGTAGCCGATGGGGGATTGGGCACCTCTGTCAGCACACAATGAAAATGGGGGGGCCAAGAGCCGAGGAGGAATGGGCACCCCCCCTCTGCACATAGAGAATGGGGGGGTGCATTATGCCGATGGGTAGTGGGCTCCCCCGTCGGCACATACATTGAGGCAGGGCATGCCGACAGGGGAATTGGGCACCCCTGAAGTCGGCTTTATGGCAGACAGTGTGCCACCATGTTACATTTTTTTTCTCATCAGGGAAAGCACGTCTGGAGGTCCACTGCATATGATGAGCTTTGCTCTCATTGCAGTGGACCTTTCCTTAGATGTGCTCGCCACATTATGTATGCATGGTGTGGTGCCAGCATGAAGGCTTATTGGGGAATGAGGGACACACCTACTGATGTGTGCCCTGCATTCGCCCAACAGTGACCATGCCTCCAAATTGCTACTACCGCAATATGTTGGCTGCGCATGTGTGGGCCAACATAATAAACAGTCAGAACAAGAAATCCAAAAATAGATGAGCTTAACATAATTACACAGGATTAGAGTACTAGGTAGGTCTAGTAAAGGCAGTGTGGTACATGCACATAAATATTGTCTATTGTCTATTGAGCATTCTATACATGTATCTAGGGGAAATTAAAGAGAGAAAAAACATAGGTGAGGAGTTGAAATTGCTGTGCTCAGTAAGACATATGTGGCAGAGGAAGGGGGAGGGTGGTTGGGAGAGAGGGCAGGCATACAAAGAGAGGGAAGACCTGTGGGAGGGAGGGCATGTAGAGCAAAGTAGGGAATGATTACAGTCACAGAATGGAGGCTGAAAGACTATTGCTTTGTATAATCTTTTAATTTGTGTAAGAGACGCACATGTGAGTAGTGGTGGGATATTGTTCCATTTTTGTAGTGCAGCAACAGAGAAGGATATTTTGCAAATAGCTAGTCGAGTCTTGGGTAGTTTTAGGATTGGATATTGAGAGAATAGTAGGGATCTGGTAAAGTGTTTCAGTGTGAGTAGGTTGAAGAGACTGGTCGGGGAAGGTAGGTGGATGAGCTTAAAAGTGGTGCACAGCAAAGTGAATTCAAGACAGGCTTCAAACGATGGCCAGCCTACGGTATGAAGCACATCACAGTGGTGGGTATGTGCAGGGACTGATGCAGTGAAACAAGTTATTCTATAATAAGCTTGTCTTAGTCTGTTTAGGTTAGTAGTATTAGCTGAGTGCAATAGTGAAGCACCATAGAGAAGGCCCGGAAACAGGGTAGCGGAGGCTATGGTTCTCCAGGTCTGAGGTTAAAAGTACTAATCATTGCTGACACATGTCCCTGAATGCCACAGCCACTTTCCTGACTTGTGTGTCACTTTCTATTGCTGTCTGACTTGGTCTTTCTCTCTTTCTGTTTCTCACTCTATCTGGCTCGTGCTCGCTATCTGTACAATAACTTTGGATCCCAACCACAGTGGAAAGCTGCATTATGCTGTGATAGGGGGTGGATACTGCTTCTCAAGGAATTCTGCCTGCTTGTCTGCTTTCTACACAATGGGAAAGAGACTGTACAGGGAGACATTTGGGTTGGGAACTGCAGCCTAGGGAAGGGTGTTGCTGGAACACAATAAGCATGATTGTCACTGACTATTGGGTAGTCACAGTTCCATGGGAGGGGTGCATGGGAATAGCGGTGATGTTTCCTGGGACACCTGATGGAAGGCCTGTCAGCTGATGATAGAATTACACTGCCTTAGGAATGATGGGATGTGAATTGTGATTCCTCAACTCATCTGAGGTCCGGCAACCGGGTGGGTAGCAAGAGTACACATTGCCTTTCTGACACCTGTACAGTTTGGTGTGCTAGGGAGCACCTCACTGTTGCTCACAGACTGTTGCTAACTTGTCTGTTTCATGTGCTGTGGGGAGTGCATATTGAATCGGCAGAGGTCAGCATTTGGGAAATGGGTGGGGCACACTCTCCCAGAGGCAATATGCCACTGTTCGCTCAGTGCTGACAGGGTAGCGTGCCGGGTGGATGGAAAAATGTAGGTTAGTTGCTGGTAGAGATGTGGCAGTGTGGCCATGGAGTTTCAGATATGCACCATGCATCTTTTTAAGAGTTTAGTTGAAAGAGGAAAATGAGGAATTAGCTCACTGCCCGCAGCACAGCAAAGGCATAGCTATATGTGCCAGAGTACACAGTGTGTCAGTTATGAAGTGTACAGTCATTTTTTTCTTTTTGTGATTCAACTAAAACCTTTTCTGGAGTGCTCTTAGCGTAGGATTGACAATCTGACAAAAAATGCAAGGCAGGGAATACAAATCGTTCCAAAGGGCTGCAAACTAATTCACAGTGGAAGCATGCAAAAACCAAATGGGACAGGTCACAGCAGCAGTTCATAGTTTGAAGCTGCAGTAAAGCTAGATACAAGAAAACGCAAGGTAGGAAGCTGCTATTTATGTCAGGAGACATCCCTTATTAGCTAATCCCAGTGGAGTTCATGCTCACAAGAGCGTTTCTTTCTCTCTCTCTCTTTCTCTCTCTCGTTTCCCTACTTGCAGTGTTGGGGCAGGGTGGAGTGGGCCCTAAAGATGACATACACAATTCTGTTTTCCTGAACTCAATAGGGAATTGTGTTCTGCAGGTCACGTTACTTTTATCTCTGCACACTACAGGACTAAAGAGTAGCATTCAGAAGGTACAAAGAGATGCAGAGGAAAGAGGATTGGGAAGTGTACCAGGAGAGGCAGATGGAAGCACAGAGAGCAGTGAGGAGTGCAAAGGTATAAACTGAGGAAAGGAGAGCCAAATGGGAAACTGAAGGGGACAAGACCTTTTCAGGGTTCATAAGTGAGAAGAGGAAAAAAAGAGGAGGGGTTGTGAGGTTAAAAAGGGCAGGGAGGACTGTGCAGAGGAGGATCAGGAAAAAGCAGATATCCTAAACAAATACTTCTGTTTAGTCTTCACAGTGGAAGGGGACAGGGATGGGCCCCATAAAAGCAGCAAGAACACTGGGAGGAGGGAGGTAGATACAAGTCCATTTATAGAGGTGAGAGTACTGAAATGACTTGCTAATCTGAAACTGAACAAAGCTACAAGGCCAGACGGAGTACACCCAAGGGTGCTGACTGAACTCAGAAAGGTACTGGCTGCACCTCTGACAGCCCTATTCAAAAACTCACTGGAAACAAGAGAGTTTCCAGAGGACTAGAGAAGAGCAAAAGTAGTCCTGCTTCTTAAAAGCGGTAGAACAGAGGAAGCTGACAACTATAGGCCAGTCAGTCTGACATCAATGGTGGGGAAGCATTTGGAACCAATTTTGAAGAAAAGGATTATAGATCATATTGCATGCAGTGGGCTACAAGATCCACGGCAGCATGGATTGACAGTGGGGGGAGGACGGTAAGGGAAAATCATGTCAGACAAACCTGATGGAGTTCTTTGACTGGGTGATGAGAGAAATAGATGAGGATAGGGTGCTGGTGGTGGCCTACCTAGATTTCAGCAATGCCTTTGACACCACACTGCATAGAAGGCTCATTAGGAAAGTGGGCAGTTTGGGGGTGGGTCCAAAGGCGGTAAACTGGGTATGAAATTGATGGATGGACAGGTGACAGAGGGTGGTGATAAACAGAATTAACTTGGGAGAAGGAAGAGTGACCAGAGGGGTACCTCAGGGCTCAATACTGGGTCCAGTCCTTGTTAATGTCTTTCTTTATAAGTGACATTGCAGAACAGCTGCAAGGGAAGGTATCATGCCTCTTTGTAGGTGACACCAAAATCTGCAATAGGGTGGATACTCCAGGTGGTGGAGAGAATGAGCAGAGAACTAATAAAACTGAAGGAGTGGCCAAGGGTATGGCAGCTTGGGTTCAATGTGAAAAAGTGCAAAATCATACACATAGGGCAGAAAAACCAAGAGACAGAGTATAATATGGGGTAGAAGTATTGAAGGTATCCAAACAGAAGAGAGATCTGGGAGAAATCATATCTGATGACCTCAAGGTGGCAATGCAGTGTGACAATGCAGTAGGTAGGTAGGGTCAGTGGTGTGCTGGGGTGCATAGGGTAGGGCATAGGGTATTACCTTTAGAAGGAGGGAGGTGGTGCTCCACTGAATAGATCAGTGGAGAGACCCCACCTGGCATATTGTGTCTAGATCTGGAGACCACAGCGGACATAGACAGGATGGAGGCCATCCAGAGGAGGGCAGCTAAATTGGTAAAGTAAAGGGGCTGCATCAGAAACCCAATGAGGAGAGACTAAGGGATTTCAATATGTACACCATAGAAGAGAGGAGGGAGAGGGTGGATATCATAGACACCTATAAATACCTCACAGATTTGAACAGCTACAGGAGGGGAGGATTTTGCAGAGGAGAAGGTGCATGATAAGAAGGGGACATGCAGTGAAGCTGAGAAGGGGAAACCTATGAGTGATGTGAGGAAGTACCTCTTCATTGAAAGAGTGGTGGATGCCAGCAATGGTCTTCCAGTACAGGTAATGGGGGCAAAAACAGTGGTGGACTTCAAGCATGCATGGGAAAGTCACTAGAGAATCTTAATTGGGAAAGGTGAGGGAGGAAGCCAGAGATCAGACAGGGTCTGCAGTAAAAGTACAGGCAGGGAAATATGGGCAGACTGGGTGGGCCAAGCAGTTTAATTTTCAGTCAGGCACATTTGAAAGTCATTTTATAAATGCAATATGACGTGCCAGAATGTGCAATTATGGTAAGAGAATTGCACTTTATAGGTGACGCTTTGTTTATTGTTTGACTCAAAGAGCCTTCAACAAATACAATTTTAAAATAGCTTCAAATTATAATATATACAACATTTACATCACATGTAACATCCATTATACATCAGAATAGACAGTACTATATGAGATTCCTTGCTTCATATATTTTGCATCCTTGTTTCCTAATACAAATAATCTATTGCACATCTAACCAGAATATTGCACTTGTTACTTAATATATAAAACAATTAATAACTTAACACTCAAGCTCCATATATTGTACCATTGATTCTTTATTTCTTTTTACTAAATGCCTTAAAATAATTTGCCAATGTTTGTATGGACCAGGTATCCTCAGTCTGCAATATAATAGAGGTCAGTGTTTCTTGATCAAGCTCATATTTAGCATCCATAAAGGGTGTTAACCAGTACTTCTGTTCATTTAAATACAGAGTACAATGCCACATGACATGTAACAAATCCTCACATTCTCCCCTTGTGCAACTACATTTTTCATCAACTGATTTTTTATATCCAAATCTCAACAAATTACCATCAAACTGTTCAAATTTGTACTTTACAAATATTTTTCAAACTTCTGGATCACTGAAGATGTCCAAATAGCTCTTATAACCACATTTTTCATTGTTCTTAGCAAACCATCTTGAATACCGGGAAGTTTTTATTTCCTTTAAATCCTGGTTTTGCCAAAAAGCTTTGATTTTTGAGAACAAATATTATACTTGTGGCTCAGTTGAATATTCCTCTCTGTGTATTTTATTAACACATTAAATTTAATTTGTTTATTATTGAGTACCACAAATTCTTTCTGTATCCTAATTTGTACCAGTTCTGTTTCTCCTTTAGACACTGCGAGAACATTCGAGTTTGAGAGAGCCTTGTTAATCTTAACCAAAAGTCTAGTTGTTTACCTTCAAAAAAGTGCATTTATGTTTGTAATTCCCATTTCAGATCTTATATATGTGGAGGGGCATGAGTATCCTATTCCCAATATTTTTCTCAACATTTTAAATAATGGGAATACTAACTTTTCTCTGTGCTTCATATCCCGTATTTCGACTCCATGTAAGAGTTGAGATTCTAGTTTTATTGTTATCACATCAATTAAAGGTTTAATACTTGCCCCACCAAATCTATAATTAAATCTTGACAATGCCAAAACTGTTTTTTTATTTTTTGAAGAGTTCTTTGGAATTGTGTATTCCAATTTCTACTTTCACTGAATTCTACCCCAAGGTACACATAAGCTTTAACTGTCTTCTTTTTCTTTAGCAATTCTCCAATTTCCACTCCTATTACATCCTTTGGGTCCAAATATTATGACTTAGGTTTTATTCAGATTAATTTTTAACTGTAGTTCTTTTGAACCACTATCCAGCTTATTGAGCATATTCTGTAAACATTTCCTTGTTAAAGAGAATAAAGCCAAATCATCGGCGTACGCCATCACAGCCCACCTTTGCTCATTTATTTTTGGAGCATCAAGCTCAAAAATGCCAATCTCATTTAAAAGGCCATCAATAGACAGGTAAAAAAAGTGTAGGTGCAAGTACATAGCCTTGTCATACACCTCTCTTCACTTCAGATTCGTTAGTCATCTGACCTTTTCCCATTCTGACCCGAGCTCAGGTGTCCTGGTACAAGTTGGCCATAATTTTTACCAGTGCCTCTTTAGCAAGATTTCCCCATAAAAGTTTTCTAGAGATAGTGTCAAAAGCTTTAGAGTAGTTCACAAAAGCCACATATATTCTTAGACCTCTTATCATTATGTATTTCTCAATTTAGTGGTCCAAAATAAACACGTTGTCAAGAGTTGAATAATTTCTTTGGAAACCAGCTTGGTATGGGGATAAGTCCCCCAGTTTATCTATTTATTCCTTAAGTCTATTTAATACAATCTTGGAAAAATGTTTTAGGTTTATATCCAATAAACTAATAGGGTGATACATGGCTGAATTTGTTAAACTTCCTTTTTTATGAATTGGTATTATATGCACTCCTTTCCATGTGGTGGGGTAATTATTTTCTTGTAAACATTTATTGAATAATGCTACCAATAATTTTGTCCAAAGACCAGTTTAACATTTATAAACTTCTGCTGGTATGTTATCTGGTCCTGGTGCTTTATGATTCTTTAATGAGTTAATAGCTAACATGACTTCAAAGCTGTCTATAACAATATTATTCCTTATTTTTCTTTTAGCTATTTCTGACTGAGTTCTTTCCTTTTCATGAGAGTCATTGAAAATCTGTGAAAAATAATCAGTCCATACCTGTTCCAAGATATAAGCATCAGACTTCTCTTTATAGACACTGGTGCCCTTTGCCTCTAGTCTCCAAAGCCCTTTCTGATCCCTATTATACCGTACTTCAGTCATTTCCTCCCCTTGCTTTTTATAATATTGTTTACATTTTTCTTTAATAAGAAACTTATATTCCTTCCTTTTATTATTTATACTTTTTATGCTTCATGTACTGCTTATATCTTTTCCTTAATGATTTTTTTGTCTTTTACTTTCATCATCAAACCATCCTCCTTTCCATTTTACCCTTTTAACTGTATTTTTACCTAATTTGTATAGAATTTGATGAAAAATTTAATATAAAGTTTCAATCATTTGGTCACTATTAAATTTTAAAAAGTGCACTTGACTCTCTTTAGTAATTTCACTTGTTAAAAGATTAGTTAAACAATTATCCAATTCAGGTCACCACATAATTTTTTTATTAGATATAATTTCCAACTCCAAGGATTGTATTATCCTAGGCTTCTCTACACCACTTTTCTTACTCTGTGTCAACACTATAGGGAAATGATCGCTTTCAGAGAGAGGTATAATTTCCAATTTTTCCTGTTCTCCTAGAATACCAGACCATAATGCTAGCTCTATTACTGAGGATCCTTTAGTGGAAATAAATGTACACTCCCCCATTATGTCTCCATTTAGACGTCCATTTAATGCATATAAATTACATTCTTTCATGATCTAAATCAATTGCTCACCCACCTTATTTGTCATGTGATCCTTTGTTTCTCTTTTTTCCATGAATATGGACTAATAGCACTTGTAAAGAATGAGTTATCTCCTAAACCATCATATTTACCAATGTGCATGTTAAAATCCCCCACTTGTTCTGGGTATAGATACATAATTTCAATAAGTACTATATTAAGTTGCACCCACACCGACTCCTTATAAAATTTTGAGCTTGCAGGAGGAATATATCCATTTATCACTGTAAAGCACTGACCTTCATTTTTAATTGAGATGAGGACACAGTTCTCTATTTTCTTAATTAATGTTATCCATGTGATACTATCTGTTCTAATAAAAATCACTACTCCACCAGATTTTCTACCCTTAACCTTGTCCTTACTACCTATCTGATGAACACTCATACTCATTAATTTCAATAAAATCTTTTACACAATGCCACGTCTCTTGCAAACATATTACATCAAAACTTGATATATATTTAATCAATTCTTCATCAGCTTGTTTTTCTCTCAATCCTGCAATATTCCAGGAAACAATTTATATCCCCATACATTTAGAGCTAGTGCCATCTGGGTTTTCAACAGCAATTGATGTACTATCAAGGCTTACCTCTATATTTTCTGATTGTCATTCGTCATAGCCAGCCAATAACTCAAATTTATTTCTAAGTGAAATTTGACCATCATTTACATCATAAGTACCCTTAACATTTCTAGTCATTCCAGTTACTTCCTCTAATGCCACCAAATTTAGTTCCATCACATCTAGGACAATAGTTTTTTTCCTAAATTAGATTGGCCACTATTCTATTTTTTCACCATAATATTAATCTGTGTATCCTGTCCCTTCCCAATCTGCTCCACTGCTTCTATTTCATTCCATCCTAAGTGGATGTTCAAAAAATTTCTTAAAGGGAAATGTCCACGTACAGTCAGACCCCACCTCCATGTGAAGTGGGGCCCGATTAGTAGATGCAGTAGAAAAAGTTAAAAAATAACTTACTCATGTCTAAGTTATTTCAAATTGTATCTGGTTGATCCTGTCCCCTTCTTGCCCTGACATTTTAAGAAGCAGACCCCTCCCTGCCATGCCCACAAGCACCCGTGACTGTCCCCATGATGACATTTCAGGCAGGGAGCAGCCGGGGGCATCTGTATACTTAATATGTGGCTCCTTTGTAAAATAGCTCTGGTTTGGAGCCTGGACATTCGTGGGCATGTCTGATACAAATATTGGCTAACAAGTACCTTGCCAGTCAGTACTTGGCCTCGGTGTAGCCAGGACACTCATCGATTCTAAACCAGAGCTATTTGAAGATTTAGCAAAACAGATTACTATATTGGCTCTGCTTCTTAAAATGTTGGGGCAAGGAGGGGGCAGGATCAACCAGATACAATTTGAAATAACTTAGACACGAGTAAGTAATTTTTGTAACTTTTTCTACTGCATCTACTAATCGGGCCCCACTTCACATGGAGGTGGAGCCCGACTGTACATGGACTTTTCCCTTTAACAGATTATATATTTCCCTTGTTAATTTGGCATTTGTTTCTCTGCATTACTTTCATCCTAAATAGTGCTAGTTCAACTTTCTTTTCCACTGACTCACATTTCCCTTTATCCAACTTTGTGAATTGCTGTCTGTTTGGGAACATTATAGTAACATCTTTACATTTAATTTGTGCTGCATTCAGCCATACATAATTAGCAATTCTGGGTGAGTTAAAATATGTATCAATAATAGTTGCCAAGTCAACCTGTGTGTTCCTGATCAAGACTATCCTTATCACTAATTCCTGTATCTAGTTCCGTATTTAGTCTTTCTACTACTAAATGTGGTATGGTTACACTTTCTTTTGATATCCATTCCTGAGAGCTCACAATCCTTAACATTGGCACACACATTCTTTCCCTTTCACTACTGTTTAAGTCACTATTTATTTTTTTTCTTTTGACAAAATTGTCTCTTCAAAGTTGACCTTCACATCCATTTGACTTTCTTCCTTTTGATCATCTATTACCATGCTATTTTGTGATGGAATACCCCAGTGTCTTACTCTTTTAATTTGATTGTTGAAATCCAGTCTCTCCCTCT
This sequence comes from Neoceratodus forsteri, assembly GCA_016271365.2. Taxonomy (NCBI): domain Eukaryota; kingdom Metazoa; phylum Chordata; order Ceratodontiformes; family Ceratodontidae; genus Neoceratodus; species Neoceratodus forsteri. The sequence continues at coordinate 540,230,857 of JADMNL010000022.1, forward strand.
CCAGAAGCTTCAGATGGTTATTTAGACTTGCATTGTCATTCTGTACTTCTTTTTCCTTATTTATCATGTTGCTTTCACTCTGTTTTTTCCTGGACTTCTTTAGCATTTTGATCTAGATCGTGACAGCTTCCTTTTTCTACCTTTTTCTCCCCTTTCTTCTTTTTCCTGCTATGCTTATCTTTCCCTTCTTTTCCATTTACTCTATTCAATGTCCTAACCTTTACTTGATTTTACCTTCAATTACTCAAACTCCTTCCTACTTTCTTTTGTTTCTTTTTTTACCCTGCTCCTTAGTATTCTTTCCCTCCTTGGAAACCTCTAGGAACTCCATACTACTAAAGTCTGGTCTGATATTCCCTTCTTGGGGAGTCTCTTGTTTTATCTTCTCATTATCTGCCATCCTTTAATTGTTTGAGACTTCTGGTTCTGCATAAGTTCAATCATGATTGTACCCTGCCTGTCTATATTATGCTTCATAATGTCTAACATATCCCTATTAATAATCAATTGTTCCATAATTAGGATATTGGCTGTGTGCTGCTTAGCAAGCAGGTTTACCAGTTTTCAACTTAAAAAACTTGTTTGGTATTCCTTATTGCTTCCCACTGTTACATCCTCCATAAGCTCTTGATCCTCTTTTCGGTCATAATAGGGCTCATAGTTGATCTGTTTAAGTCCTGTAATGATGCCTCTCAAGTCTCAAGATACTTTTATTGCCATTTTATTTTTTGCCAAATAATTAGAATTATTCCCATTATCTGACAGTATCTCATTACTTAGGCCCATCGGTATAGCATCTTCATTCCAACTATTATAGTAATTCAAAGTATCACCATAATTTTCAATAATCAGACAATCTGTGTCCAACTCCATGTGGGCTTGATCTAAAGCTCCTATTTTCCCTCCATGTGCACCATGTGCAATATTTCCTTTATTTGCACCTACTCCTTCTATGTTCATTATATCTAATTTGTTGTTTCCAGAACATGGGGTTGAAGTTTTATTTTCATTGGAATTTATCTTATATTTTACTATATCTGTGTGCTCCATTAGTTTGAATTGTTTGTAACTTCTTTGTTTTAAGATGTGCTCATCCAATGTTAATTTTTCAGAGGGCATAATTTGTGTATCCTGCATTTTTTGTTTTCTTATTTTTACCATTTTTAACAACCCTTTTACAACACTTAACCAGACACTATGACAATTCAAATTTCTAACAAGAGTTATGTACACCAGTAAAAAAAAAAAAAAGCCCAACAAGGAAATTACCTAATTTTCTCCCCGTAGGACACTGAATGTCTGTCACACAATCTTCAAGTAAAAAAAAAATTACTGAGTCATTTCAGTCAAGATGACTCAATTATTACCAAGAATAAGTTCAGATAATGCTTAGAATTTAAAGGGGACAACAGTTCAGTAAAAAACAAGGTCTTCCATTCGTGTATCCACTCAGTCCACACTTGTTCCACACAATATCTCCCGTAAGTTGTTGGAAAGTTAAAGTAATGTTTCTTCTGTGTCATGCTATACTTCTTCCTTCTTAATTCTTGAAGCATACAAAGCTATTCACAATTCTCCCCTTATTTTGATCAGTCACTATTCCTTCACTTTGAACTGACCACACAGTCCCTTAAATAAAGAAGTTTCCTCTGCCTCCTCTGCCCCTGCTTCCACAGGAACTCCTGCTTTGTTTGATTCAATGGAGCTTTTCCCAGAAGCAGATCTTAAAAGAAATATAAGCGACAGTGATCAGAAATAATCAATGGGAATCAATGAATAATTATTCTACTCTAGAAAACTCCGCTCTGTGTACATGCAAGGTTTAAATAAATCTTAAATGAGTAATGACTAAAATTCATATGCCAGTTTATCTCTACTACCCCCGCTACCAAATTCGTAATATCAATAATGTCTCTACAATGTTAGAACAGCCTAAAATAGCAGTAACATGATAAAGGCATTTATAATAGCATTTATAAAAGCAACAGAGGAGCAGCAATAGTGGAGCAGCTATTTTAACACAAAATAATGAAAAACATACTTAAGTTTCATGTTAATTCCCATTAATCTTTTACTCAGTTAAAAACAGGATCCTTATTGCCTCCGTGTCAACGTTTATCAGCTTATACCAAAACAAAATACACTTTCCTTCTCTCAGCAATAGGTTACAATAGGCAATAGGCTACAAAAGTTAAAATGTTACTCCATCTCCACTGCTCGTAGCTCACAGCTCGTGGTCTTCCCTGAAATGGCAATTCTGAGTTGCAGAACACCGCACATACGCATTTAATAGCCAGCCCACATGACCTAAGCACACAAAACTCAAAGGGGAAAAAAAGAGAAAAAAAGACTAAATATCTAAAACTAAATATCTATTTAAGTTAGTGGAGATTAAAAGATTTCAACGGGTCATGGTCAGGTTGATAAAATCAACTAAAGACTGTAGCCGACCACATACATATGTTAACTGATAATAAAAACATGAATAATAAACATTTTGCAACTCCATATAAAAAAATTTAATTCAGCACTTCCTTTTAAAACCTCCAGCCTTTCCAATTCTCTGAGTTTTCTGACTTTCGGCTTTCAAACTTTCTCCTTCTGTTCTGCTCTCTTTCTGTGCCATCCAGAGCCCCGCGGCACTTTATATCTCTTGCAGGCTCCGCTGCCCCACCTTCAGCACTCAAGGCCTGTGAAAGAAAGAAAAGACAGCAACAAGCAGAAAACCCAGAGATGGACACACAAGACAGCCTGGAAAAAGCTGTTCCTCAGGCAGGTAGTAAGTACTACTTAGGTGGCATACCTTTTCCTGGATAGAAACTTGCTTAAGAACAGCTTCTGCTCTGCAGACTTCTCCACAACCTGCTAGCATGCAGTGATCCTTCTCTTGCAAAAACCACATCCAGGTGGCTTGGCAACTCTCTGAAATGAACTTCACTTTATAGGTGTGTTTAATAGCATTTGACAGTGCCTCGAGCAAGATAAGATATATAGCAAAAAAAAAAAAAATCATCCAATTCGAAACATACCAAAACATTAAAAATCCAAATCTGCAAAATCATTTAAATCCAAATTTCAGATCCAAATATTCAAAACATCCGAATCAAAGATTTGCACAATAGTACAAGCAAAGTATGCCTCTTTGCAAATAGCGCAAAGATCTGCAACAGAGTTGATACACATTGGGGTGGAAAGGATGAGAAGGGGCTTGGCAAGGTTGGAGGAATGGTCAAATGTATGGCAGCTTAGAGTCAGTGCAAAGAAGTGCAAAGTAATACACCTGGGAAACAAAAACCCAGGGGAAGAGTACACAATGGGGGGGTTACTAATGACAACAAAAATGGAAAGGGACCTGGGGTAGTCATATCAGATGACTAAGGTAAGCAAGCAATGTGAGAAGGCAGTGAGGAGGGCTGGGGGTACTGGGATGCCTAGGGAAAGGCATTACCAGTAAAAAACAGGAAGTTGTTATCCCTCTGTACAGACAGTTGGTGAGATCTCTTCTGGAGCACTGTGTGCAGTTCTGGAGACCCCATCTCCACAAAGACATACACAGGATGGAGGCAGTCCATAGGAGGGTACTAAAATGGTGCAGGGTCTGCAACAGAAGACATATGAAAAGAGAATAAAATAGCTTAATATGTATACCCTTGAGGAAAGGAGGGAGAGGGGGGCATGATAGAAACCTTCAAGTACCACAAGGGAATCAACAAAGTCCAAGAGGGGAGCATCTTTCAGAAAAAGATGTGCAAGAACAAGTGGGCACAATTTGAAGATAGAGGGGGATGGCTCAGGGGCAATGTGAGGAAGTATTTTTTCACAGAGAGGGTGGTGGACAGATGAAACAGCCTTCCTAAGGAGGTTGTGGGATCAAAAACAATGGAGGAATTCAAGAACGCATGGGACAGATGCACAGTAATGCAATTTTAGTGGGGGTAGGAGGAAGTAGGCTGTTGGCTAATTAGAATCTGCAGCTTGTCCCGGATTCCCCCCTTTTCCCCTCACAAAAGACAGAGACCATTGTTTATTGTGCTAATTTTGGCAATTAATTTATTTATATTCATAATCCAATATTCCATTTCCATTTCTTTATTATCATATTTCCAGAAATTTCATTTATTTCCATCCACATATCAATCTCTGATTATCCCTCCCCCAGGTGAAAACCTGGGTGCCTTCTGTTTCTCCTTTTCCACTAGGTAATGGTGAAAACCGAGACTGCTTTCTTCTTCTTCTTCTTGTGTTATTCCTTTTTTCTTCCCCCCCCCCCCGCCATCCAGCTTTGGCAGTCCAAACTGACTCGTCTGTCATCCACCATGACAGACCCACCATACAGTCCCCCTTTGACTGTCTTTCCTCTTGCTCTGTCTAGTAGGGTGGGTGGGAGGAATCAAAAACCCCAGCAAAAAGTAGCTGAGGCCCCCTTGTGCTGTCCCTTATGTACCATCCTTCACCCCTCCCTTTCCTGTTACCTGTCCTTTGTTCTGGTCCTTAGCCCCTTCCCTTTCTTCCCCCCTCCCCTTCTGAGCACTACCATTCCATGACAGAGGGAAGGGGTGCACCAGGACAACCTGGTCTGCCCCTTAAAGGGCAAACTCCATTATTCAATAGGTAGGGAAATGAGCAGACTAGGTGGGCCAAGCTGTCCTTGTCTGCTGTCAAACTCTATGTTTCTTTATTAGTACTGCCAAACATTCCAAAACAGTAAACCCCAAATATTTGAGAACACCTATATGTAAACATCTAAACAATTTAAACCAAATATTCTATTAAGAACATTGCAATTATCCAGATGGTATGAAGCATATAAGGAAAATAAGAGCCATCCAGAATGGTTAAACATGGACATGATAGATGTATTAGAAGCTCAAAATATCAATATTAGCCCTTTAATTTTTGCCAAGCCCCATAAAAGTGTACAGAACAGAATCCTTTCTGACTCAGTAAGACAACTGGCACAGTGTACTGCATTACTAAAACCTCATCTGCATACATCAACTCTACAACCTATCTAGGGTAACCCCAACTTCAGAAATAGCACCCATCTATTTTCCAAAAATAATTGGGGAGACAAAGGAATAATTAAACTATAATGGCATGACAAAACAATGTTTTTTGTTAATTTAAATGACATCCACTCCACCCACATTTGGTATACTGGAAACAGAAAAGGATTACTATACAGCACTGCTGACATCAATTCTTACACAGTATAATAATGGTGACAGAATAAGGAGTACTAACGTGCAACTAAAAACTTCCTACTCCATGTACAATTGCATCATAACATTTCTGACTGTTATAACTTGTTGGCAAAATAGATAAGGTGGTGTGCAGATGAGAACATTCATTGGTGGTCCCAAGTGCTCGACTAACCTCTGGTCAGTTGGGATTGGAAGAAAATCTGGACTTTTACAGTTACTGCAGGTCATTTAGAACAGCTAACAAAATTAGTCCAGTTTAAATCTGTGCATAATATGTACTGTACTCTGCACAATTTGTTTAAAATGGGATGAAGAGCCACCTCAAATTGCTTTAAATGTGGTAACTCCCAAGCTAACTTATTGCATATGTTGTGGAAATGTGACCATATTTAACAAGCATTTGTCAGTGTGAATGTTTGCTTGCTGATATTAGCATTAGAAGTGCAGGAGTTAGACAAATGCAGAATAGGAATGACAGTAAAGTATTTAACTCACACCAACCCCACCTCCACCCTGCAGAGATGGACAGGCATTGGGGTGTGCCTTTGAGTCATTGCCCATAAAGCTCATGCCATTTCACCTCACCCTATCCTGCAGACACTGCCAAGTGTTGAGGTATGCCTTGGGGTGTTTGGCTTTACAGTCACCCCATTCTATATGGACATACGTTGAAATGGGTGCAGTATCGGAGAATGAGGTGAACTCTGGGGCCGAAGAGTCCAAGGCGCACCTTGATGTCTGTCACTGGCTTCAGGGTGGGGGTGGAATGGCATGAGCATTACAACCGGCAATCCAAAGGCACACCCCTGATGCCTATCAGTCTGTACAAGGTGGGACGTTATGGTTAGAAACCCTAACACCCCAGGCGTTTGTTGGTATTTGCGCTACAAATTTTCAACTTGCCCTTTTTGTGACCTCCACCTCATGAAAGCATTTGGGAACTCTGCTAATGAACAGTGGCACTGTGCTTTTTGCAAATCTGTCCAGAACGTTAATTTCCCACAGCAACCGGGCTATTCCATGCCAGATGTATGAAAACACAGTTTGGGCAGGATGTGAAAAATAACAGCTGTTCCATTCATAGGGAGGTGTGAAGAGATGGCAATGTTGAAAATCTGGAGTGAAAATATTAAACATGCTTGAACTTAGGAGCGTACTTGGAAACTGTGCAATGCATGCTCGCTACACAGTCATTTAGTGGAATTATTTCACCAGATTTTCAACACAGGAATTTTGTGTCCTCTGCTCATGAACAGTATCACTATGATTTTCTTAATCTGTCCTGAATGATGATTTCCACAGAAACCGCGCCATTGTGCTCCAGATGTATGAAAGCACATTTCGGGCACGATGTGACAAATGACAGCTGTACTTGTTCATAAGGAGGTGTGCAAAAATGATAATGCTGAAAATCTTACAAATTCTCAAAGTTACAAGTGTGCAACGCACGCTCATAACATAGTCATTTTATGTATGTTTGTCACCAAATTTTCAACATAGGCATTTTGGGACCTCCTCTTATGAACAGTGTCATTGTGATTTTCTTAATCTGTCCTGAACACTGATTTCCCACAGCGACTGTGATATTGTGCACTGGATGTGCGAAAACACATTTCTGCCAGGTTGTGAAAAATAACAGCTGCACTGTTTATAAGGAGGTGTGAAAAAAAAATGGCAGTGTTGAAAATCTGAAGTGAAAATATTACAGATTTGTGAAGTTATGACTGTACATGGAAACTGCGCAAAGCATGCTCATAGCACGGTCATTTTTTATAATTTTTTTCACCAAATTTGCAACATAGGCTTTTTGGAAGCCTACCTCATGAACAGTGACACTGTTTCGTTAATCGGTTCTGAAAAGTGATTCTGCACAGTGACCGCAAAATCACTTTTTAGGACCAAATAACAAAATGACAATGACTGAATTCATAAGGTGGGGTCCCAAGAACCCCATGTTGAAAATTTGGTGCTAAAATTCACAAGAAATGGCTGAGATATCCACCTAAGTTGAAAAAAAAAAACATTTATGCCATTATACAGCTTACTGCCATTTCTTCAATTTGCGGTCAGCTTTGAAGAATGCAGATGTGTTCCCGCTCCACCGAAGATCATTGCGCCAGGCTCCAGAGGTAAGTATGGGGTGAGGGGGATGTGGGGAGGTGGGGTGCACAGAGGGTGGGTGCAGGTTGGGGGAGGGGCAATGGACACAACGAAGGATGTTTTTCTGTTTTCACAGGGTTTAAAAAAAACACCTTGCGAGATGGTTTTTTCACTTACAGGGACAATTAGCACACTGGGGTGGGCTCCCAGTATGCCACCTAATTGTTTGGTGGGGTGGTGCTGTAGCCGATGGGGATTGGGCACCTTGTCAGCACATACAATGTGTTTGGGGGGCAAATGAGCCAAGGGGGATTGGCCACCCCCCTTGGTACATAACGAATGGGGGGACATTATGCTGATGAGGACTGGCCTCCCCATCAGCAAATTAACTGGGAAGGGGGCATGCTGACAGGTGGATTGGGCACCCCCATCTGCTTTCATCAGGACAGAGAGGCAGACAGCGACAGCCACAACCATGTTTATTGAAATGTGACACCAGACAAGGCAAGCTGCGATTTACTGCTGCTATTAGGTACTGCCCCAGGAGCAAAAACAGCTGTCATCAACAGCATGCTGCAGCATTGGCACAACAGAGACCATCCCTAAAAAGCACTGCCTGCACTGGTCACAGCACTGCTGCATCTCCACAATCCGCTACTCCAGTAAAGCTGCCACAACATGTTTCTTGTGCATACATGCAAGCAAGCTTAAAAATGATGGCAAAATGTAAAGAAGCATTTTGGAAATGCATTATGGCTCAAAGACAGAACTGATATGGAAAGTTATATCAGGGCATTTTGATGAAAGAAGTAACTGGTCAAAGAAATGTAAACTCACCATCACATTAATAGGAGCCTCAGTTAAAAACATCATACTCAAAGTACTTTATGGGTAGAAAACAGAGCACCATCATTTACATGCTATAATTATGGTGAACGAATAAAGAGTACTAACGTAACAACTAAAAAGTCCTTACTCCACATACAACGGCATCATTTTTTTAATTTAATAAGCTTTATTAATTTTAAATGTTTAACAACAACCAAATACAGACAACATGACAATGCTATGAAAGGAACTATCCAGAATAAAAATAATTACATTATAATTGCATTCAGTAAAAAAAAAAAAAAGATTGCATAACAAATCTCTATTATGATGCGTTTAAGTTGTCTGTAACCCCCCCTTCCCCTTATAACCCTCACCCCTTCCATCCCCAGTCTGCCACCTGGTATTATAATAAAAACAAAAAGAGAAAGGAAAATTGAGAATATGAGTCAAAAGTGTTGGCTATTTTTAATATACCTAATAGATATAATCCTCTTTTAGAACCACTGTAAAAGTAACTTCGGATTAAGACTATTGTACCAAAATAAGAGTTTGGAGTGTTTCTCACCTTTGCTTGTATGCCACTAGTCTATTATTGAGTCCAGCCAGTATAAGTTCTGCCCGTAAGGTAAACATAATTTCTTTGACCCACTCTAAATAAAGGGGAGTAGAGCCAAAGTCTTAGTATTATTTTCTTGGTACAAACAGTAATCAAGGTCATATGGGCTTTCTACTGTGACCCTTGAATCTGCAAATAATCCCCCAGAATACAAATTTCCAGAGTAAATTTGTCAGTAACCATAAGCATTGGGTTAAGATGACTTTGGATCTTTTTCCAAAAGGAATTAATAGTATCACAGGCCCAAAGCATATGAAATAAATTGGCTGGTTCATGTTGACATTTTGGACATTGGCTGAAGGATGAAGCCCCCGTTTGGCAAAGCTGAACTGGTGTGTAATATAAATTATGGTTGATAAAGTATTGCATTATTCAGTACCTATCCCATTTGATATATTTATATAGGTGTTTCCAGATGTTGGGCCAGTTCCTAGAGGGGGAATGCGGTGGTAAAATATTGTCCCACCAATAAGATCTTTGACCTTCTATGTTAGCTTCTTCTTTTAGTAGAACTTTATATGAATAGGATATAATGTGTGATGTAGGGACAGATTCTACATATGGGAGAACCGCTGACATAAGGGGACTTGTCCATATATCTGATCCAAAGTGTTTTACCAATAAACGGGTTATTTGAAAAAATGTAAACACATGGTTATCAGGCCATTTAAAAATGGATTTGGCTTCTTTAAAGGAAAGCAATTTTTGGTCTTTAACCAGTTGATCTACAGTATTTACTCCCATTTGTGGCCAAAAGTGGTACCGTTTAATAATCTTACCTGAGATTAGAAAATTAGGATTAGAAAACAAAGGTTGAGTTATATCTCTGGTTGCATCTACTTTTAGGAACTTATTTAACTGATGTTGAGTTTGAAGTAAGGCATATGATGTTGTTTCCTTTAGGGCCTTAGGGAGATACTTCTTGAAAATAAAAGGGAGAGTCTTAGGATCCATGCCATTCACTAAACTTAAAGCCTGTTCAATTCTGACCGAGGAAGAACAATAAATGGATTCCAAGAGAGCTTCTGGGGAATGTAACCAGAATCTAATTCTTGACAAGTGTATGGCTAAATAATAAATATAGAAATTAGGGGCTTGAAGGCCACCATCAATTTTCTGCCATGTAAGTTTGAGATAACTTCGCCTGACTTTCTTTCCTTGCCATATAAAGGAACTGATAAGTCTATGCATCTGTGTAAACCATGAGAGCAGAAGGGTCCCACTGAACATTTGTAGGGGGTATAAAATCTGAGGTAGCACATCATTTTTATTATATTCATATGACCCCATAGAGATATAGATTTCTCTACTTTATCAGACATGCTGGTAGCCCATACAGGAATATTTAAGTTTGAAATTTTAAAAGAGAGGGATATACTGAAAGAGCTAAAAAATTTAAATAAAAGTAAATCAAGAGGTATTGATGGGATGGAGGCCCAATATTTAAAATTGGGAGCACATGTAATAGCCCCTATTGTGACCTATTTGTTCAATTGGAGTTTGAGTACTTCTACTGTTCCTGAAATTTGGAAGAAGGGGAAAATTATTCCCATTTATAAGTCTGGGGATCAAACTATTCCTTCAAATTATAGGCCAATAGCCCTTTTGCCAATTTTATCTAAAATCTTGGAATGTAAAGTCTATGAACAGGTAAATAATTATTTAGATGCAAATACTGTAATAGTAGATGAACAACATGTTTTTATAAAGGGGAGATCCACAGACACTGCCCTGTTGGAATTTAATGACCTGGTTGCTACATCTATGAACCAAGGAAAGTACACAGGGGCAGTGTTTGTGGATCTCAGTAAGGCTTTTGATTTAGTTCAATATGATTTGCTTTTGACTAGATTAAGGGCCATAGAGATTAAGGGCCAGGTATTAAAATGGCTTGAGTCATATTTGACAAATAGATATCAATGTGTTCAATGTGGTACAATGATGCTGGCCCCTGGGAAACTAGAGAGAGGTGTTCCCCAGGGCTCTATTTTGGGTCCATTATTATTTAATATTTATGTTAATAATTTGGTTCATGAAATTAAACATAGTGAGGTGGGACTGTACGCAGACGACACCGTTTAGTGGCGTCTGCTGACAGTCTCACAGGTATGATGGATTCCAAAGTGATTTGTTACAAATGCAAAATGGTTCAGTAAATTTGGTCTTCTTTTGAATGCTAAAAAAACACAAACTATGTTGTTTTCAATTGGTTCATATAGAGCAAAAGAGCCCAAACCACAATTACATTTACAAGATGGTACAAAGATTGAAAATGTATTAACATACAGATACTTAGGGTTTCAAGTAGATGCTAGAATGACATATGTAAATCACATATCAGTTCAGGTAAATAAAGTGAATAAAAGATTAGGAGCCCTTAGAAGAGTTAGGGAGCTTTACCTTTGGTGGCAAAGGAGCGATTGGCAAAACAGATGCTGTTACCCATATTGGAGTATGGTTCTATAATTTACATGAATTTGACTAAAACTGCTTTAAATTTGGTTAATCAAATATATTATAGGATAGGTAAATTTGCTTCCGGAAGTATTAAAAATGAGCATCATTGTATAATTTATAATAAGTTAAATTGGCTTCAACCTGAAGAAAAAAAGAAACTATCTCTGGCTTACTATATGCCATAAGATAATTCACAAAAAGTATAACCATCCTTTGTATAAGCAATTAAAAAGAAAGATAAATAACGAATCGTATATAAAGACTAGGAATCCATTAAGCAATATCCCAATGTATAGAAGCTTTAATAGACATGGGGACGGTATGCTCCAGAATAGAGTAGCATTAAGTTGGAATGGTTTGACTGAATCACAGAAAACAAATTTAGATTTTTTTAAATTTAAAAATGAATTAATAGTTTGTATTTTTTATGTGTGTGTTTTAAATAATGTATGTATGTATGTATGTAGAGTGCAATTGCATTTGTTTGTATTAGTTGTGTTTGTATTACTTATGTTAAATGTCAATTGTTAATTGGTAATTGTATTAGAATTCACATGCAGGACTTTTTTTGTAAATGGGACTTTGTCCTAACAAATGCATTTCCTGTGAAAAAATAAACTTTTAATCAATCAATCAATATAAGCAGTTTCGACCATAGCTTAAACTATTCAGACAGGGTCTTGTTAAGAATGTCTAAGTTAAATTTTTTCACAACATGGGGAAGAGGATGTATAAATATTCCTAAATATTTACATTTTTCAGTATTCCAAAGAACACCCAATTGTTCAATATCACTCTTCAAAGTGAATTTGTTAAGTGGATATACCTCCGTTTTACCCATGTTGAGTTTATAATTCGAAAATGTTTCAAACTGAGAAATAATTTGAAAGATTGCTGGGAGAGATTGAGAAAGATTAGTAATATGCAAGAGTAAATTGTCAGCATAGGCCGATATCTTGTATTCAGTATGCCCAATTGGTATCCCTGAAATCAAATCAGAATTTTTGATTTTCCTAATAAGTGGTTCTAAGTACAAGTTGAAAAGAAAAGGGGAGAGGGGACAACCTTGTCTAGTACCCTGGGATAAAGTAAAAGTCGTGGAGAGAACGCCATTGCAATAAATTTGAGCTTTGGATAGTATGTATAATATTTTAATCCATTAAATAAATTCTTGCGGGATATGATATTTGGCCAGTAACAAGAAGAGATATTCCCAAGAGACCCTATCAAATGCCTTTTCCGTGTCTAGGGCAACAAGAGCAGCAGAGAAGGTGAGTTCTTTGGACACAGAAGAGAGGTAGGCAACTTTCCTAAGGTGATCAGATGATAGTCTCCCCTTGACAAACCCTAGCTGCTCTTGACTGACCAGGGATTCCCAGACCTAACCTAATCTAGACAAGAGTATTTTGGCCAAGATCTTAAGATCCACATTAATTAAAGAAATTGGTCTATAATTGGGAATAAGAAGGGGGTCTTTATCTGGTTTTGGGATGACAATTATAAAGGCCTGAGTCAGGGTAGTGTCGGAGTTACCTTTATTGAAAATGTACTGGAAAGTATCTAAGAGAATGTGAGCAATCTTCCCTTTAAAGGTCTGGTAAAAGTTTGTAGTGAATCCATCTGGGTCCAGAGATTTATCGCTTGATAGGGAGTCTATAGCAGCCAGGACTTCTGTTAAAGAAATGGGAGTTTTCAGAAACGTAAACTGAGCCTCAGATAAAACTGAGAGATTGATATCTTGTAGAAAATTATCAATTTTTTGAAGCAGGGAGGGATGGTTAGGGGCTGAATATAACTGTCAGTAATATTCTTGAAATGCATTTGCAATTTCTTGGGGGGGGGAGGTAAGCAAGACTCCTGAGGTTGAGTAAATGGAAGTGATTATTTTATCAGACATTTGAGTGTGCAAATGGAGAGCCATGAGCTTCCTCTCCCTTTCCTCCTGATCAAAGTATGAGATTTTAGACCGGAGCATGAGAAATTCAGCCTTATCAGCTAAAATCTGGTTATATTGTGCATAAAGAGATTCTACTTTTGTCCAGTCCTCAACTGGAGCCAAGGGAAGGAGGTGACATTCTAAATCCTCTAATTGGGTCTGTATTGAGGAAAGTGTTGCTTCTCTCTATTTTTCACATTTTGTCGCTAATCAAATAAATTCCTCCCTTAGAGCACATTTCAGTGCTCCCCTTAAAAAATCGTTTTTAGGCATTGTTGAAGCATTGAAAACCATGAAATTAGATATGAAAGTTTGAATAAGTGTTATTAGATCTTCAGATTTCAAAAGCTGATTATTTAGCTTCCAGAATTTATCTCTATGTATGTTTGGTAAGATATCAAGAAGGAGATGGGCAATGTGATGATCAGAAATTGCTTTAGAAGAGTAGTAAGCCATAGAGACACCCGGTAATAAATCTAGCGAAATAAGAAAATAATCCAGTTGGGAAAAGAAGCGGCGAGGAAGGGAGTGAAATGAAAATTCCTTACTGTCTGGATACATAAGCCTCCAGGGGTCTGTAATACCAATACAGTGCATTAAATCATGTATTACTTTTTGAGAGGATGTTAATCTTTGTCTTATCTGGCCGAATCTATCTAGCTGATTAGAAATTACCAGGTTCCAATCACCCCACAAAATGTTTGAAAATGTAGACCATATGGCCATGGTAGGTCGGTCCATAAATGGAGCCTAGTATTACTTCTGAGTGGCCCAATAGGGCCCTAAGAATCACATATCTGCCTCCTGGGTCAGCAATTGAATTAATGAGTCTGAATGGGATTCTCCGGAATTTGAGAATAGCTGTCCCTCTTTTGCGGGAATCAATACCAGAACCGAATACCTGACCCACACAGTATCTCAAACAATTTGACTAGACAACAAATGTGTCTCTTGCGGAAAGGCTACATCTATTAGCAGACTTTTAAGGTGAAGCAAAATTTGAGTTCTTTTAGCTGGGGTCTGTGCACCTTTTATGTTCCAGGAACAAAACTTAATTCCAGCCATATCTGATAAAAAACCTATAACACCCTGAAAAAAAAAAAAGGAAGTGCACTTTAAGCAACAGCCAGTTCATAACATCTACTCTAATGATTATTACATCCCAACCAGTGGCAGACATCATAAGTATTATAATAAACCGACCCCCCCATCCCAACTACTTAACCCCAGACTTTCAACTCTTTGAAAGTATTCCCTTGATCTTCCAACTTTACCTTTTACAATTGAAAACAGAGGAAACTCAATCCTAGATACTAAAGAGAGAAGATCAAACCCCATATTCAGTTTCATGACTGTGACCAGCCTAGGCAATCCTACTCAACTCTCTGCTCCCACCCCATTCCCCAGAAAAATAAACCAATATCGTGCCATGTGTCATTCACCAATAATTTTAGATCACCATAAAAACATAGTATTAAAACAGTATTATTTTGTTAAGACTAAAGTCAGTATTCCTCCATTAAATTAAACTATTGTACAAAATGTAATCACCTTCATTTGTACAGTAGTATACAATTCTGCCCAAACAACAAAATAAACCAACATTGTGCATTGGAAATGAGTCAAGCCAGTGTTTGACCGATTTACACAACTCAGAAATGTAATGCCATAGTCATAAACAAAGGGAAAAGTGAACTGAACTTGTTAGATTTAAGTAAAATAAACATAATGGGCAAAATGGTAATTCAGTTCCAGCGTTTCTTTAATGACTACAGCACAAGGTCACTCCTATTAAACATAAATCGCAATCGTGTCCAAAAATCGAGCAGTACTTCACTCATAAGTCTACTTAAAGAAAGGGATTGAAATGTCTGAGTTAGAAATATAAAAGAACGAAAAGGCATTTCCTAAAAAAAATGAGCTTACCAGCAACAACACAGACTTCCTGTAATAAAAAATGAAGACAAAAACAAAATCTGGTGAATCTTTTCTGAGGATGAGAAGGAGCTGCAGCTGCTTGGTGAGCTGACCCTGAGACTAGGAAATAACACCAGGAAAAAAGCTGTGGAGACAAGCTGAGTGAGCTCATTTTAAGCTTTGAATAGCCCCATTCTTGAATAAAACAATTATTTGGGGGCCCTTTCAGTTACGATGGGCACTTCCACTTAAATAATTGACCGGAATCAGCGCTACTTAAAAAAAAGAAAAAGGAAAAAAAAAGGTCTAGTAGCATTATAGCCAATTCTCTGGTCGCATGCACCACATTATCAGACAATGTCTGAGGACAAAAGAGAGTTACAATTATCTCCCAAGACTGTCAGGAAGAAAAGCCTAGTAACAAAATAGGATAAGGTTCTTTTTATACTCTGATTAGTCCCATTCTTGAAGAAAACACCTTCGTTAGGGATCATATCAGGAACCAGGTAGAATCGACACCGCCGCTTCAGGGCATCAGCACTGCAGGAATAGATCAGGAAACATGATTGCTAATTCTCGGGCAGCATGTTTGGCATTATCGAACGATTTCCATGAACCATGGTGCAGAACAGAGAGTTTAGCCAGGTATAACATCTGGAATTTAATACTTGCCACCAACAACTTCACAATGCTGGGATGATATTCTGCTCGCTTCAGGCGTGTGGCAACGGGCAAATCTTGAGATATACGTAAATCGGCTTGGTCCCACTTGATTTCTTGTAATTCTTTGGTTTTCCCAAGGATATGCTGATGGTCCACACAGCTAAGCAGTCGCAAAATAAACAGCCTAGGTTTGGCTCCTGCAGGTGGCCTTGGTCTCAAGGACCTGTGTGCTCGTTTGACAGTGTAATCATTAGCGTGAGGTGGGGGCCCAGCAATTTTCAACAACATTTTCTGAGCAAATAAACTAGAGTGGCCTTCCACCTACTCTGGAAGGCTGAAGATAACCAGGTTGCTGCGCCTGTTACGGCCTTCCAGATCTTTGAGTTTGAGCTCTAATTTAATCATTCTCTGACGCATAGAAGACATGTCCAAATCAACTCTGGACTGCCATTTCTCACATGAGGCTGTGCATGCTGCAACGTCAGTCACAGCCCAATTTGTATCCTTTAATTCTTCTTTAATAACTTCAAGATCTGATGAGAAGTCTAAAAAAGCTTTCTTCAATGGAGCCAATTCAGCTAAGAACTTTTCCTCTGAGAGTGGTGTAGTAGAAGTCGAAGCTTGCAAAGAGTTGCCCGAAGCTGTGTTTTGGGTTTTTGGACACTTAGCTAGCTTATCCGGAGCTGTGGGTGGTGTACGGGCTGGGAGGGCCTGTTTCATTTCGGCCTCCATTCTTCGAAAAATCTCCCATCTCTTTAGTCTGTGAAATCTATGAGCTCCTGGGTTTTTCTGCTGATGAGACGATCGAGATTTAATGAAATATTTGCACTGAAGTTCGTTATTTCTTTAGATTTGAAGCCTTTGAGGTGGGAGCGGGTTTCAGAAGCATCTGCCTACACTGATAGCATCACGTGACTCATCATACAATGGCATCATAACATTTCTGACTATTATAAATTGTTGGTAGAATAGATAAGGGTGTGTGCAGAAGAGAATATTTTTTGGTGGTCCCAAGTGCTTAACTAACCTCTGGTCAGTAGGGATTGGAGTAAGATCTGGACTTTTACACTTAGGTCATTTAGAACAGTTAACATAAAATGTGCCCAGTTTAAATCATTGCATAATATGTACTGTACTCTGTACTATTTGTTTAAAATGGGATGAACAGCCACCTACAATTTCTTTAAATGTGGTAACACCCGAGCTGACTTATTGCATATGTCGTGGAAGTGAGACCATATTCAAAAATGATGGCAAAAAGTAAAGGAGCTTTTTGGAAACATATTGTGGCTCAAAGACAGAACTGGTTTGGAAAGTTGTATCATAGGGTATTTTGATGAAAGAAGTAACTGGTCAAAACAATGTAAACACACCATCACACTGACAGGATGCCTCGGTTAAAAACATCATACTCAAAGTACTGTATGGTTAGAAAACAGAGCACCATTGTTTAATGAATGGAGACAGAAATGTCTGGAAATCTTAAAAATGGAAAGGCTGACACACTACACCTGTGGGCAGGGAAATTAATTCTACTCAAAATGAAAAATGATATATGATTCTTTTAGTCAACAAGCTGCCACTACTTAATTTCGCTCAGTTAGATAAAACTAATTATTTGGCATAATTACCCTGCAGAGGTGAGCAAAGCAGCAAACACTCAATAGCATGCCTGTGGTGTCTGACCATCTTACCTTTTTATCACTAAGTCAAGCAGTCTTTTTATTACTGATTTCCGACATCCACACTGATACTATTGTATATCCTCTGTTCTTTTTCCTACCTTTCATTCTTCTTTTTCTTTCTGCTAACCCAAATACTAAACCCCTTAAAACTACTTTTCTTAGTCTATTGAGACTCTTTAGGGTTGTGTATATTTTGTTAGTTATTTTTAATACAAATAGTAGAGAAGGAACCTATTTTATCAAAGGAAGATGCTATTTAATGTTAATATATTGTTTACATTTTATAATTGTTATTTAATAGTAAATTGAGTGCAATTTAGAGTTCTATTACTTTTGATGATTTTTAAACATTTATAACTGTATTGATTTAAAAAAATCCACAGATCCTAAAATATCCAAATCCAAACATCCCCTACAACACACATTTATCATATGCAAGCTACATCTACAAAGAAGGGAGGCTATGCTCTGTGGCCTCCAAAGTGGTGATCTACAGAGGCAATCTTCCTCTCTAGTTTGTCAGCTGACAGATCCAGCTTTGTGAATGGAAGGGAGAATGCATGAAACCCACCAGCCAGGCAGGATAACATACTCAGTACTTGTGGGATGCACTGCTGACTACAGACTCTTCTCAGTTCAGTCTCAGTGGGGTTGCTGCCCCGAAGGCTCACAGTGGGGCCTATGCACCAACAAGTGGGAATTACTCACCAAAGGTATGTAACCCTGCCCGTGCAGCTCTGTACCTGCAGACAGGTGTGCACCACTGGTATTCACCAATGGCCGCCACCTGTCTGTGGGCCTGCCCACGTGGCATGCAGGACTCTGCAGGGTGCCTAGGGGAGGAGTTGTGGACCCAGCCAGGCATCCAATTGGAAGCCTGTCCTGGGTCCATAGTGGATCCATTGCACTGCAGGGGGCAGGTCCGGGTGAGTGAATAGCACCAACAGACACCCGAACCCGCACCCTCTACCCCATCTGGTGGTGATTCTCACATCCAAGCCCTCCACCCACCACACTGCTGCACCACACTAGTAAGACATGGCAGACAACCCCAGGCCCCCATGCAACAACCCCCCATCAGAACTGACATATCCAGGACAAGCACACCCAGGCCCTGGTGCAGACCACCCTACCCACATTGGTTGTTAGTGGCACCTCACCACAACCACCACCACCCATGGCTCCAACAACTCCACCCCTACCTGCAGGCCAGTGCTCTTGGACAGAATGGCGGTGGCACCAACCTGCAGCTACAGGTGGGTTGTTGGTGCTATCAGAGGTGCTGACTGTTGTTGTGGGGGCTGGATTGGGGTTGAGGCGCGGGATCAGGTGATGCTGAACATGTCATACTGTTTTATGTAAATGAAGGTGTGGTGTGTGCTGGCATTCCAGGATGGAGAGCATTTGGAATTCCTGTAGAGGTGGTACTGGGTGGTTGGGGGGCAATGCCTGTCACGAACGGGTCAAGCTGCCATGACCTTGGGGGGTTGTCTGGTGCCAGCAGTGCTAGTCATGGCAGCACAAGGGTGTACAGACAATCACCCGTCCAGCTGCCCCAGCCCTCACCATCATCACCCTAGTGGGCTGGGGCAGCACAGTGGATGTCTTCCGTGTCCACCGCAACTGGTGGGGCATGTGCCTGGGGGCATGTAGTGAGTTACTTCATCATCTCCCCTGCCGTGAACTGCAACCTCCTCCACACACTCATGCCCAGCACTACACGCCTTGGTGCATGATGCAGAGTGCTGGTATGCCCCCAGTCTGCCCCCAGTGCATTGCGGTCCATGGGGCCAGAGATCACGTGTGTGGAGTCTGCACCCCCCTTTGTGCATCCCGCATGGGAGGCACAATAGGAGCAGAGTGTCTCCACACCTCACATATCTAGCGTGGAGGCACTCTGCACCTTCAAGCATAGGCCCCATTGGGAAGGGATTTGTGAGGTAACAGGAGCCTCAGGTAAGGTGTTGGTAATGGAAAGTTTCCTGTGGGCAGATTGAGGCTGGGCTGTCGGGAAGAGGGTAGTTAATGTGGAATAATGAAAGTTAGCACTGTTCAGACTTTCAAAGCAGAACTAGAAAGGTTTCTGAGTGAGAATGACACTGACACTTAAAAAGCATGAGTAGGTATCTTTGAATATTAGACTCAGTATTCTCTTAGCCAACCTGGTACTGTTAATGACTAGTAAGTTCCATGTTTGGATATAGAAATTTTAGTCTCATAAGGACTCCTAGTTTCAATAAGTTAATTCTAAATATTTCCCTATTGTACCTGAAGAAGATTTTTCTTTTTCCTTTTATTCATGTAATGTCTTGCTATGTGTTTATGCTAGCGATGCTGAATCTTGTAAACTGAAATGACAAAAAAATGTGATATGTTAAAAAAAAGCATGAGTAGGGGTTAGTATTGTTACTGATAAGCTTGGATGCATGCTCATACGATAACTGGGTAGAGTTCCTGTCCAAGGAGATTACCGCAGGGAGGAACAAACCAGCTCAGCTTTTTCAGATTATGGACAGATTACTTCATCTGGTCTGTCTGCAGCCAAAACAAAGCATTTTCAGTTGCATTGTGCGATGAGTTTACTCAGTTCTTCTCTGACAGGGTGTCCTCTAGATGGTCTGGGATCTCCCCAGTGGGACAGGTTTTGCCACGTGGTGGTTGACCTCGGAGGAACATGGACACTCCTATTGTCTGGGAAGAGTTTAGACCAGTGGACATAGCTGAGGTCACTGAGGCAATCTCAAAGCTGAGGCCCACTTTTGTGAACTGGACCTGACCCAGACCCATAGTGGGATGTGTCAATACTGTAGGGCCAGTGTTCACCAGGATAATCCAGTGTTCACTCTCGGAGGGAGTATTTCTTGATGCCGTGAAGAAGGCATTGGTAAAATCTCTTCTGAAGAAATCACTTGACCTGGATATCATGGAAAATTATTGACCCATCTCCAACCTCCCATTTTTAGGGAAGGTTGTTAAGAAAATAGTGGCTCTACAGCTCAAGGTGCACCTCACAGCCTTTGACATCTGTGAGTCATTCCAGTCCAGTTTCAGGGCTAGGCATAGTACCAAAACGGCATTGATCAGGGGCAAAATGACCTCCTCAGGGCAAGAGATAGTGACCAGTCAGTTCTCGTTCTTGATCTCTCTTCAGCATTTGACACCGTGGACCACATTGTGCTTTTGAATCACCTTAGAGAGCATTGTGGACTCACTGGTACTGTCATCAACTGGTTTGAGTCCTATCTCTCAGTCAGGAAACAACAGATGGTGATGGGGAATTTCTCCTCCTCTTTACTCTGAAGAAAGGAGGCTTACTAGTGGGGTACCGGAGGGTTCAGTATTAGGACCGGTCCTCTTCAATGTCTTTATAAGCGACATTGCAGCGGGACTGGAAGGAAAAGAATGTCTTTTTGCAGATGACACAAAGGTCTGCAACAGAGTTGATGCACACGGTGGGGTGGAAAGGATGAGAAGGGACTTGGCAAGGTCAGAGGAATGGTCAGATGTATGGCAGCTTAGATTCAATGCTAAGAAGTGCAAGGTAATGCACCTAGGAAACAAAAACCCAGGGAAAGAGTACACAATGGGGGGTGATATACTAACAACAACAAAAATGGAAAGGGACCTGAGGGTAGTCATATCAGATGACCTAAAGGTGGGCAAGCAATGTGAGAGGGCAGTAAGGAGGGCTGGGGGGGATACTGGGATGCATAAGGAGAGGCATCACCAGTAGAAAAACAGGAAGTTGTTATCCCTCTGTACAGACTGCTGGTGGGACCCCATCTGGAGTACTGCGTGCAGTTCTGGAGACCCAGTCTCTGCAAAGACATAGACAGGATGGAAGCCGTCCAGAGGAGGGCAACTAAAATGGTGCAGGGTCTGCACTAGAAGACATATGAAGAGAGACTTAAGGAGCTTAATATGTATAGCCTCGAGGAAAGGAGGGAGAAGAGGGACATGATAGCAACTTTCAAGTACCTCAAGTGAATCAACACGGTCCAAGAGGGCAGCATCTTTCAGAAAAAGAGGTGTGCAAGAACAAGTGGGCACAATTTGAAGATGGGGGGATGGCTCAGAGGTAATGTAAGGAAATATTTTTTCACAGAGAGGTTGTAGATGCATGGAACGGCCTACCAGAGGAGGTTGTGGAGTCAAAAACAGTGGTGGAATTCAAGCATGCATGGAACAGTCATAAGACAATTCTAGGGGGTTGGGATATGAAGAAGTAGGCTGCTGGTTAACTAGGATCTGCAGCTTATCCATTAGGTAGGGAAATAGGCAGACTGGGTGAGCCAAGTGGTCCTTATCTGCCGTCAAATTCTATGTTTCTCCTCCCATGTGGAGTTCCTAAAGGTTCAATTCTGTTGCCCATGTTGTTCACAGTGTACATGCTAACCCTGGGAGAGCTAATTAGATGTTACAGTCTGGGTTTTCACTGCTATGCTGATGATACCCAGCTGTATATGTCTTTTGGCCGTGGAACAGATAATGCTGTGGGAGTGCTAAACAATTGCCTGGCTGAGATATGGGACTGGATGTCTTCCAACTGCTTGAGACTGAATCCCGACAAGATGGAGGTCCTGGTGATTGAGCCTGGTCACAGGCATAATGGGGGTGCCTCCAAGGTGGCAAAAGATTTGGTCCTGGGAACCACCCCATTGATGGCTGCCTCTAGGGTTAGAAATTTCAGCATCTTCCCGAACAACAGGTTGTCACCTGATACTTGGATGTCATCTACTGGCCCTAGTTAAAGAATGTCACCCAGATCAAACACCTAGTTCCACCCGAGGATCTGCTGTCACTAGTACATGCCTTTGTTACATCCAGGCTTGACTACTGTAATGTTCTGTTCATCATGGTCTATGGAAGGACCTTCCACTGGCTGCAGCTGGTGCAGAATGCATTTGCCAGGCTGCTGACGGGCCTGTCTAGGTCATCTCATGTGACCCCAGTCCTACAAGATCTGCACTGGCTGTCAGCCAGGTGGAGCATCATCTTCAAGGTGGGCTTGCTCATCTATAAGGCCCTATATGGATCAGGCCCAGGCTACTTAACTGATCTCCTTAGACCTGCTACTCCAGTCTGCTCCCTCCAGTCCTCCACCAGGAGTTTCCTTGTGGTTCTGAGGGCCAGTCTGTAAACCTTTGGTGATTGTGCATTCAAGGTGACTGGCATGGCCCTCTGGAACTTGCTTCCCAGCTCTATAATGGAGGCACTGTCTGTGGAGGCATTTAAGAAAGGCCTAAAGACTCATCTTTTTAAACAGGCTTTTTAGGACTAACTATAACTGTTTTTAAGTCCGTATACATTAATTATTTATAATGTTTATTAATGCTAGTAATTTAAAATTTATTTATAGCTCTTTTACCGCCTTGATTTATCCGATTTATTTTTTGTTATAGTTTTATCCTGCCTGTTGACTACGTAAGGCACCCAGAGCCTCTGGGATTGGGTGCCATATAAATAAATGTTACCTTACATTACCGTGTCACTGCCATGAGGCAGAAAAAGTGGAGCCTAAATTTTCCATCACCACAATACTATATTTCTATGTTACTGTAGGAGACTGTAAACAAAGTAGCGTCCCACTGCTGTTGAGCTGTGCCATTATCTCCCCCTGTTGTCTGGCTTGTTGTAAGGTCCTTCATTTCTCCAGCCATGTTCATTATTCATAATATGTTCATGAAATGCAGTTCAGTCCTCAACTGTGTTAAAAACATGGAACCAGCAGTTATGAAAATGAGCCTCCCAGTCAGAGTATCCCATCTTTTTGAGTTCTCCCCTCACAGAATATCCAATGAGACCCAGGCTCTGAATAAAGACATGTAAAACTGAAATGTTTGCAGGTAGCCTGTGCAGTAGAGCTCAGAAGTTTTAGGTGAGATAGAAGAGATGCCTTTTTAATGTGGCCTTTTAAAAGGGAGAGTGTTGCAGTATGTTGGAGTGAAACAGGGGGTCTGTTCCACAGACAGTGGGTGATGCATTAATTTAAAGCCCCCAACAGTTTAAGAGGCTATTTAAAGGAGAAGTGTGCTTATTTATTTGCTTTAGTTTACCAGGTGAGCACTCTAGATAGCCAAGTGCCTATTTTCAGGTGTGACCCGGGAGGATTACAGGATACAGACAATGCATCAGACAAGTTCAAGAAGACATACAAGAGCAACCAACATATGCCAATGGGTGCTTACAGCATATAGGATATCAAAAACAATTAAGTCGGATGAATAGCAATAGGATACATATTACAGCATAGAGGACATGGGATGAATAGCAATAAGATACATATTACAGCATCTAGGACATCAGACAAACACACAGTTATGTCAGATGAATAGACATAAGATACATACCAGAGGGTAGATAAGTAGAAAACATAAGCACAACGGTAAGATATTGGTAGTAAAACCAGGATGACAAACATCTGACAGTCAGGAGAGCCCAGGGTAAAGGGTACTGAAATGACAGGGGCCCCCCTCTGGACGTGAAGCAGGAAGCGTGAGATAGTGCTAAGTGCAAGTACCAACAAGATTGAAAGCAATCTATAGTAGCAGACCTAAAAGTCATTTTTCTCAGTAGAAACATTTTTTTTTAATACTGGTTCTAATTCTGTTACTGTTCCATCTTTATTGGCTTATTAGTGACCTCTGTTGGTGTTTCTGATTTACATTCTGGTGTTAAGTACCATTTAAAAACTGTAGGATGTAGTTTATGTCCTTCTTTACCACAGTGATCTATAGCTGAACATATATACAGTATGCCAACAATGGAAGAGTTGAGCAAGGGACATAAACTATATCGTATAGTTCTAAAATAGTACTTACCCAGCAATGTGTCAATCAGAAACACCCAGCGAGATAACAAAAAAGCATGTAGAGCTGGAACAATAAAAGAACTGGCACAGTATTTAAGAGTCCGCTTTTACTGGGGGAAATGATGCACAAGTTCAGCACAGTTTCCATTTAAATAAGGTAACAAAGTAAAACTTGCTTTACTGCAGGGGAAATTAAATAGACAGGACAGTTTCTAGACCACATTCGATATCCACCGAGGTTGCTATTTTTCCTAAATTTGATATATTTCACCATTATAAACCAGGAGCAGAACAGCTACCACCACAGAGGGCAGCACCTGTAAACCAGGAGCAACCACAGGACCAGCAGCAAGCAGCAAACCAGAAGCAACCCCAGGACCAGCAGGAAGCAGCAAACCAGAAGCAACCACAGGACAAGCAGCAAGTGGAAAACCAGGAGCAACCCCAGGACCAGCAGCAAGCAGCAAACCAGGAGCAACCCCAGGACAAGCAGCAAGCAGTAAACCAGGAGCAACCACAGGACCAGCAGCAAGCAGCAAACCAGAAGCAACCCCAGGACCAGCAGCAAGCAGCAAACCAGGAGCAACCACAGGACAAGCAGCAAGGGGAAAACCAGGAGCAATCAGCAGGCCAGGAAGCTAAATAAGGTTGACAGTCTGGACAGTAGAGTTTGGGTAAGCCATGTTTTTATTCACAAATGCACTGTTTCCATGGAAACTGTGGCTACATAAATTAGCGCTGTATGAAATAGGGAATATTAAAAATAATGTATGGTAGAGCATACACAGCAATGCTATTCTTACACTGTGTGGTTTCCATGATGACAAGGACGTCGAGAGTGAAGCTCGAGAGGTCCCTCTGTTGTCATGACAACCACGAGGTGAAAACTAGCCTTGGAGTGCATGGGGCTACCATACACTATTTTATATCGTGTATGGTCCTTAAAAATGAAGACAGGCTTACCTTTCCCTCAAAGTGCAGTCAGTATCTATCCTCCGAGAGAGAGACGCTCTTCAGGAATGTGCGATCGGCAGCGACTCTCCCACATGGAAGTTTAACTGCCTTCAGAACCAATGAACCACACTGAATGGGAGAGTCATACTGTGAGATAGCTACTGCAGCAGAATAAAAAGTAGTTCTACTTCAATAGCTATGTCAGTGCTTTTTTAGTTGTTTAACCAGGAGTAGCACACTAAGCTGAAAGCTTTTTTACAGGAGTGACCTGGGAGCACAGGGAAGTTAAGTGACTTGCTCAGGGTCACACAGTATGCAAGTGGAAGCTGTGGGATTCAAACCCAGGTTTGGTCTGCTGGATGTCACCAGATTTGCAGCTCAGAGCCTTAAACCACTGCGCTATGCTGCCTCCCAAAACTGCTGCAGCAGAACAACTTTTTATGCTCCACTGATTTCAGCCTAAAATGACACAGGACCATACACTATAATGTGCTTTCACTAAAATGAACCAACAAGTTTAGCATAGTAGTCTCCATTTTGTATCTCTGAGGGGGAATGGAGAGAGAGACAGAGAGAGAAAGAGAGAGAAAGAGGGGGTGTAACTTGGGCGTGTTATGTCGATTCATATGTCCTATGCTATATGCAACAATCTTGCTTTCTTGTTTGTTCTGCACTCTACTATTGCACATTATTGTCATTGTAACCACATCATCTGACTTGCTGTAGTCTTTGTAATTGTGTTCTCCCATTGCCCCTCCCCTGATCAAACCCGGAAATGAGACTTGGCTAAATGTGCCTCTCCTGGTAGCCAATGTTTAAACAAAATTAAAATTATAATAAATCTGTCAATCAATCAATAAATGCACCTCCCCAGCAACTAGCTTTAGCTTAGGTGATTTAGAGTGGAGGACTGCTTGCCAAGGGTGGGCTCATTCCTCAGGACTTGGAAGCAGTTCACAGACAGCAGGTAGTGTTCAGACAAGATGCAGTGAGAGGGAGGACCTAGGTCAGCAGCTGGAGGTCCTACTGCTCTCCATGGAGGAGCTAGAAATTCTGATCCAGCAAAATCAACAAACCACAGATCTGTACTTCACCCTCAAAGAACGCATTAGTGTGCTGTAGCCATTGTCCTAGGCCCATACAAGAATGCCAGTTCTGCCTTGTTGCCATGATACTTTAATTTTTAGCTGAATGCTCCTGTCTAGCCACTTCTCGCCCAGATCTATGAAGACCAAGAAATGTTGTTTTTGTGCTAAAATGCAAAATCCATCTGCTGTGGTCCAGAAACTCCTGACCCACCGTATGATGTTCAGAACCAGTTGGTGCATTATAAACTGCAGTTTTTAAAGTTCTTTATTCCTTTTCCAGATGCCTGTAAAGAAGTCCAGAACTGAGGAGGCCTTGGAGAACTGCATTCCACCTCTTATCTTCTACTGTATTCCTTTAATTTTGCCTTCTGCGCTATAGCACAATGAAATTGTTACTGAGCAAAATAAAGTTATAATCATCTTGCACCGGTCTTGGGTTTTAGATGTGCTTCTTAAAGCAGCAGTGCATGTTAGGGTGAAAATGTCCACTTATTCTTTTTTATTCTGTTGTTGATGGTCCCTTATCTGCTGTCTTGTACAATACCCATCATTCCTCATTCTGAGTCTCTGCTTCAGCTCTGTATTTTTACCTATGAAATAATAAAAGGAAGGCTGATAACTGGCCAGTCAGGTGTTACAGTAGATGAGGACATCATTTATTCTTTCTACTAAAGGACACTAAGTGAAGAGGGCATCTCCCAGCTTGCTGCAATGCAGAACAGTTTTCTTCTTTTACAGGTCAGCAGTGTATCCTTTTATTATATTTCAGGCGGAAACAGGCTGAGGGCTAGAGGGTGGGGTAGGATGAGGGGTTTGCTCTGACTGTTGACTCAAAGGGACAGGCACAGGGTGGGGAGAGGTGTGTGTGTGTATGTATGTTCTGTTAGGTGACAGAGGATGGTGGGGAGGAAGGATTATGGCTACTACATGCAATATCTCTCTAATATCTTTATTATAGAAAACTTTTGCTGGGACTGTGGGGGGAGAGAGGTGGGTGCTAGAGCATGACAGAATGGGAGAATATAATTTCTAACAGTCTAAAAAGTGGGATGGAGGACCATTTATTTAGTTTTTGATGATGGAGTAAGTGCACTAGGCACAAAAGTGACTATTTTCAGGCACGAACTGGGGGGTTACAACATCAACAGGAAAAACAGTGATGATACAGTACAATATAAGAGTAAAACATATTAGGGATACAATTAAAATGGATAACAATTTGAGCAATTTGAGGTGACTGGAGAAACATTCTGATGTACTTAATATCAGAAGTGAAAGTAAGTGCATATTAAGCTATGGCATTTAAGGATATAGTAAAAATGGATAACAGTTTGAGCAATTGGTGTAACCAAGAGACAATACAGAAATTTCACATGTCAAAGCACAACAAAGGTAAGTGCACGTATAACAGTTAATTAACAATCTAGGCATCAACTCTATTCTACAAAACTGGCTATAACATAAAGAATATGACACCAAAGAGGGAGCAAGTAAGTAAGAAGGACTGAGGTAGTAAGACCTCACAGGGAGACAGTAGGAAGGGGGGAGTGATATGTAAGAGGTGGGGTAGGAAAGGGGTGGTAAGACCAGTAGAAACTATGAGGTATAAGTACTGGAGGAGGAGGACACCGAGAGAGTAATAGCGTTGGGGTCAGGAATCTAGGGTGGATTAAAACAATTGCATTGTGTACTCCCAATAAGCAGAGAGCGATGCCTCCTTTTAAATGAGGTATGGCTAGGTGACTGGCGTATTTCAAGGGGCAGCAACTTCCAGTAACTGGGGGCCACATAGGAAAAAAATGTTTTCCCTTTGGAAGTGTTACATCTGGAAATGTGGAGTAAGGAAAGATCCACAGGATGGAGACCATAGAAGGTGGTCTTTGGGGTGAGTGCAGCGGCGAGAGAACTAGGCATAGTGGACCTCAGGATTCCATCCAGTAGGGCCCCAAGAGCAAGGAGACAGTGGACCACAGGAGAGGGCCAATTAAGGTCTGCGTAGAGCAGGCAGTGATATTGTAACTTAAGGGATGCAGAGGCATAACAACATAAATTATTATACGTTATGTCCCATTTGTGTAGGGAGGTTTTAGATGCATTGCCATAGATTGAAGTTCCGTATGCAAGGGATGGGAGAAGAATCCTTCTGGCAGTGGCCAACCTCGCAGAAGGGGTGAGAATGTGGCTAGTTCTGTAAGCTAACCCTAGCTTAGTATTGACTGCCTTACACACAGTAGTAATATGGAACTCAAACTTAAGGGATCCCTTGAGTAGTACCCCCAGGTATTTAAACGAGTTTACCACTTCCAAAGGGGTACTATTCACACTTACTATTTTGAAGATATCATGACTATTTTTTAGTTTGGCAGGCTAACCAAAAAGCATAGCCTGAGTCTTGCTAACGCAATGAACCAGCCTATGGCTAGTGATCCAGGATTGTACATTTAGGAAGTCCCCCAATAGATTGTGGTTAAGAGTAAGCATGTTATCAGAACTGGTATAGAGAATGAGGTAGTCAGCGTACAGCAGCGATGGGCAGAAAGGGGCATTTCTTGTTATATTATTAATGAAGCTCGAGAAGAGGAGAGGACCTAGGATGGATCCTTGTGGTACCCCAAAGTTAATAACTGTTTTGTCAGGGGTTGTAGAGTTGAACTTTACAACTTGCATCCTGTTGGATAGGTAGCCATTAAACCAGTTCATGGACTGTGCCAAAAAAAGCAGGGATAGGAGGTTAGCTAGCAGGAGGGGGTGATCAGTGAGATCAAACGCCTTCGAGAGATCTATAAAAACTACTCCTGTTAGAAGACCCCATTCCATAGCATGTAGTGTATCATTGGTTAGCTGTAGCAGGGCAGTCTGGGTGCTGTGACCCTTTTTAAAGCCACTATGATTTGTGGACAGGAAGTTGTACTTGGTGAGGTGCTCTGTTACCTGTCTTGTGATGAGCTTCTCCAGGATTTTGTTTAAGACAGATAATATCGCTATTGGTCTATAGTTTGCTAAATCCTTCTTGTCACCTTTTTATGTTGATTAAGCATGCGCAAGAAACATGTTGTGGCAGCTTGCTGCAGAAGCAGGTTGTGGAGGTGTGGCACCGTTGTGCCAATGCCCCAGCCTTTGAAAGCTTGGCCTGCTTTTCCCAATGGGGTGGCATGCTACTGCTGACACTAGTTCAGCCAGCATGCCACAACCTTGTAAGGTTTCAGCCACTGTAATCAGGGGCCGCCTTGATATTGCAGTATAAGCCATTCTGCTGCAATGAGGGAGCAACCCATCATTGCTGGGAGGAACCTTGTTACTGTGATATTGTTTGTGAACATGGCGGTGGCTTGCCACCATGTTCACAAACAATATTAAGCACCCTGACTGCCGAGGGAGTGCCCAGTCTCCCTCGGCAGCATCTGCCCCCCCCCACCGTGTTTGTTTGCCGACGGGGGCCCCAATCCCCATCTGCTTCAGTGCCCTGAGGTTCATGTTGCTGATGGGGAGCCCACTCCCCATTGGAATTATGCCCCCCTCCCAGTTTAATTTGCTGATGGGGAGCCCACTCCCAATTGGCATAATCCTCCCGCAAACACACAGTACAGTTGTGCCGAGGTGGTGCCTAATCCCCCTTGGCTCTTGCACCCCCTTGTGCTGATGGGGTGCCCAATCCCCCATCAGCTAGAGCTGCCCCCAAAAACACTCTGTTGGCATACTGGGGCCCACCCCAGTGTGCCAAATGGCTCTGTAAAAAAAAAAGTCTCTCGATTTTTTTTAAACCTGTCAAACAGAAAGCGGTCCCTCACGGTCTCCCTGCCCCCCTCACAACCCACACCCACCCTCTGCACCCTGCCTCCCCACACCCCCACCCCATACTCTGGCACGATGATCTTCAGTGGACCGGGAACATGTCTACACTCTCTACAAAGTCGACTGCGAACTGAGGAAATGCTGGTAAGCTGTATAATGGCATAAATAGGTTTTTCTCAACTTTGGTGCATATCTCAGGCATTTTTTGGAATTTTGACACCAAATTTTCATCATGGGATTTTTGGGACCCCTCCTCATGAATTCTGACACAGTCATGGCGTTATTCAGCCCTGAAAGGTGTTTACATGGTCACTGTGCAGAATCACCTTTTGGGAACAATTAACAAAACAGTGCCAGTGTTCATGAGGCGGGCTCTCAAAAAGCCTATGTTGCAAATTTGGTGGAAAAAATCCAAAAAATTACTGTTTTACGAGTGTGTGTTGCGCAGTTGGTATGCAGGCTTGTAACTTAGCGAATTTGCAACATTTTCATGCCAGATTTTCAACACTGGCATTTTTTCACACCTCCTTGTGAACAGTACAGCGGTCATTTTTCACATCTTGGATGAAATGTGTTTTCGCACTTCTGGCGCAGAATAGCGCGGTTGCTGTGGGAAATCATTGTTTGGGACAGATTAAGAAAATGACAGTGACACTGTTCATGAGCAGAGGTCCTAAAATGCCTATGTTGAAAATTTGGTGATAGCCCATCAAATGACTGTTAAAGTGTGCATTGTGCAGTTTCCATGCACCCTTGTAACTTCGCAGATTTGTAATATTGTCATGCCAGGTTTTCAACACTGGCATTTTTTCGCACCTCCTTATGAACAGTACAGCTGTTATTTTTCACATCCTGACCGAAATGTGTTTTTGCATTTCCGGCACAGAATAGCATGGTCGCTGTGGGAAATCAGTGTTTGGGACAGATTAAGAAAATGACAGTGACACTATTCAGGAGCAGAGGTCCTAAAATCCCTATGTTGAAAATTTGGTGACGCACCTCCATAAAATGACTGTGTTACAAGCGTGCATTGAACTATTTCCACGCACCCTTGTAAGTTCGCAAATTTGTAATATTTTCACGCCACATTTTCAACACTGGCATTTTTTTTACACCTCCTTATGAACAGTACAGCTGTCATTTTTCACATCCTGGCCAAAATATGTTTTTGCACTCCTGCTGCAGAATAGCACGATCGCTGTGGGAAATCAGTGTTTGGGACAGATTAAGATCGAGGAGTGGGGGGGGGGGAGTGACCAAGCTCAACTGAGCTCTGTCAGGACTGCTGCGGATTTCTTTGTGAGCAGAAAAACGCCCCAACGCAGGAGCCCAGTTCAAAAGGGCAGCCTGCGGCACTGGGAGAAACAGAACAAGAGAGCAAGTGAGGGAGGGAGAGTGAGCGAACTCAACAGAGCTCTGTCGGGACTGCTGCAGACTTCTTTGTGGGCAAAAAAAGACTTCAATGCAGGCAGGCGTCCAGTACAAAAGGGCAGCCTGCAGTGGTGGGAGAAACAGTACGAGCGAGTGAGAGAGGGTGACTGAGTGAGCTCAACAGAGCTCTATCAGGACTGCTGCGGATTTCTTTGTGGGCAGAAAAAGGTGCCAATGCAGGCAGGAGCCCAGTACAAAAGGGCAGCCTGCAGCACCGGGAGAAATGGAATGAGTGACTGAGAGAGGGGGAGTGAGCAAGCTCAATGAAGCTGTGTTGGGACTGCTGTGGATTTCTTTGTGGGCAGAAAAAGGCACCAACGGATGCCGGAGCCTAGTACAAAAGGGCAGCCTGCTGCACCAGGAAAAACAGAATGAGTAAGTAAGAGGGGGAGTGAGCAACCTCAATGGAGCTCTGTCGGAACAGCTGTGAATTTCTTTGTGGGCAGAAAAATGCACCAACACAGGCAGGAGCCCAGTACAAAAGGGCAGCCTGCAGCACGGGGAGACACAGAATGAGTGAGTGAGAGAGGGGGAGTGAGTGAACTCATAGGAGCTGTGTCAGGACTGCTGCAGATTTCTTTTAGGGCAGAAAAAGGAGCCAACACAAGCAGCAGCCCAGTACAAAAGGGAAGCCTGCAGCATTGGGAGAAATAGAACGAGTGAGTGAGAGAGGGATAGTGAGCGAGGTCAGTGGAGCTGTGCCAGAACTTTAGAGTTGCTCACCCTCCCGCCCAGTGTCCTCCGTGGTCCTATATTACAGCAGGGTCTCTGGAGTGGATACAAAGCAATGACTGGATATGCCCACACCTCCTTATGATCGGTACAGCTGTCATTTTTCACATCCTGGCCGAAATGCGTTTTCGCACTTCCAGCGCAGAATAGTGCGGTCACTGTGGGAAATCAGTGTTCAGGACACATTAAGAAAACCACAGTGACACCGTTCATGAGCAGAGGTCCTAAAATGCATATGTTGAAAATTTTGTGATGAAAGTCCATAAAATTAATGTTACAAGTGTGCGTTGTGCAGTTTCCACACACCCTTGTAACTTCGCAAATCAGTAATATTTTCACACCAGATTTTCAACACTGGCATTTTTTCACACCTCCTTATAAACAGTACAGCTGTAATTTTTCATATCCTGGCCTAAATATATTTTTGCACTCCTGCCGCAGAATAGCACGGTCACTGTGGGAAATCACTGTTTGGGACAGATTAAGATCAAGCGGGTGAGAGGGCGGGGAGTGACTGAGTTCAACTGAGCTCTGTCAGGACTGCTATGGATTTCTTTGTGGGCAGAAACAGGCCCCAATGCAGAAGCCCAGTACAAAAGGGCAGCATGCAGTGCTGGAAGAAACAGAATGAGCAGGTGAGGGAGAGGGAGGGAGTGAGTGAGCTCAACGGAGCTCTGTTGGGACTGCTGCGGATTTCTTTGTGGGCAGAAAAAGGCACCAAAAGAGGCAGGAACACAGTACAAAAGGGCAGCCTGCAGTGCTGGAAGAAATAGAATGAGCGACTGAGAAAGGTGGAGTGAGCGAGTTCAACTGAGCTCTATCATGACTGCTCCAGATTTCTCTGTGGGCAGAAAAAGGCAGCAATGCATGCAGGAGCCCAGTACAAAAGGGCAGCCTGCAGCGCCAGCAGAAACGGAATGAGCGAGTGAGAAAGGGGGAGTAAGTGAGCTCAATGGAGCTTTGTCAGGACTGCTGCAGATTTCCTTGTGGGCAGAAAAAGGCACCAACAGAGGCAGGAGCCCATTACAAAAGGGCAGCCTGCAGCGCCACGAGAAACAGAATGAGCGCGTGAGAGAGGAAGACTGAGTGACCTCAACGGAGCTCTGTCAGGACAGCTGTGGATTTCTTTGTGGGTAGACAAAGGTGTCAATGCAGGCAGGAGCCCAGTATAAAAGCATAGCCTGCAGCACCAAGAGAAACAGAACGAGCGAGTGTCAGAGGAGGAGTGAACGAACTCAACGGAGCAAAGCAATCAACATTCGGCATTGACAAATGCTTGTTTAAAGACTGGTGTTACTCTCGCCATTTTCCAGATATATTGTACTACTCCTTCACTAAGGGACATAGTGAAGATTTTAGATAGTGGTCCTGCAATGAAAGGGGCAGCCAGTTTGAGGAGCTGAGGTTCCAGGCAGTCAGATCCAACTGCAGTGCTGTCTGACATGACATTGAGTAACTTGAGTACATCTGTTTTGGAGACAGCTTTAAAGTAGAATGGCAGTCCCACTAGCATACCTTTTGGGGAGGAGATATCAGGAGTAGAGGGTGTGATGGGGAAGGCAGTAGTATATTTGGAGAGATTTGAGAAGTGATTGTTGAAAGCGTTTGCTATTGTGTGTGAATCTGAGCAGAGGACTCCATTCAGTATCATGTCATTTGTAGTGTGGGATTGCTTGGATCCGAGGAAGGTTTTCATGTGTGACCAAAATTTCCTGGGGTCACCAGCCGCATCCACCAATAATTCCTTTCTGTATTGGCTTTTTGCAAACCTGATTTGCTTCTTGCACTTTGAGCGCTGTTCCGTATAGACATGAAAGTCCGCTTGGAGGCCCGAAGTTTTGAATTTTCTCCAGCATTTGTCCCTAACTTTGAGTGATGTGAGTAAGTCCTTGTGCAACCATTTGGATTGCTTACTGCTTACCCGGCGAGTGCGAGTAGGGGTATGCTTATCCTGACGTGATAAAAACTTGCTTAGAAAAAGGTTGAGGGCAACATCAGTGTTATGGGCCAGTAGATAGGGGACCAGTCAATCATAGTGACATCATGTAGAAAGTGAGCCTGGTTTAGATCTGCATAGTTCCTGAATGATATATAGCATGGGGGAGATATGGAGATTACTGAGCGACTCCATACACAGAAGACCGGGGAGTGATCACTTATTATATCTGGCTGAGTGCCCACAGTCGCAACTCTATCTATGCGATTCATCATGACCCATTCAACGAGGGTGCTAGAATCATTACTTTGTGACATTCTTGTTGGGTAAGTTATGAGCTGTTTTAAATTGTAACTCTGCACCAGAGATTGAAGGGTACCACAGTATTTACCAATTTATATTCATGTCCCCAAGGATAAGTAGTTCATTCTGCCCAGCTGCTGAGGTACTGTGGTTCAATAAATCCTCCAGGCCAGATTGTCTGCCTTTGGGAGGATTGTAAGCACATATAATATGAAGCTTCTTTGCCCCTCGGGTTAGGATGGTATGTAGTGACTCACATGTAGAAGTATAGTTATCAATCACTAAAGACAGGTTAAGGTGGTTTTTGAAATAGATCGCCACCCCCCCAGTGCATTTAGGGGGCCGCCAATCCCACCTTAGAAAGTTGTAATTAGGGAGTAGGCAACAGGAATCAGGTATCGAGGGCTTTAGCCATGTCTCTGATATACATAGGACACCAGGCAGGTAGCTGTCAATCCAAGCATCAAGTTCTGCATGGTTGTAGAGCAGACTTCTAACATTTAGGTGAACTATGTGCAGACCCTTAGTGTCATAACCGGCATTACTTATGGATACTTGGCGGGGTATAGAACCCGAGTTTAGCTCAACATCTCCGGACAGCATAAGGGCTTATAATAACAGGTACCATACTCTGAGGCACAAAAGGAGGGATTAGACAACCATGGAGATGCCGCCATTTTGCTACAGATGCCATGGTGGAGTAGATAAGGAATCCTGAGAGGAGTGATGGGGTAACCTCAATTACCTATCTGGCTGGATTATCATGTTTGATTAATTGAAGTCATCAGGGTCTATACTTCCTTGCAGATATAGGTCCAGTGAAACACTGATTGTAAGTATGTTCAGGGATAGTAGAGCCAGGCTGAGAGTCAGCACTAACAGGGCTTGAATAGCCATCATTAATTTAAAACAAACAGAAAAAAGGTGTTACAGCAAGGGTCCTGCAGTCAGATTCACTTTTATAAGACAAGCAATTTAGGTGTAAGGGTGAACAGAAACTTTATAAAGTTTAGCAACTTTTATCTTAGTACTACCTTTGGATTAAGCCCAGAGACATTAAAGTAAATCCACTTTATAGGGCCAGCAATTTTGGTGTAGGAGCGAGCAGACACTATATAAATCTTAGCAACTTTATTGTGGTTATCAAAGCCCTCTAGTGGCAGAGCTGCTTAACAAGTAGATGGAGGAATGGACTGACAGAGTAAGTTCAGCACTGTACAGTCCTCTAGTGGCTAGAAGATATACTCTGCTAATGGAAAATTCAGCAATTTAAGCAGCTATGCAGTAACTAACTAACTGAGCGGAACAGTCACTATTCAAGTTAAGAAATTAATTGTAGCTGTGCAAAAAAAGGCTCAAAGTTTAACAGGCAGATTTAGTTTTGCTGGCTGTAAGACCTCGGAGGGGTCTCTGCTCCGTATTTCAGCACTACCTGCAGTTTCTGTCAGAGGGGTAGAGTGGCCAACTCTGGCCCAGTGAGTGGTCTTTGCAGACAATTTAACTTGAAGCTGCAATTTCAGTCAGAGGGGTGGAGTGGCCAAATCTGGCCCAGTGAGTGGTTTCTGCAGCCAAAGTAACTTGAATATGCAGTTTCGGTCAGAGGGGTGGAGTGACCAGCTCTGGCCCTGTGAGTTGTCTCTGCAGCCAAGTTAACTTGAAGCTGCAGTTTCAGTTAAAGGGGTGGAGTGGACAACTCTTTGCCGCAGTGGGAGAGGTGGCTCCAACCACAAAAAAAAGTAAAGAAACTGCAGCAAAACACTGATATGAAGTCAGGATACTTGCCAGTGCCCCCTACTCTCCTTTCTGGATAGCTGCTTACTGTCATTTACCTGACAATGCCACCTAGGCTGCTACTGTTACTTGAATTATCCTAGTGTAAAAAACATCTCTGTTTCCTATTTACAATGCATTTTTGTCTATGTTTACTCACCTAGCTAGATACTCCTAAACCCACAATGTATGTATACCCACCCTTTACAACATGGAACCTTTGTAAAAGAGCGGTCTCCTGCTCAAAGGTATTGCAATCCAAGATTGAATAAATAAATAAATAAAATAAATACAAAAATAAAAAACTTCATCCTGCTGCACCCAGCAGAAAGTTCCCCAGATTTGCACCAACTACACTGGCAAACTTAAAATGAAATGCTTCTCCATTTTCCACAATTCAGAAACTCAGTGAAAGTTAAGCACAGAAACTTCACACAGCCCAACAAAATGAAAATGTTTACAGGGCATGAAAACACAGACTCTCTAACTTCAATAAATTCTCAGATGATAGACAAGGTTTGTGTGTTTTCATTGTCTTGTTTAATAGAATTAGCAATTTAACAGCTTACTGTGTACTTTATGAATCCACTGCCCCAATAAGAATATGAATGAGGAGCAGTTCACACCTTGGTACTTGCTTCAGTCAAAGTAGTCGGGCTCATTGTAAAGCTGTAGCAGTATCTATTGTTTTTTTCCCAGTAGCTTATCTTCACAATGAAAATGGGTTGGAATTGAATCTGGCCATGGCAGTACTGTAGTGCAGTAAATAATGAGAAGGATATCAGAAGCCTGGAAATCACTCCCCCCTAAATCCTGGACCAAAGGAACAAATGAGGGCCTGGACCTCAATCTGGTGTATTGGAACTTGTCTAAAGCACACAGACAGTGCTAAAATCTTGTTCAATTATACAATATGAAAGCAAAGTAAAAAAATGCAGGTACAAACCAATTTGCACTTACAAATTACAACCCCACTACTGGCCATGCAAGGTGTGTGTTCAGCTGGGAGCTATAGGGCTCCAAGGCCCAACTAGTGGTCACCAGTGAATGCTCCTGTTGATTAATCTGCCATGTTCAAAGTTCCCAATGAAAATGACCTCATAGCACAGTCAAGGCACTATGAGGTCATTTGCATCTCATTATGGTCTCATTAAAAGCTCCATGGAAAGCTTGGAGTGAGCCCCTCTCCCCACCAGCAGCACTGGTATCAGGTAGTAAACAGACACACATGACCTAAATCAGACCTCTCAAATCCCTATGCCAAGTATGGTTTCATGGAATTCCTTGAAAATCTAGTGGGCTCCCAACTCCCGAACCCCATGCCCATTCACAGGTACCCCCACCACAGCATCAAGAAGGCGGATGGCACTTACTCTCCGCTCACCACCACTGTGAGCCATCTGTACTGAGACTTATTTAAAAGAACATAACTGATTCTTCTGTTGTTTACTACATAGCTCATAAGTGAATACCATTCTGCAAGATGGGAACTAAGGTAAATTTCCAATTTCTTAACAAGCGTTTGTCTTAGAGTGCTGCATACAGGATCCATGTTTGTGGTTATTCATTAAGATTAGATGGGTACAAAGAGATCCCTAGTAAGAACAAAAATGTGGAAAATGGGATGCTGCATCTTGTGAGTGCTAGATGGATTTTATGGACCTGATGTCAGAAACTGGAAATAGATGGGCACACAAAAAAGCATATTTTGAGTTGATGTTCAATGTACCCAGTTCTGTATACATGAGGGGGGTGGTATAGTACAGTTACATACGAACTTACTGTAACAGTAGATCTTTGAGAAGATCTCTTGCAGCAGGTCATCACAAATAGGACTCAGCCATCAGGTGCTAGGACAACACAGAAACCTTTTTAGCAAGCAGTATACCAGAGGGAGCTGCGAACATCCAACGTCAGCGTCTGACGTCAGCCTATCTTATAGAGGATGGCTCCCAAGCCTTAACCAGTTCTCCCACCACATACCAGAAGCAGGATTCTGGAAGTGAGAAACTGAGGAGAATGCCTAGGTAACCCTGCGGTAGCCGAAAATGCAGAAGGTGGGCCGCCATGGAAGAGGAGCAAAACAGACAAACAAAAAGGGGGACAGTGGAAGGGAAAAGCAGGACCTGCTGCAAAAGAATCCTCTCAAAGATCTACTGTTACAGGAAGTTCTTATGTAACTGTACTATCATACTCTGAGGGTATCTCTTGTATTAGGCCATCACTGGTAGGACTGAATCCCAATCAGTTCTCATCGCACAGGCAAACAGCAAGGGAGTTTGGCAGACAATGATGACAACCTATGAGTGGAGGCCTTTGAGAACCACCAGGCCAAAATTGGCATGCCTCCTAGAGGAAATGTCTAGACTTCATGCTTGGTAGAGGTGTGGACAGTACTCCAGGTGGCTACAACACAAAATGTCACCAGCAGACACTGTGAAAACAGGCTACTGAGGCAGCCATGCCTCTTGTGGAATGGCCATTGCCAGCCCCAGGAAGTTCCTTACCATACTTCTGTTAACAGTAAACAATAACATTTGCAAACCACTTAGACAAACACTGTTTGGAAACTGAGTAGCCCTGTCTCCCAGGAGCAAATGAAACAAACAACTGACTCGACTTACAAGAGTCCTAAGTACAATGGGTGGGATATTCAGAAATGCACCAGAGGCAGGCACAGCAGCTGCGCAGTGCAAGTACACTGTGCCAGTGCACGCCAAACGCGATATTCAAAGGTTGCACATGACAGCAGGCACCAGCGTAACATGACTGAATATCACAGGGATGCACCATAGTGCAACCAGAGCTGCACCAGGGAGCAAGCCAGCAAGTGCCATAGCGCAACCAGGTCTGCACAAGGATCAGAGGTGCATGGGCCAGGACACAGGACAACAGACACAGCAGGAAGCATGCCACCAGAGCAGGACAGACCACCACCAGGGTGCAGAGGATGCCAGGAGGCAGGCATGGCAGGTGCATGGCTGCAGGCCTCTGACCATGTGCACCACAGTGGTGCACGGAGGCAGTGTGGCACCAATGTCCAATGGCAAACAGCCACAGGCAACACCCACAGAAAGGCACGGGACATGCCACCTGGGCCACAACTGGTAACACACATGCCAACAGCACACAACACACACCACACAACATGAACAGAGTGCATACGTATGCCCCAGGGCACACCCACCTGCCACTGGGCTCAGACCACCAGGCACATTCCCCATTCAATCCCAGATGTACCACTCGGCCACCATGCACACCACTGCAGCATGGCTCCACATGCCAGCTGCAAAGCAGACAGACACAGATGGCTAACGATAGAAAAATGTATTAAAAACAAGCCAACAATAACTATGTACAGAACAACAGGTACAGGGAGCAGGGAATGGGGAGGCTGCAAACAGAATGGTAGGCCGAGGAAGGGAGGCAGGGGGACAGGGGACATGGCTGGGTAAGGGTACAAGGGAGGGAAAGGGAGTGGGGACAGGGAAGGGAAGATGGTGCAGACCAATGGGCCCTATGGGCGTCCACACCCTACCGGCACCTGATGCACCGTCTTCTCTGCAGCCTGCACAGGGCCTGTTGAATCATTCATGCCACCTGGAGCGTGGCCTTGGTGATCTGCAGTATCCTCCGAAGGAGCCTGGTGTTGACAGCATCCCATTGGACACCTAGGACAAAGGAGGGGACATGGTATGATTGCATGTCCATATGACTGTAGCCCACCCAACGTGCGCCCCTGAGATGGCACACAGCCTACTGCAGCATGGGTGCCCACACGAGCCACCATCTCGACTATCCACAGCCATGCAGAGCACTGCACGCCAACACCACCCACATGCTGCACACCACTACCATGGTGGCCAGGCAAGAGGGCTAAGCAGCGAGATGGCAGTGGTACAAATGGAACCTGGGTGAACCCACAGCCCACCTGCAGCAGCCACACATATGTGCGATAGCCACGGCATGTTGCAATGGACTCCGCCAGCAGTGCACAGCTGGAATGGTCATGTGCACAGGGGGCTGTGGCCCTTCCCCTCCCTGCACAACAACAAACCTTGAAAGAGTGCCTACCTGCTTGCTTGCAGTGGTACCCAAGGGCAAATCTAAACGAAGAGGGGGGCAAATTGACTGCAATGTTCCACCCCTACCCCTATATAATAAATACTAAACCCTCAAACACGACATATTTGTTTCATCTCATGATGCTTTTCTTAATAACCCCCGTAGTGAACCTTTAGTTTCTAGTCCCCCCCGTAGAAGGGAGAAGAGTTATACAGAGATTTTCACACCCAAACTAAATAAAAAAAAAATCTCAAAAAAATGACCAAAACCATGAACCAGTTACTTTGTCACCTACTTCTACAAGGCTAGCAGCAGGAAGGGTTGAGAGGGCTACGGTTGTTGAAAAGCGCTCCCCAGCTCCCCTCGGTTCCCCGAAGCTACAAGGCTGGCAGCAGGAAGGGCCGAGAGGGCTACGGTTGTTGAAAAGCCCTTCCCAGCTCCCCTCGGTTCCCCAAAGCTACAAGGCTGGCAGCAGGAAGGTACGCAATCTCAAGACTGCGCTCAGTTTTAAACCATGGTGCCTTTTTTCTGCTCAGCTCCCTGGCGCTGTAGTACTCGCTGCTGCAGCCACTTTAATCCCAAGGAAATTAATATATTTTGACTCACAAGACTGTGCCTACGATACACTCTAGCCTGCCTACCTTGATTTAATTAACTTTTGCTGATTCTGGTACACTGCAGCTGCTGTTTTAATTAATTTTAGCATATCCTCTAACACAGCAGCTGCTTGCAGGCTTGAAACATATTATTAGTAGAGTTCTAGTTATTACATGTTTGTTTGCACTATAAGTTAGTGTACTACTGGGGACAGTGGCTGGTGTGTGCATATTATGAGTAGAGTTCTAGTTATTACATTGTTGTTTACACTATTAGCTAGTGTACTACTGGGGGACAGTGGCTGGTGGTACACTGCAGCTGCTGTTTAATTAATTTGAATTGAAATTTAAATTTAAATTTTAGCTGTTTTTCCAGTTACCCAAGTATAAAACTGAGCTGAAAGTGTGCCTTTTACAATTTCTATTTCATTCCTACTGATTTGTTCTGTTTGCTTCTCACTTGCTGCTAAGCTCTAATCCCCTCTCCTCCGTCCCCCTGATTAACTCCTTTGTGCATATTCACTGTCTGACCCAGCCCTGATTTTTCAATGTATTTAAGCCCTTGTATGTTTTCTCTTTTCCCCAGGGTTGAGAGAGCTACGGTTGTTGAAAAGCCCTCCCCAGCTCCCCTCGGTTCCCCGAAGCTACAAGGCTGGCAGCAGGAAGGTATGCGATCTCAAGACTGTGCTCGGTTTTAAACTTTGGTGCCTTTTTTCTGCTCAGCTCCCTGGTGCTGTAGTACTCGCTGCTGCAGCCACTTTAATCCCAAGGAAATTAATGTATTTTGACTCACAAGACTGTGCCTAAGACTATGCCTACGATACACTCTAGCCTGCCCACCTTGATTTAATTAACTTTTGCTGATTCTGGTACACTGCAGCTGCTGTTTTAATTAATTTTAGCATATCCTCTAACACAGCAGCTGCTTGCAGGCTTGACATTTTCACCCTCCCCCCCTACCATTAATTAAATACGCTGGTAATCCTGCCCACTTTTGTTCCAACCTATAAACTCACTTGGAGTGCAGTCCTACCCCTTCCCCTTGCTGCATCAGTCTTAATTCAAACCAGCGAGGCTGTCCTTTTTTTTTTTTTCTCCTCCACTCACTCGTGCCTATTCTCTATGTTTGCCTCTGTTCTACAATTATTTTGTATGGAAAATTAACTCAGACTGAGGGTATCCCAGTTTTATCTTTTCCCCTCACCTTTTCAAATTCCCTCTGCTCCTGTCCACTCCTCATAAACTGCACTCTATTGGAATACCTGTCTCTTGTGAATAACTTGTATAATTGACTGCCAACCTCTGGCCACTAAGGGTCTCACTCAAACTGCCTTCACTATAGGTGTCACCCTGCCCTTAAGTCACCATTTCTGTCACTTATATTCTTCTGTTATAAGGGACAATCTACTTCTGATTTACAAAGGTTTAATACAAGGCATACATAATGTTCTCTCTTGCATGCCCAAGGTCACTTCTGGTGATATCAGGATTACTACCCACCATAATCATCCTCTCCTATCTCTCATGTAACATACCAGCTGGATACCCTGGGTCCCACTGCCATGAAGAATTCTCCTTGTATTCTCCAACCTTATACCAACTAGAACCTTGCTCCCTTCTCCTAACCTGTACCTCCATATAACTCATCCTTCCAAATTAGGGCACTTCTTTCTCTACCATCCCCCTAGCATGCCCAAATACCTCAAGCGCAATTACAGATTCTACAAAGAAGTTTGGGTGATGCTTCTGCGCTTATGCTTGTCAGGAGACATGGAATCTAACCCCGGCCCCCATTGGAATGCCAGGTCCATGGATGACTCCTCTTGGTTTTCCACTAAGGGCATGAAAATTGCCCACATGAATATCAGAAGTTTACCAGCAAACTTTCCTGAACTTGAAGCCTGGATAGCCCTGTACTGTCCAGACGTACTTGGACTAACTGAAACATGGCTCAGGCCAGAGATGCCTGATTCCATGTACAAAATACCTGGCTACAGCTTGTCCAGATTCGATCGCCCCACCAAACAAAAGGGTGGAGGAGTTGCCCTTTATTATAAAGAGCATCTCAATGTCTCTGTACTCCAGTCTTGGATAACAAATCACTGTG
This sequence comes from Neoceratodus forsteri, assembly GCA_016271365.2. Taxonomy (NCBI): domain Eukaryota; kingdom Metazoa; phylum Chordata; order Ceratodontiformes; family Ceratodontidae; genus Neoceratodus; species Neoceratodus forsteri. The sequence goes on from JADMNL010000022.1 coordinate 540,273,851, forward strand.
AAGCTCTGCATACAGTTCTAGAACTAGGTGGTGATAAAAGGCTAAATCTGATCTGTGCCTACAATCCTCCAAAGGGGGCTCTCCCTGGCTTAAATGGGCTCTTGGATTGTATGGCAAATCTAAATGGTAGATCTGAAGTCATACTAATGGGAGACTTCAACCTAGACCTATCAGGGAGTCACGCCGGTACATATACTGAAGCTCTCGCCTGACTTAACCTCGCTCAACTTATCTCTAGCCCTACACGCATCTCTTCCAACTCAGAGCACCAATCTCTCCTGGACTGGATGGCTACAAATAGAGCAAATAAAATAATTGCTGCAGGGACCTTTTCGGATTCTATTAGGGATCACCTGCCTACATTCTGTATCTGGAATGGCCACTGCCTTAAACCCCCCCAAAGAATCATTCAATTTCGGGATTTTCCCAAACTAAACCGAACTGCATATCTTGAAGATATTAATAATATAGACTGGTCTTCCATCTATCACACTGATGATGTAAACACAGCACTTGAATACCTGATGTCTCAGCTTCTGGCCCTTCAGGATCTGCACATCCCTCTGAAAAAAAGGTGTCTTAGGGGCTCCCCTAATAAATGGCTTAAAAAAGACCTCCTTCGAGCCATGATAAAAAGAGACAAGGCCTGGACCTTGGCAAAGAAGTCCAAACAATCAGAAGACTGGGTTAACTATAAACAACTGAGAAATGCCTGCAAAAAAGATATTCTAAAGGCTAAAAGGAGCTACTGCCTTAAGCTTCTCCAGTCTTCAGCGGGTGATACCAAGGGTTTTTGGAACCACATCAAAAATTTAATTGGGCAAAGGCCCAAGACGGCCATTACCGACATGACACTGAATGACGCAAACTGTAACAAGTTACCTACTATTGCTAATGCTCTTAATGCACAATTCTCAGATCTCTCCAAATACACTGAGAAATTCAACCAACCTCTTTCACCTCCTCCTGAGGTGCAACTTTCACATGGAAACCCCTTTTCATCTCACATTAGTCTCCTCCACCGAAGTGCTGCGTCTCCTCAAATCAGTATCCACCTACGGATCGGCTGGCCCGGATGGGCTACTGCCAAGCTTCTTGAAGCAGGCAGCCCCTGCCCTTGCTGTTCCTATTGCAAGAATCTTTAATCTTTACATAATAACCCAAACGGTACCAACACTGTGGAAAACCGCTCACGTTGTCCCTGTTCACAAAAAAGGGGATACCAAAAATATGTCAGACTATAGACCAATTGCCATTCTCTCTACCCTAAATAAACTTCTCGAGAAGGCCATCGCTACTCGGGTCACAAATTACCTGCACCTTAATAACCTTATATCCCCTACCCAGCACGGATTCCGAACAGGACACAGCACCACAACTGCTCTACTTCAGCTGACAAATGCAGTCCTTACAGCGATGGATAAGAGCCTGCTCACTGGGGCCATATTTATCGATCTCACAAAGGCATTTGACCTTGTGAATCACTCTCTGCTACTTTCCAAACTGTCCCACCTTGGCTTTGACCTGTCGTCCATCTCCTGGTTCGATAGCTACCTCTCAGGGAGGTTGAAATTTGTCCAAATTGAATCCGCCGTCTCAAATCTTTCCCCTACCTCTGTTGGAGTCCTCCAAGGATCTATTCTTGGCCCACTACTTTTCTCCCTTTTCATTAACAACTTGCCCTCCCTTCCCTGCTCCTCTTCGTTAATCCTTTATGCCGAGGACATGGTGCGTCTCTCCAGTGGTAAAGATCCCTTATCAGTAAGAGCACATCTTCAAGCAGACTTCAACTGCTTGCAGGAGTGGTTACTACAGAACAGGCTCCTAATGAATGCTAAGAAAACTGTAACTATGCTTTTTGGCCCCCCGTCAAGAATCAGATCTCTTACTCCAGACTTATTGATACATTCTCTAGATGACTCCCCTCTTGAATTCATTACCTCCTTCAGGTATCTAGGAGTCACTCTTGACCCATCTCTTGACTTTAACCTCCACATTGCGGCTACATGTAAGACAGTTTACTCAAAACTTGGTCTTGCCTTTAAAATTAGGTCCTCCCTCAATGATGCTGCCCGGCTTGCTATTGCACAAGGATTTCTCCTCCCTGCTCTAACATATTGCTCACAGGTTTACATTAAAGCTAGCAAAGGAGCGCTCCAGAAATGGAGCACCTGCTATAACAGTATATGCAGATTTGCTCTCTCCGCTCACAGCATAGGTGCTGGAACCGGGGGGGCGGAAGGGGCGGTAGCCCCTCCACTTTTTATTTCTGCATGGTAAAAACTAATATAAAAGAAGTGCCCTTTGTATCCTCATTAGTGCCCTTTTGATTCTCAGCCCCCTCAGCTTTCACCATCTTCCGGCACCCTTGGCTCACAGACTTACCCATCATTGCCTGCTCTACTCAAAACTATATTGGCTCTCCCCAGCCTCGCTCAGACACTATTCTGCAGGCTGTACAATTGATAATATGATCAGAACGGGGTCCCCTAAATACCTTGCCGAACTATTGACTCAGCCCTCCGAAGCATACCTCCTCAGGGCATCTGCTCAAACCCAACTTGAAATTCCCAGATATCTCACACAAAAGGAGAAACGATCCTTCTCCATATCTGCCTCTGCTTGAACTCCATTCCCCTCACATCAAACTCTTCAAATCCCACAAGGCCTTTAAACTGGGTCTTCGGCACACCTATTAGAACGACTGCTGCTCTTGTGCTGTAACTTGAGCTTCTATCCTAGCATTTTCTCCTCCCTATGGCACTTACTGATTTCCTACTGGTCTCCAAAATCTGAAAGTTTCCCACATCCAGCAGAAATCCTTTTGTTATACTGCTACTTCATTTAAGTTTTGTTTGCTGTTTGTCATTTCAACTTAGTCATTGATGTATCATCAGATGAAAATAATTAATGTAATGTTATCTATTTCTCTTTGTCATTACTGATAATGACTGTACCTGGCTGTATATTTTTCAAATGTTTGTTCTCACCTCATGCTGCGTCATGAAATACTCTTTAATGTTGACTCTGGTCTCCCCTGTCTGTACTCTCCTGGGTCGTGCCTGAATATAGGCAACATTGTTGACTAGTGTACTTACCCGGTAAACAAAAAACAAATAAATAAATATGAACCATCTCCCATTATCTAAACAAATTTTTGTTATTGGCAACTCAATTATTAAACATCTGGACCGTCCTATATGTAATGTGGATAAATTCAATCGTACATGCTCTAGTCTGCGAGGTGCTCGTATATCAGATATTACTTCTACTGTGAAAAACATACTGAAGGGAGTTGGTGAGAACCAGCTGTTTATATTACATGCAGGTACAAATGATATAAACAGGTGTAGTATAGACGAACTGAAACAGGAAATCATAGCACTTAATAATGTGTTAGCAGAAAAAAATAGCCTAGTATGTTTTTCAGAGATTCTCCCGGTACCCAGAGCTTCTGATGTTATTACTACCAAGATTAAAGCCTTTAATGACTGGCTGAGATGCTGGTGTTTTCAACAGAACATTCTTTGCCTTACTCATTGGGAAACTTTCTATCTAAAAGATTCACAGTTCTGCTGGGATGGACTTCACCTCAGTTGTAGGGGTTGCTCTCTCCTGGGTAAAAGCTTTACAACAGCCATCAATAAACTTTTAAACTAAAACCCGGGGGTGAGAACAGTGACAATAGATCCTGTTCTCTAAAAAGACCTTCTACTGACTTCTCTGAGTGTGAGGTACTCAGTCTAAATGCTAGCTCCTTAAACCAGGTTAAAATGGCAGAATTGGAAGCTATTTGTCGACTGAATAAATATGGACTTATTTCTATTACAGAAACTTGGTGGGATCCTGATACTTCCTGGATCCAGCGTATTCCTGGGTATAAACTATACCATAAGGACCGTCAAGGTCAGATGGGGGGGGTATGTCTCTATGTTAGAGATGACATATCCTCATTTCAACTTTCTATCATTAGTGATATAGAAACTATCTGGGTTAATATTCAGCTTAAAGGGTACCCACAATTGTTGGTAGAGACATGCTATAGGCCTCCAACATCTAATAAGGAATATTCTACCTCCCTTCACAATGAGATTTTGGATATGGCCTCCAAAGGAAATATCCTTATACTGGGTGATTTTAATATGCCGACCATAAATTGGAATTCTTTAACTGGTAGTACGCAGGCCGAGAAGGACTTAATTACACTCATGGTTGATACAGGACTAGAGCAAATTATTACAGAACCAACGCAAGGTGTTAATATTCTGGACTTAGTTATCACCAATATAGGGAATCTAATATCCAAAATTACAGTTGGTGCCCCACTAGGAACAAGTGATCATAATACTATTTCCCTTTCATTGTTATTTTGTCAATATATCACCAACTTTACTGAATTTAAGAATTATAATAAAGCTAATTTTAATGCTATTAATCAACAATTAAACTCAATCTCATGGGATACTATATTATCTACCTTCTCCCTGGAAGAATCTGGGGACTATTTCAAATCATCCATTTATTATTTGGAAAAATTGTATGTTCCAACCTCAAAAAAATATAATAAAAAGGGGAAAATACCCTTGTGGTATAATAAAACTATTAAAGCCTTAATCAAGGATAAACAGAGACTTTTTTCACATGTAAAAAACAGCAAGGGGGACACCAAGGAATCATTCCTCATTCAATACAGGAAAACTCTCAAATTATTAAAACAAGCCATCTTGCAATCTAAAAAGAAACTTGAGTTTCGTCTGGCTCATACCAAAGACAGTTATAAAGTATTATTTTCCTACCTCAACAATAAAAAAATGAATAATAGATATATGGAGCCCCTATGCATAAATGAAACAATTGTATCTATGGACAGGGATATAGCAGACACATTTAATAAGCAATTTTGCTCAGTTTTTACCACGAAAGCAGTTCCTAAATTTTTTAAGCATTCAAATAATGTTACTCCTTCCTATACTATCACTGAAGAGGATACATTAAAAGCAATTTTGTCCCTAAAACCCCTTTCTAGTCCGGGACCAGATAATATCAATCCCATATTCTTAATTGAGTCTGCCACTGCTATCACTAAACCCCTTACTATTATTTTTAACAAATCCCTATATGAAGGACTTATTCTCCAGGACTGGACATTAGCTACAGTAATCCCAATTTTCAAGAAGGGTAATCATTCCAGACCTAAAAACTATCGTCCGATAAGTTTAACTTCTGTTATTAGTAAAATCATGGAGAAAGTTATTAAGAAATTGCTAGATCGTGAAGCTATTGAGGGTAACATGACTGATACTGCACAACATGGCTTTAGACAAGGGTATTCCTGTACTACTAATTTGGTTTCCTTTTATAATCATGTTAGTATGGGCATGGACGATGGCATACCTATAGATGTACAGTAATACTTCTCGATTACAGTAGAGCTTTCGATAAAGTTCCTCACGATATTCTGCTTGACAAAATGAAAGAGATGGGTTTCTCACATTACATAATTAATTGGGTATCAGGTTGGTTGAATAATAGATATCAGCAAGTCAGAATTAACGGCACACTTTCCCAGTCGTTGAGTGTGACCAGTGGGGTCCCACAGGGATCTGTGTTGGGACCAACCCTGTTTAACATTTTTATTAGTGATCTGCAGGTCAGCCCTGAAACTGTTCTCTCAAAATTTGCTGACGATACAAAGTTGTGTGGCTCTGTTCTAACAGTGTTAGACAGAGAATCCATGAGGAACAATTTAAAATCTATTGAAGAATGGGCAGTTTTAAACAAAATGACACTTAACTCTGACAAGTGTCATGTTGTGCATTTTGGCAAGAATAATCCAAGGCAGACTTACTTATTGAATAATGTGGCCCTTCATGTGTCACCATTGGAACGAGATCTCGGGGTAATCATTAACAACAAATTATCTCCCAATGATCATTGTACAATGATAGCCAGGAAAGCCAACGCCTTGCTCACTCGAATCCAGTGTTCATTTGTGTCTAGGAGACAGGAATGTGTGATCCTACTGTATAGAACTTTTGTTAGGCCCCACTTGGACTATGGATCTCCCTGCTGGAATCCCTAATTAAGGCAGGATGTGGACAGAATTGAGAGGGTGCAGAGAAGAGCCACTAAAATAGTGTCGTATTTATCCAAACTTGATTATGAGGAAAGGTTAAAGGTTACGGGGTTACATTCTCTATGCTCAAGACGTACAAGAGGTGACCTTCTCTTGTATAAAAATTCAGAATTCCTCATGAGTTAATGCATCACTGTGGCTTACATTTCTCAACTAGTTGGAATTCCCCACGGTACCATAACAAACAGATATTTGTTTCTAAAACTAGAACAACAAAAAGGTTAAACTACTTTATAGTAAAAACTCCTAAATTATGCAATATTCTTCCACAACACTTAGTTGATAGCAGCTCCAATCTAGCCTTCAAGAAAGGGTTGGATTGTTGGTTGGAGTGGAATAACCCTAAGGTATAATTATCCCACCAATGTGGTGGGGGACAATCTCGATGGGCAGTAGCCTTCTTTTGTCCCTTGAAACCAAGTAAACCAAGTAAACTGGCACCTGTCCATTGGCACCACCCATGTGGCCTGTAACCTGTTGCTGTGCCCTTGCATTGGCCTGCCCTCGACCACCTGCAGCATCTGCCATCCGTGCACATCGCGTATCCTCATGGTCTAGTAGGGAGACATTGAGAAGGACACATCAGTACCTGGCAACACCCCATGCCCCCCCAGCACAGCATGCCCCCTGATCCTGTGCAGTGGCAGTGTGGTGGCACAGCGCCACAGCCAACAGAGCATGCAGCCACAGCCCCACCGCAGCATGGTGTGACACCCTACTAGACCCCACAGAACACTGGAATGGCACAGACATGGACGTAGTGCACTCACCAGCAGTGACTGTAGCCTGTCAGGGTCCCATCACCACAAGTCTCCATAGCTGTGGTGGCACTGCTTCCTGCTGCTTTGTGCCCCAGTGGCCTCCTAAAACCCCTCAGCCACCTCCTACCACACCTCTGATCGTGGCTGATCCAGGGACACCTGGCCATACAGACAACCCACATGTGGCTCCACCAGGGCCACAAGGTTCGCTAGTTCTACCTGGGTCCAGTTGGATGCCCTCACAGTGCTATGGCATGGCATGCTCGATTCTGCAATTGCAAATCCAAAATGGCACCCAGTAGTGTACGAGCCACACGTGCTGTGGGTGCGTGACTTGCTTGGTGATGCACTGCCATCCCCAATTGCGGATTCCCCAGTGCTGTACAATACAGCTGAGGCAGCACTGGCACATGCCGCAGGCACCTGGAGGGTCAAAGAGCACTCATGGGGTCATAGGACAGCATGTGCACCGTGCGTGACAGTGCGATAGGGCACACCATGCATGGTGCACAATAGGGGCATGTGTGCCCCACGGTCCATGGGCCAATTGTGCATGGGCACCATAGGGCATATAGCGCATGAGCGCCACATGCCCCATAGCTGCAGAGTGCTGTACCACATATAGTGCAGTGTGCACAGGATGCGCCACCAATGTACACATCAGTGTGTGCATGCACATTGTCAGGCCTACTGTGCACGTCATACAGTTGCACCATGACCTGTGCATGCGCAACACCAATGTGCAACTTCACAATATTCAGCTGTAATATGCAGATGGACTGATCAGCATACCCGCTGTGCATTGGAGGCATTTGCATCTCATTTCAGTTGTGGATCCTCTCATTTGAATGTGATGCACTATAAATGTGCCATGGGACTGCACAGGCACCAGACCAGAATTGCATCCTTCAGAGGTAATCCACCAGGCTGTGGGCCTGTCGGGACAGTGGATTGGGAGGGCATTGTGTGTTGCAGCCATCACTGTCCACATTTTCATACCCACAGGAATAAGCATGATGGATCATGAGGAGGTTGAGGAGCGTGTGCCTGCATGGAAATGCAGGTCCAACTTCATGAGGGCAGAGAGTGATGCCGTATTCTATGCCTACCTGGACCAGGAGCCTCTCCTGAGTGGCTCAACAGGCACCCCACAGGGCCATGGGAGGGTGTGGCCAGGGCTGCGAACAAACAGGGCAGCCAGAAGACAACACAGGAGTGCAAAAAGAAGGAAGGCACAGACTGGAGAAGGATCAAGGAGAAGGTGGCCACCATCCAGGACGTACGTGCTGCCATGGGTGGTGGACAGCCTGATGTACCACAGCTGACGCCGCAGAAGGAGTCGGTGGTGCATCCATGCAGTGCCACACCATCGAGGGTGTGCCCGGTGGAGAATTCCAGATGGGGGGCCAGCCCATCACTTCATGGTGGGTACAGCAGCAACTGGGGAAGGGGGGAAGAGGGCAGGGGTGCATGGGTGTGTGCCAGTGGCACTAATGCAACTGCATTCCTTTTCAGCTCCAGAGTGCCTGCATGCAGTGGCAGGGGTGGAGGTGACCACCATGGGTGTAGTCCTGGACCTGGAGGACTGTCCATCCACCTCCACTGCTGGCTGGGGTCCGGACTGCAGGCAGCCCACCACCACAGTCCAACTGGATGACTGTGGCATGGTTGCAGTTGAGGCCCTGGCTGTGTTTCAGCAGGACGCCAGCCATGGTGACCATTATGTCGAGACAGATTTGGGTGGGGTTCAGGACCGATGATGATGCCATGACTATCATATTGGATAGTGGTGTTGCCAGTCAGGGGAGGCACCCATATCACACACCCACCATGGAAGTGCAGACAGTGCATGGTGGTGGTTGTCCACCCACTGGCCACTACGCCCGATGGGGCTGTGGGTGCCAACGGTGTGGTGCAGTCCAAAGGGGGTGGTGGTGCTGCAGCTGCCCCAGTGCCATTACATGTACAGTGGCCAGAGGGGCAGCAGTGGCAGCAGGACAGGCCAGACAGGGGGCCGGGAGCAGTGGCCACTGCCTTTGCACTGCAGACTGATCAGCCCCAAGGGGACCCGCTGTGCAGCCCCCACCAGAGAGGGAGGCTGTGCTGCAGGGTCATGCAACACCCATGGGTCAGCACAATGCTCAAGCGCCCCAGGGTGGTGACCCCTTGACCAAGCACACCCACCTGCTACGGGCCTCCATGGAGCAACAAGTGCTGGTCATGGCAGGGTGCCTGCACTCCACACAGAGCTGTGCCAGTCCGCAGGGAGGAGTGACCGGGACTATGAACAACTCCTGGCAGAGACCACACACATGTGAGAGGACACAACTGCAGCCCTGGATTATCTTACCGCTGTGATCATGGCCAGCCTAGCACCACTGGCCACTCTGTTGCATGGCCATCCACCGTGGGCCCTGCGGAGAGCCTTCTCAACCCCTCAGTCATGGCGTCATGTGACCCACTCAGTGTCAATGCCGGGATCCACTGTGTGCATTCCAGGCATGCCTGGAGCGGGCATGTTCGGGAGCCTGCAGACCCCTGCAAGGGACAGATTGTGTTCCCACAGTGACAGACCTGGGGGAACATCTGAGACACCTCTGTGGCCATCAAACAGCCTGCATCTGCTGGGTGGTCTTGGCAGGGCCATCCAAGTGTCCATGGTGGCCGTGCGACCATGCAGCAGTCCTGATCTACTTCCCTCCCCATCGGGTGTCTGCTGCTGCCCTGTGTGCACATTGGTGTGGTGTGTGCATGTGCATTCCAGGGACATGTCATCCATGGTCCATGCCACACACTCTCCATGTGCATACCCACCTGGCTGCTGGCAATTGTGGCATGTGCATGATGATGCCAACACAACACCAGCTGCTACTGTGCACTAGTGTGCAGCATCTGACACATGTACATTGGCGGGCCTCTAGGTGTGCGCATGTGGGTGCCCATGTGCATGTGTGTGTGTGTGTGGGTATGTGTGGGGGAGGTCTACAGTGCTGTACATGGTGCTTCCACGGAGTCCAGTTCCATGCCCATCCACGCTATCCTCCAGCTGTGTCTGTCGTGGAGCCCGGCCTTCCATGCCTGTGTACTGTGCCATGGTCCCTGGGACTTGAGTTTGGTAATGTTCACCTACCTGCATGCACTATAGTGCTCCTCTGCAATTGTGTCCCAGTGCTGCTGGGCCATCCTGTTCAGCCGGGGTTCCCATCACCCGGGGGGGCTGCCCACCACCACCTGGACCGGTGGCCACGTCGTCCCTACTACTGTCCTCTTCTTTGACTGACAGCTATCCCACAGTCAGTGGCCATGTTGTGTAGCATACAGCAGGCCAGGAATAGGCCACAGGCCTTGTAGGGGCTATACTGTAGGGCACCGCCAGACCTGGCCAGGCAACAGAACTGTGCCTTCAGCAGCCCAAACACATGCTCAGTGATGTTCCATGTGCTGGTGTGTGCCTCATTGTATTGCTCCTGTGCTGGGGTCAACGGGTGCTGGTACTGGGTGAGTAGCCAGGGTCAGAGTGGGTATCTGCTGTCACCTGTGTGTTGACATGTGTGGTTAGCATGGTGGACTGTGTAGTTGCCCCCCCTTCCCTGCCACACCCTATGATGCTCCTGGCCTAGCTTCCCCCCATGCCCTGCCCTGTTGTGCCAGGCTGCCCATTCCAGCTGCATACTCCCCTACTAGGTGGCCTGCAGGGATGTCCCCACTCTCGAACCTGTGGCACAGTGCTGACTGGTGCCAGATGAAGGCATCATGTGCTCCACCAGGGTGTGAGGCACAGACATTGGTTATGCACCCCCTGGCATCGCACACCACCTGGCAGTTGACACTGGAGTAGCCCTTCCTGTTGATGTAGGCTACCCCCTCCAGCCTAGGTGGTGTTTGGATGCCTATGTGGGTGCAGTTGATGGCCCCTAGCATGCCAGGCATACGTGCCATTCTGTGGAACTCCTGCATGTTTGCTGTACACTCTGCCTGTATGCTGGGGAATTGGATGTATTCTGCAGCATGTGGCAGCAGTGCATTGAGAAATTGTGTGAGAAGCTGTGACACGGCTGACTTGGTTATGCCTGTGGTGTCCTCTGTTGGTCTCTGGAAGGTACCTGTGGTGAGCAGGCACATGACGGCCGTGAACTTGGTCTCCACTGACAGGGCATGGCTCTGTCTTGTGGGTGCCTGCATCTCATCACTGCACAGCTCACAGAGCTGCCTCAGAATTGTCTGGTTCAGGCAGTACCAGTCCACAATCTCATTTTCACTGTACTGTTCATAGGTGGTGCTAGCATGGTTCCACCTGTTCCAGGCATACCACTGACAGGCCCTTCCACGGCTGCTCTGCTCTGCCTCCTCGCACCCCTCATTACTGCCTCCATCTGGAAGATGGCACTGGCCATGGCCTGGAATGTCCTGTCCCCTGGGTGGCTGTCTCCCCTGGCACCCCCAGCTGTGTGCTGCTGCATGTGCCTCTGCACTGGGTGCACACCTGTGTTGGGGGTCCCTGATGGCAGCCTGTTGGCTGTGGCCTCCACCTCCCACCCATCCAGGTACTTTCACTGCCACTCCTATGACTGGACTCTCAGGCTCACACTGCAGTTGCTGCCCCCACTGCTGTCTCACAGATGCACACACACACACGCTCACACATGCAGGCACCTTCAGGGTCACACGCCCTGTCCCACACTCTGTGGCACTTCCTGCCCCTATCTTGCACCCCTAGTGCTGTCCTGCCTGGCCAATGTTTCTCTCTCTCTCTCTCTGTCTCTCTCTCCTGCTTCCCTGTGGCACAAGCCTCTGTCCCTTGCTTGCTCTCTCCTTTTATGGGCTCAGGTTTGCTCCATGCATGTCCCTGTTGCTCTGCTCTTGTGCCATTGGCTTGCTGTTGAATATCGCACTATGCTGCTTATTCATGGCTATGCCCCCTGCACTTGCGCATGCATTCATTAGGGTTGCACATTGGTGCACTGTGATTTGCACCGCGCATTTGCTCCCACTGAATATCGCTCTTTGGCACACTTGCACAGGTGCATCTCAGCTGCACGATGCACAACTGCTTTGAATATCCCACCCAATGTGTATAGTATCTCAGAATTCTGTGTACATCCAAGGTATGGGGCAATGCTTCCCCCTGATTGGAGTGCTCCCAGGAAATAAACATGCAGGTGGATGAACTGATTCAAAGTAAACTCTGACACCACCTTAGGTAGAAACTTAGGATTGGTATGCAAAGACACCCTATCTTTGTGGAAAACTAAATAAGGCTTCTCTCACATGAGGGCCTGAAGCTCTGCAATCCTTCAAGCAGAAGTAATCACAACCAAAAACAATGATTCCATGACTGGAAGCATAGCTCACAAGATGTGGCAAGTTCAAAGGGAGGCAACATAAGCTTTTCTAACACAAAATTAAGGTCCTAAGGTGGGATAGGATCCCAATTTGGGGTTTTAGGTGCAGAATTCCCCACATAAAATTGCAGAACACACCAGTCTGGGCCACTGTGCACCCATCCACAGGTACATGGTATGCAGAGATAGCAGAAAGATATACCTTTATAGTCAATCGTTTATTGTTCCTCTCCCAAAAATTTTTTACATTTTGGACATTACAATATTCAGATACAAGAAGGACAATAAATATACAGCACACACTTGCTATCTAAAAATAATATCCATAATCATTTTTGTTGTAATCTTCTCCAGTAATAATCTTCTCCAGTAAGCCTTTTTTTAAGCCTGATTACAGTTGAAATAAAGTTAAAAACACATTATTGCATCATTCACTATCCCTGGATGGAGCAAAATAAATATAGGATCATAATCCAGGTTTAAATATCTTCGAAAAAATAGTTTAAAATCAAATTTCTCCTCTTGTTATATAGAGGACATTTTAAATATAATGTGATATAATAAATCGTTAAACCCTTTATTACAGGGACATTCATTATTATTATAATTTATTAAAGGAGGAGAATGATTGAAATATGTAAATTTGGAATTAATTATTCCAAATCTTGCCCATGTTATTACCCTATGAATATTCAGAGCTTTAGAAAGAGACAAGTATTTTTCTATTAGCTAATCTATTTTATTCTTCCCAAACCATATAGCTTGTTTTTGAAGTCTAACCAACCTTAGTTGGTTTTTAAGGGCAGTATCAAATATTTTTTTTTGAGTTTGTCTCTATAGGTAACAGATAATAAAATGCCCATCTGATGATCTCTCCAAAGGTGCATAGAGTTTAGCCTTTGTAAATTAGTTATTACGACTCATAGCCATGGAGAAAGAAATCCTGTTGAGTACCATGATTGTTTTTTTTTTTTTGAGACAGTGTTTTAATAAAATGTTTTTGTGATTATTTAGTATCTTAAGCCAGAATAACAGAAGTCTAAGGTTAACTAAATCCGCCAATGGAATTCTGCCAAGTTCAGCTCTTGCTATCACATTGGTCATAGATTGGGGAACTTGAAGAACTGCTTTGTAGAAATAGGATAACGGATTCTCTGAGTTTAGATTGGACTTAACACCCCAAATTTTAGCACCATATAGTAAAATAGGGGACATTTTAGATTCTCCCGCTTTGATAGCTGGGGCTACTGATAATCCTCCAAATTTATGGTTAAGGCCAAGAAGAGCTTTTGCAGCACACTTTGCTTTATTGATTTGAACATTATGATGAATATTCCAAGAACCAGTTGAGGAGAATTTTATACCAAGATAACAATATGAATTAATTACATCTATTTGTGAATTATTTAACATCATTTTTGGTCATGGAAGTTTAATACCAAAAAACATTATCTTTGTTTTTTCAAGATTAATTCTCAGGATTTAAGTGTTCACATTTATGTTTCAATTGGTCTAATTTAATCTGAAGTCCTTTTTGGGATAGAGAAAAAAAGGACTAAGTCATCAGCAAAAGCTAAGATATGGAAAGATTGGTTGTTGATTTTAGGAGAGTCCAGAGAAAGTGATGCATCAAACGAAAGCAAGGTATATAGAGGTTAAACAAGAGTGCAGCCAGTAAGCACCCCTGTTTAACTCCTTTATTTGTGATAAAATATTCCGAGTTATTACCCAATGTATCATATCTGACCACTGTACTTGTTTCAGAGTATAATAAAAATATGGGGATTAGTAAATTTGTAGCTATACCACGTTCAAGGAGAATATTCCAAAGGTTTTCTCTAACTACATAATCAAATGCTGCACAAAAATCGATAATTAAAACATATAGTTTCATATTTTCTATACAATTTATATTTTTCAATCAAATGGGCCAGAACAAAAATATGGGATAGTGTTGAGCAACCATCACGGAATACTGCTTGAAAAATTGAAAGAGGGCTGGTTTTCTTAACCCAGATATGTAGCTTATTTAATAATATTCAGGTAAAGATTTTACTACTGGTGTCAATAAGGCTTATGGGCTGGTAATTTTTAGGATTTTGAAATAAAACTTTTTTATGAATTGGAATGATGTTATTTTTATGCCACAAGGTTGGAATTTATCTTTCTCAATGGCAAATATTAAAAAAATTGACAAAAAAGGGGACCCAGAGATTGAGATTTTCTTTATAAATTTCTCCTGGTATATAATCAGGCCCAGGAGCCTTGTTGTTAGCCAATTTAGAGACTGCCTGCTCGACCTCTATCCAAGAAAATTCCAATGGTTTATAGGTATCCATGAGCATCCATTTCGGACTTCTGGGGTAGTCTCCTAGGTCTAAATCATTAGTGAAGAGTTCTGAAAAATAGGAAACCCAAGTTTCTTTTGGAATATAAGCTGTCATAGATGGTTCATAAAGCTTAACTCCCTTTGCCACTAGTAACCAGAAACCTTTCATGTCTATTTTGTATTGTTTCTAACATATATGCCCATTGTTTTTGGGTAAACTCATACTTTTTATATTTCAAAAATTTCTTATATTGTTTCTTTTCTCTGTTGAGGTTTATTATATTGGCTCTAGTTGAGTTTTTAATATATTTTTTAATCATAATTACCAATCTACATTTCTCATCAATACATTGTTGGTCAAAACAAGTGAGTGGCTTAGGTGTTGCGTTTTTATAAGAATAAATTGCACGTTTAATATTTAAATAACACGCATCTAACTGTTTATTTTCTGTGCTGAGCAATTATCATGGAATGAAGTAAATAGTGAAGTCATTCTAGGAGCGTATATTATATCTGCTACTTTGTCCATGTTTTTATTATTCAATATGAGTTTGTATTCGCCTCTAAGGGAAAGAGGGCGGAAATAAACTTAGAGTATTCCTAGTATTGCCCTTAATAGTATCTACATTGACCTGTAAGGCCACATGGTCACTTTCATGCATCATTATAACTTTGAAACCATTAAAGTGGTTATACATTTATGGAGAAATCAGATAGTCTATGGTGCTCCTCCCATTCAGGATAAAAAAAGTAAATGCTCCAGCCTGGTCACCTTCTCCTCTCCCATTTAAAATGAGATACAGTAGTTACCATTATTAATAAAATCCATCAGTTTAAGACCAGCTCCATTAATTATATTTTCTGCAGAAACCCTATGTTCAAGATCTCCAATGTAAATCTGAGACTGTAGTGTGTCTAGGCTGTCATACTTGGCGATGCGAGCATTTACATCTCCCCCTATTATAACAACATCAATTGGATGTTTTAAATATAGGAAGTCTATTTCTAGAGTCAACTGTAGCCAAGGGTCATATTCTGCTATAGGATGAAAACTGGGTGGAAAATATACATTAGCTATGAGAAAGAACAGAGAATCCCAAATTACAACATTCAACAAAATGTCTTTCCTTGGTGAAATATGCTGTATGACCTCTCTTATTTTAATATATATATAGATAAGCCCCCTCTTGGTCTTGCAAATTTTTTATCTTTTAAAGCTGGAACATCAAGTAGCATAAAACCGTTAATATAAATGTTCTATGTAGCCCAAGTCTCTTGAAGCAGTATGATATCAAACTTTGAAATAAAATCCTGCCAGCCTGAATCAGCCAGTTTAGATTTTAGACCTGCAATGTTCCATGAGATGAAATTGGGAACCTCTGTAGTTATAGTATTAAACTCGTCCTGGTCTCTAGTATTGTCAATGCAGCATGATGCTGCAGTTAGGGCTGATTGTCACATTTTATCTAGATTCCCTTCTGTTTTATTATCATAACAGTTCAAATTGAAAAAGTCAACCATGTGGATGTTATATTTGTCAAGTTTGTAATTATTTGACATAAGAATTATAGATTTCTGTTGACTTCATTTCTATGTCCACTTGGGAATCCATTTGATCTGTAAATATTCTTCTGACAGAGAGAAAGTCTTGAGATTGAAATTCACAATCAAGATATAAAGCGAAAAGTGATTGAATGTATGTTGTTAACCTATTAGTATTTTCACCTTCAAATTTCTGAATTCCAAAGATTGATACTTTTCATGAATAGTTAGTTCTTTCAAAATTCCCAATTTAACAAAGATAGAGTAGAAATAATGGTTTCCTTAGTGCACTTAGTAGGTGCAATAGATCCATATGCAAATTTCCATATCATGGTCCAATTTACTGGAGATGAAATCAGTATGTCCAGTTTATTAATAAGATGCTGATTTACCCATACAGATTTGGCAATGTCCATGTTAGATAATAGTACATAAACTGGCTTATTAGGGATTGATAGATTTCTAAAGACTAACTTGATAGCTTTGCTGCTGTATCTAATTCCAGTTCAGTGCTGAATACATGGAAAATTATATTAAATAGTGAAGTTTCTGTTTTGTGAGATTTTAGAAAGATATTCTCAAATTTAAAAACAACCTCTTTCCCAGAAAAATTAAATTGGTCTATGAGCGGGGGTGAGATTAATTCTAAATCAGAGGAATTTTCCAAAATATGAGTCCTAGATGTCTTCTTTGCAATTGTAAGAGGCTTTGCTATCTTTACCTGATCATTTTTTAAATCAACCGAAGTAGCCTTAGGAGAAGATTGCTTAGATACTGTTTCTAATGAGGTATCTAAGAGTGTTTTTACAACCTCCTTATTGGATTTCAAGAGGCCCTCTTTGATAGAATTTGGTGAAACTGTATCCGGATCTTTAATGTTCAAAGGGACTCTGGGCAGTAGATTCTGAGTTAGATCAATGTTAGTAGTATTGGTAGTATTAGTGGATATAACATATTTTCTTATTATTTTATTTTACTTTCCTTTTTAATTTTTTGTGACCTGGACTTCTTTGTTAAGTTTTTCTGCTGACATTTTCCATTCTTAATTTTATTAGGCAAGGAGGACCTATGAATTGAAGTGGAAGGAAGGTCTGTTTATTTTTTCCATTCATATCTTCTTTTGCAATATTGTCCAATTTAGTGGACAGGTCCAAAATTCTATTAAGAAAAATTCCAGAGAGTTTCTCTATATGAAGTTTGAGTTCTTTGAGGGCTTCAAGTAGCACAATATAAGCCACAATGGGATGTGCTAGTGCCTTAATTGTGTATTTAGATATGGTATCTGGACAGGACAGTAGAATTTATGGATCTATATCTATTTTTTCTACCTCTTTATCCAACCTACTGACTTCATCTTTAGTTGAGCTTCCAGCAGAAAATATTTATCCCAGTGGTTCTTAGAGGAATCTAAAGTAGCGTAAGATACTGGAGGGCTAAAAAATCCAGCCCTGTTGGATGTAGGGATAACTCTGAACCTTCAGGCAAGAGAATAGATTTGCTCTGATGTGACTCACTACTTGTTGGTATCTGTATTGTGCTGTCTACATGTTCATTTTCAGTAGGATATATGAGAGATGGGTCAACCATGTTCATTTTTAAAGAACGTGAGTAAGGTGAAAAAAAGTCAGTAATTTTTTTTTGTTTTTGAGCTTTTAGTCTATAAGTAGAGTACTTAAGTATAGTATATTTTGCTCCTTTAAGGATAGAATCCTCAATAACCTCAGAAGATACCTTTGAATCAATAATAATTGCCATTAACACAGTGCACAGTGCTTGAATTAAATAAGCTATCATAAACTTGAGCACCACTACTTATTAAATTGTCCATGAAAGAGTCAGAAATTAACACAGTCTGAGGATCGATATCTAATTGAGCTTTCAGTAGATTAGAAGATAATTCTACTGATAGGGGACTAGGTCTATAATCAATATGCATGTCTTCCTTAAATTGGATTGGTGTTAAGGAAATTTCTGAAGGATCATAAATATTAGACATTCGCATGGGATCACACTGGTCTTTAGGCGTGGATGATGCAATGGATACAAGAGACAACTCCTGGGTAAAAACAGCAGTTTCTCTTGTCACCCGTGTGCCGATCCACGTTTGTATCTTTATAGTTGCTCCCCTTCTTAGGTTGTGCATGTTTCAACTCTCTGCCATTTCTAGTGAACATATTGTAGCTTTCTATGAATTTCTTTTTTAATTGTCCTTCCCTTATCACCAATACTATCCAACACTATCCACTCTATAGTGGTTAGTTGTAAATCTAATTGGATGGATGAAGTTTACAATAATGGCTGTTGGTGGTAATAAAAACCCAGTACCATTAACCAGTAAAAACAATGTGTCAGTTTAAAAAAAAGTGTCTAAACCACAGTCCAATGGTCCAGAATGAATTCAATGGGTTCTATAAATTATTGAGCACCGCTGACAGGCCCAGCAAGATCACCAGAAAAAGGTGAGAAAATGGCTGCTGAAATGAAGAAATTCAATCGTTGTGTTCTTGTATTCTTGATTAGTCGAAATAGAAAAATAAGGTCCAAACCAAGGGCTAGGGAATTCGTTTCCAAAAAAAAAAAAGAAAGATCTGATCTGTTATTTCTTAATCTTGCGTTCCATAGACAAACAAACCCTTCAATAAACCATTGGATAAATCAGTCCAAAATAGAAATAAGCCCAGGAGAGTTGTACTACTTTCGAAAATCTGTTGCTTCAGAAAGCGCGAAGTGCTGGACAAAGTAAAGACTCTTGGTTTTGGCCTTATGCTTATTAGTGAATCTTCCAAAAATGATGAGTGGATACATTGGATTCAGGTCACTAACCCTTTTCCTGCTTAGCAAACACACATTCAGTGTGTCACTGAGCTGTTGGTTTGGCAACTGCAATTCCTGGGGAGTAGAGGTTAAGTCACAACCTCACCCCAGCTGGGACACCTGCAAGGAGCTGTTAGAAGGTACAGAGTTCCACCCTCCAGCATTATTCATCTGCAGACTTGCAGTAGCCCACTTCCCTACATTTATAGAAGAGTATCTTAAACCCAAATCTGAAAGGGATAGGAGATGCTCCATGACTTGATCCACAGGGCAGGTGATGGGATCCAATTGGTGCAAAGCAGCCCATAGAGCAAAGCACTTCCATTTCATGTAATAGGTGGCTTGGGTGGAGGGCTTACTGGCTGCCACCAACACATCAGCCACTCTGGGGGAAACCCCAAATCTGGCTATGGCTACATCTTTCGGAGCCATGCATGGAGATGAAATGACTTGAGGTCTGGATGGATTAGGGTGCCCTGCTCCAGGGAGAGCAAGCAAGTGTAAAGAGGCATGGGGAGTTTCACATTGATATTAATACAACTGTAAAAAAATACGAAATACAAAATTAACCTATGCACATCTACACAGTATAATCTAAAATAGACAGAGGGTAGTCCACATTATATAATAGGTATGGGAGGGAAAAACAACAACACTGGGATTATGTCACACAAATGCATGTGTAAACACAATACATATTCAATGCCATAATAAACTTCTTGTGTTCTTGCTCAGCGCGTACTAAATGAGGAAGTGTGTTCCAGTATACAGAGGTTTGAGATGCCAATGTTCTGTCCCCAAACTTATTTCGCTTATCTGGATCAATCTCATTTTGATGTATTGTCCTAACTGGAAATTTCCTAGCAACAGAATGCTTAACTTCCAACAATTTAGAGATGTAGTGATTTATGTAATTTGTCCTGTATTTATGAGTAAAAAATGATCAACTTTTCTTATAGTCCAAGTCAAGAAGCAACCCATCTAACCTGGCCAGCAAAGTACAATGGTGAGTTCTGAAGTCACAGCACAAGACATATCTTGCAACCCTATAGTAGAGTTTATCTGATGTGTTTAATAACTGTTTATTTGCTGACCTATAGGTGAATTCACCTTACTTAAGTACTTGGAGTATAAGCTGCTCCACAATCTTTTTCCTGTCATGTAATTTCAGACTTCTGGTTGTCCTTTTCAATGCTTCTATTTTTATTTGTTTGACAATAGTCATTTAAATATGTCCTTTGAAGGTCAATAAAGATTTAAAATTTACTCCCAAATAACAATAAGTAGTTACTTGTTCTATTGGAATTTATTTTATTGTAAGTATTTGCAATTTTTGTGATGTTGTATGTTTATTAGGAGCAAAATGCATTAACTTAGTTTTATTTACATTCATTATAAGCTGTGACCTGGTGAACCACTCATGCACCCTGGTAATGTCAGCCTGGAGTTCTCTAGCGATCCACCAAACCATATCCAGATGCCACCAGGACTGTATCATCTGGGTACATCCTTATGGCCTTGTGTTGAATTACTGATGGCAATTTGTTGTTGAAAATCAAGAACAAAACGGGTCCAAAAATTGAACCCTGTGGAACATCCCTTTGAGCAGTCCAGGAATCAGAGAGATGATGTTGCACCTGAACCCTCTGAAAAATGACCTGTCAAATAGGACATGAACCAGATCAGTGAATTCCCAGAGAAACCCAAATCCACCAACCTTTTAAACAAAATAGAGTGGTTCAGTGGGTTAAAAGCTTTTGAAAGATCAACATATACCGCTGCTACGTCCTTTCATTTAGGGATGTATAAATCAAGTTGTTAAATTCAACTAAAGCCAAAGCAGTTGAAAAGCCCTTCCAAAATCCAGACTGGTATTGTGTAAGTAAGTCAGATTTTTCCAAATAATCCCCCATTTGTTTATTTACCAGTCTCTCCAAACATTTGGAGAGAACAGGCAAAATTGCAATAGGGCGGTAATTATTTGTGAATGTTTTATCACCTGCCTTATAAATGGGTACTCGGTTACTGGTTTTCCAATGAGTAGGGAACGTGCCTATTTGTAAACTCCAGTTAAATATATCTAGCATTGGAAAGGCTATGTAAGGAGCAGCTATTTTTTTTAAAAAAAACATCCCTTTAAGTTATCCAGACCTGCAGATTTATATGGGTTTATTTTTAATAGTTCCTTTGTCATTTCTAGTAATGTTAATTTGTTTAAATCTAAAAGGAGGATGTTGAATCAAGGGTTCTCTTTCTAACTTAGTAGTGTCTGTTATCACTGTAGTACCTAATAGCCCTAGGTCAGGGAGATCTGTAAATAAATTGTTTAGAGTATTCGAAACCAAACCTGGAACCTCGGTTATAACGTCATTTACCCTTAAATTTATATTAGCTTGTCTCCCTTGCCCTCCAGGATTTGACAAATTTTACAGTGTTCCAGAACTTTTTGGGATTTGTGTTATGATTTAATTTATTACAATGATAATTTATTTTAGCCTTTTTTATTGCTCGCCTACACTCATTTCTTTTAATTTTAAATAGTTTCCAATCAAAAGGCATTTTAGTTTGTTGGACTATTTTCCAGATTCTGTTTTTAACCAGAATCATTTTTAACAATTTGTCAGTTATTCATGGAAATTTAGGCAAGGTCCAATGTTTTTGCTTAACTTTTGGAGCATGTATGTCATGTATTTTCTGAAAAGTATTCGTAAGATATTCAATAGTGAGGTCCAAGTCTGGTATTAAATGAACACCTCTCCCATCTTTCCAGTCTTATCAAAAATTATGATTCCGAGAAAAGTCTCATGTCTCGGGGTCCAGGTTTGTCTCAAGTGTTCTTGAGGCCCACCTAGCTGGTAAGTAGAAAAAAAATAACCCGTACAGGATTATGGTCACTAAAATGGGGGGCAGAATTCTCAGGTCCTTTATTTGCAAAATTTCTGAAACAAAACTTAAGTCTAAAATAGACCCATTTACTGTAGTATCCGTAAATCTTGTTAGGTGACTGTATCAATTGTATAAGTCCCATAACTACAGTAGTTTCTTTTAACTGCTTTCCCCTTGTATTGACCCAATCACAGTTAAAGCCCCACCAATGCAATAGGTCTATTCTTTGCACACTCCCCTATTTTATTTAAGACTCCCCTCAATACTGTTTGGATTGGTCCTGGGAGGAGAATAGATCACAGCTACCACTAAATTGTAACTAATAATAGAAATAATCAGACCGTCTATATTGTTCTCACTTCCTGCCAACATAATGTCAACATGCCCTAGTGAATTTTTAACAAAAAACATAGCCCCCCACTCCTTTACCTCTTCTGTCTTGTCTAAAAATTTGGTATGCTGGTATATCCAGTTCAGTTGTGCATATATTATCAGTTATCCAGGTCTCACTCAAACACAATACACAGTAGTAGCCACAGACATTGCCAGCTATTTCCAGATATTTTATGAAATTTCTAAAGAGTTTCTCTCTGCTGCCCCTACTGTGGAAATGCAGAAAGAAAGCTGGAGATTTATCTAGAAATATCACACACATTTCAGGAAATTGCTGACAATGTCTGTGGCTACCACTGTACAGGGGTTTTGGGATTCCATTACAGTTCCACTACAGGGCAATGTGAGGAAGTATTTTTTTCACAGAGAGGGTGGTGGACGCATGGAACAGCCTTCCTGAGGAAGTTGTGGGGTCTAAAACTGTGGGAGAATTCAAGAATGCATGGGACAGACACAAGACAATTTTTGTGGGGCGTAGGAAGACATAGCTGTTGGTTAAATAGGATCTGCAGCTTATTCTCTAGGTAGGGAAATGGACAGACTAGGTGGGCCAAGCAGTCCTTATCTGCCACCAAGGTCTATGTTTCTATGTTACAGTTGCCAACAAATCAGTTTTCTTTAACATACTATTGGTATTATTATGCAAAATATTTATATCATTTAAATTATTGGGTCCAGGGTCCACCAGAATGTTCTGGATGCCAGGAACATGGATGGCTGAGAGCTGTAGGACATGCTCAATGACCCAGTACCAGACCCTCATTGCTTCCCTGCACAGGGGTAGAAATGAGTCCCCCCACTGCTTGTTTATATAACAAACAGCGCACATATTGTCTTTCTAAACTAAGAGCGGATCCAGGGAGAGCGAATGTGGAAGATTTGAAGGGCATACAAGACTACCTGCATCTCCAGAATATTGATGTGGAGATCCTGCTGAAATGAGGACCAGGTCCCCTGGGTCTGGTAAGATTCCATGTGGGCACCCCAACCAAGGCTCGAGGCATTGATCATGAGAATCTGAGGGGGAGGAGCAGTAAAGTCACCCCCCTGAAACAGATTGCTGGAACCCAGCCACCACAGAAGTACCTTCTTGACTGGGCCCGACACCAGCACTAGATGATCCAGGGAATCCACATGCTGGTCCCATTGTGCCCAAAGGATCCATTGAGGGATCCCCATATGTAGCCTGGCTAAGGGGACTGTCTCAATGGTCTCTGCCATAAGCCACAGGAGACTGAGGAAGTCCTTTGCCTGAACCTGGCAGTTGTGAAGCAGGAGGTGGGCATGAGCCATGAGGCCTACTGCCCTGTTGGAAGGCAAAAAGACCTTGCCCCGAGTCATATCCAGGATGGCCCCTATGTAAAAGAGGCACTGGCAGGAGGGGTAAGGAAGGACTTAGGCAAATTGAGGGTAATGCCCAGGGACTGGAACAGGCTGTAAGTACCTTCCAGAGTTTGCAAGAGATGGTCCCTGGACAGGGCCTCCAGGAGCCAGTCATCCAGGTGGGGAAAACTGTAAAAAACCCTGTATCCTCAAGGCTGCTGCCACCACCGCCAGGCACTTAGCAAACACCCTGGGGGCTGAGGAAAGGCCAAAGGGCAGGGCCCAAAACTGGTAGTGCTTCCTCATGAAGTGGTAATGGAGGAAATATCTGTGGGCTGCAAAGCCTTTGATGTGCAGATAAGCATCCAGCATATCCAAAGAACATAGCCAGTCCCCCTGGTGTAGCAGAGGCAGTAAAACCTGCAGAGTGACCATCCTGAAACATTTGTACTCTATGTACTAGTTGAGACTGTTCAGGTCCAGGATGGGGCAGAGGGCTTCCGTTTTCTTGGGAACCAGGAAGAAATGGAGTAGTACCACTGACATTGTTGAGAGGGAGGGAGGGAGGGAGGGAGGATGGGCTCTATGGCCTTCATTTGCAGTAGGGCTTGAATTTCTGCCAATATGAGAGGATTTTGGTTTGGCAGATATGCAGATGCCCTTGGCAGATTTGCGGGAGACCACTCTAGAAACTCTGGAGTGTGCCTGTGCTCTATGAGCTGAAGCACAGTTATCTGTCATGATGGCCTTCCGCCGTTCTAGGTGAAGGGAAAGGCAATCCCCTAACACCACCTCCTGAAGCCCTATGGGGGGCTGGCAAGGGATCAGGAGGTGGGGGAAGCCCCAGATTGGGCTGCGGAGACACCTTTGGTGGCCCAGGGAGAGGCAGGGCAGGGCAGAGGCAGGGCTGCCCCTGGCTTATGTTTGCCTTGGGCCTTGGGAGGGGCTCTTGACTGCCTCTTGGAGGAGCAATGAAAAGGGACACTGTGACCCGATTTTGACTGGGTGTGGTACACAGAGTGGATCGACTTTAAGGCCCTTCCTGAGTTTTGGAGCTTGGAGATAATGTCCTGGACGTTGCCCACGAACAGCTTGGACTGAATGGGCATTCAGAACACTAGACTGAACATCAGGGGTGAAGCCTGAGACCCTGAACCAGGTGAGGCACCATAGATCAATTCTTGCCACTGCAGCCCCTCCAGAGGCATCCATGGACATGGGTACCAATGTCAAACACTGTCCTTCGGGTCTGAAGAGTCTGCTGTTTGGAGGAGTCATCTGGTATAGCCCTGACCACCTCCCTAGCCTGGTCCCACAACAAATTCTGGTACTGCATCATGTGAACCAGATAGTTAAGGGCCCTGATGGCAAAGGTGGCTGAGACAAAGGCACGCTTGCCCACCTGGTCGAGCTGCCTTGATTCCCTGTCCCCAGGGAGGGCTGTGAGATGCTTTAGATGCTTGGTGTGGTTGTGTGCCACATTGATGACCACTGAGTCTGCCTTGGGATGCTCCCTGAAAAAGGACTTGCCAGCAGGAGGATGGTAAATTCTGTGTGCCTTTTTAGGTATCACAGGGATAGTGTGAGGGTGAAGCAACGCAGCCCTGGTAACATCATTATATGATTCATCCATCAGGGGGACCACCGGAGGTGCAGCATCATGCTGGTAAAGGTTAATGGCCAGGTGGTGATGCTCCAGGTCCTGCTACTCAGTCTCCCACTCCATCATAGACTGGATATGTATCATTATATCCATAAAGGTGAGGTCATCCAGTGGAGACTTGGGGAGATTATTGGTTCACCCTTGTCCCCCGAGGAGACCCCTTCTAGGTAGGAGGAATCAGAATTGACTTCATCATCCGAGGCAGAGTCCTTGGATCCACTATTGCCAGGGTGAGGATCAGCCAGGTGAATGGGTATACCAGTGTCCATATGTGTAGGAGGAGCGCTGGGTCATTGACATGATGGGGCTGAAAAAGTAGTGCCCCTAGGAGGTCCTTGGTGTGGGATGGCTGGGCAGGCCTAGATGAGGGGTCTGTGACTGCATAAATGCCCAATTTGCTGATATTAGACTGTGGTAATCCATGGGTGCTGGAGCCAGACCCCTGGGCACTGAGTAGTAGTAAAGTAACTAGGGTCTGACCAGCGCAGGATATGGGTAGGCCAGTGCTGTCCCTGTGGGAGCCTGATATGGATAGACTGGCACCAGACTCCCTGGCATCAGAGTTGGATACCCAGGCTGGGGTCCAGCAGGCATGGGTAGAGGTGTAGGCATTTGTCTCTTAGGCTGTGGTAGCGGGAGGCTGGGCATGGGTCCACTGAGCATAGACAGAGGTAGAGTGGGTGAAGGTCCTGCCAGAGTCTGAGGTGGGGCTGGCACTGGACCAGTGGGTTGCAAGAGTACAGGAGCTTTCCCAGCAGGTTCCGTCCTGGGAGACACCGGGGCAGAATGCACCAGTTTTTTGTGAGAAGAGACCAGCACTAAAGAAGAGAGCACAGCTGGTGATGACTGAGGGGAAACCAGGCCCATGTTGATGCCGGTACACAGCAATGCCTGCCCCTGAAACTGAGGGGTCAGCCTGACGGAGGTCCCAGAGTCCGAGACCAGCATCAGGGCATGGGTGACAAGGTGGCAGGCTGAGAACTGACACCAGAAGCACCCACACCAACTGGAGGAGCTCCAGTCGAGCCTGCTGCTAAAGAGCCTACCAAAAACAAGGGCTGGAAAAGCAGGGTCTGTGGGGAATGGACATACATACCCTGCCCCTAGAAGCTACCACCAGTTGCAGAGATCCAGGCGGGCAGTGGGACAACTGGCAGCCATGAAGGAAAAAGGGCATACTGGGCCCTGCATGTTGACCCCCCCCCGAGGGAGGAAGACCCTGAAGTGATCGACGGAGGAGCCTTACGTGGTGACTGTGAATGGGTGGAAGATTGGGGGTGGTTCAGGTCTTTGTCCCGGTGTTTCTGCTTCCCTGATGATTTGTTCTTCGACTTGAAGGAGGAAGAGCCCGATGACTGTACCAGGGAAGCAGAGGAGCTCTGGATCTGCAGCTCCCGTTCCATTTCGGTGACCTTCTGAAACATAGAAACATAGAAGTTGACAGCAGATAAGGACCACAAGGCCCATCCAGTCTGCCCTTTTCTTTTTTTACCTTATAAATGTGCCATCGGCTTTTGTTCAATCAATGGCCTACCTATTCATACTCGTCTGTATTGCTCCCTTATGCCTATCCCATGCCTGTTTGAAGCCCTGCACTGTATTCATATCCACCACTTCCTGAGGTAGGCCGTTCCATGCATCCACCCCCCTTTCTGTGAAAAAGAACTTCCTCACATTATCTCTTAATCGGCCTCCCCCCAATCTCATGCTGTGTCCTCTTGCCCTGCTATTTTTTTTATATTGAAACATGTTAGACTCTTTCATCTTGTTAATGCCCTTAAGGTGTTTGAATGTTTTGATTATATCACCTCTCTCCCTCCTTTGTTCTAGGGCATACATATTGAGCTCCGTTAATCTGTCCTCGAATGTTTTCTGATGCAGTCCCTGCACCATTTTGGTTGTCCTTCTCTGGACTGCCTCAATTTGGTTAATGTCCTTGTGAAGGTGTGGCCTCCAGTACTGCATGCAGTACTTCAGATAAGGCCTAACCAGTGTCTTGTAAAGAGGGATTATTACCTCCCTCTTACGACTTGTGATACCCCTACTAATACACCCCAACATCCCCTTAGTCTTACCTACTGCTTTAGTGGTCTGCTTGGATGATTTCAGGTCATCGGTGATGATGATGATGATGCCCAAGTCTCTTTCTTCCCTTGTGACTGCCAGCAACTCCCCTCCCAGCCTATAGGCGGCTTCAGGGTTTCTCTTCCCTATGTGCATGATCTTGCACTTCCTTGCATTAAACCCCAGTTGTCACTTTTCCGACCATTTTACTAGTTTATCCAGATCTCTTCTCATTCTGCCCACACCATCTGGATCATCCACTCTGTTGCAGATCTTGGTGTCATCTGCAAACAGACAAACCTTATCTTCCAGTCCATCTGCAATGTCACTGAAGAAGATATTGAAGAGGACTGGCCCCAGGACTGATCCCTGAGGTACCCCACTTGTGACTTGCATCTCTTCTGACTGTATACCATTTACCACCACTCTCTGTTTTCTGCCCATCAACCAGTTTGCCACCCAGATGACCAACTTCTGACCCACCCGAGCCTACCCAGCTTATTAATCAATCTTCTATGTGGAACAGTATTGAAAGCTTTGCTGAAGTCAAAGTAGGTGACATCAACTGCTTCCCCTTGTTCCACCACTCCGGTTACCCAGTCAAAGAAATCTATGAGATTAGTTTGACAGGACCTTCCTTTTGTAAACCCATGCACTCTTGAATCTTGTGCTCCTATGGATTCCAGGTGTTGCACAATCCTTTAATTAAGGAGTGCCTCCATAATCTTGCCCACTACTGAGATAAGACTGACTGGTCTGTAGTTCCCTGCCTTCTCCCTGCTACCACTCTTGTGGAGTGGGATTACATGAGCCCTTCTACAGTCTTCTGGGACCTCTCCTGTGCTCAGAGACTCACTAAACAGTTTTGATAATGGCTCTGCTAGTTCCACCCTTAGCTCCCTTAGTACCCTGGGATGTATGCCATCAGGTACCATTGCCTTGTCCACCCTGAGCTTATTGAGCTCTTGTAGGACCCTTTCTTTTGTGAAGGGACTAGTGCACACCTCCCTCCCCCCTGTGTCCATGGTGCTGAGCTGTAGGCCCTGTCCTACCTTCTCTTTAGTAAATACTGAGCAGAAGTATCTATTTAGGATTGATGCTTTTACGTGGTCCTCCTCCTCACATACCCCCTCTGGACTTTCTCCTTTCACTAATGTATCTATAGAAAGTCTTGTCACCTTCTTTTTCTGTTTGTGCTAGTGTTTCCTCAGTGTGGGCCTTTGCCTGCCTTACTGCCTTTCCTGCTTCCCTTAGGGAAGTTTGTGTGCCTCCCTATCTTCATCCCACTGCATTTCCTTATATTTCCTGAAGGCCAGCCTTTTGGCTCTGACCTTTTCTGCCACTGTTTGAGAACCAAAGTGGTTTCCTTCTTTTGCACTTCCTTTTCTCTCCAACACAATGGAATGTTACTTCAAGTATTGCATCCTTAATGCTTGCCCACTTTGACTGTAAACCCTCACCTGTATTTCTTTTTGCCTGGGCTAGCTTAATTCTGTTGGCCATCTTATCAAAGTCAGCTCCTGTGAAGTCCCATATTTATGCCTTGGAATGGGATGATTTAGTTCTAGTGGCCAAATTGAACCAAACCATATGATGGTCACTGGCCTCCAGGTGACCTACTTGGAGATTTGTGATCCTTTCCCTGTTAGTCAGTACTAGAGCTAGGATAGCCCTGTCGCTTCTGGGTTGTTGTACCAGTTGTGTGAGGCCCTCCCCCTGCAGGGAATCCACCATATGTCTAGTTCTGGTAGATGTTCCTGCTGGTATTGACCAATCTGTATCTGGCATGTTGAAGTGTCCCATTATCAGAACCTCCCCTTTAGCTGTCATGTTTTGTATACTTTCTAACAGTAATGTGTCTATGTCTTTCCCCTGGTCTGGGGGCCTGTAGACAACCCCAGTTCATATGACTGTCCCATTTCCTGTTTCCAGGGTGACCCACAGTTCTTCTGGCTCCTTATGTGTATTCTGAATTACTGTAGCTTTGATATTTTTATTGACATACAGAGCCACTCCACCCTCCCACTTTTTGTACCTCGGTCTCTTCTGAACAGTACATAGCCAGGTACTGAAGTCTCCCAAGTGTGGTTACTGATAAACTATGTCTTGCTAATTGCTACTATGTCCAGTTTAGCCTCTGTCATTATCACCTGCAGGTCTGGGATCATTTCCCAGACTGTGAGCATTTGTGTACATGATTTTCCATTGGCCAGATTTTGGTGTGTTAGTTGTTGGGTGTTGTCCGGCGTTTCCCCTACTTGAGGATGTAGCTGTCAAGGGTCCTCTGGTGTCATCTTCTGGTGCCTGGATTAAACTGCTGGCTGGCCTCACATGCCTGAATGTTGTGGTTAGGGCCTAGACAGAAGAGGCAAGCAGTTTTTTAATGAAGAGGGAAAGAATTTATTAATCAAATGTAACATAAGAAATCAAGTTCCAGCAGCCCCCAGGTAAACACTGGGCAGAATATTCAAATGATTAGCACCACGCTAACAGGGAAACAATCAATCAGTCAATCAATCAATCAAAATCTTTATTTAACCAGGCGAACATCGTTGAGCAAGCTCATTTTCAAGATGGACCTGATTAGACTACCAGGATATTCCATGAAACAGAACTGGGCATGGAGATCAGGAAGTGAGTGGGTGGGGTCCAGTAGACTACCAGGGTAATCTGTGAAAACATACTGAGCATAGGGATTGGGGTGGGCGGTCCACTAGACTAACAGGGAATTCCATTAAACAGTACTGAGCATAATACTTTCCACCTGACCGAGGATACATTTATGGTCACTTGGCAACCATGGCTGATGGCTGAAGTGGTAAAGGAGACATAGTTGAAGTGATTTTTGCCTTGACATGGCAGGTGATCTTGTTCGCTTCAGCCCTTTAGGATCAAGATGTGTGGGGGGAGCCGAGGAGAGATGCATCACTTTTAGGTTCACTAGTTCTGTTTATTGGTGTTAACTTGTTTCATATTTAAGGCTTATATTTGCTATGATCTTTTTCTGTGTCCCAAAAATCTTCATTGAATCCATTCCAAGCACTTGATGATCATGTTTTTTTGTAACAGCCACAGGAGGACTTGGATTAAAATGTAGACTATTTCCCATAATTTCCTTTATATCTATTGAACCATTTTGGGTTATCTTTAGGCTTGCTGGGTACCTGTTAAATAACGTGAACTGTCCATTGCCTAGTGTATACTATCTTGATGTTCAAATTGATTGCTCTATTTTGAGACCTTTAGGGACACAGCTGTGTCTAGTATCACTAGATGTTCCTCCATTATTTACATCATTGTTTTCTTTTCTGACATATGTACATGGACACCTTTAGTTTTGTATCAATAAAGCTGATCTGAAAGGTAAGAAAAAAAGGTGGAGGGCACCTCTCATGCATGTAGTTAAGACTAGGTTTGTGGAGACATTAACTAGTGCAGCTCTAACAGCTGGATAGCAAAGCAACTCCATAAACCCTTGAATATGGCACAGCACCTGTATCTAAGGTGCCAACATGTGATTTGCATAGACACCTGGAATGCTTTAGTGCTCACATGCCAACGGGTTAGAGCCACACTGTCTTGCAGTATGGCACTTCTAGCACTTTTCTGTTTCCCAAATACAAAACACAATGTGGGTATTTTTTCCTGTATCGTTAGCTCCCTTTCCCTGTCACCCTGGCTCCCCACCTTCCCTCCTTGCTTACCCCCTTTGACACCATCATGATGTCTTGCTTTCCACTCCCTAACTGTTGCCACCCTCACCCCTGCGACCACGACATGCCCTTGTGAGCATGTACTGCATACCTCTCCTTACTCACCATCTTGCGTCCTCCTCCCCAACCCTCATATGCCACTCCAAGCTCCTTCAATCAGTAATTATGTCTAAGGATGCATCAAATACACACCATAACTATTGTTGCATATGTGTAACCTGTATATACTGTACTGCACTTGCTATACTTTTTAGTTGCATACCCTTCATGGTCTTGCTTAATGGCTCTTTTTAATACTCTATTTCATGTGTATTATAAACTTCCTGGGCCAGATATTCAAAAGGGTTGCGCCTGCGCAAGTCCAAACTTGCTCCATTCTGCGATATTCAGCAGGAGGCAGTTGCACCACAGAAAACATGCTGAGCAACAGCGCAATGCAAATGAATGCATGCTGAACTGGAGGGGGAGGAACCATGCATAAACTGCACAGCCGATATTCAGCGGGCTGTGCAGAGTTGTCAGGCGCAACCCCAACCTGCGCCTGCACAGCTTTGAGCCCCCAAAAAGGCTCAAGTAAAGGGCCACCACAGGTGAGCTGCTGCATTGCAGGCGCGAACACAGCAGCTGCCACCTGTTGCTGGCCCCAACCCACTCCCCTGTGCCCCTGCAGCCCGATCATGGGTGAAAGAGTGAAAATCCCCACCACCACCCCCACTGCTGGCCCAATCGCTGGCAACAGCAGAAATGTTTCCCCCACCAGCCCAACCGCAGGCTGCATTAGCTTCAAAACAATCCCCCCAATACATCCCTGGTGGTCCATTGGACCAAGAAGCCCTGATCATGGGCTGTATCACTTACAATACAACCCCTCTCCTCCCAGACATAGCCCTGGTGGTCCAGTGGACCCGAAACTCCCGATCGGCGGGATGTAGCGGTAACCCCAGAACATAGCCCTGGTGGTCCAGTGGACCGAAACTCCTGATCGCGGATGTATGCAGTAAATACCTCCCAACACATCCCTAGTGCCTAGTGTCCCCCACCCCACCCACCCATGAAGCCCCACCCCCGCTCCCCGGAGCCGGCGGCGGTAGCATCCCACCCACCTGCCACCCCACCACTCCGCCGCATTGACTGCCCGGTAGGGCTGCACGCCCACTGGTACAGAGCATGAGCCAATGGGGCGGCAGCCCATACCGTACAAGACAGTCCAGTTTGAGAATGAATCATGCCCTATACCAGACAAGATGAGTCCAGTTTTGTGAATGAATCATTCACAAAACTGGACTGTCTTGTACGGTATGGGCTGCATGCCCATTGCCTGTTTCTGCACCACCGGGCGGGCAGTCTCACCGCAGTCAGTCGGCGGATGGCGGGGCGGCAGGCGGGTGGATGTTGCCGCCGCTGCTGCTGGGGAGCGGTGGTGGGGCTGCCGAGGGGAGCGGGTGGTGGGGCTCATGGGTGGGTGGGGTGGGGACACTAGGCACCAGGGATGTGTTGGGGGTATTATTGCATACATCCCGCGAACGGGAGTTTCGGTCCACTGGACCACCAGGGCTATGTTCGGGAGGAGAGGGGGTTGTATTTTAAAGTGATTCAGCCCGCGATCAGGCTTCTTGGTCCACTGGACCACCAGGGATGTATTGGGGGGGGTTGTTTTTAAACTAATGCAGCTCGCGATCGGGCTGCAGGGGGCGTCGATCCCTGACGGCTGCTGCCTGCCTGGGTGCCAGGCGCAAGTCCTTGGGGATCGGTGCACCTACATGCTAATGGCATGCAAATGGGGCCATAATCAGATTCAAATGGCCCCCCCTGCACCTTGCATGAATTATGGCCCCATTTGCATGTCACCTTTTGAATATCGGGATTTTGCGCATGGCGCAATGGTACTTGCGCCACCGCAAGTTGAATGCTCCACTCTGACAACTTGCTGTGATGCAAGTTCCACTGCGCCATGCACAGTGGCTGTGGCTGGGGGGTGATATTCAAAGGAGTTGCTCAATAGCACAACTCCTTCGAATATCGCCCCAGCCACACCCCTGCGTAACTATTTTGCACAGCGCAAGGGCTTGCGCCTCAGAATGGCGCAGTTTGAATATCTAGCCCCCTGTGTATAATTGCTGCTTTATGTAAATACTACATAGGTGTGAATTCATTTTGTATATATTGTTTATCCAATTGCGATGTAACTGAGTATTCCTTTGTATGTACTGTTAACTTCTCCTTTCCAGGTCCATCTTGAAAACGAGCTTGCTCAACGTTGTTCACCTGGTTAAATAAAGATTTTGATTGATTGATTGACTGATTGATTGTTCCCCTGTTAGCGTGGTGCTAATCATTCGAATATTCTGCCCAGTGTTTACCTGGAGGCTGCTGGAACTTGATTTCTTATGTCACATTTGATTAATAAATTCTTTCCCTCTTCAAGCTGACCCTTACAGTGTGACATCTTGTTGGGCAGTATTTTAGTTTGCCTTTTTAGAGTTGTTTTTTAAGGAGGGGCTTTGTTTACAGTTTTTATATTTTTAACAACAAGAAAACAACTTTGTTAAAAAAAAAAAGAAGGCTGTATAGGTGGTCTTTAATGGAGGGATCTGTGAGTGGTGTCGGATGGTATGACATGAACAAAGCAATACGTGCTTTATGCAATGCAAGGGAGTTAGGCCAAGGTTGCATGAGAAGGAAGGCAAGTACAATGAAGAACACTAAACAGATGAAGCAGGAAAAGGCAGAGACATAGAAAACATGTTAACAACTCGGTAGACTTGGGGAAAAGTGCAGGTGAGTTTCTTGTGTCAAAGAAAGCTGCTTCTGCTAAATAGTAACACTGCCTTTTAAAGGTAACTCTGTGAATTCCAAGAGTTTGCTTTTTGTTGGATAGAAGGGAACCTTGAACAGTTATCTACTGAACAGTAGATCAATCACATAAACAAGGATATAATATCGCATGCATTTGGAGAGTTGGAAGAGGTTTCCAAAACTGATAAGAAAATACTGTACTCCCTGGTGCTGGGCAGAGTTCAGGTCCAGGGTTGCTAACCCCAAAAGCTCCAAAGAGACACTGTAGAATTGCCCTCCTGGACACAGAGCAGAGAGTATGTGTAGTGGGAAGTAAGTAGACACTTGCTCCTACTGATGCATGCAAAGTTATTTATGGCAGCAAGCCAAAAAGCAAAATAATAAACATACTTTCCTTTAAATTAACAAATGAGCCAGCCTACGACTGCTACCAGGTACCCCAGCTCTTTGCTACTTTGAGCTTCCTCAGGGAGATTTGCAACAATAAATAACTTTGCATTCAGCAGTAGAAGTGGGTTTCTACTTACTTCCCACTACTCACACTCTCTGCTCTATGTCCAGTAGTGCTGTTCTACAGTGTCTTGTTAGTTGCAAGCGGTTTGCCTTCCTGGGCTAGCTTATAAGTCAGATGAACTTCATCTATGAGAAATGCATGCTCCTTGCCCCATTTATGGCTGAAGTGTTGGACTAGGGAAGGGGAGTATTGTAGGTTTCCCTTTAATCTCTACTGACCACCCTGTTTTCTCCCTGTGTATGTCTCTTCTGTCTCCCTTGCCTTTAAAGGCAGATCAGTATGTAGCCCTCTATAGGGCTATTATAGATGCTCCAACCAGTGACAGTTGCAGTCAATCAGTAGTATGTAATGCTGATACTGCCACTTGCTTGGGTTTCTATATTGATAGAAAGGGAGTAGTGCCTCAGTGTGCTCAGAGTTCATCAATGTGTCCTATAGTAGAAAAAAACAAGTATTTGTCAATGCAGAAGTTTGCTGTTTGTATTGCAGTTGTATATGCCTCCCATAGTGCTACCCCTCCACAGATAATGTATGTTATAAACAGCTTTTAAGTATGCATCTCCCACACCTACCCATTGTTGTTATTGTCTTTCCACAGTCTACAGCTTAGCTGGAGGTCTCCAGAGGTCACGAGGGACTACTGGAAGGGTAGCCCTCCCCCGCCTCCGAGTCTCGCACAAAGTCCCGACTGAATCAGTCTACTGCTTAGCAGGAGGTCGCCGGAGGTCATGAGGGACTACTGGAAGGGTAGCCCTCCCCCGTCCCCTGAATCTCACACAAAGTCCCACCTGAGTCAATCTACAGCTTAGCTGGAGGTCACGAGGGACTACTGGAAGGGTAGCCCTTCCCCAACCCCGAGTCTCACACAAAGTCCCGACTGAATCAGTCTACAGCTTAGCAGGAGGTCGCAAGGGACTACTGGAAGGGTAGCCCTTCCTGCCACCCAAGTCTTGCACAAGGTCCCGACTGAATCAGGTAGACACCGCTTGAAATGCTCAACCCAGCTCAGAGGATCTCTGTTTTTGGGGCCTTTTTTCCTCTGCCTTAAATTAAGTTTTGCACTGACTTTTAGTCCCCACACATGTGCAGATAGTTTATTTATACCACGTGGCAATGCTAAGATGCTTTATTTTCAAAGCGCATAGATGGT
Source organism: Neoceratodus forsteri (assembly GCA_016271365.2). Lineage (NCBI taxonomy): Eukaryota > Metazoa > Chordata > Ceratodontiformes > Ceratodontidae > Neoceratodus > Neoceratodus forsteri. The sequence goes on from JADMNL010000022.1 coordinate 540,309,277, forward strand.
TACTTTAAACTGTATTCCTTTATTATAGAGCTGTATTTTCTAAAGCGCCCAGGTGTTTCCTTTAATTTCTGAAAAAGTCACATAAGGTCTCTCTAATTTCATCTTGTTTCTTTAAAGTTTCCCCATTGTAAAGTGCATCTCAGCCTGTAAGCGCAACTCAGTAATCTTAAAGCCCAGCAGTAATTTTAAAGTTGCAGCCCTGCTTCTCACTAGCCCTTTGACCCTCCCCCCAGGTACTTAAGCTATATAAAGGGACTCACTGATCCTTTCTCTCTTGTCTCTCCACAGTCTACAGCTTAGCAGGAGGTTGCCGGAGTTCGCGAGGGACTACTGGAAAGGTAGCCCTCACCGCACCCCCTGAGTCTCACACAAAGTCCCGACTGAATCAGGTAGACACCGCTTGAAATGCTCAGCCCAGCTCAGAGGATCTCTGTGTTTACCCTGCCAACGCAGAACGTCCGCTCCCCACTACCCCCACCACCACGCTTAGTGGACTCGCACTGATATAGTGTAGCAGACCACGCCCTTCAAATTTTTTAGCCAATCACCCAGTTTTCTCATCTGCAGCTTATACCTGTCCACCACTAAGAGTCCTCTCCCACACTATGCTCTGTACCCTAACTGCTATAGTATTGAGTTCTCTCTAGCACCACCATACTCCTGTGTACCCTCAATACTCTCTCTCTACTGCTCCCTCCAATGTTCTACCCTTCCTCTCTGAATCAAGGTAAATGGAATGCAACTACAATGCTCTATCCTCAGGCAGATTGGAACTCCGCACCTTGCTCCCCCAACCCAAACCTGCTCATGAGCAGCATGTGCTTACAAACCCAGGCCAACACCCAGTTACCTACAACCCCTTACAACTCCAAAAATATAAATATTAACCACTTCATCTTCTCTTTTTCCCACAGATGCCATCTCCCTAGGTAAATTACTCTATGGAGACCCTCTTTCTCTTGCCTACCTCCGACAGTACCCCCACCACTGAGCCTTCCCCCCTTTCCCCACTTTCTCCTTCTGTCAGCCCCCCATAACCTGAAACTCCCAATACCCACCATGGGGTACCTGCAGTGAACATCCCATCAGCTAAACACACAAATAGGCAACAATCAACTCAGGTCACTCATCCTCCTCCTCCTCCTGATAGGCAATGTCCACCCCAACCCGGGCCCTCAGAATGCCCCCAAGTCCCACCCATCATCAATTAATGGGCTGCGTATAGCCTCTATCAACATCTGCAGCCTACAAAAAAAAATGGGACTCATTTCAGGGGTGGGTACTCCAACACCACCCAGACATCATAGCACTGGGAGAAACCTGGCTCTCCCCCACTGTCCCTGACTTGGCGGTTAACCTCCCTGGATATCTCCTCTTTCGATCCGATAGGGTAGGAAAGTAAGGGGGCGGTTGTGGTCTCTACCTTAAGGACTCACTTTCAGGCCTCTTACTCCCTCTGCCACACCTAACATCGAGAGCCCAGGCTCTCACACTTAAATTAACTCTAGGGAAGTCTACCTCCCCTCTTCTCCTCACTACTGCCTACATCCTTCCCCAGGAACAGAAGCTAGCCTTCCAAGACATCCTGTCTCATATCTCCACTTCTCCCCCTCATCATGAAAAAATAATTATGAGTGATTTCAACATAAATTGACTGGCCAAGACAGCCGCCCTGTTCATTGATGAGGCCGCAGTGCTTGATCTCACGCAGGTTGCCACTTCCCCCACCTGGGTTAACTCCTGTACAGGGACATCCTCCCTAATACATCTAGTCTTCACTAACTGCCCCCTCAGAATAACCAACACCTTGGTTCTCCCCGATGCACTAAGTGACCACTCCCCGGTACTCTTCACCAGGTCCTGCATTGCTCCCAACCCCCCTTCCCCTAAAATTACCTATCAATGCAAACTTGGGCCTGGTAAACTAATCGAACTCAAGGCCTACCTCAGAGAGTGGGACTGGACACCCCTAGCAAACACCCTCAACCCGGATCACGCGCTTGAGCTATTTATCACCACCTTCAATACTACCTGTGATAAGTTCGCCCCCTAACCAAGGGTATCTCCAAAGGCAACCATGCACCCTGGTTCTCAGACTACCTGTTGGGCCTGCTGCACCACCATGATGCCCTCTGGCATCTAGCTAATGAGGACAAGCAATGGTATAGCGAGTCCCGCAACAAGTGCACATGGGCCATCCGTACCGCCAAAGCAGAGTACTACAAAGTGTCCTTAACTTCCACCTGGGGCTCCGGGTGCAAATTTTGGAACAATATTAAAGAACTCTGTGGCAAAACTACAAATCTGCCCCCAGACCAAATGTTTATCGATGGAAACCTCTCCTCAAATCCCCTCAGTATAACTTCAGCCCTAAATTCCACCTTTACTGATCTCAACCATGTCCTCCCCCCAAATTTCTTTGACCCACTGCCTGGCAGGACACACAGCCCCACCCCATGCTCCACCCTTCTATCTACACATCCTTACCTTAGAGACAGCCAAACCCTACCTTGTCAAAGTCCTTAACCACTCTCTCTTTAGTAGTGATTCCCTTGACCTGAGACTTCTCCGCCTCACCTTCCTGGAAGTCCTTACACCGCTCACCCATATTCTCAACCGCTCCCTCTGCCAGGCAAAATTTCCCTCTTGCTGGAAATCAGCTTCCATCACCCCCATACATTTGAGTGAGGACTGCACCTCCACTAACTACTGCCCCATCTCCATTCTACCCCCCCATCTAAAGCATTAGAGTGCATTGTCGCTGATCAACTCACTGACCACATTACTAAATATAACCTTCTATACAGCCAGCAACATGGCTTCCTTAAAGGACACAGTACCACCACCACCCTCCTTGAACTTACCTGTCATATCCACTCTGCCTTGGATCGTGGTCACATCACAGGAGCTATTTTCATGGACCTCTCTGAGGCATTTGATACTGTCAGCCATGCCCTCTTACTGAACACGCTCGCCTACACTGGCCTCTCTAATGATGCATTAAACTGGTTCTCCAGCTATCTCTCTGATAGAACACAGCTGGTCAAATTAGGCTCTGTCCTGTCCTCTAGCCTACCAATCCACTTTGTTGTCCTACAGGGCTCAATTCTCGGCCCTCTGCTATTCTGTCTTTACCTAAACTCCCTCCCGTCAGCCTGCCCCAGCAGCCTGCTCCTATACACGGATGATGCCGTTCTGTTCGCCTCTGATCCAAACCCCCTTAAACTCCACCAAACACTCCAACACTCTCCATGAAACTGAACACTGGCTCACCACCCAACGTCTAATAATTAACTACAATAAGACAAAAGTCATGATATTCTTCCATCATCAGAACCCACTTAAGAGCCTCTGCCCCAAATTTCTTACTGTAAATTAAACCCCCCTCGAAAAAGTGGACTCTTAAATACTTAGGGATCACACTAGACCCAACCCTCAACTTTAATTGACATATTCTGCTCCTATCCACTGCCCTTAACTCTAGACTAGGCGTACTTTATTGGTACAAACACTGCCTCACCCCAAGACTCTATGCCTTACCATAAACTCATCTGTCCTCTCTCTACTGGACTACGGCATTCTCATGTACAGTGCCGCTCCCACCTCTGCCCTCAATAGACTCCGGCTTGTTCCTCACAAGGCCTGCCATCTCATCCTTGGATGTGATCGCTTCACACACACCTGTTCCCTCTACAGTACCACAAACTGGCTAAACCTAGACAACAGGATCAAGTACCACACCTGCTTAATGACCAAAAATATAACTCTAGGCCTCACCCCCCCCGGCCTAAACAACCTTATTCACACAGCATCTCCTGTCAGAACCACCCGTAACTCGAACAAGCCATTACTAACGGTACCCCAATGCCGGGCTTCCCAATTCCAAAGAGTCTTCAGTTACAATGCCACCCTCCTGGACAAACGCGCTCCCAAGCCTTATAACTAATGAAATAAGATTAGGCCCTTTTAAATCCAGGCTAAGAAAACACCTACAGACCTCTTACCTATGTGACTGCCCCCGACTCCTTTTCCCCCTGATGACCTAGATCAGCTTCTTGCCAGTTCTAGACCCAACTCCAATTAACTTACTACTTGACAAGCAGCCTCTCTGTTACACTTTGGCTATGCTAAAAACACTGTAATCTATGTTATCCTTGTCATTTCAGTCACCTAATGTATCAAGTGTGTATTCTATACTGTGACGTAAAGTAATGCACCGCAATCTGTATGTAATGCTATCCCTGTATCTCTCTTTTTATGACGTGAAACCTTTGTAAATGAGTCTCTAACTCAAAGGTCTTTCTGAATATCCCAATAAATAAAACAAACAAGCATTTGTCAATGCCGAATGTTGCTTGCTTGTATGTGCTGTTTAGGCATTTGGAAGAGATAGTTCCATGCCTTCCTCCCAAGACATCCACTGTGTCTTTCCGTTCAGTATTCAGAGAAGAGTAGGAGAGGCAAGGGCCACAGCAGTACAGCAGTTGCCAAGGGGGTGAAGCATACCTCTCAACCTCCCTCATCAAAAATCAGGGACAAGGCTTAAAATGATCAGGGACAAATGACCAAAATCAGGGACACATCTGAAAAAATAGTAATATTAGTCCCAGAAGCTGTGTACGACATGCTTCTTAGTGTGAATAGCATTTTCTTAATGAGAACTAGACTGTAACACCAATGGCTGGCATTATTTTGTGATTCAGATCCCTACTTTTCAGTGACAGAAATGCCAAATTTAGGAGGGACAGAAGAAATTTCTGAGGCAAAATCAGGGACATCTCTGAAAATCAGGGACAGTTGAGAGGTATGGGGTGAAGAGGTGGACAATAGTCCATTCAAAGGCAAAAGAGTCCTGCAGGAGCTCACTAAATTGAAGGTGGACAAAGCGATGGAACCAGATGGCATATGCCCAAGGGTATTAACAGAACTGCGATGGGAGATAGCAGTACCTCTGGCAGCCATGTTCACTGAGTCATTCAACATGAGTGAACTGGAAGAGGGCACATGTGGTCCCTCTACACAAGTCCAGCAGCAGGGAGGAGGCAGGGAACAATAGGCTGTTCAGCCTCACCTCAGTAGTGGGGAAGATCATGGAGACATTGCTTAAAGAAAGGTTAGTGGGGCATCTAGATGCCATCGGAGCCCAGGATCATAGACAACATGGATTCACAGTGGGGACATCATGTCAGATAAATCTGGTTGATTTCTTTGACTGGGTGACAAAGGAAGTGAATCAGGGCGGGGCAGTGGACAATGATTACCTTGATTTCAGCAAAGCCTTTGACACCATCCCATATAGGAGGCTGATAAACTAGCTGGGTAGGCTGGGCATGGGGGAAAGGGTGGTAAACTGGGTTAGAAACTGGCTAACAAACAGGAGGCAGAGAGTGGTGGTAAATGGTGTGCAGTCTGGGGAGAGGGGGCGACCAGTGGGGTGTTGCAGGGATCGGTCCTGGGGCCAGTTTTACTCAATGTCTTCATTAGTAATATTGCAGAACGTCTGAAGGGAATTTTTTCACCAAATTTTCAACCTAGCCATTTTAAGACCTCTGCTCATGAACAGTGTCACTGTGATTTTCTTAATTTGTACCAAACATTGATTGCTCATACCGACTGCGCCATTGTGCGCTACATGCACGGAAACTCATTTTGGGTGACATGTGAAAAATGACAGCTGTACTGCTCATAAGGAGGTGTGGTAAAATGGCAGTGTTGAAAATCTGGAGTGCAAACATTAAAAATTCGCGAATTTATGAGCGTCACGAGAACTGTGCAACGACGTCAGAAACAGTCATTTTAGAATTTTTCACCAAATTTTCAACATTGCCATTTTAAGACCTCTGCTCATGAACAGTGTCACTGTGAATTTTCTAATGTGTCCCATACATTGATTTCACACACCGACTGCGCCATTGTGCGCTGCATGGGTGGAAACACATTTTGGGTGAGATGTGAAACATGACAGCTGTACTACTCAAAAGGAGGTGTGGTAAAATGGTAGTGTTGAAAATATGGAGTGAAAATATTGAAAATTTGTGAACTTATGAGCGTGCGCAGGAACTGCGCAACACACGCTTGTAAAACAGTCATTTTTAGGAATTTTTTCACCAAATTTTCAACATAGAGTTTTTGAGATCCCACCGTATGAACACTGGCAGTGTCGTTTCATTAATCAGTCCCGAAAGGTGATTTCACACAGTGACTGCAAAAATCACCCTTCAGGCCCGATTAACGCCATGACAATGCAAGAATTCATGAGGAGGGGTCCCAAAAACCCCATGTTTAAAATTTGGGCCCAAAATTCCCAAAAATGTCTGAGATATGCAACAAAGTTGAAAAACCCTATCTATCCCATTATACAGCTTACTGGCATTTCCTCAGTTCGTGGTCGGCTTTGAAGAGTGCAGACGTGTTCCCGGTCCACGAAGCTTGTTGCGCCCGAGCTCCGGAGGCAAGTATGGGGTGGGTGTGTGGGGAGGCAGGATGCGCAGTGGATGGGTGTGGGTTGTGGGAGGGGGCAGGAGAAGCGCCGAGGCAGTTTTTATTTACAGGTTGTTTTTTTTTTACTATGACGACGAGGGACATTTGCCACACTGGGGTGGGCTCCCAGCGTGGCAGCTGCAAGGCTGTTGGGCGGGCTGGAGCTGATGGGGGATTGGACACCCCCCGTCGGCCATAACATCATTTTGTCACGCTGGGTGGGCTCCAGTGTGGCACCTGGATGCTTTGGGGGAGGCATGCAGCCGAGCAGGATTAGGCACCCCGTCAGCCATAAAACATTTTGCCACGCTGGGGGTGGGCTCCCAGCGTGGCACCTGGGCTCTTTGAGCGTGGAGGCTGGCGAGATTGGGCATCCCTTCGGCCAGACAGTGTGGGGAGGGGGAAGATTTACGAGTACGCAGTATGTGTGTGCGTGGTGTGGAGGGGGGAGCTCTGTTCACTGAAGCGGAGCTCTCCCTTTCAACTGTATGCCACTGCATTTTCAACTGATGTCATAGACAGCTGCAGCAGTGATTGGGGAACTGGGGCCGTGCCTGCAAACACACTGACTACGTTGGGAGACGGGTGCCACAGCTCCAAAAACTCGGATGATGGCACTATGTTTCTTGCACATGCGTGCAAGCAACATAAAAATGAAAACCTGGGTGCATAGGTGGCAGTGACAGTATATGCATACTGCTACAACTTATAAAACACACTGGTACATGTAAAGAGGGTAATATTACATGTAGTACCCTCTCCTTACATATGCTGTACATGCTGACCCTTTACAAGGTTTATAGCTCATCTTGGTAGTATAGCTAAATAGTCTGCATAAACATAGAAACATAGACTTTGACGGCAGATAAGGACCGCTTGGCCCACCTAGTCTGCCCATTTCCCTACCTACAGGATAAGCTGCAAATCCTAGTTAACCAACAGCCTATTTCTTCCTACCCCCCACAAGAATTGCCTTATGTCTGTCCCATGTATTCTTGAATTCTCCCACAGTTTTAGACCCATGACCTCCTCAGGAAGGCTGTTCCATGCAGCCACCCTCCTCTCTGTGAAAAAATACTTCTCACATTGCCCCTGAACCACCTCCCCATCTTTAAATTGTGTCCCTTGTTCTTGCACATCTCTTTTCTGAAAGATGCTACCTCTTGGACTTTGTTGATTCCACTGAGGTACTTAAACATTTCTATCATGTCCCTCCCTCCTTTCTTCAAGGGTATACATATTAAGCTCCTTTAGTCTCTCCTCGTATGGCTTCTCTTGCAAACCCTGCACCATTTTAGTTGCCCTCCTCTGGACTGCCTCTATCCTGTCTATGTTCTTGCAGAGATGGGGTCTCCAGAACTGGATGCAGTACTCCAGATGGAGTCTCACCAACTGTCTGTACAGAGGGATGACAACTTCCTGTTTTCTGCTGCTGATGCCTCTCCCTATGCATCCCGTATACCCCAGCCCTCCCTACTGCCTTCTCCACATTGCTTGATAACCTTAAGGTCATCTGATAGGATTACCCCCAGGTCCCTTTCCATTTTTGTTGTTACTACCCTCCCCCTTTGTGTAATCTTCCCCTGGGTTTTTGTTTCCCAGGTGCATTATTTTGCACTTCTTTGCAATGAATCCAAGCTGCCATACTTCTGACCATTCCTCCAACCTTGCGAAGTCCCTTCTCATCCTTTCCACGCCTCCTTGCATATCAATTCTGTTGCAGATCTTTGTGTCATCTGCAAAGAGGCATACTTTTCCTTCCAGTCCCTCAGCAATGTCACTTATAAAGACATTAAAAAGGACTGGACCCAGTACTAAACCCTGCGGTACCCCACTAGTAACCCCTCTTTCTTCAGAGTGGACTCCCATTTACAATTACCTTCTGTGTCCTGTTGTCCAGCCAATGTTTTACTCAGACTTCCACCCTGGGACCCACTTCCAGGCTGGTTAATTTGACTATTAATCTTTTGTGTGGGACTGTGTCAAATGCCTTGCTAAAGTCTAGGTAGGCCATGTTCACAGCCCCTCCCTGGTCTACTACTTTGGTCACCCAGTCAAAGAAATCTATAAGATTTGTCTGGCATGATCTTCCCGCTGTGAATCCGTGCTGCCTTGGGTCCTGTGCCCCATTGCCTCTAGGTAACCCTCTCCTTTATTAACCTTACAGTACTTTAGTTTATGACATCATAGTGCTTACCGTGCCAACAGACTGATGCCACAAACAGCACCTGTAAGGTGAGGTGAGTAGGGGAGAGTCAAATACATTTTTAAAGGCTCTGCGATATAAGTGCTGCATTACCTACACTATTTAATGGACCAACCACAACAGGGGGAAAAATAATAACAAACAACAAGAAAACAATAAAATGGAAACAATTGCCATTATTCCAGTGGTGTTAACCTTTTTATGTTCATTGGGCGCATGCGTAAGAAACATATTGTGGCAGCTTGCTGCAGAAGCAGGTTGTGGAGGTGCTGCACTGTTGTGGCCAATGCCCCCACAGCCCTTGGAGGCTTGGCACGCTTTTCCCAATGGGTTGGGACGCTGCAGCTGACACTAGTTCAGCCAGCGTGACACAACCATGAAAGGTTTCAGCCGCTGCAACCAGGGGCCACCTCGTCATTGCAGCGTAATCCATTCCACTGCAATGAGGAAGTGACCTGTCATTGCTGGGTGGAACCTTGCTACTGTGATATTGGTTGTGAACATGGCAACAGCTTGCCGCCGTGTTCACAAAGAATATAAAGCACCCCCACTTCAGAGGGGGTGCCCAATACCCCTAGACATCATGTGCCCCCCTCACCACCACAGTGTTTGCTTGTAGAAGGGGGCCCCAATCCCTGTCTGCTTCAGTGCCCGTGATGTTCATGTTGACAACGAGGGAGCCCACTCCCCGTCGGCATAATCCCCCCCGAAACATGCAGTACAGTTGTGCCGAGGGGGTGCCCAATCCTCTAGGCTCTAGCACCCCCCCTTTTGTGCTGACAGGGGGTGTCCAATCTCCCATCAGCTAGAGCTTCCCCCCAAAAAACACTGTTGGCACACTGGGAGCCCACCCCAGCATGCCAAATGGTCTAAAAAAAAAAAAAAGTTCTGCAATGTTGTTTTTTTTTTTTTTTTTTTTAACACCTGTCAGAAAGAAAATGATCCCTTGCCATCTCCCTGCCCTCCCAGAACTTGCGCCCACCCTCTGCACACCCTGCATCCCCACCCCCACCCCATACTCCCTGTGGAGTTCAGTGCGATGATCTTTGGTGGACCAGGACCCGTCTGCACTCTTCAAAGCCGACCGCAAACTGAGGAAATGCTGATAACCTGTATAATGGCATAAAAAGAGCGTTTTCAACTTTTTTGCATATCTCGGGCATTTTTTTGAATTTTGGCACTAAATTTTCAACATGGGGTTATTGGGCCCCCTCCTCATGAATTCAGCCACTGTCACAATGTTAATCAGTCCTGAAAGGTGATTTCACGGTCACTTTCAGGACCGATTAATGAAACAACAGTGCCAGTGTTTAAGAGGTGGGCTCTCAAAAAGACTATGTTGCAAATTTGGTGGGAAAAATCCAAAAAATGACTGTTTTATGAGCGTGCATTGTGCAGTTGCTATGCACGCTCGTAACTTCACCAATTTGCAAGATTTTCACTCCAGATTTTCAACATTGCTATTTTTATGCACCTCCTTATGAACTGTACAGCTGTCATTTTTCACATCCTGGCCGAAATGTGTTTTCGTAGTTCCAGCGCATAATAGCACAGTCGCTTTAGGAAATTAGTGTTCAGGACACATTAGGAAAATCACAGTGACACTGTTCAAGAGCAGAGGTCCTAAAATGCCTATGTTGAAAATTTTGTGACAAAAGTCCATAAAATGAGTGTGTTATGAGCGTGTGTTGCGCAGGTTCCATGCACGCTCGTAACTTTGCAATATTTTCACTCCAGATTTTCAACATTGCCATTTTTCCACACCTCCTTATGAACAGTGCAGCTGTCATCTTTCAGATCCTGGTCAAAATGTGTTTGCACACTTCTGGCGCAGAATAGCGTGGGCGCTCTGGGAAATCAGTGTTCGGTATGCATTACGAAAATCACAGTGACACTGTTCAGGGCAGAGGTCCTAAAATGCCTATGTTGAAAATTATGTGATGAAACTCCATAAAATGACTGTTACAAGTGTGCGTTATGCAGTTTCCACACACCCTTATAACTTAACAAATTAGTAATATTTTCATGCCAGATTTTCAACACTGGCATTTTTACACACCTCCTTATGAACAGTACAGCTGTCATTTTTCACATCCTAGCCAAAATGTGTTTTCACATTACTGGCACAGAATACCACAGTCACTTTCGGAAATCAGCGTTTGGGACAGATTAGGATCGAGCGAGTGAAAGAGGGGGAGTGACCGAGCTCAAGTGAGCTCTGTCGGGACTGCTGCGGACTTCTTTGTGGGCAGAAAAAGGCAGCAATGCAGGCAGGAGCTCAGTACAAAAAGGCAGCCTGCAGCGCTGGCAGGAACAGAATGAGCGAGTGAAAGAGAGGGAGTGAGCAAGGTCAACTGAGCTCTGTCGGGACTGCTGCAGATTTCATTGTGGGCAGAAAAAGGTGCCATCATAGGCAGGAGCCCAGTGCAAAAGGGCAGCCTGCAGCACCGGGAGAAGCAGAATGAGCAAGCAAGGGAAGGGGAATGAGCGAGCTCAATGGAGCAAAGCAGTCAACATTCGGCATTGACAAATGCATGTTATTATAGTGGAGAGTTACTCTTTAAAGTTTGTAAATGAGCAAGGACTGAGTTGCTAATTTTGTGTTTACTTTATTCTTGGGAAATTCATGGCTTTCTCAATTAGCAGGCTGCTCACTAGTTACCTACACATTGATTGACTATTGTACCACAATTCAATGAAGCCTGTTTAGACAGTGCACCCTTTTATAAAAGAAACCAATTCAAGCTGTTGTAGTTTATAATAGGGATGCAGCTGATGGGCAATCCATGGTAATGTTTAGTAGCTGGGCTTCTTATAAGAGCTCTGACTGGAACACCAAGACATCTTAACTCCCACCGGAGGTAAACCAAGTAATCGGCTAATTCAGGCAGAAGTAATATGATACTTAAAAGCTATGATGACAGAGAACATTTCTATATAGCTCCCTGTATTTAAAGGGATGTGTGGGTATGTTGGCAGAGCAAAATCTGACAGGAAACAAGATCTTTTAAAACAAGATGCTAGGTTTAACTATGAGTGTGAACAGTTTACAAATATTCATATCTTAATCGGGATTCAGCCATAAAACTAAAATAATAGCAGCTATGTAATGGAATTTATGAGAATGGAATCCATGTCAGGGTGGGAAAAGCTGCTGTTAAAGTGCAGGTCTTCATTTATATTTATATTTTATTCTTTTGGTAGTCAAGTACGGCCCACTAGGCTAAAGTGCCTGTTTTTCATGGGCGACCTTGGAGCACTGGAGAGGTTAAGTGACTTGTTCAGAGTCACATGGTATGCAGGTGGACATTGTGGGAATCAGACCCAGGTCTGCTTGATATACCAAGCTCATTCACAGCTCGTTAGTCTAACCTCTAAGCTATACTGCCAGCCTGTATATTTAATAGGCAATTAGATGTTTCATTATTTGGGTTTAATATGTTAGTAAAATGTGTTCTACTTGTGCAAAAGAAATACTGAATTTTCTCCTTTACATTTTAAACTGGTAGGAAAAGAAATAGAGCTGCTATTGTGAAGACATCAAATCCTAACTACTATGTAGGTTTAAGTATTATACTGATAAACTGCAGATTTACTTACAGTATTTCTTTTGCAAAATAAATACACTTATTTCATTATCAAATGGAAACTTTTACAGTATATTGCAATGCTGTTCAACTGTATAACTTTTCAATTATTAAAAAATAATCTTCTAGTTTTTCCTTACCACACAAAATCAAATATATGACCTGTTAAATCATAACAAAATATCTCAGATTATCAAATACCCAACTCCATGTGTAATTTATTATTCTAATAATTTTCACAAAGTTGTCCATTAATAACTAGGCCCCCATATTCAAAGGAGCGGTGCATCCCGGCACAAAATGGGGATGTGTCACACATCCCAAACGATGCACCGATGGGTGATTTTTGAAGTGGGTGGTGCGCTGCCCAAAGGAGAATGGGCCATGGCCCAAAAGCAATGCTGACAGCACAGGCAGAGGGGGCAGGCCCATGAATGTGCCCAGCAGGAGAATATTCAGTGGGATCGAGCCCCGCATATGCTGTACAGTGCCACACAAAGATAGGTCGGTAAAAGGTGCCAGCCTGCCCCGATAGACAAGTGGAACTACCCCACCCATGCCCCATCCCCGCAAAATACATAACCATCCCCACTGTGACCATAGTGTAGTGACCCCCCTAACCAGCCCTGAGCACTAATCGTGGTACATGTTAAAGCACCCCATAAGTCCATAGAGTGTGGTCCACCCAACCACACAGCTCCTAGAACTGACTGCATTATATGTAATATAAACCCATGTTTCCATAGTGTAGTGTCCCCCACCCAGCCCCGAACCCTGTCCATTCATGAATCCTGGCCCCAACCCATAGAAACATACAATCTGATGGCAGATAAGGACTGCTTGGCCCACCTAGTCTGCCCATTTCCCTACCTGATGGATAAGCTGCAGATTCCTCCTACCCCCCCACTAGAATTGCCTTATGCCTGTCCCATGCATTCTTGAATTCTCCTACTGTTCCTGACTCCACAACCTCCTCAGGAAGGCTGTTCCATGCATCCACAACCCTCTCTGAAAAAATACTTTCTAATATTACCTCTGAGCCATCCCCTCTCTATCTTCAAATTGTGCCCCCTTGTTCTTGCACATCTCTTATTCTGAAAGATGCTACCCTCTTGTACTTTGTTAATTCCCATGAGATACTTGAAAGTTTCTATCATGTCCCCCCTCTCCTTTTCCTCACGGGTATACATATTAAGCTGTTTTAGTTTCTCCTCATATGTCTTCTGGTGCAGACCCTGCACCATTTTAGTTGCCCTCCTCTCAACAACCTCCACTCTATCTATGCGGAGATGGTGTCTCCAGAACTGCATGCAGTACTCCAGATGGGGTCTCACTAACTGTCTGTACAGAGGGATAACAACTTCCTGTTTTCTACTGTTGATGCCTCACTCTATGCATCCCAATAATTCCCCAGCCCTCCTTACTGCCTTTTCGCATTTCTTGCCCACCTTTAGGTCTTAAAATTGCTATGTTGAAAATTTGGTGAAACAATTCCTAAAAATGACTGTTTCACGAGCGCGTGTTGCACAGTTTCTACGCACACTCGTAAGTTGCAAATTTTTAATATTTGCACTCCAGATTTTCAACATTGCCATTTTACCACACCTCCTTATGAGCAGTACAGCTGTCATTTTTCATATGTTGCCTAAAATGAGTTTCCGTGCATGTAGCGCACAATGGCGCTGTAGGTATGCGGAATCAATGTTTGGGACAGAGTAAGAAAATCACAGTGACACTGTTCATGAGCAGAGGTCTTAAAATGGCTAGGTTGAAAATCTAGTGAAAAAATTCCCCAAAAATGACTGTTTTAGGAGCTCACATTGCGCTGTTTCTATGTTCCTGTGTTTCCGTGCATGTAGCGCACACCATTGCAGTCGGTGATCGAAAGCAATGTTTGGGACAGATTAAGAAAATCACAATGACACTGGTTATAAGCAGAGGTCTTAAAATGGCTATGTTGACAATTTGGTGACAAAAGTCCATAAAATGACTGTGTTATGAGTGAGCATTCCGCAGTTTTCACGCACCCTTGTAAGTTCATGAATTTGTAATATTTTCAGTCCAGATTTTCACCAGTGGCATTTTTCCACACTTCCTTATGAACAGTACACCTATCATTTTTTGCAACATGGCCAAAATGTGTTTTCACACTTTCAGTACAGAAATGCGTGGTCGCTGTGGGAAATCATTGTTAAGGACAGATAAAGAAAATCACGGTGACACTGTTCATGAGCGGAGGTTCCAAAATGCCTATGTTTACAATCTGTTGTAAGAAATCTCCAAACTAAATACATTATGGGTGTGTGTTGCACAGTTTCTATGCATGCTCGTGACTTCACCAGTTTTTTTTATATTTTCACTGCAGATTTTCAACATTGCCATTTTTTATACCTCCCATGAACAGTACAGCTGTCATTTTTTACATTCTGTTTGGAATGTGTTTTTGCATGTGTGGTGACAAATGCCGAAGTTGCTGTGCAAAAGCAGCTTTCAGCTAACAAACTGATATTGCCACTCTTCATGAGGTGGGGGTCACAAAAGAACCATGTTGAAAATTTGGAGTGAAAATACCAACGAATGCCTAAGGCATTATGGTTTCCGACCATAACGCCCCACCCTGTGGAGAATGACAGGCATCAGAGCTGTGACTTGGGATTGTCGCCTGCAATGCTCATACCATTCCACCCCCACCCACACCCCGCAGCCACTGAGAGGCATCAAGGTGTGCCTTGGACTCTTCGGCCCCAGTGTTCACCCCATTCTCCTATACCGCACCCATCTCATTGTATTTCCTGATGGAATGGGTTGTGCATAAGAGCCAAAGACCCCAAAGCACAGTGACACTTTTCGGTGTCTGCAGGGTAGGGTGTGGTGAAATGGCATGGCCGTTATGCCTGACGACCCAAAGGCACACCCCAATGCCTGTCAGTCTCTGCAGGGTGCTGGTGGGGTTGGCTTCAGTTCAATACTTCACTGCCATTCCTATTATGCAGCTCTGTAACTCCTACACTACCAAAGCCAATGCAAGCAAGCAAACATTCGGCATTGACAAATGCTTGTTTATTCTGATTCTGAATGAAAAACAAACATCTCCAACATGTCCAGCATGCATTCGATTCCTGACCTGAAATGTTCAAAAATTCAGTAAGCATAAGCAGCTTAGGATAGCACCACTAGCAGCAGGTCAAATAATTTAGTCTCAAGTCATACTAGTCTGTCAGTCACTCACTTTAAGCTGGTAATGAAGATCCTAAACTTTTTTGATGCCCACCATGGTCCCTCGGGCCGACAGCCACTGCCGCTGATGGATGAGGAATTGGTGGGATACTTAGCTGGACTTGGAGGAAATGCAGCCTACTCTGCTAAGAGCCACCAACAGTCAACTCACCTACCTAGTAAGTAAGCCCTTAACCACTATGCCAACTGCCCAGCTGACCCCTCCAACTCGAAATGTGGAAAATGGCACTTGGTGCCAATCACAGGGCACACCAATGGCATTAAGAAGACAGGTAGCGGACACCAGGTGACAATTACATAATGATGCCACAGGTGTCCTGTTGTTATTACCTCCTTGGCTGGTTAATGACATGGCTGGCCAGTGTGGAAGGAGAAAGTATCCTGCCTGTCTGTGGCAGCTTTGAGCAGCGGGTCAGCTGATTGGATTTTAAGTGTTCTCCTGAGTCTCCTCATTTTCTTCACCTCTCATGACAAACCGGCCAGTGACAGACTCCCCCACTCAAAAAAAATAAAATGGATGGGTGGAAAAATTTCCATCCAGGGACTTTGCAGGGTTTTTTATCTTGTTTAAAGTGGATGATATGGCAAGTTCATTGTCAGTATATACTGAAACAAAAGTGTATTCCCTTGGAAGGTCTAGTGGCACTCATTGATAAGGAGATTCATGTTTTGTTTGGTAAGGAACAAGGAGGGTGATGAGCTCACCAGTTTTTGGTGTGGGGAGCAGGAGTGAAGAATGAATATCAGAGGGGGAATGTGAAGTCCATTCCTCAGGGTACTGCTATATTCAGGGAAGGGGGAAGACAGAAGGGGGAGAATGATGTGCAGATCACTGTGAGATATAAGATGTGGGTTTGCCAGCACCATGATCACTACCTGACCCCATTGTCCTGGCCAACATTCCCCTTTCCATAAAACCAGTTCATGCAATTGTCCAAGGCTGTGTGTGGATATTAATGTATGAAATTGCTGCCACTACATGTTCAGTCACTTCACTACCAATCTAGCATGGCTTGTAAAGCACTTTGGGATACAATGTGTATGAAAAGCGCTATGTAAATGCTGATTATTATTATTTCCCATGGTAAAGGAAGACAAACATATTTTTGATTTCCAAGGAAGTATGAACTCTGGCATTGGACTACATAAGAACTTTGCTACAAAGAATGGTGGATCTAGGGGCTGGTGAAGGGTGACGCTGCACACCCCCCCCCCATTGTAACATACTTGCTTGTTGCTGCTGCATTTCACTTTGTTGAAGAACTATAATTTGACTGTACAAATGCTTTCATTCAAAACTATGGATTACATTTCTAGGTTCTGTCAAAAAGTACTACAAAAGAAAGAATAGCAGACAATATAAAAGTTTAATAAAAATGTTAAATAGTGCATATCAAGTATACACACCACCCCAGCACCCCCATTATAAGTTGACATCCTGGATCCACCAAAACCACTAGACCACCAGGTATTTGAAGATTTGTACTACACTGTGGTTTGCCAAAGAAAAAGTCAATTGGATTAAAACACAATTTCAGCATCTTAAAGTAAACAAAATGAACAGAACCATAGCCTAACATGTGTATTGCTAAAAAAAGTACACATTGTTTTGAACATTTTGGTGAAACACATCTAAACAAAGGGGAAAAAAACTAATTAGTACTTTAGAGAGCCATATAGCTCTCTGACTCTGGCTCCAATGATGTCATCATTTAACACATTTGGCAGCCATTTTAGGAAGCAGGCAAGGTATTTTTTTATGTTGATTGCACGCATGCGCAAGAAACATATTGCGGCAGCTTTCTCCAGAAGCAGATTGTAGAGGCACGCCACTGTTGTGGCCAATGCCCCCACAGCCTGTAAAGGCTTGGACTGCTTCCCCCAATGCTGTGGCACACTGTTGCTGACACTAGTTCAGCCAGCGTGCCACCAACTTGTAAAAAATTAGCCGCAGCAATCAGGGGCCTCCTTGTCATTGCAGCATCAGCCATTCACTGCAATGAGGGAGCGACCCATCATTGCAGGGCGGAACCTTGAAACACTAATATTATTTGTGAATAGGGTGGCAGCTTGCTGCCGTGTCCACAAACAATATTCACCCCCCCTGCTGAGGGGATGCCCAATCCCCCTCGGCAGCATGTGCCCACCTCCCCCATGTTTGTTTGCCGACAGGGGACCCAATCTCCATCAGCTTCAGTGCCATAATGTTGTGGATGGGGGAGCTCACTCCCCATCTGCATTATGTAACTCCCTCCCCCGCTTATGCTGTCTGCCGAAAGGGTGCCCAATCTCCGTTGGCATAACAACACCCGCCCCCCTTTTTCTTGTGGGCTGATGGGGGTGCCCAATACCCCATTGGCTACAGCTGTCCCCCCAAACAGAAGACTCCGTTGGCATGCTGGGAGTCCACACCAGCATACCACATGCCCCGTAAAAGTAAAAAACGGTCCCGTGTTGTCTTTTTTTTTTTTTTTTAAATCTGTAAAAATGGAAACGGTTCCTCAGCTGTCTCCCTGCCCCTCCCACAACCCACTCCCACCCACTGTGCACCCTGCCACCCCATACACCCACCTCATACTTACCTCCGAGTCTGGCACGATGATCTTCAGTGGACTGGGAACACATCTGCACTCTTCAAAACTGACCGCGAACTGAGGAAATGCCAGTAAGCTGTATAATGGAATAAATAGGGGGTTTTCAACTTTGATGCACATTTCAGACATTTTTTGGAATTTTGACACCAGATTTTCAACATGGGGTTTTTGGGACCCCTCCTCATGAATTCTGGCACCGTCATGGTGTTATTCGGCCCCGAAAGGTGATTTCGTGGTCACTGAATGGAATCCCCTTTTGGGACCGATTAACAAAATGACTGTGCCAGTGTTCATAAGGTGGGCTCTCAAAAAGCCTATACTGAAAATTTGGTGGGAAAAATCCAAAATATGACTGTTTTACGAGCGTGCATTGAGCAGTTTGCATGCATCCTCGTAACTTCATGAATTTATAATATTTTCACTCCAGATTTTCAACATTGCCATTGTTCTGCACCTTCTTATGAACAGTACAGCTGTCATTTTTCACATCCTGGCCGAAATATGTTTTCGCAGTTTCGGTGCAAAATAGCCTGGTCACTGTGGGAAATCCATGTTCTTGACACATTATGAAGATGATAGTGACACTGTTCATTAGCAGAGGTCCTAAAATGCCTGTGCTGAAAATTTGTTGACAAAAGTCCATAAAATGAGTGTGTTACGGATGTGCATTGCGCAGTTTCCACGCACGCTCGTACCTTTGCAACATTGCAATATTTTCACTCCAGATTTTCAGCATTGCCATTTTGCCACACCTCCTTATGAACAATGCAGCTGTCATTTTTCACATCCTGGCCAAAATGTGATTTCACTGTTCTGGCACACAACTGCACAGTCATGGGAAATCAGTGTTTTGGATATATTAAGAAAATTACACTGACACTGTTTATGAGCAGAGGTCCTAAAATGCCTATGTTGAAAATTTTGTGATGAAACTCCATAAAATGACTGTGTTACGAGCATGTGTTGTGTAGGTTCCACACACCCTTGTAAGTTTGCAAGTAAGTAATACTTTCATGCCAGATTTTCCACGCCAATTCCTAATCGCACCAACTCTGGTAATAAACCATACCCGAAACCAACTTCATTCATTTAATTTTATTTTTAAATCATGCCCCAACGTTTCTCCAGTCTTCTGGCTTCTTCTGGGGAACTGTTAAATCAAATTAAAAATAATAGTTTTTGCCATTTATAGTAAAATAAATAGAAACATTTTAGAATAAAATATTCGCAATTTTAATTTAACACCTCCATTAAAGTCTCATATCAAAGTCCATAATTCTTCTCATTTGCTTTCAATATCTCTGTATCACAGTTCATAATTACATTTATATTACTTCAATGCCTCTGTTAGAAACCACCTATCTAAGTGCCTGTGTTAAACCTTTCTCAACTATCACCTTTACGGCTTATTACTCATTTCACTGACTGCATGCCAGCCTTCGCTGTCCCAAAAATAGTATTTTATCTAAAAGTTTATTTAAGTAATAGCAATATTAATATTTACTTGTTCACTGTACATCTCCGTGTTAACTTCCGTTTCTGTTTCCCTCACCTATTCTGTTACTTTTAGTAGTATGTAACTATCTTTACCTGCTTCTGGAGAAAGCTGCTGCAATATGTTTCTTGCGCACGTATGCAATCAACATAAAAAATTACCTTGCCTGCTTCCTAAAATGGCTGCCAAATGTGTTAAATATTGACATCGCTGGAGCCAGAACCAAAGAGCTATACGGCTCTCTATAGTACTAATTCATTTTTTTTCCCCTTTGTTTAGACACATTTCACCAAAATGGTCAAAACCACATGTACTGTTTTTAGCAATACACATGTTTGGCTATGGTTCTGTTCATTTTGTTTACTTTAACATGCTGAAATTGTGTTTTAATCCAATCTAATTTCTCTTTGGCAAACCACAGTGTAGTACAAATCTTCAAATACCTGGTGATCTAGTGGTTATGGTGGATCCAGGATGTTAACTTGTAATGGGGGTGCTGGGGTGGTGTGTATACTTGATATGCACTATTTAACATTTTTATTAAACTTTTATATTGTATGCTATTATTCTTTCTTTTTTAGTACTTTTTGACAGAACCTAGAAATGTAATCCATAGTTTTGAATGTAAACATTTGTACAGTCAAATTATAGTTCTTCAACAAAGTGAAATGCAGCAGCAAGCAAGTATGTTACAATGTTGGGGTGTGCAGCCTCACCCTTCACCAGCCCCTAGATCCACCATTGTTTGTAGCAAAGTTCTTATGTAGTCCAATGCCAGAGTTCATACTTCCTTGGAAATCAAAAATATGTTTGTCTTCCTTTTCCATGGGAAATAATAATAATCAGCATTTACATAGCGCTTTTCATACACATTGTATCCCAAAGTGCTTTACAAGCCATGCTAGATTGGTAGTGAAGTGACTGAATGTGTAGTGGCAGCAGTTTCACACATTAATATCCACACACAGCCTTGGACAATTGCATGAACTGGTTTTATGGAAAGGGGGAATGTTGGCCAGGACAATGGGGTCAGGTGGTGATCAAGGTGCTGGCAAACCCACATCTTATATCTCATAGTGATCTGCACATCTTTCTCCCTCTTCTGTCTTCCCCCTTCCCTGAATAGAGCAGTATCCCGAAGGAGTGGACTTCACATTCCCCTTCTGATATTCATTCTTCACTCCTGCTCCCCACACCAAAAACTGGTGAGCTCATCACCCTTCTGCATCATGAATGCAGTTAGTACAGTCCCATGGGTGTTTTGACATACCTAAAATAAACAAATCTTTCTAGTAAGTCAGGCTAATAGCAGCATGTCACAAGGGGAAAGATAGGCTTTCCTATCCTTAAAAGCTCTGGGCTACCTTTGATTAGGCACTATTAAATGTCAGCTGTACATCATTATGCATGTCATTTAATACTGCCCAATCATAGGTAGCTTAGACCTTATATGGGTAGGAAAGCCTATTTTCCCCCATGTGCCCTGCAGCTATCAACCTGGCTAACCAGAACTTCATTTTTGTTATAAATATGTAAAAAAAAAAAAAAAAACATGGGAGACTGTACTAACTACATTCATGATTTCATGATGTTGAAGGGTGGTGAGCTCACCAGTTTTTGGTGTGGGGAGCAGTTGAGAAGAATGAATGTCAGAAAGGGGACTGAAGAGCTCATTCCAACAAGGTGAAGTTATATTCAGGGTAGGGGAAGATAGGACGGGGGAAGTTGAGCAGGTCATTGTGTGATCTGAGTTGTGGGACTGCCAGCACTGTGATCACTACCTGACTGTGGATGAGAGCAGCCAGCAATGACAAATACTTAGAGTGGCAGGGTTGCACCTAAATTGTTACTTGAATTCAGTGTAGGGAGATTACCTTGGGGAGGTGTTGAGGTTTGTTGGGACAGTATTAAAGGTGCTGTGTATAACTTGTTCAAGATTAGGAAGAGTGGTAGCCAGCCAACTTGCATTGTGGAGTAGGGCAGAGAAAAGTACTAGAGAAGAATTGCTGAGGACTGTCCTGTGGGGTTCTGCAGATCACAGGTAAGGGATTAGACTGACACTGGAAGTCTGGTGGATTCGCTCAAGGCATTAGTATGCCTCTCCTACTGATAATAGGCGCTATGCATGAAGTGGGCACAGGTATGTGACATCAGCGAGTACCCCATCCACGTAGCTGTGCACCTGTAGACAGGTGTACCCATACCGACATTCACTAACGCCGGCCAGTGCCATACCTCTCAACTGCCCCGGATTTTCAGGGATGTCCCTGATTTTTGCCTCAGAAACTTCTTTTGTCCCTCCTAAATTTAGCATTTCTTCACTGAAGAGTAGGGATTTGGATCACAAAATAATGCCAGCCATTGATGTTACAGACTAGTTCTCATTAAGAATATGCTGTTCACACTAAGAAGCATGTTGCACACAGCTTCTGGAACTAATATTACTATTTTTTTAAATGTGTCCCTGATTTTGGTCATTTGTCCCTGATCGTCTTATACCTTGTCCCTGATTTGTGATGAGGGAGGTTGAGAGGTATGCCGGCCACCTGCCCACAGCTCCCCCCCTGGTGTGCAGGACTCAGCAGGGCAGCCAAGGGAGGAGTCAAGGTCCTGGCAGGCATCCAGTGGGATTCCCCTCCCGAGTCCCAAAGTGGATCCCTTTGCATAGCAAGGCATGGGTCCAAGGTAGTGCATGCCTACAGCAGGTACCTGGACCCATGCCCCCAGTGTTGGGCTGTGTTCCCCCCTTCCCCCGACACCACCACTGTCTCCCCCTCATCTCCCATACCGGCCAGTCAGTGCTGGGCACTCGCCCTACTGGTGTCCCAGCCCTCTGCTTACTGGCACTACGTGGTGTAGTAAATACCGCATAGTGCTGGAACACCCCCAGAATGCCCCTGGCACGTTGCAGTCTGTGCATCCAGGGGAATGTCCATGTTCATGACTTGTGCCCCCTTCTTGAATTTATTGATTGATTTTTCTTTTGTTGACCAGATAAGTACACTAGATAAGACATTTGCCTATTTTCAGGTACAACCCAGGAGAGTACAATGAAATACAAGTGTCATGCCGAGGACAACATTATACAAGTTAGGCATTACACAGAATCAGGTAGAACCAGATGGACATAATACGAGCAGTCAGTAAATACAGTTAGAATAGGAACAAAATATATACATAGTCACTAAGGTTATGAACAGTGCATTATACAATTCTATACAGCTCAGAGTCCCAAAAGCAGAGCTGCAAACAAAGCATCATCTAAAACAGAAAGTAAATACATTATATACAGAGCAGAACTCAAGCAGGCAGGATGCATCAGCAGGACCCGCGTAAGGGTGCCAAAAGAAGGACATGCAAGTCCAGTGCAGGGAACCAAGGTTAATTATGGTGGTTTAGGACAACCACATGCAGAGGAAAGCTTCAAGTAATTCCACAGGGATCTCCAAAGGCATGAGTGGGAGGGGGGCAGGAGCGGACCTGGGCGGGAAAGGAGTTCCATACTCTGGGGCACATGAAGCAAAATCCCTCTCTCCCATTTGTGTTCGAGTGGCAGGAACTTTGGGAACAGCAGGGCCCAATGACCTAATGGAGTAAGAAGAGGAGGCAGCTGATATGAGGAACTCAGCCAGTCCTGGGGGGTGCCAGTTCTGAGAACCTTGCCTGTGAAGCTGCCCAAGACAAAATTCATGTGGTTGGGTGGGAAGTGCCAGTCAAGTTTGTTATACAGGTCACCGTGGTGGGTGAGGCAAGGGGCAGCAAGTGCAAAGTGGCAAATGTTATTATAGGCTATGTTCCACCTTGAGAGGTGAACTTTGGAGGTGCATGCATACAGGATGAGTCCATAGCAGAGAGAAGGGAGAAACACACCTCTGGCCAGTGCAAGGTGAGCAGCAGAAGTAAGATTGTTCTTCGCTCTGTAGGCCAGACCCAGTTTGCAGTTGACAGCTCTGCATACATTTTTGATATGATGCCCAAGGTCAAGCTGGGGGTCAAGTGTCACCCCAAGGTATTTGATGGAGTCAGTGATTAGGAAAGGAGTACCATCAATACCAGTAATACTCAGTGGGGCAGGGGAGGACCCTAACTTGTCCAGGTACCCAGAAAGCATGGTCTGAGTTTTTTTTAAACTTGAGAACCAGCTTGTAGCCATTATCCAGGACTGGATATTCCTGAAATCCTCACTCAGTTGGTGGTTGATGACCCCAATGTCATGGGAATGGGTGAGGATAACCAGGTCATCTGCATATAGGATAGATCTATGGTTGGAAGAAGTAGACGGCAAATTATTGACAAAGATAGAGAAGAGAAGGGGCCCTAGGACTGAACGCTGGGAGACACCAGAGGTCACAGGAGTGGCAGCTGAGAGGACCTTACTGAATTTAGTAAGTTACTGTCTGCCCTGGAGGTAATTAGTGAACCATCTTATGAGAAGTGGGGACAGACCAAGGGACCAAAGTTGAAAGCAAAGTAAGACATGGTTAACTATGTCGAAGGCCTTAGATAGGTCAATGAAGATGGTGCCTGACAGCTGACCCTGGTCCATAGCTACCCTGATCCCAGAGGAGACAGTGACAAGGGCAGAGGGCATACTGTGCCTTTTGCGAAAGCCATGCTGCACTGGAGACAGTAGCTCATGGGCCTGAATATACTCCGTGAGTTGCCCAGCCACAGATTTCTCCAGAAGTTTACTGATAGCCAACAAGATGGCTATTGGTCGGTAGTTGTCAAGGATCTTTCAGTTGCCCTGTTTGAGAACAGTGATAATTCTCACCACCTTTCAGAGGTTGGGGATAACTTTGAGAGACTAGGGACATGTTGAAGAGATGGGCCACTGGGGAGGCAGTATAAGAAGCTCCAAGATGGAAGAGCTTAGGTTCCATGCTATCGTGGCCAGCACAAGAGTGAGGGGAGAGACCAGAGAGAAGTCTTTGCATCTCCTGTGCCATCACAGCCTTGAAGTAGAGTAACAGATGGGAGATAGGGGCCAGCTGTTGGGTAGAGGCTGGGACACGACTATCACTCCTACCAGTGGAGAATAGGGAGGTGAAGGTAAACAGATCCGAGAAGTGGGAGTTGAATGCATTGGCAATGGTTAGTGGTTTGTTACAATTAGATCCATCTATGAGCATGTCAGAGACCCCACAGTTGGAGGAACCACTTACTATATTTTTAATGTTCCTCCAGAAATTCCTAGGTTCCTTAGCTGAGTTTAATAAGGCAGTTTTGCAGTATTCACTTTTGGCAGCCCCGATTGCTTTTTTGCATTCATTCCTGAGCATCCTATATTGCTGAAATATGGCCTGGTCCATCATGAATTTGGCATTGGCCCAGCACTTGTCACTAGCCCGAATGAGGGCTAGGAGGCTCCCATGCAGCCACTTAGTTGCAGACCCCCTACCCTCCACCTGATAAGAGAGTCATTCTTGTCCTGCAGTGCTCCGAAGGTGCTGAGAAAATGACTAACAGCAGTGGAAAAGTCCTGAGCATTTATTACCGCAGTTCAGTCCATAAGTCTAGATCCTCATGGAAGGACCCCAGATTAAACCTGGAGAAAACCCTTACTTGGATGATTTTGTGAGGAATTTTCTGGGAGGAGATCTTCCATATGCAGTAAACTGGGGTGTGGTTGGAGAAAGAGTAAGGAAGGGTACCAGAGGAGCAGATCCTCTCAGGTCTATTGGACAGGACCCAGTCCAGACGGGAGCTAGTACCATCAGTGGTAGACCACCTAGTGGGCTCCTGAATAAGTTGAGACAAGGAGAGGCCAGCAAGCAGAGGTTCATACAGCTTGGTGTTTCCTCCAAGCCAGTTTAAATTAAGCTCTCCCAAGATCATTAGCTCATTGTCCCGAGTCTTAGCACCAACAGTATCAAGGATGCCATGCGGGGCCCATGAGACCCTGCTCCGCAGCATTCAGGTGTATAAATGCCAATGCTCCCGGTTTATGTGGCATGTTGACATCATGTGTAGGGCCCAATATTGTTATCCATAGTAAGTGCAGCCCTCATGAGGGTATGAATAGCAGTTTCAGTATTGTGTCCTGATGCTTATTGCTTGGCCCTCCAGGAAGACCTAGTTGTTGGTTAATGAGGCAAAAAAAAAAAAAACACAAGAGAGGAACTTGTACCTACTGCCTTCACTGTGCAGAAGGGTGGTGATCTGCTCAATGTTTATTGTGGGAGAAGAGGTCAAACATTAAGAACGAGGACTGGAGAGTTATTTAAGAGGCATTTTTTAACAGTGCCAGCTGTTGAAGCGTATCGCTATAGGTGTGTACCACTCTCTGAAGTACAAGATTACAATCTGAGGTGTCATAATTCTCTTCATGAGACTGCAAGCTATTATGCAGCCCCAGGCAGTACTAAGGACAGAGTGTGGATGGTGGAGTGTTCAACAGAAGGCAGGCTAGGGGCAGGCGGTTCACGTGGAAAAAGACTACAAGAGAAGTTTATTTGTGGATTACCAAGAAAGTAAGAGTTTTGGAATTGGATCAGACCAGTACTTCACTACAAATTTCTGGATATCTCATAACCACTAGATCACCAGGTATTTGAAGTGTTGTACTGTACTGCGATTTACCAAGGAGAAAGTCAGCTGGATTACAAAACAATTTCAGCAAGTTAAAGTAAACAAAATGAACAAAACTACAACCTACTATGTGTACTGAGCAAAATAGTCCATGTGTTAACACAACGTGTTGATCTTTCTGGTGAAACAATTCAAAACAAAGGGGGAAAAACTAGTTAGCACTATAGGGAACCATGTGGGTCTCTACCTCTGGCACCAATGATGTCATCATGTAACACATTTGGCAGACATTTTAGGGAGCAGGCAAGGCTGTTTTTTGAAACTGAAAGGCTGATGTTTACATTTTTCAAAAGCTATGAAATTACTTTTATGTTATTTACATAAGTGCAGTTTTAGCATAAATTTAAACAGCAGTCTATCCTTTACCTTGCTATGAAGCCAGATTTTGGAGTTTGCAGTTTAAAAAAAATGCTTCTTTAGGTACCCTTTAAAGGGTTCTGGCCTTTGTTGGCCATCAGTGACAGCTTCCTATGTTTTCAAATGTATTATGATGCTTTAGTTTACGGTATGTTTCTGGATGGGTGGAAACATTTCCATCTAGGGACTCTGCAGGGTTTTTTAGCTTGTTAAAGTGGGGGATATGGCAAGTTCATTGTCAGTATATACTGAAACAAAAGTGTATTCCCTTGGAAGGTCTAGTTGTGCTCATTGATAAGAAGATTCATGTTTTGTTTGGTAAGGAACAAAGAGGGTTACCCTGCAAAGTTTTGGAGACCTGGTGAAGACATTTACATTGGCATCCCCCATGAAAGTTTGGAAAAATAGGCATGAACATAGGATTTTGTTGGCGGGTCAGTAGTTTCCGTATGTAGGTGTGTGTGTGTGGGATTGTGTAGTTTGCAGTGTACACTTTTCAGTAGTGTTTTTTTTTTGTTGTTGCACATTTTGTGAGATTTAACATAACTTATAATTTACTTTCCCAGGATGTATGTGATTTCATTCATTCATATTTTTTGTAGATTTATTTTCTTTAATAAAACTTCCCCTACTCATTTCGACAAGTGCCATGGAATCTTTAACATCCACCTGAACAGCCACCAGAACAGGCAGATGGTACCTCAGTTTAATGTCTGATCTGAAAGATGGCACCTCAGGACTACAGCATCCCCCTCATTATGCACTACAGTGCCATTACTGGATTTTTACCACAAGTGCCTGGTGTGACGCTTGAACCCACAGCCTTCCACTATTGCAGCCTCAAGGGTTAGTGTGCAATCTACTGAATCACTGATGCTGCTAAACCAACTTGAACCAATCTGATACCCTTCCTATACTTTGTCTTGAACATTCTGGTACAGGTGCGAAAGAATTTCACTGTCGGGATTTAAAATGGGCCCTAGGTCACTACATGGCCTGACAAAGGATGTCAGGTAACAAAGCAGACAGCTTTTTGTTACCTATGGAGAGACTGGCAAAGTTAAGCCAGCATCTTGCAGAACTACAGTATGTCTCAGTGGATAGTCTCCTTCACACAGTTCTATAATGAAAAATCTGGCAAGATACCTGCCAGAGGTATGTCAGAACATTCCACAAGGGAAATCTCTGACTCTGTAGCAGCCACAAGAGACATCTTTTTCAAGAAATCTGTAAAGCAGCTACCTGGAAGACAGTTCACACCTTCACAAAGCGTTACTTTATGGACATATAGTCAAGGTGGGATGCCAGCTTTGGGACTGCTTTCTTGCACAACCTTTTTCCTAAATAGGTTCTAGACCAATCCTCTTAATACTGCTAGTGAGTCTATCATTTGTGAGGCATCTCATTGATAGATTTATTTTTATTTATTTATTTAAGATGTTCAGAATTAGTCCATTGAGTCAAGGACTCCTTTTCAAAGGCCCCACATCAATAAAACAGTTGTGCAGAGAGTATTTACAATGAGTAGACAGACAGTGCAATGGGCAAACATGCCCTGCGTTCAAAGACAAAAAAGCATTGCAAGCAGCAGAGATACAGCATGGGCAGGTTGATAATACTGGGTTAATGGAAAACTACACTCAAAACTTGAAAACATTTATGTTGTGCAGAGTGTTTTAATTTGTATGTGAAGTTCTAGTGTTTCCTTCCCTCTGACTGGTATTAGGAGTTTTTCCCAAATTAGTCTGCTAGTGTTATGCTAGTTTTACGACCCCTGGGGATCTTCATACCTGATAGCTTAATTGTATTTCTTGTTCCCACAGTGCATCTTGTCTCATGTGACTGTGATGTAAAAGAGACCCAACATTCAGCACACACATGCCAAACAAACTAAATATCTTGGAAGCTTTACAAGCTGCACAAAAAATTACCAGCAGCAAAGTTTTTCAGGACAGTAAAACCTTTAGGATGAGGGTGGTCACCAAGCTGAATTCTACAGATTTTAAAATATAGCCATCTCTATTGTTGTGAATTGATTGTAATGCAATGCTTTCTGCTGGATTTATGGGCTCTGTTACATCACCATCACATGAAACAAGGTGCATTGTAGGACAAAGAAATGCAATAAAGCTATTTGATATGGAGATCTCCAGGGGTTGTAAAACTACCCTAAAGCTAGCCGGCTAATTTAGGAAAAACTCCTAATACCAGTTAGAGGGAAGGAAACACTAGAACTTCACATACAAATTAAAACACTCTGCACAGCTTATATTTTTTCAAGTTTGGGGTGTAGTTTTCATTTAAGAACATTCATTTAAATGGCTTACAGATAGGCAAGGCATACCGAGCAGAAAAAAATGTACCACTCTTATAGGCAGGATGGGGTTCATTGTCAGGCAGCCAAGGAGATCAGAAACATCACCAGGCATGGATTCTTGTTGTCTGAAGAAAAAGTACTTACCATAGCAATGTTGTTTCTTCTCAAGGATCCATCAATGAGCCTTATAGACCCTGACCCTGCCTCACCTCTAGAACCTGATTGGATGATGAAGGCACTAGGTCAGAGTGATGCAGTGGATGTAGCATACCCAGAATACAGTAAGGCATTTGACACCATCCAACATAGGAGACTATTAAACAAGTTGGAGAGTTTGGGAGTAGGACCAAAGGTGTTAATTTTTGTAAGAAGTTGTTTAGGAGATAGGAGACAGAGGGAGATGGTAAACAGAATTCACTGGGGACCAGGGGTGCTACAGGGATTAGTGCTGCAATCATCCTCTTTAATGTATTTGTGTTTATATTGTAGATGAGCTGGAGGGGAAGATCTGCCTCTTAGCAGATAATATCACAGTCTTTAACAGGGTGGACATTCCATGGGGGGGGGGGCTACAAAAGTACAAAATAATGCACTTGGAATATAGGAACCCAAAGGTTGAATACAAAATGGGAGGAGCGATATTGACAACAGCCAAGCAGGAGAGAGACTTAGGTGTATTTATATCAAATGACCTAAAGGTAGCTAGGCAGTGTAACAAGGCATTGGGAAAGCTAATGGGATGCTGGCTTGCATAGGCATAGGGAGAGGTATCACCAGCAGAAGTAGGGAGGTTGTGTTACCTCCGTATACTGTAGGTTACTGGTGAGACCACATCTGGAGTACTGTGTACAATTCTGGAGACCACATCTACAAAAGGATATTGGGTGGAGGCAGTCCAGAGGAGAGCAATAAAAATGGTGAGAGGTCTTTAACAGAAGACCTATGAGAAAAGATTGAGGGGAATGCAATATATACACACTGGAAGAAAGAAGAAAGAAGGGGGGGGGGATGATAGAGACATTTTAAATACATAATGGGGATAAATAAGGTACAAGTTGGGAGTGTTTTTCAGAAGTTGTGCTCAAGAACAAGGGGGCATGATATGAAGGGGGTAAACTCAGGAGAGATCGAAGAAAGTTTTTTAAAAAAGAATGAGTGGTGGATTCCTGAACAGGTTAACAGCTGAGGCAGTTGGGGCAAGAACTGTGGACGGGTTCAAGAATGCTTGGGATAGACACAAGGGAATCTTAGGGGAAAGGCGCAAGGTGAAAGAAACAGAGATCAAATAGGGTCTGCAGGGGTAATTGGCCAGACTGGGTGGACCAAGTGGTCCTTATCTGTCGATGAATTCTCTGTATCTATGTATCACATTCTGACAGGATGATGCCATTTGTAAGGCTGATTGATGGATCCCTAAGAAAAAACAACAATATTGTGAGTAATTTTTTCTTCTGCATCATTCCATGTTTTCACTGGGCATTCATTTACTGCTATATTACATGTGCTTACCAACTAGGACCAGTACACCTCCAAATCTGTGACAGCCTCACAGAACCCTGGCTCCTCCCTTTTTTGTGATTGCTTTCTTAGAATACTCAGTTTGTGTGGTGGTCAGAAGGACTGGCAGCATAGCTAGAGCTGTCCTGGCTCAAGGCTTTCTTTAAAACTTGTGTTATTTTTAAGTTCATCATGCATGCACACACAGAAAACTTCTTGAAATTAGTTGCTTTTGAAGGGTGTGACACTGTCTATCCAATGCAGAGTGGAGTGGTCTGCAAGGGGCATGACAGTGCCACACCAATCAGCCAGGCCAATCATGATGGTGTTTTGCCAGGAACATTCTGTACTTGAAAAGAAAAATCTGCAGCACTCATACTGCAGCTTTTTCCTTTCATCTACTGGACACCGCAGACCAAATAGCTGTTTAGTGTCCTGAACAGCCAGGCTGACGTAACCCCCTTCCCCCGCTCGCCACTCCACCAATCCCTTCCCCCATAAGCAGTTCAGCTGCACAGCTCAAGCTGGGTGATTTGAAACATTTTGGGATCTACAGTTGCAGGCCCTCTCTCCTCACTCCTCTGCTGGTGCTGCTTTCTTTCTCTGGTCCTCTCCTGGCCCCCCCAAGGCTTCTGTCTCCTCAGTCCTCTCCTTGGCCCCCAATGGCTTCAACATTTGCTGTCTCTCTCCCCGGTTCTTGCTCCTTGCCCCCCGCTTCAACATTAGCCACAGTACGTCTCTCTCTCTCTCTCCAGTCCTCGCTCCTCATCTCCTTCAAGTTTTTTTTTTTTTTTGAGTGGGGGAATCTGTCACTGGCCGGTCTGTCATGAGAGGTGAAGAAAATGAGGAGACTCAGGAGAACACTTAAAATCCAATCAGCTGACCCGCTACCCAAAGTTGCCACAGACAGGCAGGATACTTCCTCCTTCCCCTCTGGCCAGCCATGTCATTAACCAGCCAAGGAGGCAATAACAGCAGGACACCTGTGGCATCATTATGTAATTGTCATCCGGTGTCGGCTACCTGTCTTCTTAATGCCATCGGTGTGCCCTATGGTTGGCACCACGTGCCATTTTCCACAGTTTGAGTTGGAGGAGTCAGCTGGGCAGTTGGCATGGTGGTTAAGGGCTTACTTTCTAGGCAGGTGAGTTGACTGTTGGCAGCTCTTAGCAGAGTAGGCTGCATTTCCTCCAAGTCCAGCTAAATATCCCACCAATTCCTCATCCATCAGCAGCAGTGGCTGATGGCCCGAGGGACCGTGGTGGGCATCAAAAAAGTTTAGAATCATCATCACCAGCTTAAAGTGAGTGACTGACAGACTAGTATGACTTGAGACTAAATTATTTGACTGCTGCTAGTGGTGCTATCCTAAGCTGCTTATGCTTACTGATTTTTTGAACATTTCAGGTCAGGAATCGAATGCATGCTGGACATGTTGGAGATGTTTGTTTTTCATTCAGAATCAGAATAAACAAGCATTCATCAATGCCGAATGTTTGCTTGCTTGCATTGGCATTGGCAGTGTAGGAGTTACAGAGCTGCATAATAGGAATGGCAGTGAAGTATTGAACTGAAGCCAACCCCACCAGCACCCTGCAGAGACTGACAGGCATTGGGGTGTGCCTTTGGGTCGTCAGGCATAATGGCCATGCCATTTCACCACACCTTACCCTGCAGACACCGACAAGTGTCACTGTGCCTTGGGGTCTTTGGCTCTTATGCGCACCCCATTCCATCAGAAAATACGGTGAGATGGGTGCGGTATAGGAGAATGGGGTGAACTTTGGGGCCGAAGAGTCCAAGGCATACCTCGATGCCGCTCGGTGGCTGCGGGGTGTGGGTGGGGGTGGAATGGTATGAACATTGCAGGTGACAATCCCAAGTCACAGCCCTGATGCCAGTCATTCTCTACAAGGTGGGGCGTTATGGTCGGAAACCATAATGCACTCAGGAATTCATTGGTTTTTCATTCCAAATTTTCAACATGGCATGTTTTTTTTGTGACCG
Organism: Neoceratodus forsteri; assembly: GCA_016271365.2. Lineage (NCBI taxonomy): Eukaryota > Metazoa > Chordata > Ceratodontiformes > Ceratodontidae > Neoceratodus > Neoceratodus forsteri. Next base: position 540,341,645 of record JADMNL010000022.1, read on the forward strand.
CCACCTCATGAACAGTGGCAATATCAGTTTGTTAGCCAAAAGCTGCTTTTGCACAGTGACTACGGCATTTGTCACCACAGGTGCAAAAACACATTTCAAACAGGATGTAAAAAATGACAGCTGTACTGTTCATAGGGAGGCGTAAAAAATGGCAATGTTGAAAATCTGCAGTGAAAATATTAAAAAAACTGAAGTCACGAGCGTGCATAGAAACTGTGCTACACACACCCGTAATGTAATTAGTTTGGAGATTTCTTACAGCAGTTTGTCAACACAGGCATTTTAGAACCTCCGATCATGAACAGTGTCACTGTGATTTTCTTTATCTGTCCTGAACAATGTTTTCCCACAGCGACCACGCATTTCTGTGGTAATAGCGTGAAAACACATTTCAGCCATGTTGTAAAAAATGACAGCTGTACTGTTCATAAGGAAGTGTGGAAAAATGCCACTGGTGAAAATCTGGACTGAAAATATTACAAATTCATGAACTTACGAAGGTGCGTGGAAACTGCGCAATGCTCATTCGTAACAGTCATTTTATGGACTTTTGTCACCAAATTTTCAACATAGTCATTTTAAGACCTCTGCTTATGACCAGTGTCACTGTGATTTTCTTAATCTGTCCCAAACATTGCTTTCGGACACCGACTGCACCATTGTGCGCTACATGTGTGGAAACACATTTTGGGTGAGATGTGAAAAATGGCAGCTGCACTGCTTATAAGGAAGTGTAGTAAAATGGCAATGTTGAAAATGTGGCGTGCAAATATTAAACATTTGCAAACTTGCGAGCGTGCGTAGGAGCTGTGCAATGTGCGCTCCTAAAACAGTCATTTTTGGGAATTTTTTCACTAGATTTTCAAAATAGCCATTTTAAGACCTCTGCCCATGAACAGTGTCACTGTGATTTTCTTAATGTGTCCCAAACATTGATTGCACTCACCGACAGCGCCATTGTGCGCTACATGCGCAGAAACAGATTTTGGGTGATGTGAAAAATGACAGCTGTACTGCTCATAAGGAGGTGTTGTAAAATGGTAATGTGGAAAATCCGGAGTGCAAATATTAAAAATTTGTGAACTTACGAGCGGCGTAGGAACCGCAGTGATTGCACGCTGTAAACATTCATTTTAGGATGCCACTGAATTTATACATAGTTTTTTGAGAGCCCACCTTATGAGTGACTGGCACTGTCATTTCATTAATCAGTCCTGAAAGGTGATTTCGCACAGTGACCACGAACTCCCCTTCGGGCCCGATTAACACCATGACAGTGACAGAATTCATGAGGAGGGGTCCCAAAAACCCCATGTTGAAAATTTGGTGTCAAAATTCCAAAAAATACCTGAGACATGCAGCAAAGTTGAAAAAAATGTATTTATTACATTATACAGCTTACCTGCATTTCCTCAGTTCGCAGTCAGCTTTGAAGAGTGCAGACGTGTTCCCGGTCCTCCGAAGATCATCGCGCCGAGCTCTGGAGGTAAGTATGGGGTGAGGTGGGGGTGTGGGGAGTCAGAATATACAGAGGGTGGGCAGGGAGACCGCTGAGGGAACGTTTTCTTGTTTACAAGTTTTTGTTTTATTTTAGGAAGACGCCGCAGGACGTTTGCCACGCTGGGGTGGGCTCCCAGTGTGGCTGCTGGAAGGCTGTTTTGGGGGGCCTGGAGCTGACGGGGGATTGGGTACTCCCGTCAGCCATAACAATTTCTGCCACACTGGGGTGGGCTCCCAGCATGGCACCTGCTAGCTTTTTTTGGGGGGCATGAAGCCAAAGGGGGACTGGCCACCCCCGTTGGCTGTACAGTGTGTGTGTTGGGGGGGAGCGCATGAGCATGCAATATGCGTGCATCTGTGTTGGAGGGGAGCGCGACTCACTGAAGCGGAGCTCTCCCTTTCAACTGTACAGCACTGCATTTTGTATCATTGCACTATGTTTCTTGCACATGCGTGCAAGCAAACATAATAAATGGCTAGACTGTTAACTAGTCTACACATTTTTTTCATGTTGGAGTTAGCAAGGAGTTGCTAATTAGTACCATTGTCTGACTGAGTCCTGGCTGAGTCTTTGGGAAAAGACTGGAAAACAGTCTGTTCTTGTCGATCCTTCCGATCCTGACTCAGACCCTCGAAGCTCTCAGGCTGAGTATCCCACAATCTGCATGTTAAACTTCAAAGTGGTTTAATTATTCTTATTTTAACATGGCTACCCATCCCCTTTCCCTATTAAATGTTAACTTATTTGCATTCACTGCTCTTTCCCAGGGAATCAATTTTTGTATGCCTCACCCTGCTGCACACCTCAGGCTTGAATTTTGATTTGAAATTGGTTAGTGACTTGTCTTGGTGTTTGGCCTGAGTAAAATTAGCAATGTTTTAGAAATTGTTCGTTTATTTGGTTGGTCATAACAAGCCATGACCATAAGGCATCCATTTAGCTAACAACCTGCAACCTGTCTAGTAGCTGCAGCAATTGTTGCAGTCCCGACAGAGCTCAGTTGAGCTCGCTCACTCTCCCCCTCTCTCACTTGCTCATTCCGTTTCTGCCAGCGCTGCAGGTTGCCCTTTTGTACTGGGCTCCTGCCTGCATTGCTGCCTTTTTCTGCCCACAAAGAAATCCGCAGCAGTCCCAACAGAGCTCAGTTGAGCTCGGTCACTCCCCCTCTCTCACTCGCTCGATCCTAATCTGTCCCAAACACTGATTTCAGAAAGTGACTGCTGTATTCTGTGCCAGAAATGTGAAAACACATTTCAGCCATAATGTGATAAATGACTGCTGTACTTTTCATAAGGACGTGTGAAAAAATGCCAGTGTTGAAATTCTGGCATGAAAATATTACTAATTTGTTAAGTTACGAGGCTGCATGGAAACTGCACAATGCACACTTGTAACACAGTCATTTTATGGAGTTTCAACACATAATTTTCAACATAGGCATTTTAGGACCTCTGCTCCTGAACAGTGTCACTGCGATTTTCGTAATGCATCCCGAACACTGATTTCCCACAGCGCCTGTGCTATTCTGTGCCAGAAGTGCGAAAACACATTTCAGCCAGGATATGAAAAATGACAGCTGCACTGTTCATGAGGAGGTGCAGAAAAATGGCAATGCTGAAAATCTGGAGTGAAAATATTGCAAAGTTGAGAAATTACGAGCGCGCATGGAACCTGTGCAACGCACGCTCATAACACACTCATTTTATGGACTTTCGTCACAAAATTTTCAACATAGGCATTTTAGGACCTCTGCTCATGAACAGTGTCACTGTGATTTTCCTAATGAGTCCTGAACATTGATTTCCTACAGCAACTGTGCTATTCTGTGCCAGAACTGCGAAAACACATTTCAGCCAGGATGTGAAAAATTACAGCTGTACCGTTCATAAGGAGGTGCATAAAAATAGCAATGATGAAAATCTGGAGTGAAAATCTTGTAAATTGGTGAAGTTACGAGCGTGCATAGCAACTGCACAATGCACGCTCATAAAACAGTAATTTTTGGGACTTTTCCCACCAAACTTGCAACATAGACTTTTTGAGAGCCCACCTAATAAATACTGGCACTGTCATTTTGTTAATTGGTCCTGAAAGTGACTGTGAAATCATCTTTCAGGACTGATTAATGTTGTGACAGTGGCAGAATACATGAGGAGGGGGCCCAATAACCCCATGTTGAAAATTTAGTGCCAAAATTCAAAAAAATGCCTGAGATATTCAAAAAAGTTGAAAAAGCCCTATTTATGCCATTATACAGCTTACCAGCATTTTCTCAGTTTGCGGTCAGCTCTGAAGAGTGCAGACGTGTTCCTGGTCCACTGAAGATTGTCGCGCTGGATTCCGCAGGTGAGTATGGGATGAGGGGGGTGTGGGGATGCAGGGTAGAAACATAGAAACATAGAATTTGACAGCAGATAAGGACCGCTTGGCCCACCCAGTCTGCCCATTTTCCTGCCTACTGGATAAGCTGCAGATCCTAGTTAACCAGCAGCCTACTTCTTCCTACCCCACCCCCTAGAATTGCCTTATGACTGTCCCATGCATGCTTGAATTCCACCACTGTTTTTGACTCCACGACCTCCTCCAGAAGGCCGTTCCATGCATCCACAACCCTCTCTGTGAAAAAATACTTCCTCAAATTACCTCTGAGCCGCACCCCCTCTATCTTCAGATTGTGCCCCCTTGTTCTTGCACACCTCTTTTTGAAAGATGCTACCTCTTGGACTTGTTGATTCCCTTGAGGTACTTGAAAGTTTCTATCATGTCCCCTCTCCTCCTTTCCTCGAGGCTATACATATTAAGCTCCTTAAGTCTCTCTTCATATGTCTTCTGTGCAGACCCTGCAACATTTTAGTTGCCCTCCTCTGACAGCTTCCATCCTGTCTATGTCTTTATAAGACTGGGTCTCCAAAACTGCACGCAGTACTCCAGATGGGGTCTGACCAGCTGTCTGTACAGAGGGATAATAACTTCTGTTTTCTACTGGTGATGCCTCCCATGCATCCCAGTATCCACCCAGCCCTCCTGCTGCCCTCTCACATTGCTTGCCCACCTTTAGGTCATCTGATATGACTACCCCAGGTCCCTTTCCATTTTTGTTGTTGTTAGTATCCACCCCATTGTGTACTCTTCCCTGGTTTTTGTTTCCAGGTGCATTACCTGCACTTCTTTAGCATTGAATCTAAGCTGCCATACATTTGACTATTCCTCTAGCCTTGCCAAGTCCCTTTTCATCCTTTCCACCCCACCTTGTGCATCGACTCTGTTGCAGATCTTTGTGTCATCTGCAAAGAGACATACTTTTCCTTCCAGTCCCTCTGCAATGTCGCTTATAAAGACATTGAAGAGGACCGGTCCTAATACTGAACCCTGTGGTACCCCACTAGTAACCCTCTTTTCTTCAGAGTGGACTCCATTTTCATTTTACTCTCTGTGTCCTATTTTCCAGCCAATTTTTTTACCCAGGCTGTCATCTTGGGACCCACTCCCAGGCTAGCTAACTTGTATATTAATCTTTTGTGTGGGACTGTGTCAAATGCCTTGCTGAAGTCTAGGTAGGCCATGTCCACAGCCCCTCCCTGATCTACTACTTTGGTCACCCAGTCAAAGAAATCTATCAGATTTGTCTGGCATGACCTTCCTGCTGTGAATCCATGCTGCCTTGGGTCCTGTGCCCCTCTGGCCTCTAGATACTCGACAATTCTTTCCTTTAGAAGTGATTCCATCATTTTCCCTACCACTGAGGTTAAACTAACAGGTCTGTAGTTTCCTGCTTCTTCCTTGCTCCCACTTTTGTGAAGGGAATCACATCTGCCCTCCTCCAGTCCTCGGGTACCACCCCATCCTCCCATGATTTGTTAAAAGGGTAGTCAGTAGTGTCACTAGTTCTACCCTAGTTCTTTTAGAATTCTGGGATGAATCCCATCAGGCCCCATTGCTTTGTCCACCTTCAGTTTTAAGAGTTCTTTCAGAACCCTTTCTTCCGTAAATGGCTGGTATCTATTCTGTATCCAGAGTGTTTCTACTGTTTGTTTTAGGTACCTCCTCTTCCTTTGTAAATACTGAGCAAACATATTTGTTTAGTATCTCTGCCTTTTCACAGTCACTCTGCCCCCTCCTTTTATTAAGTCTCACTATCCTCCCTTGGTCTTCCTTCTCTCCTGATGTACCTATAAAAGGTTTTATCCCCCTTCTTAACTGAGTTGGCTATCTTTTCCTCGGTTTGGGCCTTTGCTGTTCTGACTGCCTTCCCAGCTTTCTTTTGCTTTAACTGATACAGTTCTCTGTCCTGCTCCTTCTGTGTTTCCTTGTACTTCCTGAAAGCTTTCTTTTTCTCTTGAACCTTCACTGCCACTTCCTTTGAGAACCATAGTGGTTTCTTACATTATTTAGTTTTGTTTATTTGCTTCACACAAAGGCTTGTTACCTCTGTGATGGCAGTTTTTATTATTCCCCATTGTTCTTCCACCCCTCCTTCCTGCCCATTTGCTAGTGCATTCCTTAGGCACTCACCCATTTTGGCAAAGTCAGCCCTCCTAAAGTCCAGCACCTTTGCCTTGTATGGCGTGACTCTGTGCTGTTTATTGTGAACCATACTGTTCGATGGTCGCTAGTTCCCAGATGGCTACCCACTTCTACATCTGTGATCCTCTTCATCTCCATTTGAGAGAACCAGGTCTAAGATTGCTCCCTCTCGAGTGGACTCCAATACTAGTTGTCTAAGGCATGCCCCCTGTAGGGCATCTAGAATAACCCCACTCTTCGAAGTGGCTGCTGCAACTGCACTCCAGCTAACATCTGGCATATTCAGATCACCCATCAGCAATATCTCCCCTTTTTCTGCCATACTAAGTATACTTTCTATCATTTCCATGTCCATTTCCTCCCCCTGAGAAGGGGGTCTGTATACAACCCCTGTGCGGATTGTGGTGCCATTGCTGGTCTCCAAATTTACCCACAGTGCTTCTTCTCCTCCATTTTCCCTTTTGTTCTGTTGCTTTGATTCCTTCCCTTATGTAAAGAGCTACTACCTCCTCCTCCTTTTACCTCTCTGTCCCTCCTGTAGATAGTGTATTCTGGTATGTTTACGTCCCAGTCATGGTTTTGTGCGAACCATGTTTCTGTGACTGCCATGATATCCAGATGTTCCTCCTCCATCAAGGCCACTAATTCAGGAAGCTTGTTACTCAGACTACGGGCATTGGTACTCATTGCTTTCCATTTTTTGATGGCTTTACCTTCTGTTGCAGCATCCCCCTCTGACCTTTCTACCTCGGTCTTTTTCACATTTAGTACCCTGTTTTGTAGGGAGAGGCTGAGATGTTCCTGCTGCTTATCAGTGCCTCCCCCCTTGACTAGTTTAAAAGCTTGCAAATGAAGCATTTAAACTGATTGCTCAAAAGACTTGTTCCCTTCCTGGACAGATTCAGACCATCCTGCCAGTATAGGCTGGTGTCCCTCAGAGGGTGGGCGCGGGTTGTGGGAAGGGGCAGGGGAGATGGCGAGGGACCGTTTTCTTTTTGACAGATGTTTAAAAAAAAAATTGCAGAACTTTTTGTTTTTTTTACAGGGCCATTTGGCACGCTGGGGTGGGTTCCCAGTGTGCCAACAGTGTTTTTTTGAGGGGGCAGCTCTAGCTGATGGGAGATTGAACACCCCCTGTCAGCACAAAAGATGGGGTGCAAGAGCCAAGGGGATTGGGCACCCCCTTGGCACAACTGTACTGCATGTTTCAGGGGGGAATTATGCCAATGGGGAGTGGGATCCCCTGTTTGTCAACATGAACATCACAGGCACTGAAGCCGGTGGGTATTGGGGCCCCCTTCGGCAAGCAAACACTGTGGTGGTGAGGGGGCACATGATGCCGAGGGGTATTGGGCACTCCCTCTCCCTCGGAAGTGGAGGAGCTTAATATTGTTTGTGAACACAGCAGCAAGCCGATGCCAACAATATCATAGTAGCAAGGTTCCGCCCAGCAATGACAGGTCACTCCCTCATTTCAGTGGAATTGATTACGCTGCAATGATGAGGCGGCCCCTGACTGCAGCGGCTGAAACCTTTCAAGGTTGTGGCATGCTGGCTGAATTAATGTAAGCAGCGGCACATCACCCATTGGGAAAAGTGTGCCAAGCCTCCAAAGGCTGTGGGGGCATTAACCACAACAGTGCAGCACCTCCACAACCTGCTTCTGCAGCAAGCTGCCGCAATATGTTTCTTGCGCATGCGCACAATGAACATAAAAAGATTAACACCACTGGAATAAGGGCAATTGTGTTTCCATTTTATTGTTTTCTTGTTGTTTATTATTTTTTCCCGTTGTGATTAGTCTATTAAATATTGTGGATAATGCAGCACTCATATTGCAGAGCCTTTAAAAATGTTTTTGATGCTCCCCTACTCACCTCACCTTACAGGTGCTGTTTGTGACATCAGTCTGTTGGCATGGTGAGCACTATAATGTCATAAACAAAAGCACTGTAAGATTCATAAAGGAGAGGATTACCTAGAGGCAGTGGGGCACAGGACCCAAGGCAGCATGGGTTCACAGCGGGAAGGTCATGTCAGACAAATCAAATTGATTTCTTTGACTGGGTGACCAAAGTAGTAGACCAGGGAGGGGCTGTGGACATGGCCTACCTAGACTTTAGCAAGGCATTTGACACAGTCCCACACAAAAGAATAATAGTCAAATTAACCAGCCTGGGAATGGGTCCCAAGGTGGTAGCCTGAGTAAAACAGTGACTGGAGAACAGGACACAGAAGGTAACTGTAAATGGAGCCCACTCTGAAGAAAGAGGGGTTACTAGTGGGGTACCGCAGGGTTCAGTGCTGGGTCCAGTCCTTTTTAATGTCTTTATAAGTGACATTGCAGAGGGACTGGAAGGAAAAGTATGCCTCTTTGCAGATGACACAAAGATCTGCAACAGAACTGATACACAAGGAGGCGTGGAAAGGATGAGAAGGGACTTGGCAAGGTTGGAGGAATGGTCAGAAGTATGGTAGCTTGGATTCAATGCAAAGAAGTGCAAAATAATGCACCTGGGAAACAAAAACCCAAGGGAAGATTACACAGTGGAGGGGGAGGTAGTAACAACAACAAAAATGGAAAGGGACCTGGGGGTAATCCTATCAGATGACCTTAAGGTTAGCAAGCAACGTGAGAAGGCAGTAGGGAGGCTGGGGTGTACTGGGATGTATAGGGAGAGCATCACCAGCAGAAAACAGGAAGTTGTTCTCCCTCTGTACAGACAGTTGGTGAGACCCCATCTGGACTGCTGCGTCCAGTTCTGGAGACCCCATCTCCGCAAGGATATAGACAGGATAGAGGCAGTCCAGAGGAGGGCAACAAAAATGGTGCAGGGTCTGCAAGAGAAGCCATACAAGGAGAGACTAGAGGAGCTTAACATGTATACCCTTGAGGAAAGGGGGGGGAATGATAAAAATGTTTAAGTACCTCAGTGGAATCAACAAAGTCCAAGAGGGTAGCATCTTTCAGAAAAAGAGATGCACAAGAACAAGGGGACACAATTTAAAGATGGGAGGGTGATTCAGAAGCAATATGAGGAAGTATTTTTTCACAGAGAGGGTGGTGGATGCATGGACAGCCTTCCAGAGGAGGTTGTGGGGTCTAAAACTGTGGGAGAATTCAAGAATGCATTGGACAGATATAAGGCAATTCTTGTGGGGGGCAAGAAGAAATAGGCTGTTGGTTAACTAGAACCTGCAGCTTATCCAACAGGTAGGGAAAAGGGCAGACTAGGTTGGCCAGGTGGTCCTTATCTGCCATCGAAGTCTATGTTTCTGCAGACTATTTAGCTATACTACCAAGATGAGCTATAAACCTTGTAAAGGGTCAGCATGTGTAGCATATGTAAGAAGAGGGTACTGCATGTAATATTACCCCCTTTACATGTACCAGTGTGTTTTATAAGTTGTAGTGTTATGCTTATGCTGTCGCTGCCACCTACGCACCCAGGTTTTCATTTTTTATTTTATTTATTGGGATATTTGGAAAGACCTTTGAGTCAAAGACTCATTTACAAAGGTTCCACATCATACATAGAGAGATACAGGGTTAACATTACGTACAGATTGCAGTGCATTACTTTACATCACAGTATAGGATACACACTTGATACATTAGGTGACTGAAATGACAAGGATAACATGGATTACAGTGTTTTAGCATAGCCAAATCATAGCAGGGAGGCCGCTTGTCAAGTAATAAGTTCGTTGGAGTTGGGTCTAGAACCGGCAAGAAGCTGGTCTAGGTCATCGGGGGGGAAGGGGTCAGGCGCAGTCACATAGGCCGGAGGTCTGTAGGTGTTTCCTTAGCCCGAATTTAAAAGGACCTAGTCTTATTTAGTTGGTTATAAGGTTAGGGAGTGCATTTGTCCAGGAGGGGGCATTGTAACTGAAGGTTCTTTGGAATTGGGAAGTCCGGTATCGGGGTACCCTTAGTAACGGCTTGTTTGAGTTACTGGTGGTTCTGACAGGAGATGCCGTGTGAATAAGGTTGTTTAGGGTGGGGGGGGGGTGAGGCCTAGAGTTATCTTTTTGGTCATTAAGCAGGTGTGGTGCTTGATTCTGTTGTCTAAGTTTAGCCAGTTTGCGGACTTGTAGAGGGAACAGGTGTGTGTGAAGCGATCACATCCAAGGATAAGACAGCAGGCCTTGTTAAGAACAAGCCGGAGTCTATTGAGGGTAGAGGTGGGAGTGGCACTGTATATGACAATGCCGTAATCCAGTAGAGAGAGGACAGAGGAGTTTATGGTAAGGCATAGTGCCTTGGGGTGAGGCAGTGTTTGTACCAATAAAGTACGCCTAGTCTAGAGTTAAGGGCAGTGGATAGGAGCAGAATATGTTGATTAAAGTCAAGGGTTGAGTCTAGTGTGATCCCTAAGTATTTAAGAGTCCACTTTTTCGAGGTGGGGTTTGATTTACAGTAAGAAATTGGGGGCAGAGGCTCTTAAGTGGGTTCTGATGATGGGAGAATATCATGACTTTTGTCTTATTGTAGTTAATTATTAGAAGTTGGGTGGTGAGCCAGTGTTCAGTTTCATGGAGAGAGTGTTGGAGTGTTTGGTGGAATTTAAGAAGGTTCGGATCAGAGGCGAACAGAACGGCATCATCCGTGTATAGAAGCAGGGGTAGGCCGACAGGAGGAAGTTTTGGTAAAGACAGAATAGCAGAGGGCTAAGAATGGAGCTCTGTGGGACACCAGAGCAGATTGGTAGGCTAGAGGACAGGACAGAGCCTAATTTGACCAGCTGTGTTCTATCAGAGAGATAGCTGGAGAACCAGTTTAATGCATCATTAAAGAGGCCAGTGTAGGCGAGTGTGTTCAGTAAAAGGGCATGGTTGACAGTATCAAATACCTTAGAGAGGTCCATGAAAATAGCTCCTGTGATGTAGCCATGATCCAAGGCAGTGTGGATATGAGAGGTAAGTTCAAGGAGGGCGGTGGTGGTACTGTTCTTTATGGAAGCCATGTTGCTGGCTGCATAGAAGGCTATATTTAGTAAGGTGGTCAGTGAGTTGATCCGTGACAATGCACTCTAATGCTTTAGATAGGGGGGCGTAGAATGGAGATGGGGCGGTAGTTGTTAGTGGAGGTGTGGTCCCCACTCTTATGTATGGGGGTGATGGAGGCCAATTTCCAGCATGAGGGAAAAATTGCCTGGCAGAGGGAGCGGTTCAGAATATGGGTGAGCGGTGTAAGGACTTCCGGGATGGTGAGGCAGAGAAGTCTCAGGTCAAGGAAATCACTACTAAAGAGAGGGTGGTTAAGGGCTTTGTCAAGGTAGGGTTTGGCTGTCTCTGGGGTAAGGATGCGTAGATAGAAGGGTGGAGCATGGGGTGGGGGGGTGTCCTGCCAGGCAATGAGTCGAAGACATTTGGGAGGAGGACACGGTTGAGATCAGTAAAGGCGGCGTTTTGGGCAGAAGCTATACTGAGGGGATCTGAGGAGAGGTTTCCATTGATTTAACATTTGGTCTGGGGCAGATTTGTAGTTTTGCCACAGAGTTCTTTAATATTGTTCCAAAATTTGTGCCCAGAGCCCCAGGTGGAAGTTAAGGATGCTGTGTAGTACTCTGCTTTGGTGGTACGAATGACCCATGTGCACTTGTTGCGGGACTCCCTATACCGTTGCCTGTCCTTAGGCTGTTGAGTCTCATTAGCTAGATGCCAGAGGGCATCATGGTGGTGAAGCAGGCCCAAGAGATGGTCCGAGAACCAGGGGGCATGGTTGCCTTTGGAGATACTCGTGGTTAGGGAGGCAAACTTATCACAGGCAGTATTGAAGGTGGTGATAAATAGCTCAAGCACATGATCCAGGTAGAGGGTGCTTGCTAGGGGTGACCTGTCCCACTCTCTGAGGTAGGCCTTGAGTTGGGTTAGTTTACCAGGCCCAAGTTTGCATTGATAGGTAATTTTAGGGGGGGGGTTTGGCAGCAATGCAGGACCAGGTGAAGAGTACCAGGGAGTGGTCACTTAGTGCATCAGGGAGAACCAAGGTATTTGTTATTCTGTGGGGGCGGTTAGTGAAGACTAGATCTAGAAGGGAGGATGTCCCTGTACAGGAGTTAACCCAGGTGGGGGCAGTGACAACCTGCGTGAGATCAAGCACTGCAGCCTAGTCAAAGAATGGGGCGGCTGTCTTGGCAAGCCAATTTATGTTGAAATCACTCATAACTATTTTTTCATGATGAGGGGGAGAAGTGGAGAGATGGGACAGGATGTCTTGGAAAGGAAGGATGTAGGCATTAGTGAGGAGAAGAGGGGAGGTAGACTTCCCTAGAGTTAATTTAAGGGTGAGATCCTGGGTTCTTGATGTTAGGTGTGGCAGAGGGAGTAAGAGGCCTGAAGCAAGTCCTTAAGGTAGAGAGCGCAACTGCCCCCTTGCTTTCCTACCCTATTGGATCAAAAGAGGAGATATCCAGGGAGGTTAACCACTGAGTCAGGGACAGTGGGGGAGAGCCAGGTTTCTCCCAGTGCTATGATGTCAGGATGGTGTTGGAGTACCCACCCCTGAAATGAGTCCCATTTTTTTTTTGTAGGCTGCAGATGTTGATAGAGGCGATGCGCAGCCCATTAATTGATGATGGGTGGGACTGGGGAGCATTCTGAGGGCCCGGATTGGGGTGGACATTGCCCATCAGGAGAAGGAGGATGAGTGACCCGAGTTCATTGTTGCTTATTCGTGTGTTTAGCTAATGGGATGTTCGCTGCGGCTGCCCCATGGTGGGTATCGGGAGTTTCAAGGTATGGGGGCTGACAGAAGGAGAAAGTGGGGAAAGGGGGGAAGGCTCGGTGGTGGGGGTTCTGTCGGAGGTAGGCAAGAAAAAGAGGGTCTCCATAGACTCATTTGCCTAGGGAGATGGCATCTGTGGGAGAGGGAGAAGATGAAGTGGTTAATATTTATATTTTTTGGAGTTTTAGGGGGGTGAAGGCAACTGGGTGTTAGCCTGGGTTTGTAAACACGCGCTGCTCATGAGCAGGTTTGGGTTGGAGGAGCAAGGTGTGGAGTTCCAATCTGCCTGAGGATAGAGCATTGTAGTTGTGTTCCATTTACTTTGGATGGGAGAGGAAGGGTGGGACATTGGGGGGAGCAGTAGAGAGAGAGTAATGAGGGTGCACAGGAGTATGGTGGAGCTAGAGAGAACTCTTAATGCTATAGCAATTAGGGTACAGAGCATAGTGTGGGAAAGGACTCTTGGTGGTGGACAGGTATAAGCTGCAGATGAGAAAACTGGGTGATTGGCTAAAAAATTCGAAGGGCGTGGTCTGCTACATTATATGACCATGAGACCACTAAGGGTGGTGGTGGTGGGGAGGCGTGAGGAGGCGGACGCTCTGCATCGCAGAGGTAAACACAGAGGTCCTCTGAGCTGGGCCGAGCATTTTAAGTGGCGTCAACCTGATTCAGTCGGGACTTTGTGCGAGACTCAGGGGTCGGGGGAAGGCTACCCTTCCAGTAGTCCCTCGTGACCTCCGGCGACCTCCTGCTAAGCTGTAGACTGTGGAGAGAAAAGACAGAAAGGATCGGTGAGTCTCTTTATATAGCTTAAGTACCTGGGGGGTGGGTCAAAGGGCTAGTGAGAAGCAGGGCTGCAACTGTTAATTACTGCTGGACTTTAAGATTACTGAGTTGTGCTTACAGGCCGAGATGCACTTTACAATGGGGAAACTTTAAATAAACAAGATGAAATTAAAGAGACCTTATTTGACTTTTTCAGAAATTAAAGGAAACACCTGGGCACTTTAGAAAATACAGCTCTATAATAAAGGAACACAGTATAAAGTAACCATCTATGCGCTTTGAAAATAAAGCATCTTAGCATTGCCGCACAGTATAAATAAAATCTGCACATGTGTGGGGTCTAAAAGTCAGTGCAAAACTTAATTTAAGGCAGAGGAAAAAAGGGGCCAAAAACACAGAGATCCTCTGAGTTGGGCTGAGCATTTCAAGCGGCATCTACATGATTCAGTCGGGACCTTGTGTAAGACTGGGGGGGGAGGCGGGAGGCTACCCTTCCAGTAGTCCTCGCGACTTCCTGCTAAGCTGTAGACTGATTCAATCGACTTTGTGAGAGACTCGGGGAGGCTACCCTTCCAGTAATCCTCGCGACTCCAGAGACCTCCTGCTAAGCTGTAGACTGATTCAGTCAGGACTTTGTGCGAGACTCTGGGTGGGGGAGGCTACCTTCCAGTAGTCCCTCGTGACCTCCGACAACCTCCTGCTAAGCTGTAGACTGATTCAGTCGGGACTTTGTGAGAGGGCTTTGGGAGGCTACCCTTCCAGTAAACCGCAACTTCCAGAGACCTTCATGCTTGCAGACTGATTCAGTCAGGACTTTGTGAGAGACTCGGGGGGTGGAGGCCACCTTCCAGTAGTCCCTCGCGACCTCCGGCGACCTCCTGCTAAGCTGTAGACTGATTCAGTTGGGACTTTGTGAGAGACTCGGGGAGAGCTACCCTTCAGTAGTCCTCATGACCTCCAGAGACCTCCTGCTAGGCTGTAGACTGATTCAGTCGGCACTTTGTGCGAGACTCGGGGTGAGAGGGCTACCTCCAGTAGTCCCTAGAGACCTCCTGGCGACCTCCTGCTAAGCTGTAGACTGATTCAGTCTGGACTCTGAGAGACTCGGGGTGGGGAGGGCTACCCTTCCAGTAGTCCCTCGACCTCCGGCGACCTCCTGCTAAGCTGTAGACTGATTCAGTTGGGACTTGTGAGAGACTCGGGGGTGGGGAGAGCTACCCTTCCAGTAGTCCCTCGACCTCCAGAGACCTCCTGCTAAGCTGTAGACTGATTCAGTCGGCACTTTGTGCGACTCGGGGTGGGGTGGGAGAGGGCTACCTTCCAGTAGTCCCTAGAGACCTCTGGCGACCTCCTGCTAAGCTGTAGACTGATTCAGTCGGCACTTTGTGCGAGACTCGGGGTGGGAGAGGCTACCCTTCCAGTAGTCCCTAGAGACCTCTGGCGACCTCCTGCTAAGCTGTAGACTGATTCAGTCTGGACATAGTGAGAGACTCGGGGGATGGGGAGGGCTACTATAATAACAATAATGGGTAGGTGTGAGAGATGCATACTTAAAAGCTGTTCATAACATACATTTTCTGTGGAGGGGTAGCACGATGGGAGGCATATACAACAGCAATACAAATGGCAAACTTCGACATTGACAAATGCTTGTTTTTTCCTACTATAGGACACATTGATGAACTTTAAGCACACTGAGACACTACTCCCTTTCTATCAATATAGAAACCCAAGCAAGTGGCAGTATCAGCGTCACATACCACTGATTGACTGCAACTGATGATGTCACTGGTTGGAGCATCTATAACAGTGCTATTGAGGGCTACATACTGAGCTGCCTTTAAAGGCAAGGGAGACAGAAGAGACATACACAGGGAGAGAACAGGGTGGTCAGTAGAGATTGAAGGGAAACCTACAATGCTCCCCTTTCCTAGTTCAACACTTCAGCCATAAATGGGGCAAAAAGCATGCATTTTTCACAGATGAAGTTCATCTGATTTACAGGCCAGCCCAGGACGGCATACCTCTTGCAACTAACAAAAGACACCGTAGAACAGCACTACTGAACATAGAGCAGAGAGTGTAAGGAGTGGGAAGCAAGTAGAAACCCACTTCTACTGCTGAATGCAAAGTTATTTATTGTAGCAAATCTCCCTGAGGAAGCTCAAAGGAGCGAAGAGTTGGGGTACCTGGTAGCAGTCGTAGGCTGGCTCATTTGTTAATTAAAAGGAGAGTATGTTTATTATTTTGCTTTTTGGTTTGCTGCCATAAATAACTTTGCATTCATCAGTAGGAGCGAGTCTCTACTTACTTCCTGCTGCACATACTCTCTGCTCAGTGTCCATTAGTGCAGTTCTACAGTGTCTCCTTGGAGCTTTTGGGGGTTAGCAACCCTGGACCTGCACTCTTCCCAGCACCAGGGAGTGCAGTATTTCCTTATCAGTTTTGGAAACCTCTTCCAATTCTCCAAATGCATGCAATATTATATCCTTGTTTATGTGATTTATCTACTATTCAATAGATAACTCTTCCAGGTTCCCTTCTATCCAACAAATAGCAAATTCTTAGAACTCACAGAGTTACCTTTAAAAGACAGTGTTGCTATTTAGCAGAAGCAGCTTTCTTTGACCCAAGAAACTCACCTGCACTTTTCCCATGTCTACTGAGTTGTTAACATGTTTTCTATGTCTCTGCCTTTTCCTGCTTCATCTGTTTAGTGTTCTTCATTGTACTTGCCTTCCTTCTCATGCAACCTTGGCCTAACTCCCTTGCATTGCATAAAGCACGTATTGCTTTGTTCATGTCATACCATCCGACACCACTCACAGATCCCTTCATTAAAGGCCACCAATACAACCTTCATTTTTTTTTAACAAAGTTGTTTTCTTGTTGTTAAAAATATAAAAACTGTAAACAAAGCTCCTCCTTAAAAAACAACTCTAAAAAAGCAAATTAAAATACTGCCCAACAAGATGTCACACTGTAAAGGACAGCTTAAAGAGAGAAAGAATTTATTAATCAAATGCAACATGAGAAATCAAGTTCCAGCAGCCCCCAGGTAAACACTGGGCAGAATATTCAAATGATTAGCACCACACTGACAGAGGAACAATCAATCAATCAAAATCTTTATTTAACCAGGCGAACATTGTTGAGCAAGCTCATTTTCAAGATGTTCCTGGAAAGGAGAAGTTAACAGTACATACAAAGGAATACTAGTTACATCATAATTGGATAAACAATATACACAAAATTAATTCCCACTTACATAGTATTTACATAGAGCAGTAATTATACACAGGGGCCCAGACATTCAAAGACTTGAGCCATGCTTGCTTGATAAATTGCGCCTCATAAGTACAAAATAAGCCATTCCTGCGATATTCAACAGGGCAGTTCCCCCCCCAAATCACGCTGAGCAACAGCGCAATGATAATGAAGGCATGTGCAACTGAAGGGGGAGGAACCTTGCATAAATGGCGCAGTGCGATATTCAACAACTTGCACCATGCGCAATAGGGGAGCAAGCGGAAGTTGCTCCATAGCGGAAATGAGCCAAAATAAAAGGGAGCAAGGGAGAGGTGCAAGAACGCTACAGAGAAGCCACATATGAGAGCAAAACACAGCAGGACACACTGGGCAGCAGGGACACAAAGGGCCAGGCAGGAAAGGGCACCTGGAAGCAATAGCCACAGGGGAAGGTGTGGGGAGAAATTGCAGAAGGGGGCGGTACGCCACACAGCAGTGAGGCAAGCAGAGGCAGGTGTTCCTGGT
The DNA here is from genome assembly GCA_016271365.2 of Neoceratodus forsteri. Classification (NCBI taxonomy): domain Eukaryota; kingdom Metazoa; phylum Chordata; order Ceratodontiformes; family Ceratodontidae; genus Neoceratodus; species Neoceratodus forsteri. The sequence goes on from JADMNL010000022.1 coordinate 540,358,963, forward strand.
GCAGAGGAAGTAGCAGTGAGGACAGTGGGGGGAATATAATAGCTGCCGGGGTGATCACAAGCCAGGGACATGGCTAGTGCCACCTTCCAGATGGAGGCCGTTACGAGGGGGGGTGAGAAGGCTGGCAGCAGGAGACATGGCCGTGGAAGGGCTCATCAGCAGTATGCCCCCAACAGGCAGTACTGAGCCCGCACCAGCTTCAAGCTGTACAGTGATACTGAGATTGTGGGCCGGTACCACCTGAATCAGGCAATTCTGAGGTGGCTCTGTGAGCTGTGCAGTGATGTGATGCAGGCACCCACACGACGGAGCCATGCCCTGTTGGTGGAGACCAAAGTGACAGCTTGCATGTGCTTGCTCACCATGGGTACCTTCCAGAGACCAACTGGGAACACCTCAGGCATAACCCAGTCAGCCACGTCACGCCACCTCACCCAATTCCTCAGCGCACTGCTGCCACATGCTGCAGAGTACATCCAGTTCCCCAGCACACCATCAGAGCACACAGCAAACATACAGGAGTTCCACAGGGTAGCACGTATGCCTGGCATGCTAGGGGCAATAGACTGCACCCATGTGGCCATCCGCACACCACCTGGCCCCGAGGGGGCCGCATACATCAATCGCAAGGGCTGTGCCAGCATCAACTGCCAGGTGGTGTGCGATGCCAGGGGGTGCATAATCAATGTCTGTGCCACGCATCCTGGGGAGCACACGATGCCTTCATCTGGCACCAGTTGGCACTGTGCCACAGATTCAAGAGTGGGGATATCCCCACTGGCCACCTAGTGGGTGAGTATGCAAACCACATGGACAATCATAGGGCCTGGGGGGGCATGGTCATAGGTGACATGGGTAGTGGCCTACATGGCCCGGGGCAGGGTGATGCTGATCACCAAACTAACCTCCACCCTCTACACACAGGTGACAGTGGATACCCACTCCGTCCCTGGCTGTTCACACCCTACCGGTGGCCCGCGAACCCATCGCAGCAACGCTACAATGAGGCACACGCCACCACACATAATGTCATCGAGCGTGTGTTCGGGATACTGAAGGCACATTTCTGTTGCCTGGACACCTCCGGCGGTGCCCTACAGTAAAGCCCGTCAAAGGCCTGCGGGCTATTCCTGGCCTGTTGCATCCTGCACAACATGGCCAATGAATGTGGGCTAGCCATACAGGTCAAAGAGGGGGACAGAGATGGGGACGATGAGGATGACGGTGGTGATGGTGATGGTCAGCCCCCCTTGGGTGACGGGACCCCCAACTGCTCCAGCTGGCACAGCTGCACCGCGACACCATCACGGAGGAGCACCTCAGCCAACCCAGGTAAGTCATCGGGATATGTTCAGCCAACAGTTGCTAAGGCACAACCCACAAACACGCATGGACATACACCAGGGGTGCATGCCGTCAAGGAAAATGGCAGGGCATGGAACCACAAACACAACCAGGGATGGGTGAGGTCTAACATGCCATGCGGATAGACACACACACACATGCATACACACACAATCCACCAAACTTGCACAAAGGGCAGGAGGCACACCGACCCAGAATGCCACCCCTAGCCACACATGTCCACAGATCACCATGCCCACTGCCTGTCCATGTGCGTGTGTCAGATGCTGAACACCATTGCACACTGGTGTACAGCGTAATGCAGGCATCATCATGCACACACAACTGTGGACAGCAGCCAGGAGGGTGTGCAGATGGACTGTGTGTCGACCTGCAGGGTAGGGTACCCACCCATGCACTGCCCACTGAAAGACACAATGCACACAAGGCAGTACCAGACAGTAGCCACATTGGGAGACAGGTCAGTCATGTGACACAGTGCCCCGGCTGCCACGGATGCATGGGCAGCCCCGCTGAGACCTGCCAGCACTGACAGGCTGACCACTGGCCTCATGGCGTGGCACCGATGGTCTACCAGGGGTTCCACTGCATGAACGCGACTGTGCTAGTGCAGGGGTCTGCAGCACACCGAACATGCCTGCACCAGGTGTGCTAGGGATGCCCACAGCTGACCCCGGTGTCAACAGGGAGGGTGTCACGTGACACCAGGAATGGGGGGTGGACAGTACATTGCGTGGTGTCCGCGATGCATGGGCACATGACTGTGTGCCCATTGTGGCCATGACAGCAGTGAATGCCTGTCAGTGGCAGCGGTCACATCCTCCTGCAACTAGTCCATACCTGCCAGGATCAGAGTGGCGTCTCTGCTGCGACGCTCCTCTGCCCAATCCAGAGCCGCATGCGGTGACATAGCAAGCCACATGTGCTGCTGGACTGATGCTTGCAGTAGGTGGGTGTGCTCATCCAAGAGGTCATCTGCCTCCTTGGCATCCTGTTCCTCAGGATGTGTGCGGCTCTGATGCTCAGCACTCCTTGAAGGTGGGCACTGCGCACCAGGACCAGGTCGGGGCATGTCCACAGGCGGTGCACAGATGCTGCAGCTTGACCCTGTACCCCCATGCCCATTGGTTGATTGCTGATGCTGCCCCTCTGGCTGCCGCTCACCAGGGCTCAGTGGTGCCACCGCAGTGGCCACAACAGTCCCACTGTCCTGAACAAACACCAGTGCTGCTCCACTGGTGCTGACAGGCACAGGTTGGGACTATGCTGACATGCAGGCCTCCATGGCAGCACCACCCACCACCATGGCCGTGATGTTTCCTGCTGTGTGGCCATCCTGTGGCATGCACGTGTCACTGCCCATGCCATTAGTGACATCATCATCGGTGACGGACTCGGCACTGGCCCGAGTCACAGCATGCTGGCATCTGTGGACGCTGGCATGCTGGGACACAGGCAGGGCTTCCTCCGCACCTGTTACAACAACATCAGGGTGGACAGCCAGGCGGGCCCTCTGTCACACTGAGCCACATATAACTGTGGAGGTAGATGGGCCCTCCTCCATCTCCAACTGACTGTCCTCAGTGGACATGCCCACCACCACTGACCCATGCAAATGCTCAGGATCTGTAAGGGAAAACAGAGTCGCGTTACTGCATGTGACCTACCCTGCCCCCCCCTTAGACAGACCATGACTTACCATGCAGTGATGGGCCACCACCTGTCTGGAAGACACCACTCGGAACACCCTCAATGGCACAACGCTGCATGCTTCCAGCAATCCTCTCCTCCTGTGGGATCAGGTGTACCACCTCTGGCTGTCCCCCACCTGTTGCAGCTCATGCTGCCCTGATGGCAGCCACCTTCTCCTTTCTCCTCCTCCTGTCCGTGCCCATCTTCTTCTTGCACTCCTGCACAGAGTGCTTGTGGCTGCCATGCAGGTTCACAGCACGTGCCACCTCCTCCCATGCAGCAGCATGGGCTTGAGGTGTTCCCTGCGGTCCGCTGAGAAGTGGCTGCTGATCCAGGTAGGCCTCAAACATGGCTTCGTTCTCGGCCTTGGTAAAATTAGGCCTTCTCCTCCTCCCACCACTGTGTTCCTCCTCTCCCACAACTTGCTTGGTCATTTTTTGGCCTGTAAGGAAGACAGTTGTTACTTGTGATTGTGCAGACACATGCATGTCCCTAAATCCACAGTCCACACTCCCAAACAGCATGCAACTCACCAACAGACTGCAGTAACTGGCTATAGCCACTGCAGCATAATGTCACACTTTTATAGCGCAACACATGCAAATGAGGTGAGGCGCAACTGTAAGTGGATGCAAATTGCAGTGCTGTGCTACTTAATAGCTGATTAGCTGTTTTGCATATGATGACTGTATATTGCGCTGTTGCGCTTTGCGCAATTGTGCTGAACGTGCTGAGCCAAGGGCGCAGTTCTGTGTCATGCGTAGTACACACCTCACTGCGCATGCCCGGGTAGCTGACGCAGGCTTCTGCCATGCTGCTGACGTGCTGTGCATGGCAAGTAATGCAGGGTATGGCCACCATTGTGCCAGTGGCACTATAGCAATGTTCACCTACATGGCGCTGTGGCACTGGGCCATCATAGGCGCACTGGGGCGACAGCGCGGTAGGCTGCTACTGGAGGTAGCACACAGGCAGCCAATCATGCTACATGCATTAGGTTCCAATGGCACTGTGTGTTTCCATGTGCCAGAGACCCTTGACCCTGTGCCTGACCTTTGCTCCCTAGGCGCCATGCATCAGGCATGGGTGCACCACTATCGCACTGTTTGGTGACAATGCAATAGGGAATGGCAGCGCTGTACTGCGCAGCATCTGCACGTGGGGAGCCGCACTGCAGAGCGCCACATTTGCAGACTGAGCTGAGAGAATGGCGTGCAGGAGGGCTGCTCAATTGGTCACAAGGGAACTGGCCAACCTAGTGGCCATAGTGGAGCCACACCATGGACCAATGTTTGGGGAGGCACCCCAGGACAGGTCCAGGAGCCAGGTGTGGGTGGAGGTGGCCACTGCTCTGGAGGAGGCCACTGGATGGAGGAGAACAGCTGAGCAGTGCTGCCATAGGTATGGGGGCCTGCGGAGGAGGGAACTGGAGCTGCTAGCCCACCTGCGGGGACCTGCCAGGAGGATCATGGTGCCACGGCCTGGTAGGTGTTACATCAACACACTTTTATCTTCCATATGGGTATCACAGTTGTATGTGTCCAGCACATGGGGGAGGGACCGTCTGGTGTTGGCTGCGGTGTGGTGTTATCAGGGTGTAGGGTGGGTGGGTCTGGCTGGGTGGGAGAGCACACACCTGGGGGCAGGTGGGCTTTGCGATGGAATTGTACTGATGTTCCTCTCTCCATGTTTGCACCACAGGCCTGGAGGAGTGGCGCCTTACCCGTGAGCTGCGGAGTAATGAAGAGGAGAGGGAGGCTAGGTGGGGCAAGGGTCCACAGCGCTCAAAGGACCAGCCCGATGATGATGAGTTGCATACCTCCATAATTACTATTGCATGCTGTGTAACAGGGTGGGCAGCAGGGCATGGCCACCATCCATTGACACCACTGCCATGCACGCAACTTGTTATAGTCAGCACTGTCCAGTGGCAATGCATGTCTGGGAGTGCATCGATGGTGGTCCATGCATGCACCGGGTACATGGCTGTGCCACTGCCTTTGCACCACATGGCCATGTCACTAAACGGCCATGGTGGTGCTGTGCTTGACTTGGCCGGTGGGTGTGTGCAGCGTTCTGCATGGCTGTATGCGCCTGGGTGGGCAGGTCATGTGGACGTGATCAATGTGAGTGGTCATACACCATCACAGAGGTATGTCCCACGGCAGTATGCCACTCACAGTGGGCGGGCTGTGTGGGGCTGTGCATTGACACCTATTGACTGTGCTCCCTTGTCCTAGGTGTCCGACAGCTCAATGACATACGGAAGGCACCGAAGGAGATCCTGCATGTGGCGAGGGCATCCCTGGATATCCTTCGCCGGATAGATGAGACCGGGGTCCTCAGGAGGCACAGGCAGCGGAGAAGCTGGAGCGGGGAGCGGGGCCCCAGTTATAAGTCTCTCTGCCCCTGATATCCCCTACCCCCTGCACCCACCTTCACACCCCTCCTTTCCTGTCCCATTTGTCCACCCCTGCCCCTTACCCCCCCACCTTGTTTGTGTCCCTCCCCCCCACTTTGTATATATTATTGTACATAGTTACCTTTTATATGTTGTTGTAACACAGATATTTTGATATGAATACTGTGGTGGTCTCTGATTTGCAGTGGGCTATAGGTGCTCAGCTGCAGTGGTGTGCATGGCTTCGGGGTTGTGCAGTCATGGGTATGTGTGTGTGTTTGTGTGGAGGTGACTATGGTGTGGGGGTTGGTATCAGTCAGTGTCTGTGGTGTGTGTGTTGTGCCCTGTGCACTGGATGACTGTGTGCAGTGGTCCATGGTGCATGCTCTGTGTCCATGATGCACCTGTCAGCCCGTCCATGGCCTGTGCAGCTGACACCCTTGCATGCCTGTGACCTGCACGGTCTGCTGGCATGTCAGTGATGGCTGTCCATGCAGGGCAGCCACTGTACCCATCACAATGCTGGGTTGCCTCCTGTCACTGGTGTGGTACATGTCTGCCTCGGGTGACACTGTGGCTTCCACAGTTGTTGACCCACCTCCATGCTGTGGCTTGTGTGTGTTGCAGGGGATGTGCACATCTGTCTGTGACTTGTGCTCCAGGAAAATGCTGATGATGTACAGGTTCACAGTGCCTGTTCAGGGTGGCTGGCACTCCTGTGCCATGGAGGACTGTGGGTTGTGTGTACACAGTTTACATGGGCCCACACTGGGGGCTTGGTTGCCCTGCTACTGCGTCCCTGTGTTGTTGTGCCCTTGGGTATGGGTGGGAGTCTGTCCATGCACTGTGTGGCATCCAGTGTGGTGCATACTTCCACACACCACTGTGGGTGTCTGTGCTGGCTGTTGTGGCCAGTGCTGGATCAGGGTGTGTCACTGGGAGAGTGTGCAGGGTGCTGTACCACTGGTGGTAGGGTCTGGGGTATGCCCTGTCCCGTGTGGGGTACCTCGTGTGCCGATGCATGGTTGGTCTCTCAGCAGTACCTCGGGGGGGGCTGTGCATGGTGGCACTGTGTATGCCATTGTTGCATCACTGCATGCTGCCACCCGCTGATGGGTGCTCGTGGTGGGGCTGCCTTGCATGGTTCTGTGGTGCACAGGGTTGCATTGTCACAGTGGGGGTGGTGGCATGCATGAGGTTTCCTGCAGTGGTGGACGCTGCTCCTGGGCAGGGTGTCTAGGGGTTACGGTGAAGGGTGTGCTCTGATTTGGGGGGATGGTGTGGCACGGAGTGGTCAGCCCTCCTTGTGTGCCAGTTACAGCTTGCCAGGGGTGTGATGGGGCACTATGGCCCAGCTGTGGGTTGGTTGCTGGTCTCCATGGGCCGGTGGTTGTTCCAGCCCTTCCCCAGTTGTGCAGTGCATGGGGTGTGGGGGACGATGTCTGTTCTGCTGTGTGTTCCTGTGCCCAACTGTGGCCCCTACCTCCCTGGTTGTGCAGTTGCATTGCTGCCCTGCAGCTGGGGGGTGTCCCTGGTTGTGCTATGGTGCCTCTGGACTGCTCAGCTGCACATCCCTAGTTGCACTATGGTGCAGCTGGTGCGATATTCAGTTGTCGGCTGTGGGCGCAGGTTGGCCTGATTTGTTTTTGAATATCGCACTTCTTGCACATGGGTGCAATGGACTTGCCCTTGCTCCTGCTATTGCCCACTTTTTGGGTGCAGTTTGAATATCTGGGCCAGGTAGTTTATAATACACATGAAATAGAGTATTAAAAAGAGCCATAAGCAAGACCATGAAGGGTATGCAACTAAAATGTATGGCAACTGCAGTATAGTATATACAGGTTAAACATATGTAACTATAATTACAGTGAGTATTTGATGCATCCTTGAACATAATTATTGACTGAAGGAGCTTGAAGTGGCATAGGAGGGGTGGGGAGGAGGACGCAAGATGGTGAGTAAGGAGAAGTATGCGGTACATGCTCACAAGGGCATGTCGTGGTTGCAGGGGTGAGGGTGGCAACAGTTAGGGAATGGAAAGCAAGACATCATGATGGTGTCAAAGGGGGTAAGCAAGGAGCGAAGGTGGGAGTCAGGGTGACATGGAAAGGGAGCTAACGATACAGGAAAAAATACCCAATTGTGTTTTGTATTTGGGAAACAGAAAAGTGCTAGAAGTACCATACTGCAAGACAGTTAGTGTGGCTCTAACCTGTTGGCATGTGAGCACTAAAGCATTCCAGGTGTCTATGCAAATCACATGTTGGCACCTTAGATACAGGTGCTGTGCCATATTCAAGGGTTTATGGAGTTGCTTTGCTATCCAGCTGTTAGAGCTGCACTAGTTAATGTCTCCACAAACCTAGTCTTAACTACATGCATGAGAGGTGCCCCCCACCTTTTTTTCGTAACTTTCAGATCAGCTTTATTGATACAAAACTAAAGGTGTACATGTACATATGTCAGAAAAGAAAACAATGATGTAAATAATGGAGGAACATCTAGTGATACTAGATACAGCTGTGTCCCTAAAGGTCTCAAAATAGACCAATCAATATGAACATCAAGATATTATTCACTAGGCAATGGACAGTTCACGTTATTTAACAGGTACCCAGCAAGCCTAAAGATAACCCAAAATGGTTCAATAGATATAAAGGAAATTATGGGAAATAGTCTACATTTAAATCCAAGTCCTCCTGTGGCTGTTACAAAAAACATGATCATCAAGTGCTTGGAATGGATTCAATGAATATTTGGACACAGAAAAAGATCACAGCAAATATAAGCCTTAAATATGAAGCAAATTAACAACAATAAACAGAACTAGTGAACCTAAAAGTGATGCATCCCTCCTCAGCTCCCCCCACACTTTGTGATCCTAAAGAACTGAAGCAAACAAGATTACCTCCCATGTCAGGGCAAAAATCACTTCAACTATGTCTCCTTTACCACTTCAACCATCAGCCATGGTTGCCAAGTGGCCATAAATGTAGCCTCAGTCAGGTGGAAAGTATTATGCTCAGTACTGTTTAATGGAATTCCCTGTTAGTCTAGTGGACCGCCCAGCCCAATCCCTATGCTCAGTATGGTTTCACGGATTACCTGGTAGTCCACTGGACCCCACCCATCCACTTCCTGATCTCCATGCCCAGTACTGTTTCATGGAATACCCTAGTAGTCTAGTGAACTCAGCCACCTACCCCCTGATCCCCATGCTCAGTACTGTTTAACAGAAGTGGACTCCCTCACCCCCAGTCCGTATGCCCAGTATTTTTTCACAATACCTTACTAGCCTGGTGGAGCCCTATTCCCCATGGCCATTTAGAGATATCTCCCTGCCCCCATGGCCCGGAGATAGTGGTCTACACTAACCCTTTACTCACAGCCACTGTCAGTCATTGCCTGCAGCACAGTCACTGAAATACAATCTAAGTGCGATAGTGGACATGTTGCATATGTGCACGGCCTTAGGTTTTATCTCAGTACAATTTTGTTCAGGCCACAGCTTTTATAATGTAGGCATAAATTACACCAAACCTATGGAATATTTTAGCTCTTACTTTGAGAGTATCTCTTTCAGCAGGCCATCCCTGGTAGGACTTAGCCATCAGGCACTAGAACCACATGGAATCCTTTCTAGCTAGCAATATACCAGAGTGGGCCGCCCACCTCTGACATCAGCATCTGATATAAGCCTATCCTGTGTAAGGTGCGTGGTGCCAAAGCCCTCCCTCAGTTCTTTCCTGCCATCACCAGCGCACGTCGGACCACGGACGCTGCTATAGTCGATTGCCAGTTTTCTGGCATTTTATAATCGTGCTTTCCTTTTTTTTCTTTAGTTGAGTAAACATCGAAATGTTTCAGTGTCCACTCCCTTTATGTCTTCTCAGTCTTCTTCAATTTCCAATTGCTCCACTAAGTGCACCTATGGCAAACAGATCCCAGGTAAGGATGGTCATTCTACTTGCCTCTTCTGGCTAGGCCCTAACCACAACATTCAGGCATGTGAGGCTAGCCAGCAGTTAAATCCAGACACCAGAAGATGACACCAGAGGACCCTTGACAGCTACATCCTCAAGCAGGGGAAACGCCAGACATCACCTAACAACTAACAAACCAAAATCTGGCCAATGGAAAATCATGTACATTAATGCTCGCAGTCTGGGAAACAAGATCCCAGACCTGCAGGCAATAATGACAGAGGCTAAACTGGACATAGTAGCAATTAGCAAGACATAGTTTATTAGTAACCACACTTGGGAGACTTCAGTACCTGGCTATGTACTGTTCAGAAGAGACCGAGGTGCAAAAAGGTGGTGGGGGGGTGGAGTGGCCCTGTATGTCAATGAAAATATCAAAGCTATAGAAATTCAGAATACACATAAGGAGCCAGAAGAACTGTGGGTCACCCTGGAAACAGGAAATGGGACAGTCATATGAACTGGGGTCGTCTACAGGCCCCCAGACCAGGGGGAAGACATAGACACATTACTGTTAGAAGATATACAAAACATGACAGCTAAAGGGGAGGTTCTGATAATGGGAGACTTCAACATGCCAGATACAGATTGGTCAATACCAGCAGGAACATCTGCCAGAACTAGACACATGGTGGATTCCCTGCAGGGGAGGGCCTCAGACAACTGGTACAACAGCCCCCAAGAGACAGAGCTATCCTAGATCTAGTACTGACTAACAGGGAAAGAATCACAGATCTCCAGGTAGGTCACCTGGAGGCCAGTGACCATCACATGGTTTGGTTCAATTTGGCCACTAGAACTAAATCATCCCATTCCAAGGCATAAATATGGGACTTCACAGGAGCTGACTTTGATAAGATGGCCAACAGTGTTAAGCTATTCCCTGGCAAAAAGAAATACAGGTGAGGGTTTACAGGCAAAGTGGGCAAGCATTAAGGATGCATTACTTGAAGCAACATTCCATTGTGTTAGAGAGAAAAGGAAGTGCAAAAGAAGGAAACCACTTTGGTTCTCAAAAACAGTAGCAGAAAAGGTCAGAGCCAAAAGGCTGGCCTTCAGGAAATATAAGGGAACACAGTGGGATGAAGGTAGGGAGGCATACCAAACTTCCCTAAGGGAAGCAGGGAAGGCAGTAAGGCAGGCAAATGCCCACACCGAGGAAACACTAGCACAAACAGTAAAAGACGGTGGCAAGACTTTCTATAGATACATTAGTGAAAGGAGAAAGTCCAGAGGCGGTATTGCTAAAAATCAAAGGAGATAAGGGGGCATGTGAGGAGGAGGACCACGTAAAAGCATCTATCCTAAATAGATACTTCTGCTCAGTATTTACTAAAGAGAAAGTAGGGTAGGGTCCAGAGCTCAGCACCATGGACACGGGGGGGGGGGTGTGCACTAGTCCCTTCACAGAAGAAAGTGTCCTACAAGAGCTCAATAAACTCAGGGTGGACAAGGCAATGGGACCTGATGGCATACACCCCAGGGTACTAAAGGAGCTAAGGGTGGAACTAGCAGAGCCATTATCAGAACTGTTTAGTGAGTCTTTGAGCACAGGAGAGGTCTCAGAAGGCTGGAGAAGGGCTATTGTGATCCCACTCCACAAGAGTGGTAGCAGGGAGGATGCAGGGAACTACAGACCAGTCAGTCTTATCTCAGTAGTGGGCAAGATTATGGAGGCACTCCTTAAGGAAAGGATTGGGCAACACCTGGAATCCATAGGAGCACAGGATCCAAAACAGCATGGGTTTACAAAAGGAAGGTCCTGTCAAACTAATCTCATAGATTTCTTTGACTGGGTAACTGGAGTGGTGGAACAAGGGGGAGCAGTTGTTGTCACCTACCTTGACTTCAGCAAAGCTTTCGATACTGTTCAACATAGAAGATTGATTAATAAGCTGGGTAGGCTTGGGTGGCTCAGAAGTTGGTCAGCTGGGTGGTAAACTGGTTGATGTGCAGAAAACAGAGTGTTGGTAAATGATATACAGTCAGAAGAGATGCAAGTCACAAGTGAGGTACCTCATGAATCAGTCCTAGGGTCAGTCCTCTTCAATATCTTCATTAGTGACATTGCAGATGGACTGGAGGGTAAGGTTTGTCTGTTTGCAGATGACACCAAGATCTGCAACAGAGTAGATGATCCAGATGGGGTGGGCAGAATGAAAAGAGATCTGGATAAACTAGCAAAATGGTTGGAAGAGTGGCAACTGGGGTTTAATGTAAGGAAGTGCAAGATCATGCACACAGGGAAGAGAAACCCTGAAGCCACCTATAGGCTGGGAGGGAAGTTGCTGGCAGTCACAAGGGAAGAAAGAGACTTGGGCATCATCATCATCACCAATGACCTAAAATCATCCAAGCAGACCACTAAAGTAGTAGGTAAGGTTAGGGGGATGTTGGGGTGTATTAGTAGGGGTATCACAAGTCGGAAGAGGGAGGTAATAATCCCTCTTTTCAAGACACTGTTTAGGCCCTATGTGGAGTACTGCATGCAGTACTGGAGGCCACACCTTCACAAGGACATTAACCAAATTGAGGCAGTCCAGAGAAGGGCAACCAAAATGGTGCAGGGACTGCATCAGAAAACATACGAGGACAGATTAACGGAGCTCAATATGTATACCATAGAACAAAGGAGGGAGAGAGGTGATATGATCGAAACATTCAAATACCTTAAGAGCATTAACAAGGTGAAAGAGTCTAACAAGTTTCAATATAAGAAAAATAGCAGGGCAAGAGGACACAGCATGAGATTGGAGGGAGGCCAATTAGGAGATAATGTGAGGAAGTTCTTTTTCACTGAAAGGGTGGTGGATGCATGGAACGGCCTACCTCAGGAAGTGGTGGATATGAATACAGTGCAGGGCTTCAGACAGGCATGGGATAGGCATAAGGGAGCAATACAGATGAGTATGAATAGCTAGGCCATTGATTGAACAAAAGCCGATGGCACATTTATAAGGTAGAAAAAGAAATGGGCAGACTGAATGGGCATTGCGGTCCTTATCTGCCGTCAACTTCTATGTTTCTATGTTTCAGAAGGTCATCGAAATGGAATGGGAGCTGCAGGTCCAGAGCTCCTCTGCTTCCCTGGTACAGTCATCGGGCTCTTCCTCCTTCAAGTCGAAGAACAAATCATCAGGTAAGCAGAAACACCGGAATAAAGACAGGGACCACCCCCAGTCTTCTACCCATTCACAGTCACCGCATAAGGCTCCTCTGTCGATCACTTCAGGGTCTTCCTCCCTCGCAGGGGTCAACATGCAGGGCCCAGCATGCCCTTTTTTCTTCATGGCTGCCAGTTGTCCCACTGCCCACCTGGATCTCTGTAACTGGTGGTAGCTCCTAGGGGCAGGGTATATATGTCCGTTCCCCACAGATCCTGCTTTTCCAGCCCTTGTTTTTGGTAGGCTCTTCAGCAGGAGGCTCAACTGGAGCTCCTCCAGTTGGTGTGGGTGCTGCTGGTGACATTTCTTGACCTGCCACCTTGTCATCCATGGCCCTGATGCTGGTCTTGGACTCTGGGATCTCCGTCAGGCCGACCACTTAGTTTTAGGGGCAAGCATTGTTGGGTACCTTCATCAACATGGGCCTGGTTTCCCCTCAGTCATCACTAGCAGTGCGCTCTTCTCCAGTGCTGGCCTCTTCTCACCAAAAACTGGTGCATTCTGCCCCAGTGTCTCCCAGGATGGAATCCGTTGGGAAAGCTCCTATACTCTTGCAACCCACTGGTCCAGTGCCAGCCCCACCCCAGACTTTGGCAGGACCTTCACCCACTCTACCTCTGTCTATGCTCAGCAGACCAATGCCCAGCCTCCCGCTATCACAGCCTGAGACCAATGCCTACACCTCTACCCATGCCTGCTGAACCCCAGCCTGGGTATCCAACTCTGATGCCAGGGAGTCTGGTGCCAGTCTATCCATATTAGACTCCCACAGGGACAGCACTGGCCTATCCTGCGCTGGTCAGACCCCAGCTACTTTACTACTATTCAGTGCCCAGGGGTCGGGCTCCAGCACCCATGGATTACCACAGTCTAATATCAGCAATTTGGGCATTTATGCAGTCACAGGCCCCTCATCTGGGCCTGCCCCAACCATACCACACCAAGGACCTCCTAGGGGCACTACTTTTTGAGCTCCATCAGGTCAATGACCCAGCGCTCCTCCTACACATATGGACACTGGTATACCCATTCACCTGGCTGATCCTCATCCTGGCAATAGTGGGGCCAAGGACTCTGCCTCAGATGATGAAGCCAATTCTGAGTCCTCCTACCTGGAAGGGGTCTCCTCGGGGGATGAGGGTGAACCAATAATGTCCCCAAGTCTCCACTGGATGACCTCGCCTTTATGGATATAATGATACATATCCGGTCTATGATGGACTGGGAGACTGAGGAGCAGGACCTGGAGCATCACCACCTGGACATTTACCTTTGCCAGCATGATGCTCCACCTCCGGTGGTCCCCCGATGGATGAATCATATAATGATGTTACAAGGGCCGCATTGCTTCACCCTCACACTATCCCTGCGATACCTAAAAAGGCACACAGACTTTACCATCCTCCTGCTGGTAAGTCCTTTTTTGGGGAGCATCCCAAGGCAGACTCAGTGGTCATCAATGTGGCACATGACCACACCAAGCATCTAAAGCATCTCGCTGCCCTCCCTCAGGACAGGGAATCAAGGCAGCTGGACCAGGTGGGCAAGCGTGCCTCTGCCTGAACCACCTTTGCCATCAGGGTCCTCAACTATCTGGGTCACATGATGCAGTACCAGAATTTGTTGGGGGCCCAGGCTAGGGAGGTGGTCGTGGCTATGCCAGATGACGCCTCCAAACAGCAGACTCTTCAGACCCCAAAGACAGTGTTTGACATTGGTACCCATGTCCATGGATGCCTCTGGAGGATCTGCTGTGGCAAGAATTAATCTACGGTGCCTCACCTGGTTCAGGGTCTCAGGCTTCACCCCTGATGTTCAGTCTAGTATTCTGGATGCCCCCTTCCATGAGTCCAAGCTGTTCGGGGGCAACATCCAGGACATTATCTCCAAGCTCCAAAACTCAGGAAGGGCTTTAAAGTTGGTCCACTCTGTGTACCACACCCAGTCAAAATCGGGTCACAGTGTCCCTTTCATCACTCCTACAAGAGGCCATCAAGAGCCCCTCCCAAGGCAAGCGTAAGCCAGGGGCAGCTCTGTCTCTGCCCTCCCCTGCCTCTCCCCGGGCCACCAAAGGTGCCTCCACAGCCAAATCAGGGGCTTACAACACCTCCTGATCCCTTGCCAGCCCCCCATAGGGCTTCAGGAGGTGGTGTTAGGGGGTTGCTTTTCCCTTCACCTAGAACGGTGGAGGGCCATCATGACAGATAACTGTGCTTCAGCTCATAGAGCACAGGTGCACTCTAAAGTTTCTAGAGTGGCCTCCCGCAAATCTGCCAAGGGTAACCACATATCTGCCAAGCCACAATCCTCTCATATTGGCAGAAATTCAAGCCCTACTGCAAAGGAAGGCCATAGAGCCCATCCCTCCCTCCCTCTCTCCCTCTCAACAAGGTCAGTGGTACTACTCCCATTTCTTCCTGGTTCCCAAGAAAACAGGGGACCTCCGCCCCATCCTGGACCTGAACAGTCTCAACTAGTACATAGAGAACAAATGTTTCAGGATGGTCACTCTGCAGGTTTTACTGCCTCTGCTCCACCAGGGGGACTGGTTTTGTTCTTTGGATATGCAGGATGCTTATCTGCACATCAAAGGTTTTGCAGCCCATAGGCATTTCCTCCATTACCACTACATGGGGGAGCAGTACCCGTTTTTGGCCCTGCCCCTTGGCCTTTCCTCAGCCCCCATGGTGTTTACCAAGTGCCTGGTGGTGGTGGTTGCAGCAGCCTTGAGAGGACAGGGTGTTTACAGTTTTCCCTACCTGGATGACTGACTCCTGGAGGCCCTGTCCAGGGACCATCTCTTGCAAATTCTAGAAGGTACTTACAGCCTGTTCCAGTCTCTGGGCATTACCCTCAATTTGTGTAAGTCCTTCCTTACCCCCTGCCAGTGCCTCTTTTACATAGGGGCCATCCTGGATATGACTCGGGGCAAGGCCTTTTTGCCTCCAAACAGGGCAGAAGTCCTCATGGCTCATGCCCGCCTCCTGCTTCACAACTGCCATGTTCAGGCAAGGGACTTCCTCAGTCTCCTGTGGCTTATGGCAGAGACCATTGAGACAGTCCCCTTAGCCAGGCTACATATGGAGATCCCTCAATGGATCCTTTGGGCACAATGGGACCAGCATGTGGATTCCCTGGATGATCTAGTGCTGGTGTCGGGCCCAGTCAAGAAGGTACTTCTGTGGTGGCTGGATTCCAGCAATCTGTTTCAGGGGGGTGACTTTACTGCTTCTCCCCCTCAACAGATTCTCATGATCACCTCCTCGAGCCTCGATTGGGGTGCCCACATGGGATCTTACCAGACCCAGGGGACCTGGTCCTAGTTTGAGCAAGATGTCCACATCAGTATTCTGGAGATGCGGGTAGTCTTGTATGTCCTTCAAGTCTTCCACACTCCGCTCTCCCTGGATCTGCTCTTAGTTTAGAAGGACAATATGTGCGCTGTTTGTTATATAAACAAGCAGTGGGGGGACTCATTCTTACCCCCTGTGCAGGGAAGCAATGAGGGTCTGGTACTGGGCCATCCAGCATGTCCTACAGCTCTCAGCCATCCTTGTTCCTGGCATTCAAAACATTCTGGTGGACCCTGGACCCAATAATTTAAATGATTTAAATATTTTGCATGATAATGCCCATAGTATGTTAAAGACAACTGATCTGTTGGCAACTGTAGTGGAATCTCAAAACCCCAGTACAGTAGTAGCCACAGACATTGTCAGCTATTTCCCCCGAAATGTATGTGATATTTCTAGAGAAATCTCCTGCTTTCTGCATTTCCACAGTAGGGGCAGCAGAGAGAAACTGAAAATTTTGTGAAATAGCTGGCAATGCCTGTGGCTACTACTGTGTATTGGGTTTGAGTGAGACCTGGATAACTGACAGTATATGCACAACTGAACTGGATATACCAGCATACCAAATCTTTAGACAAGACAGAAGGGGTAAGGGGGGGGGGTTATGTTTTTTGTTAAAAATTCACTAGGACATGTTGAAATTGTGTTGGCAGGAAGTGAGAACAATATAGACGATCTGTTTATTTCTATTATTCGTTACAATTTAGTCGTAGCTGTGATCTATTCTCCTCCCAGGACCAATCCAAAAAGTATTGAGGGGAGTCTTAAATAAACTAGGGAATTGTGAAAGAATAGACATATTGCATTGGTAGGGGACTTTAACTGTGATTGGGTCAATACAAGGGGAAAGCAGTTGAAAGAAACTGCTGTAGTTATGAAACTTACACAATTGATACAGTCACCTAACAAGGTTTACGGATACTACAGTAAATGGGTCTATTTTAGACTTATTTTTTGTTTCAGAAACTTTGCAAATAAAGGACCTGGGAATTCTGCCCCCCATTTTAGTGACCATAATCCTGTATGGGTTATTTTGTCTACTTACCAGCTACTGTAGGTGGGCCTCAAGAACACTTGAGGCAAACCTGGACCCGAGACATGAGACATTTCTCAGAATCATAATTTTTGATAAGACTGGAAAGATGGGAGAGATGTTCATTTGATACCAGACTTGGACCTCACTATTGAATATTTTACAAATACTTTTCAGAAAATATGTGACATACATACTCCAAAAGTTAAGCAAAAACTTTGGACCTTGCCTGAATTTCCATGGATAACTGACAACTTGTTAAAAATGATTCTGGTTAAAAACAGAATCTGGAAAATAGTCCAACAAACTAAAATGCCTTTTGATTGGGAACTATTTAAAATGAAAAGCAACAAGTGTAGAAGATCAATAAAAAAGGCTAAAATAAATTATCATTGTAATAAATTAAATCATAACACAAATCCCAAAAAATTCTGGAACACTGTAAACTTTCTGTAAAATACTAGAGGGCAAGGGAGACATGCTAACATAAATTTAAGGGTAAATGACGTTATAACCGAGGTTCCAGGTTTGGTTTCGAATACTCTAAACAATTTATTTGCAGATCTCCCTGACCTAGGGCTATTAGGTAATACAGTGATAACGGACACTACTGAGTTAGAAAGAGAACCCTGGATTCAACATCCTCCCTTTAGATTTAAAAAATTAACATTACTAGAAGTGACAACGGAACTACTAAAAATAAACCCATATAAATCTTCAGGTCTGGATAACTTAGAGGGATTTAAAAAAAAAAATAGCTGCTCCTTACATAGCCTGTCCAATGTTAGATGTATTTAACTGGAGTTTACAAATAGGCAAGTTCCCTACTCTTTGGAAAATCAGTAAACTAGTACCCATTTATAAGGCAGGTGATAAAACATTCACAAATAATTACCGCTGTATTGCAATTTTGCCTGTTCTCTCCAAATGTTTGGAGAGACTGGTAAATAAACAAATGTGGGATTATTTGGAAAAAATATGGCTTACTTACACAATACCAGTCTGGATTTTGGAAGGGCTTTTCAACTGCTTTGGCTTTAGTTGAATTTAACAATTTGATTTGTACATCCCTAAATGAAAGAAAGGACGTGGTAGCAGTACATGTTGATTTTTCAAAAGCTTTTAACCCGGTGAACCACTCCATTTTGTTTAAAAAGTTGGTGGATTTGGGTTTCTCTGGGAATCCACTGATCTGGTTCATGTCCTATTTGACAGGCCATTTTCAGAGGGTTCAGGTGCAACATCATCTCTCTGATTCCCAGACTGCTCAAAGGGGTGTTCCACAGTGTTCCATTTTAGGACCCCTTTTGTTCTTGATTTTCAACAACAAATTGCCATCAGTAATTCAACACAAGGCCATAAGGACGTATCCAGATGTTACAGTCCTGGTGGCATCTGGGTATGGTTTGGTTGATCTCTAGAAAAAACTCCAGGCAGACTTTACCAGGGTGCAGGAGTGGTTCACCAGGTCACAGCTTATAATGAATGTAAATAAAACTAGGTTAATGCATTTTGCTCCTAATAAACATACAACATCACAAAAATTGCAAATACTTACAATAAAAAAATTCCAATTGAACAAATAACTACTTATTGTTGTTTGGGATTTAATTTTAAATCTTTATTGACCTTCAAAGGACATATTGAAATGACTATTTTCAAAACAAATAAAAAAATAGAAGCATTGAAAAGGACAACCAGAAATCTGAAATTACGTGACAGAAAAAAGACTGTGGAGCAGCTTATACTCCCAGGCCCAGATATTCAAACTGTGCTAGTTTGTGGCGCAAGCCTGTGCACCGCTCAAAATAGTTGAGCAGGGGTGTGGCCAGGGCGATATTCAACGAAGTTGCGCTATGACACAACTGTTTTGAATATCGCTCCCTGGCCACCCCCACTGTGTATGGCACAGTTGAACTGCGCCAGCGCAAGTGGTCAGAGCGGAGCATTGAGATGCGGTGGCACAAGTTCCATTGTGCCATGCACAGCACCTGCGATATTCAAAGGGTGACAATCAACATAGAAACATAGAAACATAGAATTTGATGGCAGATAAGGACCGCTTGGCCCACCCAGTCTGCCCATTTCCCTACCTGATGGATAAGCTGCAGGTCCTAGTTAACCAGCAGCCTACTTCTTCCTACCCCCACCCACTAGAATTGCCTTATGACTGTCCCATGCATGCTTGAATTCCACCACTGTTTTTGACTCCACAACCTCCTGGAAGGCCGTCCCATACATCCACAACCTCTCTGTGAAAAATACTTCCTAAATTACCTCTGAGCTGCCCCCTCTATCTTCAAATTGTGCCCTTTGTTCTTGCACACCTCTTTTTTTGAAAGATGCTACCCTCTTGGACTTTGTTGA
The DNA here is from genome assembly GCA_016271365.2 of Neoceratodus forsteri. Lineage (NCBI taxonomy): Eukaryota > Metazoa > Chordata > Ceratodontiformes > Ceratodontidae > Neoceratodus > Neoceratodus forsteri. Next base: position 540,378,324 of record JADMNL010000022.1, read on the forward strand.
TTCCCTTGAGGTACTTGAAAGTTTCTATCATGTCTCCCTCTCCCTCCTTTCCTCGAGGCTATACATATTAAGCTCCTTAAGTCTCTCTCTTCATATGTCTTCCGGTGCAGACCCTGCACCATTTTAGTTGCCCTCCTCTGGACAGCTTCCATCCTGTCTATGTCTTTGCGGAGATTGGGTCTCCAGAACTGCACACAGTACTCCAGATGGGGTCTCACTAGCTGTCTGTACAGAGGAATAATAACTTCCTGTTTTCTACTGGTGATGCCTCTTCCTATGCATCCAAGTATCCCCCCAGCCCTCCTTGCTGCCCTCTCACATTGCTTTCCCACCTTTAGGTCATCTGATATGACTACCCCCAGGTCCATTTCCATTTTTGTTGTTGTTAGTATCTCACCCCCCATTGTGTACTCTTCCCCTGCGTTTTTGTTTCCCAGGTGCATTACCTTGCACTTCTTAGCATTGAATCTAAGCTGCCATACATTTGACCATTCCTCTAACCTTGCCAAGTCCCTTCTCATCCTTTCCACTCCACCTTGTGCATCAACTCTGTTGCAGATCTTTGTGTCATCTGCAAAGAGACATACTTTTCCTTCCAGTCCCTCTGCAATGTCGCTTATAAAGACATTGAAGAGGACCGGTCCTAATACTGAACCCTGCGGTACCCCACTACTAACCCCCCTTTTTTCAGAGTGGACTCCATTTACTATTTCTCTCTGTGTCCTATTCTCCAGCCAATTCTTTACCCAGGCTGTCATCTTGGGACCCACTCCCAGGCTGGCTAACTTGTATATTAATCTGGGACCATAATTTATGCAAGGCATATGGGGGGGCCATTTGCATCTGATTTCGGCCCCATTTGCATGCCATTAGCATGCAGGTGCGCCGATCCCCGACGACTTGCGCCTGGTGCCCTGCCAGGCAGCAGCCATCGGGGACCGACGCCCCCTGCAGCCCGATTGCTGGACGTCCCGTAAGGGACAATGAATGTCTCCCATCCCTGGTGGTCCAGTGGACTGCAATTAGCCCGATCACGGGCATAACTGTAACTTCCCCCCATTAGCCCGATCGTGGGCATCAGTATACCCCCAAAGTCCAATATCCCTGGTGGTCCAGTGGACCTAAAAGGAGCCCGATCGCTGGTGGCTTCTCCTCCCCAGTCCGCAATCCCTGGTGATCTAGTGGACCCCTCACCCTACCCGCCCATGGAGCCCCCACCTCCCCCGTCAGCCAGCAGTTTGCAGCACCCACCTGCCTGCCACCTGCGCCGTCCGGCGGACGGCTACGTAAGGGCTGCACCCACTGGTTCAGAGCATGAGCCAATGGGCGTGCAGCCCATACTATTCTAGTCAGTCCAGAATTCATTCACATATCTGGACTGGCTAGTACAGTATGGGCTGCATGCCCATTGGCTCATGCTCTAAACCAATGGGCATGCAGCAGCATACCGAGCTGTCAGTCGGCGGGAGGCGGGATGCGGTGGAGGTGGTGGGGTGCTGCCACCCTCCGGCTGATGAGGGGGAGCAGGGTGGTGGGGCCCATGGGCAGGGGTGGGGGTCCACTAGATCACCAGGGATTTCAGACTTGGGGGTGAGGAATGTCGCCTGCAATCGGGTCTCTGTTCTGATCCACTGGACCACCAGGGATATTGGACTTTGGGGAGAGGATACTGATGTC